>JANJGN010000010.1:25697766-26897766 GCA_026770705.1 Isurus oxyrinchus
AGGGTTTTTATTTGTTTCAGGGTTACTTGATGAAGAAAAGCAATGTAACTTTGTAGGTTTCTGTAATCCTTTCAGCAGTCAGCATTAGACAAGGAAAATATTAATCTTAGGGTGACCGAATATCTTGAAAGTTTTCAGCTGATCAGAGAGATGCAGCATAGATTTGTAATGAGGTAGGTCATACCAGATGAACCTGATGGTGCTTTTTATATCCAGTCGGCATTTGATAAAGTCACCGTAAGAGACGTAAGCAAAATTGATGCTCATGAAATTCAGGACAAATTATGGTCAGGAAATTGGCAAGAGACATTGTAGGGATAATTGGCAAGAAGCAACTCGTAGTGTCCCAAGGAATCTCTATTGGAGCCTCCATTATTCACTATTAATGACTTAGATGATGGGACAGCAAGCCACATATCCAAGTTTGGCTATGTCAAAGAGATAGGTGGTAATATGAGCAGCGTTGATGGAAGCATAAAATTACAGAGAGCAAGTGATAGACTAAGTGAATGGGCAAAACTGTGGCAAATGGATTTCAATATAGGCAAATGTGAGGTCATCCATTTTGGACCTAAAACAAATAAAACAGAGTATTTTCTAAATGGTGAAAAGCTAAAAACAATGAAACTCCAAAGTGATGTAGAAGTCCAGGTACTTAGATCAGTAAAAATGTCTCATCCATGGACTATAGCCCCAAGTTACTCATGGATATATTGAACTTTTAAGTAAGACATGTGCTTTTTAAAATACAAAATGCAAGCAAAAGCTGGCTGACACTGTAAAGTAAGTTGCTGGAAAAATCCTATGTGGATTATGCTTGACCAACTAGTCCAGAGAATGGAATGTTGCACCTAAAAAGATATCAAGTCCTACTTCAGACAGAGACACTTCAAAGGAAAAGATGCAATGTAAAAACTGAACTGTAACCCCCTGTGGTTGTGGAGATAAAGGCTGATTAGCATCTTAATGGAAACCATCTCCTGAGAGTTGTATCCCGGACTGTGGACGTGATGCGAGTTGAAGAGAAAGCAGAGGTCTGGGCAAAAGACATATTGTAAGAAAAGGGGTTAACAAGCCAACTGCAGCCCTAGTTCTGTGGGCTAGTTTTGGTGTTCCAGGCGTGGTGGGCAAGGGTGTGCTGTGAAGGTCATAGCTGAAGAATATCAACTAGGCATCCTTATGCTTGCAGGTTAAAAAAAAGTCCCCTTTCTCTGCTGGAAGCAAGTCACATGTCAGCAAAGCCACAGTCGAAAAAGAAACAGGACAACCCTTTTCAACTAACCTGCAGAACCAATAATCTCCAAACCAGCTGCTCAACTGCCCAAAGTCAGCTGTACTGGAATCATCCAACTCAACAGCTGCAACGTTTCATCATCATCTCCTCATGAACCAGCCAAAGACTGATTCGTATATCTTTTTAACTTTATTTCTGGACTCAATTTCTCATTTCACAGCTGTGTGTATGTGTGTTGTGTTTTTATTTTTTTCTCACACTTTAGTAACTAATAAACTGGCTCTTTAACTCAAGAAAGCCTGGTTAAATTGGCTCCTTTTAAAACATAAATACATTTAGACTGGGCAAAGGTATCCTTTTTAAATTAGCTTTGCTCTGACCAACCGAGGGGGTTGAATAAAGGAGTGCCAGTTCATCCCCCCCCCCCCTCCCCCCCCCCCTCACCTGGGAGCATAACAATTTGGAGTACCTCGTCCGGGATCATAACAAATTGGGGAACCTGGCCTGGGGACCAGTGGTAACAAATGTTATGAGTAGATACAAAGCATAATCAAAAAGGCTAATGGAATTTTGGTCTTTATAGCTGGACTACTAGAATGCAAGGGGGCAGAAATTAAACTGCAGCTATACAAAGCCCTAGTTAGACCACGCCTGGAGTACTGTGGGCAGTTCTGAGCAGCACACATTAGGAAGGATACAATGGCCTTGGAGGGCATTTGCATAGATTTACCGGGATGGCACCAGGACTCCAAGGTTTAGATTCTAAGAGATTGCACAAACTAGGTTTGTATTCTCTGGAATTTAGATGGTCAAGGAATGATTTCATCCAAGTTTAAGATGTTAGGATAGAGAGAAATTGTTCCTGCTGGTTGGGGAATCTAAGATTAGAGGGTATAATTTAAAAATTAGAGGCAGACCTTTCAAGAGTGAAATTAGAAAGCGCTTCTACACACAAAGGATCATAGAGGTTTGGAACTCTTCCGCAAATGGTCATTGTTGCTAGATCAGTTGTTTATTTTTAGCTCTGATAGATTTTTATTAACTAAAAGTATTGAGGGCAAGGTATATGGAGTTAGATTGATCATAATCTCAAAGGTGGAGCAAGCTCAAGGATTACAATCCTAAAATAGTTGGATTTAATAAATATAATTGACTTTGCTTTATGCAGAGATGAAGTCAAGATGTTTCCAGCTATTTTTTTTACTCGTTCATGGGATTTGGCATCACTGGCTAGGCTAGCATTTATTGCCCATCCCTAATTGCCCTTGAGAAGGTGGTGGTGAGCTGCCTCCTTGAACCACTGCCGTCCATGTCGTGTAGGTAGACCCACTTTCTGGCCAGGATTTTGACCCAGCAACAATGAGGGAACGGTGATATATTTCCATATCAGAGTGGCTTGAAAGGGAACTCCAGGTGGTGGTGTTCCCATGTGTCTGCTGCCCTTCTTCTAGATGGTAGCAGTCATGGGTTTGAAAAATGCTGTCTCAGGAGCCTTGGTGAGTTCCTGCAGTTGCATCTTGTAGATGATGTAGACAGCTACCACTGTGCATCAGTACTGGAGGGAGTGAATGTTTGTGGATGGGGTGCCAGTCAAGCGGGCTGCTTTGTCCTGGATGGTGTCAAGCTTCTTGAGCTGCACTCATCCAGGCAAGTGGAAAGTATTCCATCACATCGCTGATTTGTGCCTTGTAGATAGTGTATAGGCTTTGGGCAATCAGGAGTTATTCACAACAGGATTCCTAGCCTCTGACTCACTCTTGTAGCCACAATATTTAAATGGCTAGTCCAGTTCCATTTCTGGTCAACAGTAACCCCCAGAATTTCGATAGTTGGAGATTCAGTGATGGTAATGCCATTGAATGTCAAGGGGTGATGGTTAGATCTCTCTTGTTGGACATGGTCATTGCCTGCCAATTGTGTAGTGCGAATATTACTTAGAAACATAGATACTAGGAGCAGGAGTAGGCCATTCGGCCCTTTGAGCCTGCTCCGCCATTCAATATGATCATGGATGATCCTCTATCTTAACTCCATATCCCTGCTTTCTCTCCATACCCTTTGACCCTTAATGTCCAAACATTTATCAATTTCTTTCTTGAATATATTCAGTGACCCCGCCTCCACATCCTTCTGTGGTAGAGAATTGCCACTTGGATGTTGTCCAGGCCTTGCCGAATTTGGACATTGACTGCCTCAGTATACGAGGAGTCGTGAATGGTGCTGAACATTGTACAATCATCAGTGAGCATCCCCACTTCTGATCTTATGATGGAAGGAAGGTGGAAGCAGCTGAAGATAGTTGGATCCAGGACACAATACTGAAAAACTCCTGCAGTGATCTCCTGGAACTGAGATGATCGACCTCCAACAACCACTACCATCTTCCTTTGTGCCAGGTATGACTCCTCCGATTCCCATTGACTCCATATGAACATACAAATAGGAGCAGAAGTAGGCCATTCAGCCCCTCCACCACTGTTTGTTTCAAATTCCACATTCCCATCTACCCGCCATAACCTTAGATCCTTGTTAGGCAAAGGACTCAATCTCCTTCCACCTTTAAAAAAAAATTCAGTGACCCCGCCTCGACTGTCTTCTGAGGCAGAGTTCCAAAATTGCACAATCCTCAAACAAATTGTTCTGTTGAAGGGTCATGAGGACTCGAAACGTCAACTCTTTTCTTCTCCGCCGATGCTGCCACTCCTGCTGAGTTTTTCCAGGTAATTCTGTTTTTGTTTTGGATTTCCAGCATCCGCAGTTTTTTGTTTTTATCTCCTTATCTCTTGCCTAGAAAGGCAACCCCTAATTTTAAAAGTGCCCCCTAGTTTTAGACTCACACAAGAAGAAGCATCCTTTCCACGTCCGCCTCGTCATTACTGTTCAGGATCTTATGTATTTCAATCAAGTCACCCCTCATTTTTCTAAACTCCAGTGGAAACAAGCACAGTCTGTCTAACCTTTCCTCATAATACAACTCACTCATTCTAGGCATCAATCTAGTAAACTTTCTCTGAACTGCCTCTAAAGCATTTACACCCTTCCTCAAATAAGGAGACCAAAACTGCACATGATATTAGAGATGTGCTCTCCCTCATGCCCTGTATAACTGAAGCATAACATATTTGCCTTTATGTTTCCAATGTTTCTTCTTGTACCTTTTGTCCTTAATTGTGGTTGCTGTTAAGGGGGTCTGTAGACCACTCCAGATAGTGGCTTCTTTCTCCTACGATTCCTTATCTCTACCGAAACCAATTCTATATTGGATCTCCTGAACCAAGGTCATCTCTAACTATTGAACAAACTTGATCAGTAGTGCTACCCCTCCATCTTTACCTAGCTTCCTATTCTGCTTGAATGTCATATACCTCTCAATATTCAGGGCCCAATCCTGGTCATCCTGCAGCCATATCTCCATAATGGCTATCAGATCATATTTATTTACTTCAATATGCGCTATCAATTAATTTACTTTGTGCCTAGCATTCATAACAGATAAAAGAGCGTTTAGTTTTGTCTTTTTGTTATGCTTGTAAAATCTAGTCTTAACTACAGGTATTTTCCTAGGTTTTATCTCTCTGCCTCTTCCAGGTAATCTATGACCCTAATTTTCCGTATTGCTATTATGGTTTTCTGCCTTGAATCTATCCCTTGATTTGCCACATCTATCCAACATTGATCCCTCACCCACCTTGTTGAGTTTAAAGCCCTCTTTACTTCCCTGGTTACACGAGTCGCAAGAACACACGTCCCTGCACAGTGCAGTTGTAGACTGTCCCAATGGTACAGCCCCAACTTTCCCTAGTACTGGCGCCAGCGCCCCACAAACTGGAACCCACTTCCCCCACACCAGCCTTTAAGCCATGCATTCATCTCTGTAATCACATTTCCCCTATGGCAATTTGCATGTGGCTCAGGTAATAATCCTAGCTTCTCATGCTGACTATACAGAACCTTCTTCCTTTCCTGCCTTTGTCATTGGTATCTACATGGGCCACAACAATTGAACTCTTCCCCCCCCACTGCAAGTTCCTCTCCAGCCCTGAGCAGATGTCCTGAACCCTGGCACCGGGCAGGCATGCAGCTTCCAGGACTCTCGCTCCTTGCGGTAGAGAACAGTGTTGATCCCCCTCACTATACTGCCCCCTACTACCACTACATTCCTATTTGTTCCCCCTGCTTGACCGGCTTCCTGTACCATGTGCCATAGCCAGCTTGCTCATCCACCTTGCAGACCTCACGTTCATTCACACAGGTTGTGAGCACCTCAAACCTCTTTGAAAATTGCAAAGCCTGAGCCACCTTTACTACTGCCTGTTTGGTCCCATTATTTGCCTTACTCAGGGTCACGTCCTCCTGTCCCTCACTGCTGATCAAAACAGACGACTCGATTCTAAGAGGTGTGACCGTCTTCTGGAACCAAGTGCCCAGGTATTTCTCCCTTAGGTTGCATAGTGTTTATAGTTCAGATTCCAGATCAACAATCCTCTAGCTACTTACACTTCCTACAGATGTTTGTCTCGGATCGCCTTGACATCCAAAAGCTCCCACGTCCCTTAGCTACGACATAACATCTGCCCTGCCATTATTGATTTTATTTAGTTAACTTAATTTAGTTACTCGCTTAACTAACCTAGAATAATTCCTATTATTACCATACCTCTTTCCCCTGTGCACTGAATTCCCATGTGAACCTAATTTGCTATTCAGAGAGTCTCCATCTCACACTGGCATAGTTGCCTGTCTTCTCGCCCACTGATCACTGATCATGTGGTTTGAAAAGCCTATCTTTCTTACAAGACCCTCTGAGTCAATAGCTAGTTTAGCTTCCTGCTGCAGTAATTAACACTGCTTGAACCAACTGCTTCTAGCTGATTGACAGATAACTGCCAATCCAGGCAGTTCTCTACTTAAGTTAACCTAACATACATGAAGGTTAGTAATAAGTCAGTTCTTGATTCTTAATCTATAGTTAAAATCTGAATTTACTACCTGAACCTAATTGACTACTCAGTCTCCAACTCATTGTCGCCTGCCTCCTTGCGCACCTCTTATTCCAGTTTTGCTAAGGCTCCTTGATGCCACACTCAGTCAAATGCTGTCTTGATATCAAGGGCAGTCACTCTCACTTCACCTCACCTCTGGAGTTCAGCTCTTGTCCATGTTTGAACCAAGGTTGTAATGAGGGCAGTAACTGGCTCTGGCGGAACCCAACCTGAGCGTCAGTGAGATGCTAAGCAAATGGCATTTGATAGCACTGTTGATGCCCCCTTCAATCACTTTACAGATGATCGTGAGTAGGCTAATGGGGTGGTAATTGTCCTGCTTTTTGTGTACAGGACATACCTGGGCCATTTTTCACATTGCTGGATTGATACCAGCGTTGCAGCTATACTGGAACTGCTTGGCTAGGGGCATGGCAAATTCTGGAGCACAAGTCTTCAGTACTATTGCCGGAATGTTGTCAGGGCCCTTAGCCTTTGCAGTATCCAGTGCCTTTAGCCATTTCTTGATATCACATGGAATGAATCAAATTAGCTGAAGGCTGGCATCTGTGATGTTTGGGACCTCCAAAGAAGGCAGAGCTGAATCATCCACTCAGTAGTTTTGGTTGAAGAGTTTTGCAAATGCTTCGGCCTTGTCTTTTGCACTGATGTGCTGGACTCCTGCATAATTGAGGATGGGGATATTTATGGAGTCGCCACCTCCAATGAGTTTGTTTAATTGTTGACCACCATTCACGACTGGAAGTAGCAGGACTGCATAGCTTGGATCTGATCTGGTTGTGGAATCGCTTGGCTCTGTCTGTCGCTTGCTTATGCTGTTTGGCATGCATGTAGTCCTGTATTCTAGCTTCACCAGGTTGACACCTCCAATTTTAGGTATGCCTGATGCTGCTCCTGGCATGCCCTCCTGCACTCTTCATTGAACTAGGGTTGGCTTGGTGGTAATGGTAGAGTGGGGGACATACCAGGTCATGAGGTTACAAGGTTGTGATTCAGTACAATTCAGCTGCTGATTATGGCCCACAGCACCCAGCCTGGAATTGCTGGACCTGTTTGAAATCTATCCCATTTAGCACAGTGGTAGTGCCACACAACATGATAGAGGGTATCCACAATGTGAAGATGGGACTTAGCCTGCACAAGGATTGTGCGGTGGTCAGTCTTACCGATACTGTCATGGACAGATTCAGATTGGTTTTTATGACTATTGACAATGGTTTCATGGTCATCAGAATTTTAATTCCAGATATTTATTGAATTCAAATTTCACCATCTGCCTTGGTGTGATTCAAATTCGAGTCCCCAGACCGCTTCCGATGCCACCGCCTTCCCAAAGTTGAACCTCTACTTTGCAGCTTTACTGCTGTAACAGTAGCTCTTCAACCCAGTAATTGCATCTGAAAGGGTTATATTGAAGGATATGGGCAGGAGGCGGAGAGTGGAATTAAAATAGGTGTCTTGGAGAGAAAAACACTTAAAGTAGATCAAATAATCTATGCAATACACAATCTGGGCCCCAAATCCTCCACAGCTTTGACCTGAGTTTGATTAATGAGAGCTGCAGTTTGAGAGAAGACCCAAGAAGGTCTTGCCGCCTTGCATGGCTCACACTTTCAGCCTGCAAAGCAGTTACAAAATACATGTGGATTGGCACATCTCATGCAAGAAACTAGAGAATCCTTCATGTCAGTTAAAATTCAGGCCAGGAGTGCAGAAATAGGCAGAGCTACTGGGCCAAGGCATTCCCCCAGAAACCTGAGACAATGAAACCCTGCCAATCTGCTCTTATTGCAATTAAAACTAGGTTGGCTTTCCAGTACCATTTAAGAAAGCACAGTAATTTGGAATAACAAGAATGGGTTTCTTTAAAAAATAACTACTTTTTATTTTAAAATGAAGTAGCTTAATAACAGCAAGCTCTTTGTCTGTATGATTCCTTTATAATTAAAACTGAAGTTCTAGGAAAAAATAATTTTTAGACATTTTAATTTGCAGGTTCCTTTCTCCAGGCAGCTTTATTGCGCTGCAGGTGATCAGTAGGACTTGCTCACAGAGCTTTAGCATGGAACATTTCTGAAACAGTGGAAATAATTAAAAAAAAATTGGCTTAATAGTTTTATGTATGTGTGTGTGTGTATAAATATATAGATGCAGTGAAGAACCTGCCTGTCAGTTGTGTGTGTATAAATATATAGATGCAGTGAAGAACCTGCCTGTCAGTTGTGTGTGTATAAATATATAGATGCAGTGAAGAACCTGCCTGTCAGTTGAAGAATGACATTTCACTAGAACTAAATTTTAAGAGTACAGATTTATAGGAATATTTTAACCTTTTTCTTGATCCTTAAAATGTCATTGTATTACAGCTCGCATTGGAAAAGTGACATTTAGATGTAGGGTAGAATTTGACCTTTTAAATATGCTTCACAGATAATGAACAATTGGAACTCAATTTTTTTCTCAGAAACCAGGTTCTTTTTCTATTTTAATGGGACTATATTTAAGTGCTAAAATAAATGAGATCATACAATTTGTAATTGAAAGAAGAATGCAAATGTTATTTATTTTTCTACATTCATGCAGCATATATAACTTAGTGGTATTGAAATAGCCAAATATAATCCTGTCTTAATAACGCTGCCACTTTACACTCCAATGCACAAGATATGGTAATTTTGAATCAACGTGCTCTGGCAAGGGCTCAGCTGTGGCTTGATCACTTCAATGTATTATGGTGGTTTTGCTTCAGAGATTTACCATGGGCAGAATTTTTATTCATGGTGAACTTGGGCTAAATGCAATAATGTTATACTTTTTTGGAGAGGTCTGAAGCGTTGCTCTCCTTAGAGCAGACAATATTTTGGGGAGATTTAAAATAGGTGTTCAGAATTGTAGAGTTTTGTTGAATAAATAAGGACAAACTGTTTACGTTGGCAGGAGGGATGGCAGCCAGAGGGCACATTTTAAGATAAATTACAAAAGAACCAGAGAATTGATTAGATATTTTTAAAGCAGCATAAGATTATAGATCATAAGAAATAGGAGCAGGAGTAGACTATTCACCTTATTCAATAAGATCATGGCTGATCTAATTGTGGCCTTCTCTCCACTTTCCTGCCCGTCCCCCATAACCCTTAACTCTCTTGCCAATCAAAAATCTAACTCAGCCTTGAATATGCTCAATGACCCACCCTCCAATGTTTGCTGGGGAAAAGAATTCCAAAGCCTAACAATCCTCTGAGAATAAATTCTTCCTCGTTTCCATCTTGAATGGGAAGCCCCTTATTTTTAAACTTTATCCCCCAGCTCTAGATTTCCCCACGAGAGGCAACATCATCTCCGCGTCTACCCTTTTAAGCCCCAGAATCTTATGTTTCAATAAGATTACACCTCATTCTTTTTAACTATAGGTCCAACCTGCTCAACCTTTCCTCATAAGACAAACCCTTCATTCCAGGAATCGACCGAGTGAACCTTCTCGGAATTGCTTCCAATGCACTAGGTTGTAATGATCTGGAATGCAGTACCTGAAAGGGTGGTGAAAACAATTCAATAGTAACATTCAAAAGGGAATTTGATATATATTTGAAAAGATATAAATTGCAGAGCTGAGAGGAAAGAGCAGGGGAGAGGTGCTCATCAGATAGCTCTTTCAAAGAGCAGGCGCATGTGATAGACCAAATGACCACCTCCTGTGCTGTATATTATTCAACAATCATTTGCATATCTTGACAGCAATATGCTTTCTATACACAGTGTGCAGTAATGCACATTTTGGTGCTTATGTACCAGACCTGCAAAAATGAAAAGCAAGAGTTTTGGATTATAAATTTTGAAATGAATGCTAATATTTGGCGGTGTCATGTAGTCTTTTAAATGTTTCAACAAATTAGCAGGCAAATGAGTGGCAGCTGTAAGAATAGTAAAAACTGATGTAATTTATTAGTAATTGTAAGGTTTTATTAGTAAGGTTTGCTAGCACTATTAAGGTTTATTAGAAATATTAGGGTTATTAATTATAAATTTAAACAATAATAATGAACATAATAAAAATGGCAGGGCAGGTGATGTGTTGCAACTGCAGCATGTGGAAGCTCTTGACCACCAGACTGATCCAAGACAAGCATGTCTGCAGTAATTGGCTGCAGCTTGAGCTTTGGCTCAATCTTTGAGCTGGAGGCTGAGCTGTTGGCATTGCAGTGCACCAGGGAGGGGAAAGTTACCTGGATGCTTTGTTCCAAGAGGTGGTCACATCCCTAAGGGTAGGCAGAACTTGAGTTGATCAGTGGTCAAGGACAGAAGGATGTGACTATGAGTGAGGCAGTTGTGGGGGAACCAGCATGTAGTGATGGAGGAGCTTCAGCCCTGACTCTGTCCAACAGCTATGAGGTGCTTGCTACCTGTGTGAATGAGTGGGCTGACCATGGCACCACGGTGAACGATGCCATTCAACTGGGGGAAGCAAAGAAGAATGTGATAGTGATAGGAGACAGTATAGAGCTGTGGACAGCTCTAAACTAATGTTGGGGGAGTGGGGGCTGCTCGAGTGAAGGGAGATTTAGAAATCCAAAGAAAGGTCGAGGTATTGGAACAGCCTAGCAATGTGGGCAAAGCCAAGCAGAATAGGACAGGAAGGGATAGAGTTTAACAAAAATTGTAAGTGAATAATGTCATTGCAGGAATAGAAGTAAAAAAAATAAATTAATTAAAGACTCTTTATCTGAATACACGAAGCATCTGCAATAAGATAGATGAAATTGGGGCACCAGTGGAGATATAAATGATTTGGGTCTCATCGCCATTATGGACATGGTTATAAGGTGACCAAGATTCTGAAATAAATATTCCAGGATATACAATATTTCAGGCAGACAGAGTAGCAGAAGAGGAGGGTTAGCTCTGATAGTAAAGGATAACATAAGGACAGTAGTGAGAAATGACCTGGCCTCAGAAGATCATGAAGTTGAATCAGTATGGGTGGAAATTAGGAATAGCAAGAGAGAGAAAACACTGGTGGGAGTAGTTGCACCATTTGGCTGAACATTAAACAAATTATTGGAGCTTGTAACAAAATAAATGAAATAAGTGTGGGAGACTTTAATCTTATAGACAGGGACAATCAAATTGGAAAGAGTATTCTAGAAAATGAGTCTTAAAATGTTTTCGTGACAGTTTCATAGAGCAATATGTTGTGGAACCAACTAGGGATAAAGTGATCTTAGATCTGGTATTGTGTAATGAAGTAGGGTTAGTTAGTAATGTCATTGTAAAAGATCCACTGAGAAATAGCGATTGTAATATCATGAAATTCCATGTTAAGTTTGAAAGTAACATATTCCAATCACAAATAAGAATCTTAAATAAAATCAAATGCATTGGTATGAGGGGAGCACTGGCTAAGGTTGATTGGGTAAATAGACTAAAAGGTTTGGAAGTGAATTAACATTTAAAGAAACAGTTCAAAATGTTCACAAAAATACATTCCATTGAAAAACTAAAACTCAGCAAGAAAGACGCACCTGTGGCTTGTTAAGGATAATCGATTAAAGGAAGAGGCTTACAGTGTTGCGAAAAACAATAGAAAGTCTGAGGACTGAGACTGTTTTAGAAACCAGCAAAGGGCTACCAAAAAGTTGATAAGGGAAAAATTAGAATGAGTAAACTAAGCTAGCCAGAAATGTAAAATCAAGTTGTAAGAGCTTTTATAAGTAGATTAAAAGGAAGAGAATAACTAAAGTAAACATAGGCCCCTTAGAAGCTGAGACAGGAGAAATTATAATGGGGAATGAGGAAATGCCAGAAGCATTGAACACATGTTGTGTATGTGTCTTCACAGCAGACGACTCAAATTTCATAGCAGAAATAGACAGTAACCTAGGGGATGGAAAGTGAAGAAATTAATATCAGCAGAGAAAAAGTATTGGAAAAACTTTAAGGACTAAAATCTGACAAATCCCTAGGACCTGATAGCTTACATCCTAGAGTTCCAAAAGGGATAGCTGCAAAGATAGCAGATGTGCAAACCATGATTTTCCAATATTCCTTGGATTTGGGAACAGTACCATTGGATTGGAAGTTGGCAAATGTGCTGCTTTTTAAGAAAGGGAGAAGAAACAGACCAGTTGGCCTAAAATCAGCTGTTGGGAAAATGCTGGAATCTATTATGGAAGCCTTAACGAGATACTTAGACAAGCATACTACGATTAGAGCAACTCAACACGGCCTTGCTAAAGGGAAATTCTGTTCGACAAATTTATTGAAGTTTTTTGTGGATGTAACTAGTAGGGTAGATAAAGAGGAACCAGTAGTTGTAAGGTTAATAGGCAAGATAAGGACTCATGGGAGTTTGGGGTAATATACTAACATGGTTAATATAAAGCATGGGCATTTCACAGAGAGAGTGGGCATTTCACAGTGGAGGTTCAGCCATGCCATCCCACAAAGCCTTCAGGATCAAGTGGTTCCTTGCCAAGAAGATGAAGCAAAACCGACCAATTCCACAGTAGATCCGCATGAAAAAGGGATTGGAGTACAAAAATTAACAAGTCTTGCCACAATTGTACAGGGTTTTGGTGAGACCTTATCTGGAATAGAGTATGCAGTTTTGGTCTCACATTTAAAGGATGTATTTGCATTGGGGGTGGTACAGAAAAGTTCATTAAATTGACCCCTGAGATGAGGACATTGTTCTATAATAGGCTGAGTAAATTGGGCTAATATTCTCTGGAGTTTAAAAGAATGAGAGGCACTCTCATTGAAACCTGCAAATTTCTGAAAGAGGCTTACAGGGTAGATGCTGAGAGATTGTTTCCACTGGTTGGGGAGTCTAAAGCACGCGACACAGTCTCAAGCTAAGGGGCCAATCATTCAGGACTGAGATGAGAAATTACTTGTTGGATTTCTCTACCTCAGAGGGGCGTGGATGTTTGATCATTGAATATATTTAAGGCAGATTTTTGATGTCTTGGGGAATCAAGTGATCTGGGGAGCAGGAGGGAAAATAAGAGTTGAAACTTGTTCAGCTGTGATTGTATTGAATGGTTGAACGGGCTCGACGGGCCATATAGTCAACTCCTGCTCCTGTTTCTTGTGAAATCAAGTGGTGTTTTAGACACAAGTCCTTTCTGGATCATGGTCCTCGCGAAAATATTTTAAGCTAATAGAATTTCATTTATATTTATGATTCTGTTCTTGTCGAATCTGAACCATTTCTCATATTAAAAAATAAGTGCGAAAAACAACATTGGGGTAGCAAGCTTGGAGGAGATGCCAGTGGAAATAATGTATACTTCAAATGACACAAACCTATAGTGCTTAATTCACCTTAAATTTTGGATTGTTAAGTGGAACAGTTCCCCTGCTACCATACACATTTCCTCCCACCTCCTGCCTCCATGTTGATATAAGTAGGAAATGATGTAAGGTCTCTTTGGAATCCTAGAATAGTACAGCACATTTGGAGGTGATTCTCACCATCTAGACTATCACTCAAAAAGAAATCCAGTTAGTCTTGCATCCCTGTTCTTTCCCTGTTAAGACTGCAATCAGATCAGCAATGATCTTATTGAATGGCAAAGCAGGTTCGAGGAGCCAGTGGCCTACTCCTGATTCTTATGTTTCTTATGCTTTTCTGCAGTCCTTGGAGAACTGTAAACCCTCATTCCAGGAAATATTCTTGTAATCTTTCTTGTACCCTCTGCAAAGCCTTCACGCCCTTTGTGATGCCCAGAATTGGACACACTACTTGAGCTGTTTCAAAAAATGGTTGTTACCAATGGTTAGCATGCCCCTATATTTTTAAATGTGTAGAATGCACTGTATTTTGATACATATATCTGAATCCTGTGTACTGTGTGCATGAATAAGTTCCTACTTGTATGATTGGTTGCTTTACAATTCACATAAGACTTTATAGACATATTATGACTCTAGTGAAAGGATGAATACTGTACAAACTTAAAAGTGAGTACATTTGTATTATTGACATGGATGTCATGTACAACCCATAAATCTTAGGTGCAGTGGATATTCTATTCCTCCAATTTCTTTGGACATCACAGTTAATGATCTTGTGCTAATGGTATGCTACCAGCAACACACTGAGGAATCTGTGAAACCAACTAATTTTCTAAACCCTATGAAGACATCTTTCATGTAGCAAAATACAGAGATGTGGTGTGAATTCAACTGTTCATGTTGAGCTGTTTACGTTTTGTAGTTATGAACATTTGTTGGGGGGTTGAGGGGGAAAACAGGAACTGTATGTGTTACTTAATTCTGATCTGTTTCCTTCCTCATTAGCAATGATCTGTGTGGACCTTCATTGCCAAGCTAGGTTGCTGCGATGGGCAGATTGCAGCACAGTGATAATGGAAAACCAATTTTGCCATCTCTGTCTAGATTGTGTACCTAAACAGTTTGGAAAATTTTGGTGCTTGCTAGATTGTTGCAGGCTTGGAGAAGGTGGTATTCTGTCAGTGTGGGTGTGCATTTTATTTTCTTTTTGCAGTTGAGAAGCTCGAAGTCCTTTTTATCCCCACTGTTATAACCCACTGCTGCTTGCTAACCTGCTTTGACTGATGTTTCCTGGCATTTTTAGGGGACTTGGGCTCAACTAGAACTAACACCAGAACCTATATGCTTTTAATTTTCCTCTGTGCAGCTGGATAGTACAGCAGCAAAAAAATTGAGCCTCACTGTGCTTGAGTTTAATGCACTAATTATACTTGAGTTTTTTATCATGCTTGCATATGTACCAGAGATGCAGAATAAATTTATGTATGATAAATACCTGTAATGAATCTAATTACTATAGTTGCTCTTTTCATTACTCCTGTCTGATTGTAGCATTTATGATGTCTTGCCTCCAGCAAGACATATGATAATTAATCAGATTCATTTGTACATTTCTGTTATTCTAAAGGACAACAAGGTGACAGTGTATTCGGAACTGACATCTTTCACCTGTTTGCAGTTTAAGCATGGATTCCATCACAAGCCATACTCAGTCCACGTCAGAAATTAATGTTGACTTATGGGCAAGACTTGCACAGCAAACATTCTGTTTTGTGCTTGTTGCAGTTATCCTTGCACTGGCTTTGCTGATTTTTAACTATCTTGTGTTGGTCATTGTTTTATCCCTTCCCATTGATGCACTAGACGTCCTGGAGCAGGAAAAGATGCCTGTCACCTTTATATCTATGAAGTTCTATCCAGGTCACAATATTCCTGATGCAAAGCCAGCAAATGTGAAAGATACTGCTTTAAATTTATATTTTTACATGGGATAGAGCAGCTTCTTGAAAAGAATACGCCAACCTGGGCACCAGGTGTCTTTCACCTTGTGAAACAAGCAGAAAAAGGAATAAGTTTTGTGTGCCCAAGAGAGAAGGTTTCATTGAAGTCTCCCTGCAAGTAGTGAGCTGATCCATATGAATCATTGATGAGGACCTTTGAAATGGAGATGCTGTGAACTAATTTTCTTCAACATGTGGCACCCAGAGCAACAATATACCGTAGAGTGGAACGTAAAAGCCATATTCTGGATTTACTTTTTTAATGGGAGTTAAATAATGAATGAAAGTTGTCAACTTTTTTTCATTTCACATGACAAGGACCACATAAAACATGTCTTGAGCATCGTAGCCTACTTAACTCCTGTCAGGAAGATTCATTACTGCTTAAATAAATGGAGATGTCAGCTTTAACAGAGATAATACTTTATGCTATTGGGAGATGGAAATGGCAGAACCTTGACTGCACAAATAGATGCAAGAATGAAAAGGCTTTTTTTTTCTGAGCATAGGTGCTTTGTTCTGGTGCATTGGATGGTGCTATTACTGGACAATGTACAAGTGTTTAGAAGGCTGTCAACAGGCTCCTCTGTGTTAGAAACTGGTCAAAATAATTTACTTAGATCGTTAAATAAAAACACAAAAATAAAACAATGAAGGTATTTCTGAATTGTCAAACTTGTTTCCTAATCAGATGATGTTTATTTCTCATTCTTGTGGAATGTACCCAGCCCAAACATTGTATACATCTCCCAATAATTTCTTCCTGAGCCCAGAAATACTTGAGTGCGGTGATGCTTTAAAGATCCAACTGAAAGCACCAGTTCAGTTGGTTCATTGGCTAGATTTTCAGACACGCTGAATTTTGCATGACTAACGTTGGTTGAATTATATAAGTACTAAATTTATGAAGGTACAGATTCACTCTCCGGATGCTTAAGATCTTTGCAGATTTTGAAATTCAACTTCCAGTTAGGTGTAAACTTATGGTAAGATGAAGAGCCACTTTTTTTCATCAGTCTCTGAAACATGGAAGCATTAGGAACAGGGCTTGGCCATTCCGCCACTTGAACGACTGTCAAGCCTCTGCTTTCTTCTGGCTCTACCTCTCCAACAAAAAAATGGACTGTCAAAAATTGCACAAGCCTTCCAGCAAGCTTGAGAGCTTGTTTCTCCTCTTTAAATAAGATGTATGAGGAAGAAGGGAGTTAATGGGAAGTAACAAAATATAGAAAAGAGTGAATTTCAGTATTGAAAATGGGAAAAACTGTTTGGACAGGAGCCAGGATCATTTGGTAGAAAATACTATCAATTTTGAGGGTTTTCCCCCAGTATTTGACAATTTTTAGTGCTATCTTGCATTCTTGTGCAAGTAATGAAATTGAATTATAATTTCATTGGTAGGGTTTCTGGGGATAATGCAAAGTGGTTTTGTTTATTTTTAATAATCAGTTGAAAAGCTTTCTGTGAATTAAAATCTCCAGTTGTTGTGGAGGTGATTTTGAATCATTCTATAAATACAAAGGCATTGATGGTGCCTTTTAACCTAATGCTGTTTTCCCCATCTGCTGCATGACCATGTTAGAGGTATCCGCGCCAACTATTCGTGCAAGACACAGATTAAAAATGAAAAAAGGCAAGGCTCTATCAGTGTGTCCTAGTGTAAAATCATCGCATTAAACTCTAATAAAAAATGTTTTAAAAGTTGATTTAGTAAGTCAAATGTTCTCCACATTGCCATTTAGGACTAGAAACCATTTATCAGTATATAAGCTGGCAAGATAAATTGTAGGGCCTTATAATTTCCTTTGGATCTTTGTTTCTAAATTAATTGAACAGTTGCTTATTTGTGTGCACACAGAGCAGTGGCTGCAATGAACATACTTATACCAAAAGCAAGGGCAGCTGTTACTTTTTTCTTACTGGGTATTGCACTGCTCCAACAATTACCTGTAATTACCATATAAAATTATTCTTGGACGAAAGTTTATATTAAAAAAGAGCATTCTCCTACCTGGTCTTTGTATCTGCTAGTCTTGAATGATTTCCTACCCATGTTCATTAAAAAGTAATTATTTTGTCACGGTGACCTTAACATTTTTTCATGCCTTTCTGCAATTTTTTAAAGTTGAATGCTTTTTTCCTTTTCAAAATTTTCCCTTCTCCATTTCTGAAGACACTGGTGCTTGTAGGGGCACTGTCCTCACAGGCTGTTGTCTGGTACAAATTGGTGTAAATTCAATTGTGTGAATGTAGATTGAGCTTTGGGAGCTGTTTCACCACTGACAGTATCTTACCCTTAGCTAAAATCCAGAGATATGCACACTTCCCAACAGAATTCCTCCTCCTAGGTTCCCTTTCCAGTCTCCTACCCCAGTGCATCTTCTGCCCAGAGGAAAGGTTAGGCCGGTAACACATTCCCTTACCACTGCTGCTCTGAAACTGTCCACTAAAAGCACAAGATATATCGGGTCACAAGGCTGATGATGTGCACTTTCGCCCTCTATTTCTCGTCCTCAAAATAAATACCTTACTTTTGTCTGGCTCGTATTTTGGATGGCCTGAATAAGATTGGACACCTTTCAGATGGGGAATTGCAAGAGGAAGTGCACATCCAACCACTTTGCACCATATTAATATATAATGGGCATTCATGCTGAAGCTACGAATAGACATGGTAAGCCCCCACTTAATGTCAACTCACTTAATGTTGTTTCACTTCAATGTCTTTATTAAAGCAGTGTTAATATATCCATTTAATGTTACCAGTTTCACTAACTTCATTCACCACAGACTTCCTCTTCTGTGGTCTGTCTGCTCACATAACTTTCTGCAGTGCTTCCGCCCTCATCATGAGACCCTCTTCCTACAGCCCCTGCCCTTGTCAGCTAGCGGCCTTTTCTTCTTGCCTTAGTCCTCAGAATCTGTCTTCAGCGGCTTCTGACTGATGTCATGGGCTCCATCTAGTGACAGACATTGGTCAGTGCAGGTAGTTCTGGAACTTCAGTTATTACCTCCCAGGACCACAACCTGCTAGTAGATGGAGCCTGGCCAATCTAAAATTACTACATAGTAAGTCCTCACTTAAAGTTGTAGTTGCATTCCTGAAAAAAACACAACTTTAAGTGAAACAACTTTATGTGAATCATAGGTTCCCATGGGAATCCGTGTACAAGTTGAAATACTGTAATGTACATGTGCAGCAATTCATTCCTTGTTGGAATAACTTGCAAAATAAAATAAATCACTGAATAGAACAAGTATTATATACATTGGAATTAGATACCACTAAATCACCCAGATAAGCCCTGAGCAACACAGCCTCTGCGTTTCACCCACAGCATTCCTGAAAATCAGCTCAACTTTTTGCATAATTTCCTTTCCCACTGTCCGTCTGTCTCTCTTCACTTTCCACTCCTCTTGTCTATATGTGTCTCTTGCTCCCCCTCCCTCATTTCTCCCCTTCTCTCTCCCTCCTTTCCCCTCTCCCTCCTTTCCCCCTCTCTTTCTCCCTTTTCCCTATCTCTCTCTCTTGCTCTTTGCACATCTATCTCTCTCTCTCTCTCTGCATCTCTGTCTTTCTTACCACCCCTAGCTACTGTGTAGCTATTTGGGAATTATAATAGCAGTGGATTACTAATCTAATCATGACCTGCCTGAAGAAGGGTCACACGGACTCGAAGTGGTAACTCTGTTTCTCTCTACACAGATGCTGCTAGACCTGAGTTTATCCAGCGTTTTCAGTTTCTTGGATGTTTGTCTATCTTTTTACATTGCACAGTGTGAGTTGCCATTTCTAGCAGGGGTGAGGACGTTGTTGATCTCCATGTTACAACCCATGTCACTCTAATTGGCTACCATGAGGTGCATCTAAGTAGTGCAGATTGACTAACACTGTGGGGGAAAGCATTATACCTTGGCTGTGCACTTCTCCTGACAACCAGCAGTGTCTAAAAATTTGCTTTGAGGAATGTAATGCTTGTCTTCATGTCCTACTTGTAAGCAATTCACCACCACATGTACCAAATGGTCTTCACTTATACTCTTGTGTATAGATCCATTTTGCATTCTACATGTAAATTCCTTGTGCCTTATATATAAAATCTACTATCCACCCTTGTAGTGAATTTAATTCTTGGTGAGGTAAGTTTTCACGGGGGATTGTACCTTGAGTACTACTGCTAAGATCAGATTTCACGGGTGGCAAGTCCCTTGCCCAGATGCTCAGTCTTTGTGAATGATGTCAGGAGTTAGGTTTTAGCAGGATATTGAACTGTAGACATGGCAGCTACTCCAATCCTGTTATCTGACAGTTGTTAAGAAGGAAAAGCATGCCTTGAGTCCAAAAGTGTTATGAATGGGATGGGAGGAGTGCACGAGTTATCAAGATCCGCTACTCCACAGGCTGTACCATTAATTTAAATGTTTAATTGTCTCACCAAAGTGGCCAATTGTTTACCTATACTTCTAGTACCCGGGAGAAAAAAGATTCTGACCAGGCTCCTTTCAATTATTAATTTATTATAAAACAAAACTCTTTTTAAACAGGTTTCAAGAACTGGTTGACACATGATTGTAATCTGGAAGTGTAACTGTCTAATCCTTTTAAACTTCCCCAGCACGCGCACGCACATAAATAAAAGACACACAGGCAGCCTCTGCAGAGTCGGGAGGGTGAAAAAGAAACTTTCTTGGAAAGAAAACAAAAGAAATTTAAGTTCACGGCAGTTCGATGCAGTCGCACTGAAGTTCTCTCGGGTGCAGACGTGCCACTGGGCCCAGTAGATGTCGGGAAGTTCACCAATGATGCTTCAGTGTGGTGGAGGAGAGTACAGCTGGACTAATTCTTCCTGTCTCGGCTAGCAAGTCCAAAATTATGCAGACAAACTACACTCAGATGAGAATTACCTGGCTACCGGTCGAGAGTCACACACAGGTTCAGAAAGTAGAGCGGGAGAGACAGCTAGTCAGGGTAGCCTTCTGTTCCCAGCCTTTGCTCAACAAGACTGAAAGCAAAACCACAGGTTCAAACTTAAGGTTTGCCTCTGCCATGTGATTGCCTCTTTATCTTACAACTTTTCATTAATTAAAGTGCTTGGCAGTTCAAAACAACTCCTCAAGTACCATATAGCTCAGGAGTTTGCTTGGAAGAGGCCTGCTTCTTGACAGTTCCAAGGTGAACTTATGATCCTTGTTTTTTAAAAAAAAACTCTCGGGCAGCCTCCAACTGTCCAAATATTGCCATTTCCTTCCATATTTTTAAAAAGAAAAATCCAATTTAAAGAGATATAATTCAAACAGACAAACACCCTTTTGGATTATGAAATTAGGTCTTACAGAGTACAAGCAGGAGCTTTTGGTGATTAGAACCTTGGTGGTGGTCTGGCTTTTATACAAAACTGCCCCAAAGATGTTGGGCCATGTCCCTGCAATGCTGGTGCCATTAAAAGATGGGGAGGTGGCTGGGTTTTCTTTTCCTCTTAGATAGTAATTACCCAGTACTTCTGTGGCATGAATGTTAGCTGTCACTTATCACCCTAAGCCTAACTGTTTTCCAGACCCCTCTCTAGGCTATAGCATAGACTACTTCATTCTTGGAGGATTTATAGTTTGAGTTGAACAGTAGATTCGTCAACAAATAATCCTATTCTGGGCCTTCTGATGAAGCAGTCAAGAATTGTTGAACAAGGCTACAATGTGAAACCCCTGTCATAATGTTCTCAGGCGATGTTGACTGGCCTCTAATAACCATGACCATCTCTCTCCACCTTTCTTTCCTCCATTTTTAAAAAATAAACCTTCTCCAAACCCAGCTCTGAATCCAATCACTGGAAGATTTTTCAGTTGACCTCTGTTTTGCTGGTGTTGCTTGCGATAGTGTGAAAAGAACACTTTGTTCCGGTTGACAGCAATGATGTAATAAACCTTCTCAAGAACAGAAGTGATACTGTTAGATAAAAACCTTGGACACTGTTGAGATAGTTGGCTCTTCAGCAGGTGACCCAGAAAGATTGATTCCACTCGTTTAAAGAAATCAATCTCAATTTCTGTGGGTGAAGATAAATCTTGTCCTCCCATTGTGTTTCTTGAATGTGGTCATGGAATTCAGAGAAAAAAAATAGAATAGCAGCTCTGAAGTTAACACTTTCCATCAAATTGACCCGCAAAGAAACTTTGAATTGCTGGCACATTGATTAGAGGTTGAGAGATTTTCTCTCTGATGTGCTTTCACCAACCAAAGATTTTCTACATTCTAAAAAAGGGAATTAACTTTACTTGCTGCGTGCTTTACTGTGCTTCAGTAATTTCTTAACATTTTTCTCTTAGAAACAGTTTTGCAAATGAGTGATCCAAATTAGAGCTGTAATTTTAAAAATTTTCAGCAATTGTACACTTTCCACCTAGAAATATTGAATGTCCATCTTGTATAACTTTGTTTCTAGGAAGAAAAAGCTGAGGGTTTTTCTGTGTTATCATGCAATTAAGTTTGCACCTGTATTTTCTTGCAAACTTCTGGGTGCTTGAAGAAGGAAAACAGAGTAGGAAATTAAAAAGAAAACCTTACTATAGAGCTGGAGCTAGTTGAACTAACATCTGAATGAGAAATTAGGTTTATTTTGCACCTTATACCCAACAATGAGAGCTCCACCAAATAAAAATCAGGTGTACAACCTTGAAGTAGTGCTGTACTAAAAATAAGTTTGAACCATCAAGTAGTACATTGGTCAAGATGGCCATTTCAGTTCACAAGACAACAGACCTGAACAGTTCATTTTATGTGACATCGAGAATTATTTTGAGAAGGCTACATATTGATGCAAACAAATAAGTAAATGTAATACAAAAGCCAAATGCTGTGGATGCTGGAAATCTGAAATAAAAACAAAATATTGGAAATACCCAGCAGGTCAGGCAGCATCTGTGGAAAGAGAAGCAGGTTGATGACCGTTCATCGGAACAGGAGATGTTAACAGGTTTTAAGAAAGTAGAGAGGCAGAGAGAGGGAAGAACCAAAGGGGAAGGTCTTTGTTGAGATGGAAGGCCTGAGAGTAAATAAAAGATAATGGCAATGGAGCAATTGAAGACACACAAGATGAGTCTAAAAGAGGTGTAAATGGCAATAGCAGAATCATTAACAGTAGCTTTTGACCAAAAAAATGGGATTGATGGTTGCGATCTGAGACTGTTGAGCCCGCAAAACTGTAATGTGCTTGCTCAAAAGATAAAATGTGGTTCCTCAAGCTTTTATTGAGCATCATTAGAAGAGCAGGAATGAGGTGGGTGTGGGTGGAGATATAAAACGATGGGCAACCAGAATCTCAGGGTCGTTCTTGCAGACTGAACAGCATTCCACAAAACAATCACCCAGTTTGCGTTTGGTCTCCCCAATAACATCATGAGCAGCAAATTCAGTTTGCTAAATTGAAAGAATACAAGTAAATTACTGTTTTGCCTGGAAGAAATGTTTGGGTCCTTGGATGGTGTGAAAGGAGGAGGCAAAAGGGCAAGCTTTGTGGAACATTTGAGGAAAAGGACTAGGTGCGAGTTAAGACATGGACAGCAAACTTTTGGCTGACTTTTCAAGTTTATGGAGAGAGTATGTGGAAGAGCAGCAGAAAGTGTGTTAAAATAGTTAAGTCCAGAGGTAATGAAGATATGAATGAGAGTTTCAGCAGCAAATGAGCTGAGACAGGGTCAAGATTGGATGATGATATGGAGATGGAAATAGGTAGTCTTAGCTATGGCACGAATGAGGTCAGATGCTCATCTTGGGGTCAGATGTGACACCAAGGCTGTGAACAGAGTGACTTAATCTAAGACTGTTGCCAGGGAAAGGGATGGAGTCAATATCCAGGGAACGGAGTTTTAAGTGGCGACTGAAAATGATGGTTTCAGCTTTCCCAGTATTTAATTGAAGGAAATTTGTGCTAATCCAGTACTGGATGTTGGATAATTAATCTGATAGTTCAACAACAGCGAAGGATTCGAGAGAGGTAGTGCTGGGTGTTATCAGAATTCATGTGAAAACTAATGCTGTGCTTCTGGATGATGTCACCAAGGAACAGCATGTAGATGAGAAATAGGAGGGGACTAAGGATGGATCCTTGGGGGACATTGGAGGTAATGTGGGAGCAGGAAATAAAAGCCATTGCAAATGATTCTTTGGCTACTATCATTGATTAAAAAATAAAGGAAGTATGAAAGCAGTCCCACCTGGAGACACCAGAGTAGAGGTGTTGGAGGAGCTGTTGTAGTTAGCTGTGTCAAAGACTGCAGACAGTTTGAGAAGGACACGGAAGGAAAACTCGCCTTCGTTACAGCCATATAGGATGTCATTTGTGCTGTTTCGGTACTGTTGCTAAGGCAGAAACCAGATTGGAGGAATTCAAGCATGGAGTTCTGGGGAAAAATATAGCAATGGATTTGGGAGGTGACAACACATTCAAGGACTTGGGAGAGGAAAGGGAGGTTTGAGAATGGACAGTAGTTTGCAAAGATGGAGTTAAGTTTTTTTTTAAGGAGAGGACTGATGACTGCAGAATTGAGAGACGGGTAACACCTGATTGTTTACAATACCGGTTTACATGAGGACCAAGGGGGAAGTTGGGTGATCAGTTTGTTGCGAATAGGCTGGAGGGAACAGGAGGTAGGAGGTCTCATACACAAAACAAAACCTGTTAACAACAAAGTTCCATTGTGGATGAAACCTAGTGTCATAATCTTTGTGGAGCTGATTATCTATCCCCTGTGTTTTCTTTGGCTTATTATGGAAACAGTTTCACGGTATAGCGCTGCTAAACTAAGTTAATCATTGATAACCCTGAAATTCCAGACAGTTAATTGGAACCATTCCTATAGGATGGTGTCCTCGATGATGAAACTAAAAGCACTCAGTGTAAAATTTCATTTCCAGTAGTATTTTTTTTAAATATTTGAGTGCTTCAGGTTAGAGGATGCTGGCAAGCCTGCAAGTACGTCGACCTGTGGAATAGTGAATTTAAGCTTGGTCAAGAAATTTGAAGAACAGTCCAATTAGGATACGTAAATGGCGTGGTTGTGAAATATAAAGCACCTTGTGACTGAAACATACATTTGCTTGCTCATGAGTTATTTACCCAAGCACCATCAATTGTCATGGCACTCTATAATTAAGATGTGCAACCAACTGTTTTGTGGCCTAGCAGAATGTAAGGTCGGGTAATTAAGCCATTATTTATTAAAGTTATAGGCATATTGGAGATTTTGGTTAAAAGTTCATGTTCATGACAGCTGGTGAAAGATAATTAGAAAATCCTAGTACAGAAGAGAATTTAAATTCATCAAGGACTGCCGTGCGCATAAAACTGACTAATTCATTCGACTGGGTTGGTTTATGCTTGTGAACGTGTGTGGGCATCATAATCATAGAATAAAAATATGGTTTAGGGAACTATACCACTGTACCTGTGTAATAATTTATTTTGCTATCATTTATTAATGCCTCCTGCACTAGTAACTCATTTCCTATTTCAAAGTAACATCATCTGTGTCATCGCAAAGGCTAATAAATGAGTCAAATAACATTCAAAACCTGTTCTGTATTGATCCATACCCAAGGCTCCTGCATAACCCGGTATTCATTGCTAAGTTCACTTGGAATCTGAGGGGAAATGAGGGTTAACTGGTAGAGGAGTTATCTGGGCTGTATTAGAGCTATAGTGGTCAAAGCATGTGAGTGAGTTTCTTATTGATGGGAAACTGCTCAGTGGCTCGAGAAGCTTTAAAGTCAAAGAATGCTGTGCAACAGACCACTCAGCCCTAAATCCTGTTTTATCAACTGGCACTCTCAGCTTTAATCCCATTTCTATGTACACTTCAATCATTTTCATATATCTCCCATTCCTTTGTACGTGCTGATATTATTTGTCTCAGCCGCTTGTGGTGAAGCATTCCATGTTCTAACAATCCCTGCAGAGAAAAAAAACAAACATTTTACTTTCTCATTCTACTAATAATCCTGAGCCTATACGCACTCTGCACGGATTCTTAAACCAGTGGAAATAATGTTTTGCTGTCTACTCTATCATTTTTTTAATGTTAAAGATCTTTTTTAGATTCATTCCTGTAACTTTGAAATCTGGTGGGAGAAATGTCTTTTTTCTTTACATACCATGAATAAGAGGCTATAGTTATGAATGAGTATCATTCCAATGAATCTTTGTACTCCCAACAATGGTTTAATCCATGTCTTCACAAATTCAGAATCTTTTTATTTAATCCATCCATCTAAACAACAATCCATTTTATTTAATCTATCTATATTCCCAGAATCCCATGTCCCTGATTATTATCAGTTCTACCAGTAATTCCCACTTTTAAAGATCCAGAATCTGGAATTTGTTCCTTCACCTAAGGATCTTGTCATTTAGTGTACACTTCCTTTAATTTGTTTCCCAAAATGTAATGCCTTGCATTTATTTGCATTATTAACCCACATCTGCCACCTCTCTGTCCACTCTGTTAACTTGTATGTCTTTGTAAAGTTCCTTGTACATTTTCCAATAACCTTAATTTGGTATCAGCAGACTTTGATTTAATCCAAGAACACAGTTAGTAGCAGAATCGTTCAATAAGACCATGGCTGATCTGATTGTGGTCTTAACTCCACTTTCCTGTCTGCCCGCATAACCCTTAATTCCTCTTGATGCTTTTTAAATAATTATTTGAAACACTTTTGTCACTTACTTGTGTGGCCTGTTATGTACACAGAAATGCAACCTGATTTCAGGAGTCATGTTGCCATTATAGCTATCTGCTGTGTATTGCACTGAGGGAAGATTAACATGTGAACTCACAGCAGGCAGCTTTTATTGCACCAAATGTATTTACACCTCCCCAAAAGAGAGGGCAATATTTAAACAATGCTTAGGCCTGAAATATATTACACTCCTTCCTCATTTAAAGAAAACAACTTTTACATTAAAATGTAAAGTGGTATCTGCACATAATTTCACAGAATACCATATGACTATATCCAATGTCCTGAAATTTAAGAGTTTGGGTTGCATACTTGCTTCTACAGTATTGTAATCAAAACCAAAACATGCACAAGGCAAAAATTACCAGAGTAATTTACATGTACAAAAATCATTTTCTTTAATGCCAGTATATGCTTAACAAACAAATCTTCATTTAATAAGCAGTAATGAAAAGAATAATGATTTTCTTCTTCCTACATACTTTCAATTAACCTATTTGGCTTCATTCTCTTGCTGTCTGGGTATCTCCTTCAATTTCCATTAGCTTGAATCTGTGTTCTCAATATCTCCGACTGTGTCAGTTCTGAACATTGATGTTTGACTACCAACTCCATTTAATGGTTGGGACTGTGACATTAGTGTGTCTTAATCAAGGACCCTGACTCACTTTGCTCTGCTGGTGGATTCTGTAATACCAGCAAACTTTCAGTTTCTTTTTGATGTCCATTTTCTTTCTGACTTTCACTTTGGGCTGTAGAGGGGTTTTGGACTATAGGACGCTTATCATGCTCTTCCTTTGTTTTATTTCCTTTTGCAAGCAAACGATATGGCATTGACTGAGCATTTTGCCAATAATCACTAGTTATGTGAATGCACCTAGTTTCTTTACAACAGCTCCAATTACATGCTTTTCATTATCACGCTGGTGGTTTTCATCATGAAGCTTTTGACTAGCACTGAACTTAAGTTTCATGCCTCATTTATCATGACTCATCTTTACTGTCTTTCCACTTTCTTTGCTATTAATGCCAGGCTTAAGCAAACTAAACTCTTCCCACCGAGAGCATCAAGAACTATAGGGCACAGATTCAAAATAATTAGCAAAAGGAGTAATAGTGATGTGTGGATTTTTTTTTCATCCAGAGGATGGTTGGCACCTGGAACAAAGTCCCTGAGAGGGTGGTGGAGGCAGGTTCCAGACGACCATTAGACAAAGGAGCAGAATTTAGGCCATTTGGCCCATCGAGTCTGCTCCGCCATTCAATCATGGCTGATAAGTTTCTCAACCCCATTCGCCCGCCGTCTCCCCGTAACCTTTGATCACCTTACCTATCAAGAACCTATCTATCTTGGTCTTAAATACACTCAATGACCTGGCCTCCACAGCCTTCTGTACTAATGAATTCCATAGATTCACCACTCTCTGGCTAAAGAAGTTTCTCCTCATCTCTGTTCTAAAAGGTCTTCCCTTTACTCTGAGGCTGTACCCTCGGGTCCTAGTCTCTCCTACTAATGGAAACATCTTCCCCAGGTCCACTCTATCCAGGCCTTTCAGTATTCTGTAAGTTTCAATCAGATCTCTCCTTCTGAACTCCATCCAGTATAGACCCAGAGTCCTCAAATGTTCCTCATATGTTAAGCCCTTCATTCCTGGGATCGTTCTTGTGAACCTCCTCTGGACCCTTTCCAGGGCCGGAACATCCTTCCTGACATACAGGGCCCAAAATTGCTCACAATATTCTAAATGTGGTCTGACCAGAGCCTTTTAAAGCCTCAGCAGCACATCCCTATTTTTATATTCTAGTCCTCTCGAAATAAGTGCCAACATTGCATTTGCCTTCCTAACTACCGCGTCAACCTGCAGGTTAACCTTAAGAGAATCCTGGACTAGGATTCCCAAGTCCCTTTGCACTCCAGATTTCTGAATTCTCTCCCCATTTAGAAAATAGTCTATGCCTCTATTCTTCCTACCAAAGTGCATGACCTCACACTTGCCCACGTTGTATTCCATCTGCCACTTCTTTGCCCATTCTCCTAACCTGTTCAAATCCTTCTGCAGCCTCCCCACCTCCTCAATGCTACCTGTCCCTCCACCTATCTTTGTATCATCTGCAAACTTAGCCAGAATCCCCTCAGTTCCTTCATCTAGATCATTAATGTATAAAGTGAAAAGTTGTGGTCCCAACACTGGCCCCTACGGAACTCCACTAGTTACCGGCCACCATCCTGAGAAGGACCCCCTTATCCCCACTCTCTGCCTCCTACCAGAGAGCCAATCTTCTATCCATGCTAGTACCTTGCCTCTAACACCATGGGCTGTTATCTTACTGAGCAGCCTTCTGTGCAGCACCTTGTCAAAGGCCTTCTGGAAGTCCAAGTAGATAACATCCTTTGTCTAATCTACTCGTTACTTCCTCAAAGAATTCTAACAGATTTGTCAGGTATGACCTCACCTTGGTGAAACCATGCTGACTTTGCCCGATTTTACCATGCACTTCCAAGTATTCTGAAATCTCATCCTTAACAATGGACTCTGAAATCTTACCAACGATCGATGTCAGGCTAACTGGCCTGTAATTTCCCATCTTTTGCCCCACTCCCTTCTTAAACAGGGGGGTTATATTAGCAATTTTCCAGTCCTCTGGGACCCTCCTTGACTCCAGTGGTTCCTGAAAGATCACCACTAATGCCTCCACTATCGTTTCAGCTATCTCCTTCAGAACTCTGGGGTGTAATCCATCTGGTCCAGGTTTATTTATCCACTTTCAGTCCTTTCAGTTTTCCTACACCTTCTCCTTGGTAATGGCCACCATACTCACCTCTGCCCCCCGACTCTCTTGAGCTTTGAGGATGTCACTCGTGTCTTCCACCATGAAGACTGACACAAAGTACCTATTCAGTTCCTCCGCCATTTCTTTGTTCCCCAATACTACTTCTCCAGCGTCATTTTCCAGTGGCCCAATGTCCACTTTTGCCTCTCTCTTACCCTTTATATATCTAAAAAGAAACTCTTGCAATCTTCTTTTATATTACTGGCTAGTTTACCCTCATATTTAATCTTCTCCCTCCTTATTTCTTTTTTAGTTGTCCTCTGTTGGTCTTTGTAGGCTTCCCAATCCCTTGGTTTCCCACTGCTCTTCACCGCATTGTATGCTTTCTCTTTAGCTTTTATGCTGTGCCTGACTTCCCTTGTCAGCCATGGTTGCCTCATCCTCCCTTTAGTATGCTTCTTCTTCCCATGGATGAATTTTTGCTGTGTCTCCTAAATTATTCCCAGAAACTGCTGCCATTGCTGTTCCACCGTCTTTCCTGCTAGGCTCATCTCCCAGTCAATTCTGGCCAGCTCCTCCCTCATGCCTCTGTAGTTGGCTTTTTTTCAACTGTAATACTGTTACATCTGATTCCAGCTTTTTCCTCTCAAATTGCAGGGTAAATTCTATCATATTATGGTCACTTCCTCCTAAGGATTCCTTCACCTTAAGCTCCCTTATCAAATCTGCCTCATTACACATCACTAAATCTAGAATTGCCTGTTCCCTAGTGGGCTCCACCACAGGCTGCTCCAGAAAGCCATCTCGTAGACAATCCACAAATTCCTTTTCTTGGGATCCACTACCAACCTGATTTTCCCAGTCTACCTGCATATTGAAATCCCCCATGATCACTGTAACCTTGCCTTTCTCACACACCTTTTCTATCTCCTAGTGTATCTTGTGCCCCACATCCTGACTATTGTTCGGAGGCCTGTACATAACTCCCATTATGGTTTTTTACCTTTGCGGTTCCTCAACTCTACCCACACAGATTCTACATCATCTGACCCTATGTTGTCTCTTGCTATCGTTTTAATTTCATTTCTTACTAACAAAGCAACCCCATCCTCTCTGCCAACCTGCCTATCTTTTTGATAGGATGTATATCCTTGGATATTTAGCTCCCAGTCCTGATCCCCTTACAGCCCACCACATCATACCTGCCAATTTCAATCTGCACCACAAGCTCATTTACCTTATTTCGTATACTGCGTGCATTCAGATACAACACATTCAGTCCTGTATTTCCCGTCCCCTTTCTCATTGTCTGATGTGCTTGAAGTTAGATTCCTAGCCCTTTCCAAACACTCTGTCCTATTTTGTGTTCTGGAGACTTTAACAGCCTCTCCTGGGCTCTCCTTTCTTTTCAGTTTTTTCATAATTTTCCATGAAGTTGAATCCACCCCCCCACACGCTAACCTGCTGCTTTGTTTCCCATTAATCCTACTTCTTGGAGTTTTACCCTTCCCTCCCCCACCTTCTAGTTTAAAGTCCTGTTGACTACCCTATTTACCCTTTTCTAGAACATTGGTCCCAGCTCGGTTCAGGTGGAGACCATCCCAATGGTACAGATCCCTCCTGTTCCAATACTGATGCCAGTGCCCCACGAAATGGAACCTCTCTTTTCCACACCACTCCTTTAGCCACGTGTTTACTTCCCTTATTCTCGCGTCCCTATGCCAATTTGCACTTGGCTCGGGTAATAATCCGGAGATTATAACCCTTGTGGACTGTTCTTTAATTTAGTTCCTAGTTCCTGATGATCCCCAAACCGGTCCTCTTTCCTCGTCTTACCTTTGTTATTTGTCCCGACATGGACCACAACTGGATCCTCTCCCTCCCTCTCCAAAATCCTTTCAAGCTGGTCAGGGATGTCCCTCACCCTGCACTGGGCAGGCAACATACCATGCAGGATTCTCGATCCTGCGTACAAAGGATGCAATCAATTCCCCTAATTATAGAATTCCCTACAACTACCACTTGTCTTTTTGCTCCCCACTCTTGAATGGCCTCCTGTGCCATGGTGCCGTGGTCAGCTGGCTCATCCTCCCTACAGCCCTGTTCCTCATCCACACAGGGAGCAAGTACCTCGTACCTGTTGGACAAGGTCAAGTGCTGAGGCTCCTCTGTTCCTGAACACAGGATCCCTCTACCTGCCTCACTTGCAGTCATACCCTGCTGACCCTGACCACTGACCGAACTTGAGGTACTTAATCTACCGGGTGTGACCGCCTCCTGAAACAAAGCGTCCAGGTAACTCTCCCCCTCCCGGATGTGCTGTAGCGTCCGGAGCTCGGACTCCAGCTCGTCAATTCTGAGCCGGAGTTCCTCCAGCAACCAACACTTGCTGCAGATGTGGCCACTGCGGCTCGCAGTGGGATCTGCCAGCTCCCTCATCATACAGCTACAGCACATCGCCTACCCAGCCATCTCAACTTAATTAATTTATTAATTAGCTTTGCAGTGTTTTTTTTTAAAATTTGGTGCAAATTTCCTACCAATCAATCAGGTCACAGCTTTCCTGTGATGTCACTTTTTAAGTTTTAGCTTCAGTTACTATGTGCCCTGAGGTCACCGCTCCGTTGCTCTTCCCTCCGAGTCTGCTCCCTGGAGACAAGGCCGCAAATCTCCGAGATAAGCTAGATTTATACTCACCGCTCCAGTGCTCCTCCCTCTGAGTCTGCTCCCTGGAGACAAAGCCGCGAATCCCCGAGGTAAGGTTCGATCGAGGTATTCAAAAGGGAATTGGATTGTTATATGAAAAGAGAATGTGCAAGGTTATGGGGATAAGGCAGGGGAGTGGAACTAGGTTGAATGCTCTTTCAGAGACCCAGTGCAGACTCGATAGGCTGAATAGCCTCCCTCTGCACTGTAAAGATACTGTGATTTCTGTAAATCTTGTTTAAATGCTAACTCATAAGCTGAGCAACTTGTGGACTGTGGAGTTATTCTGTAAGAGAACAGAAATTGACCAGCCTGTATTGAAGAGAATCATGGAATGACTGCCAGACTTGTCACCTAGCAAATACTTCTGCAAAAACCTCTTTATAACCTGTACATTTCTTTCTGCAGCACTATTCTATGCTGGGTGGTAAGTGGTATTAGTGTGTTTGACTCCATTCTTACTCAGAAGTATTTCTAACTCTCCTGATTTAAAATGTGGACCATTATCTGACTCCAACACCTGTAATTCATAAATTGCAAATCAGTTTCTCAAATCTTCAATAGTTTTGGCACTTGCAGCATTGGCATAGACTCAAATTTATCCACTTGGTATAGCTATCAACCAAAACAAGGAACTATTTCCTTTTAAGTTCAAAGAAATTAACATGTACTTGTTCTCACAGTTTTCCTGTGTTTGACCCCCATGGAATCAAAAGAACCTTGGTTGAATTATTTTTCATTCCAATAGGCACCTCAACTTTTCACCAACACTTCCATATCTCTATCTACCTTTTGGATACCACAACTAGCTTGCAGGTTCATATCATCTCACTCTTTAGGCCAGCGATTCATGACATAATTGACACTTTACTGAGCACCACATCCTTGCAAGTTTACTCACTAATTTCTTTGGCAGACACTGGCATTTCATTTAGAGATGTAAAGTGATTCACAGGTAACTCAGTCATGAGAAATGAACCTTGAAAGGATGTCTATTTGCATGATCTGACTTCAGATATTGAATCTCATCCTGATGGGCCATTTAAAATCAATGCCCAGCTATGAAGCTGTGTTGCTGCTTGGGATGGTGCTCCCTTCTTTGAACCATATTTGATCTTAAGGGCTTGGTGGGCAGTTAACAAAGTTAACTTCCTACCATACAAGTATTTGTGGAACTTGGTTACATATATGATAGCTGATAACTCTTTTTCTCAACTTGAATAATTTTGCTTTGGCTTTGTTAAGTTATGTGAAGCATATGCTACAGGTTTCACCACACCATATTCCATTACGTGCGTTAACACCATACCCAACCCCTGTGGTGAAGCATCGCACGCTCAAACTGACTGTTTCTTGGAATCATAGCGGGTCAAAATGGCATCGCTAGTTAGTACTTCCTTCACTTCAAGTTTTTTCTGACATAAAGGCCGCTTGCAACCTGTTCCTCCTCTGAGCAGTTGATACAGTGGAGCGAGTGTATTAGCCAAGTCTCGGATGAACTTAGAGTAAAACAACAATCCCTATGAATTTTTTAAGTTCCTTGCTTTCAAATAGTCTCTGCTTTCAAAATCCCTTCACCATCTATTTAGTGACCCAGGTATGTTACCCTTGACACCATGAAGCAACACATGTGCTTTTTAGTTTTGACATATTCTAAGTCAATCTAGGACTTCATTCAACCTTACAATGTGCTCTTTCTCTGTCTTACTGCTAATTAGAATGCCTTCTAATAAGTAGCACACTCCCTTCATCCCATTTAGTATCTGATCCATGATGCTCTGGAACACTGTGGGAGCAGTAGACAACCCAAATGGTAACCTTTTGTACTGGTATAACTCTTTTGTGTATGAATGGTAAACAGTTCCCTGTTCTTGATAGGTAATTCCAATCGCAAATGTGTGTTTGACAAATCTGTCTTAGTGAGCACCTTTCCATTGGCTAAATTAGAAAACAAATCTTCACTGGTAGGCTGTGGGTAAGTACCATTTGCGATCACCTTATTTACCATTTGCTTAAAATCTCCATAATTGCGAATGGACCTGTTTGCTGCTTGAACTACCACAGTGGGTGAGGCCCATTCACTGCTTTTTGCCTTCCTAATTACCCCTGTTCTTTCTAATCTATCTAGTTCTTTACTTCTACTTCTAACTGTGCATAAGATACTGGCCTCGCATTACAAAATGTCAGCTGTACATTGTCTTTCATCTTAACTTCAGCCTGGTGATGCCTGATTTTATCATTTGGTCCTTCTTCCTCAAAGACCATTTTGTGCTCTCTTAGCACTTTCTGAATGACAGACATACTCTTACTGATCCCTGCCGTAAATAACTTGACCCAGGTTAACCATATTTTCTTAGCCAATTCCTTCCCATCTGGGTGATTTTGTTCCCTCCTTCTACTACTACTAATAGCAAATAATAGGATTCATCATCATATTCCACTCCAACACTAACTTCACCTAACTGAAGTACTTGCATCTCTCTACAGGGAAATTACAGAGAGATGCAAGCATTATAGAGCAGTTATAATGGGGGACTTTAATTACCCAAACGTAGACTGGGACATTGGTAGTTTAAAGGGTGGAGAGGGGCCAAAGCTCCTAGATTTTGTTGAGGAAGATTTTCTACAGCAGCATGTGTCCAATCCAACAAGGAAGGATTGGACCTGGTTCTTGGAAATGAGGTGGGCCAAGTAGATCAAGTGTCAGTGGGGGAACATTTAGGAGACAGTGATCATTGTATTGTACATTTTAGGATGATGATAGAAAAGGACGATAGGTAATCCGGGGTAAGAATAATTAACTGGATGAGAGCCAGCTTCAGTGGGGCAAGAACGGAGCTGGGCATGAAAGATTGGCAGGAAAATCTATAGCTGAACAATGGGCTACCTTCAAAAAAGAATTGGTTAGGGCATATTCAAGGTATATTCCATTGAAAAGGAAAGGTAAGACAAACAAATCCAGAGCTCCCTGGATGAAAAAGGAGATTGATGTCAAGACAAAGAAGAAAAAATGTGTCTATGATAGGTGTCAGGTAGAAAATGCAATTGAGAACCAAGAGGAATGCAGAAGGTTCAGAGGGGAGGTGAAAAAGCATACTGGAGAAGCGAAGAGAGACTATGAGAAGACTGGCAGCCATAAAGGGGAATCCTAAAGTTTTCTATAGGCATATAAATAGTAAAAGGGTGATAAAGGGGTAGATCCGATTAGGGACCTGAAAGGGAAATTACATATGGATGATGGGATCGTGGCTGAGATATTAAATGAATACTTTGCATCATCTTTACCAAGGAGGTAGATGCTACCCAGGCCATGGTGACAAGCGAAGAAACGCTGTCACGAGAAGGGTTCAGAATTGATCAGGAGGAGGTGTTGAATAGTGTGTCAGTATTTAAAGTTGACAAGATACCGGGACCGGATGAGATACATTCAAGGAAATTGAAGGAAGTAGAAGTAGAAATTACAGGGGCACTGGCCATAATTTTTCTGTCTTGCCTAGACTCGGGAGGTGTCAGAGGATTGGAGAATTGCAAACATTATGCCCTTGTCCAAAAAAGGCTATAAGGATAAGCCTGGCAATTACAGACAGTCAGTTTAACTTCAGTGGTGGGCAAGACTCTGGAAACAATTATTCGGGATAGAATTAGTCCTCACATGGAAAAATATGGGTTGATAAGGAAGAGCCAGCATGGATTTCTGAAGGGGAAATCCTGTTTAACTAACGTGTGGAGTTTTTTGAAGAGGTAACAGAAAAGGTCAATGAGGGTAATGCTGCTGATGTGGTGTACGTGGACTTTCAAAAGGCATTTGATACAGTGCCACATAACAGACTTGAGAAAAGTTATTGCTCATGGAATAAAAGGGACAGTAGCAATGTGGATACAAATTTGGCTGAAAAATAGGAAGCAGAGTGTAATGGTCAATGGATATTTTTTGGGCTGGAGGAAGGTTTGTAGTGGAGCTCCCCATGGGTCAGTATTGGTACCCTTGCTTTTCCTAATATAAATTAATGATCTAGATCTTGGTGTGCAGGGGACAATTTCAAAGTCAGCAGATGATACGAAGTTTGGGGAGTGTTGTAAATTGCGAGGAAAACAGTATAGAACTTCAAAAGGACATATACAAGTTGGTAGAGTGGGCAGTTAGGTGACAGATGAAGTTCAATGCGGAGAAGTGTGAGGTGATGCATTTTGGTAGGAAGGACATGGACAGACAATATAAAATAAGGGGTGAAATTTTGAAGGGGGTGCAGGAGCAGAAAGACTTGGGTGTATATGTGCATAGATCATTGAGGGTGGCAGGACAGGTGGTGAGAGCAGTTAATAAAGCATATAATAGTATCCTGGGCATTACTAATAGGGGCATAGAGTACAAGAGCAAGGAGATTATGCTGAATCTGGGCGCCACGTTATCGGAAAGATGTGAACACATTGGAGAGAGTGCAGAAGAGGTTTACAAGAATGGTTCCAGGGATGAGATACTTCAGCTTTGAGGATAGATTGGAGAGGTGGGTACTGTTCTCCTTGGAGAGAAGGTGGCTAAGAGGAAATTTGATAGAGATGCTCAACATCATGAGGGGGCTGGACAGAGTAGATAGGGGGAAGCTGTTCCCGCTCATAAAAGGATCAAGAACGAGAGGGCACAGATTTAAAGTGATTTGCAAAAGAAGCAAATGTGATGTGAGAAAAAACTTTTTCACACAACGAGTGGTTCGGGTCTGGAATGCACTGCCTGGAAGTGTGGTGGAGGCAGGTTCAACTGAGGCATTCAAGAGGGGATTAGATTATTATTTGAATAGAAACAATGTGCAGGGGTATGGAGAAAAGACAGGGCAATGGCACTAAGTCATTTGGCGAGCCAGTGCGCAGACGACGGGTCAAATGGCCTGCTTCTGTGCTGTTAAAATTCTGTGAATCTGTTATGGAAATAACTAGTCAGTTTCACACCAGTTTTGTGTAACGGAATGTGACTTTGAGATTCATTGTACTCTCCTCCTGAGATAACAGATACTGCTGCTGCAGCAACAATGAAAGTAAGCAGTGAATCTCCAGCTTTTCATTTCTAGTGGACGCTGGAATTTTATCTTCAATCCTATTACTCTCATCTTCCATGTACTGTTTTTCTTGCTCTCCGACTGAGTGCAACTCTTGATCTTGCTGCTTGATAACATCTGCTTCTGTTTACATATCTATCATATGCACGTTTGAGGATTTCCAGACTCCTGAACTAGCTTTAGATCTACCATAATCTCGGCCTGGTGCGTAGCTGCGCCTTGAGCTTTACCATGACCTGCAGCATTACTGTTCCCTCTACTTTTGCATGTCATCTGGATATGATCAACATCCCACCAGTGTAGCAGCATTTTGTCTGGAAATTGAGGCATTTAGATGGTTGGCTACGATAGCAACTGTAATATCTAAACTTCTGACCCTTGAGCCTGTGAACCGTGGCCTGGTTCCCATTGAAATCTGGCAGACCTCCCACCCTGGTTCAGGAAAAGAACCTTCTTCCAATCTACAACCATCTCTTTCTGCCATATCCATGGCTGTGGCTTCATAGCAGGCCGCCTTTCATGTCAGCTTATTGCCTTTGTTCAAAAGCCTAGCTTGGATTTTATTCTTTAGGTCTCCTGCAAACGCCACATCCACAGTGAGGAGAGAGTTTCTTTAATTCAAGAATCTAATCTTAAACAGTCTCACTTGGCAACTGCTTCCTTTCATGGAATGCAATTCTCAGTGCAATCTTAATCGTCTCATAACATGAGTCCAGAATCCATTAGTTTCAGAATATTCCATTGTGCTGGTGTCTCACGGGCAACACTGAGTTAGGCACCAACTCAAAAGCATCATGGTGAAGAAAACATTTACTTTATCCTCATTTCCTATTTTATTCACTTGCAGCCAAACAAAACCTTTGTTCATAATTACACCATTCCTCTTTCTTGGGTTGAATTCCCCCAATGTCGCCAATTATGCTTCAGTGCCATTTTTTTCAATTTGGTAGCCCCCTGATTCATTGTGTACCTGAATGCGATATGCATGCAGAACAATCTTTCAAACTGCTCAAACATCCTCAAAATCAACTTTAGGAGTTTCAAAAAGTGAGTCACAATGTTCTTCAGCCCTTAATTTCACACAATTGCATGTAAAAAAAAAAATTCTACCCAAGAATCACAGCTTTTTAATGGCATGGGAGGAGGCCATTCAGCCCATCGTGCCTACACTAGCTCGCTAAATGAGTATTATGACTTGGTGCCTTTGCCCTGCCTTTTCCCTGTACCCCTGCACATTGTTTCTGTTCAAATAATTATCTATTGCCCTCTTGAGTGCCTCGATTGAACCTGCCTCCACCATGCTTCCAGGCAGTGCATTCCAGACCTGAACCACTTGTTGTGTGAAAAGGTTTTCTGTCATGTCACATTTGCTTCTTTTGCAGATCACTTTAAATCTGTGCTCTCTTGTTCTCAGTTCTTTTACAAGCGGGAACAGCTTCTCCCTATCTAATCTGCCCAGCCCCCTCATGATTTTGAACATCTCTATCAAATTTCCTCTTAGCCGCCTTCTCTCCAAGGAGAACAGTCCGAACCTCTCCAATCTTTCCTCAAAGCTGAAGTTTTTCATCCCTAGAACCATTCTTGTAAATCTCTTTTGCACTCTCTCCAATGTGTTCACATCCTTCCTATAATGTGGCGCCCAGAACTATACACACTACTCCAGCTGAGTTCTAAAAGGTGTCTTACACAACAGAAAGATGCTGATGAATTTACGTATCACAAAGAAAAGATTAACGTGTGGACTCTCAGCCGGCAGCCATTATTGAACTAATATTATTTATACTTACCCAGCAGGGAGAGCAATATAACAAAATGCTCAGATCTTTTAATATATTACACTATTGATCTGCTGATCAGAGCTCTGTTATCAATGTCCAGTGAAGGGAGAGATGGTGGCGTAGTGGCAATGTCACTGAACTAGTAGGCACCCAGACTTATGCTCTGTGGACATGGGTTCAAATCCCATCATGTCACCTGGTGGAATTTGGATTCAACTAATAAACCTGGAATTGAAAGCTAGTCTCAGTAATGGTGACCATATCATTGCTTGATTGTTGTAAAAACCCATCTGGTTCTTTAGGGAAGGAAATCTGCTATCTTTACCTGGTCTGGCTTACACGTGACTCCAGACTTTCAGCAACGTGGTTAACTCTTAACTGCCCTCTGCAATGGCTGAATAAGCCACTCAGTTCTAGGGTAATTATGGTTGAGCAACAAATGCTGGCCTTGCCAGTGATGCCCACATCCCATGAAACAATTTTTAAAGATCAACACTGTGGCCTTAATTGAAGTGTTCTGAAGAAATTAAGTTGTTTATAATGTCCTGGGTTACTCTCACCAGTGTGAAAAGATACCTTAAAAAAAAATCAAAATTCATGTACAATCCTTCCATATTTCACACTTCCCAGAAAAAAATGTATTTTTATAATAAAATATTCATGCTGGTTATTTTCAAAAAATAGTAATTGACAGGTCCTCAAAGAAATTGGTGTCTCAATATTAAAACAATGCTCCAAAAATGACCTGTAAGATTGCCTTTTTCTGTTAGCACATTCATCCTCTTCAAAAGCTCCTTCCTCTTTAAGAGAACATACATACGCATGAACATGCATACGAATTAGGAGCAGGAGTAGGTCACTGAGACCCTTGAGCCTGCTCTGCCATTCAATAAGATCATGACTGTTTTGATTGTACCTCAACTCCACATTCCTATGTACTTGTGTTAACCTTTCATTCCCCCTTATCAAGAATCTATCTAGCGCTGCCTTAAAAATATTCAAAGAATCTGTTTCCACCACCTTTTGAGGAAGAGTTCCAAAGACTCATGACCCTCTGAGAGAAAAAAATCCCCCTCCTCTCTGTCTTAAATGGGCGACTCATTTTTAAACTGTGATCTCTAGTTCTAGATTCCCCCACAAGGGGAAATATCCTTTTCACATCTACACTGTCAAGAGCCCTCAGGATTTTGTTTCTATCAAAGTTTCAAAGAAACTCTCCTTTGAAACCCATTCCCAGCTCACAAAACCAACCTTGGTCTCTCATCTTCTCCCTCCCCACTTATTTCATAGAAAACAGAGGTTAACTTTTGGCCCCCACACACTCTAGCCCAAGCCATTAACCCAAGGAGTTACTTGTAATTTTAATAAGACTAAAAGTACAAGAGCTTCTACATTTGTGGGTAGCAAATTGATTAAGCAGATGAGTGCAACTATGTTTTGCTTTAGTTTAGTGGAGTGTGTACATCTGCAAGGAGCATTGCAGAAATTCACCAAGGCTCCTTCAACAGCACCTTCCAAACCCACAATCACTACCATCTAGAAGGACAAGGGTAGCAGATAAATTGGAACACCACCACCTGGAAGTTCCTCTCCAAGCCACTCACCATCCTGACTTTAAAAATATATCGCTGTTGCTTCATTGCTGGGTCAAAATCCTGGAACTCCCTTCCTAACAGCACTGTGGATGTACCTACATCACATGGAATGCAGCGGTTCAAGAAGGCAGCTAGTGATGGGCAATAAATGCTGGCCCAGCTAGTGAAGCCCATATCCTGTGAATGAATTTTGAAAAAAAAAACACTGAGAGAACTTAATATTTTGGTTTGAAGTTATTGACCTGACCATTTATGAATTTATATTAACTGATTCACACCTCAATTATGGTGTATAGCAGCAATTTTCAGGCATCATCTCAAAGTGGCTGTACTGTATGAAGACTGATTTACTAATAAAGTTCTCAATTCAATTTGTATAATTTTGAACATTGTCAAAAAAAGGTATTCAACTCTTTTCATTAGTTGCCTATCTGTCGGTCTTGACTTCTTCACTTTTTCCAGCACTAACCTACCAACAGCATTATTAAAATGCACGACAGACTAATGTGTACTACACACAGAGAATGCTAAGAAAATACAGCTATGTGACTGCAGATTGTGAATAAAGAATATACCACAGCCATTGGATCAGCTTTGTGACCCTGGGATGCATATAAGGATGAACTTTTTTTTAATTCATTCATGGGATGTGGGCGTCGCTGGCTAGGCCAGCATCTATTGCCCATCCCTAATTGCCCTTGAGAATGGTGGCGAGCTGCCTTCTTGAACCACTGCAGTCTATATGGTGTAGGTACACCCACAGTGCTGTTAGGGAGGGAGTTGACCCAGTGCCAATGAAGGAATAGTGATATATTTCTAAGTCAGGATGGTGAGTGGCTTGGAGGGGAACTTCCAGGTGGTGATGACTCCATTTGTCTGCTGCCCTTGTCCTTCTAGATGGTAGTGATCGTGAGTTGGGAAAGTGCTGTCTAAAGAGCTTTGGTGATTTGCTGCAGTGTGTCTTTTAGATGGTACATACTGATGTCTGTGTGCATCGGCGGTAGTGGAGGGAGTGAATGTTGTGGATGGGGTGCCAATTAAGCAGGCTGCTTTGTCCTGTTGTTCCAATGGATCAACAGAACACTGTCCATACTATTGTTTTAAGATGTACTCTCATGGTTTCTCTCCTTCATATGGTCTTAGTTTGTCTGTAATTATAGCACACACTCTGGCTAGATCTTGCAGTAAGAATAACAATGAGGCTATCAACACTCACCATTATAAAGGAATAAGTTAGATAGTAACTTCTAGCATCCTCAGTTAACTATGAAAATCCGGAAGTTCCTGCCTCAGTTGCCCTGCTCAACAACGTCACACTGAGAGTCTTGGCATTCAAGCATATGAAGGACATGAGCTAAAAGTATTTATCCACTAAACAAGTCAGAAATTGTTGAGGCTTTTCCATTTAAGCGTAAATGTTTGAGATGTGGTAAAGCTTAATTACTGCCATACAATCTTTATGGCACTGAGTCTCATTCAGATTATGATCACTATGGTATTTTTTTTAAAATGATTTTTCCTTTTTCTCTCATCTCTCAACCCCATCTTTGTGTCTCCAATTATTTCACTTTATCTACATGAATTGGCATGAAATTAAATATTCTAACCTACACTTCCTGGTTAGACAGTGCATGTCTTAGTAAGGATCTATCAACTCCATTGGTTAAGCAGACACCCCACTGCTTGCTTTGTTAAGCGTCTGTAATCCCTGGTAGAGATCATTGTGCTATTTCAGGTTCAGGTTTCTAATTACACGTTTACAGTGCAAAAACCCAGAGTGTCTGGGCAGGTGTAATTATTCGAGAGTGCCGATTGTTTGTGGCTGACTGCAAAATCTCGGCCTTTGGCAGATTTTTATCTAAATTGGGAGGGAGCTGGCAACTTTGGTTCTTAAATAGTTGGTTTTAAATTGTGATTAATACTTATACACTAATTGTGAATATCATGTGTAGTGGATAATAAAAATTAAAACTTTTACAAATAACTATGTGATCTAATTACAGTAAGAAAAGAGATCGTGTATTTGGGTCACGCATTTGCGAACTCGAGCTCCAATTTTGAATTACATTGGAAGTACGTTTGCTATTTTGTGGGCAAACGCAGCAGCCAGTTTGCACATAGCAAGATCCCACAAACCATAATGAGATGAATAACCAGTTCAGTTTTTATTTTCTGCTGGTTGGCTGAGGAACCAATGTTGGCCATGACACCAGAAATATTTCCCCTTCTTCAAATAAGTGCTACAGGATCGTTTGCATTCATGCAGCAGGGCTTTGGTTTAACGCCTCGCTTGAAAGCTGAGTGCTCTGACAGTGCCTCACACTCGGCATTGCATCAGTGTGTTGGTTTAGGTGATGTAGATTAAACAATTTAGCATGTGATAGAAAGTAAAATGCAGATGCAGAGCGTATAAAAGTATTGCCTTTTCTGCTTTTTGGCTTCATTTTTAAATGCGCCCACACTTTTAACGTGAAAAGAGAGAGAGAGGCCGTAGACAGTTTGCTTCGTTCCCCTTTGTGGATGATGCCTGTTTGGAGGGAAGTGGCATTGACCTCGACCTAATCCCCCAGCAAATCAGCTGTACATAACGAGTTCACAGTCTAATAGTTTATTTGCCGTGTGGGGAGGAGGGGTGTAACAATTACGCACTGTATTGTCGGCCAAGTTTATGTACACAGTCTCTGAGGCGGGATGAAACCACGACATTTCTGAAACGAAGGCTGCAGTTCAATCGAGGTTGACACTCCTGCGGGCCATATAACAGAATGCGTTTATCTCATCAGTTTCTGCTGGATTTGAACCTGGATTATTGACGACCTTCCTCCCCACCCCAATCAAAAAAAAAACAAAACCTTGCAATTCGTTTCAGGACGAACACCGAGTTTGGAGGCTAACTAGTTTAATCTACAATATATTGTTGGCATTTGGCAATCATAATGTAGGAAAACAGCCACTTTTGAAGCTAAGGTGCAACTGTAAATAAAATAAGATCAACTTGTGGAAAAATAAGTGATGAAAGCACTGCTGCAGCATGCACTTTAGCTGCATTCTGCTAGATATTAAAAGTACGCATGGTACAGAAAATTATAAACAGCCATGAAATTATTAGCTAATTATTAGTACCTGCAATAACTTTATTTTGTCTGTGTATAATGATTATTGACAGTCTCATTAATTCTTGCCAAAACTAAGCACATCTAAGACCATTGATGATCATAAACAGCTTTTAAAATGTTTTGCAATCTACTGATTTCCACACAACTATTTGGGAATATATCGACAAAGGGACCCGCAATATGAGCTGCAGCTTTGCGAGGTATTTTATTATTTGCCATCAGGATTTCCCTTGGCATTGCTTGTATGTATCCTTTTTTTCATGGGCTGAAAGCATCAGTGGGAAGGCCAGCATTTGTTGCTTATTCCTAATTGTAACAGCTAACAATAGCTGACAATGAGAAACCGCATGTACCAAGGTTTTTGGAAGCTGAACTCAAGGTCTTGATGGAGCGTGAAAGGAGGTGTCCAATATCTGCAGGGGCTGCTGCAGAGCCTCCAGGCACACGATGAGAAGGCAGCTGGAGCAGATAGTCATGGAGGTCAATGCCAGCAATTTAGCCCCAAGAACCTGGATGTAGTGTCTCAAGAAGTTTAATTCCCTCACTCTGAATGAATGTTTTAAATGCCATGACCTACCAACTGCAACACTAGCCTCAACCATTGCTTAATTTGCCACACCTCATCACTCTGCTCCAACAATTTCTATCAATCAAAATTCATTTGCTTTACCTCATCCTCTCACATTTAGCATGTAGCAAGTCTCACTCCCATATCTCTCTCAGTGCCTTTATGGCCAGGTATTCAACCTGATGGTCAAATCACCTAAACATGTCACACGGCACCCACTTCCCTCCCTCAAGAAGGTGGTGCACAACCAAAGGCAACAGTACCTAACCAGAAGTGAAGAGGCTCACCTGCATGTTCTAACCCATGAGGGGATGGTGCTAGCCATTATGCAAAGGGACATTGATAAATCTGTGATAAATCTAATGAAGATGATGGAATTCTCATACCTAATCTTTCTTTTCACATACTAGTTCCCCCTCAACCCAAATATCCCTTACAAGCTGCAAATTGTGCAAGCACGCACTTTTAATTTCTCCTTTTCCCTTACCATAGCTGGTAGCACAGCCATCTCTAAGTCAAAAGATTGAGTTCAGGATATCACTCCAGAGACTTATCCCCAAAATGTCAGCTGAAATTCCAGTGCAGTACTGAGAGATTCCTGCACTGGCAGAAGTGTTGTATTTTTGGTGAAATGTTAAATTGAGTCCCCATCTGTCCTCTCAAATGGAAGGAAAAGAATTCACGGCACTATAGCAAAGAAAACCAGGGGCTTTCTCCCCACCACCCCAACTTATCCTGGCCAATATTTATTTCCTGACCAATATCACTAAAATGGATTACAGGGCAGCATCACATTGCTCTCCATGAGACCTTGAGCAAATTAGCTGCTGCATTTCCTAAATTACAACAATGAGCACAACTAAGAAAACCTGCTTCATTGAAATTCTTAAGATGTTTTGAAGCTGTAAAAGGTGCTATATAAATACAAGTCTTTGTGAACTTTATGCTTGTACTTTGATTAAGCGAGCGACTTACATGGTAGCTGCTAATTCAGTGTTCTCGTGAGTGAACCAGGTACCTGAATTTGTTGTAACTTTCTAAATGCAGTCAATGAGCCTGCAGTGATTTTATTGCATAGCAAAATTTTGCTCACCACCAGGGTGCAAATCATTATATTCCTCTGTAACAAAGTAATTTAACACTTAATTATGTAATTGGACTGAGTCCTGCTGAATCCATTTTCTTGCCTAAAAATCCCCTGAACCCAGATTGCCTTCAAATTTGATGGAAAACCTTTATGTCTGAAATCCAAATCAATTTTCCTCTTCGAGATATTTGTCTCTAATTCAAACAGTGCAGAAATATTCTTATATCATTTGAATTTCTGTATTCTAGTTGGATATAAATTTTCATTTCCCTTCTCAGAGCTTGACCAATACTTTTATATTTTAGGGGGAATTGAACCACGATATTGAAGTAATTCCTTTCATTACATGACACCTTTTTGTGTCATTGATTTTTAACAATCTCTTTATCCGTAACATGCCAGGCTTGCGTTTTTGCCTCCTCAGTTGCCATGACATCTTTATTTCTTACAAAGGCTTAGGGGTATATCGGTTCAGATTTTGCAACCAGCAGTGCAGGAAGAATGATATCTGATCACCTTGCTAACAGCTCCCCACAAAGTTTTTGAGGGCTTTAGAATGCATACTTTGTCTAATTGTTTCAGCGCAACATCCTCTGCAGTGGATCTGTGGCATCTGTCAGTGGGGCAAGCAACAGAGGGCCTCTTCAATCAAATTGAAGAATCTTCACCATGATACAAAGCCTAAATAAGAATTGTAAAGCAGGAGATTAATTATGTTTGAATTATGTGCAGAAAGCAAACTAATGATTAGGAAACACTTTAGAGAGAGAGATAAGAGACAAGTGGAGCCTGAACAAGAGGGGGCAAGATCAATGGGGAAGGATGGAGCAAGTGGAGGCTGGACAAGGGAGTCAGAATCAGCAGGGAAGGGTGGAGCAAGCGGAGGTTAGACACGGGTGACAAGATCAGCAGGAAAGGGTGGAGCGAGCGGGGGCTTGGCAAGAGAGTTAGGATCAGCAGGGAAGGGTGGAACAAGTGGAGACTGAATAAGGGGGGGCAAGAGCAGTGGGGAAGGGTGGAGTGAGCGGAGACTGGACAAGGGAGTCGGGATCAATAGGAATCCTTGAACAGGAGGGGTCAGAGTCAGGAGGAGCATGGGTACATTGATGGTTATGGGCTCAAGGGGGTGAGCAGGAAATTTCCACATAGATAACAATAGGGCCCAAGGTAACTAAGGGAGGTTGAAGGGTTACCGGAGGGACAAGGCAGTGATTATATACGATGATGGGGAAATTCAGAAGGTGACAAGCGAGGGTAGAAGGTGCTTGACGTGCTGGCAAGCCGCACATGCATCATGCTGAAGTTGTCAAGGTTATTGCGCTGTTCGCAAATCCTCTCCAGCTTTCAATATGGGAAGAATTTCACTTCCAGTAGGAGGAGTTGATGCTTTGTTTATTGAGCCAAGTAAAGGGGCACCCTATTAATTATTGGTCTGCTTCATGCAGAACTAGGCTCAGCTGAATGGCAGGAAGTTGATTGCCTCCAAGGAGCATGGGTGGTGGACGGCAGCAAAGTCTTAACGCCAAACCTCCATTCTCCTGGGTAATGGTCATGACTGACGAGAGCTTATGTAGTTAGTGTTTCTATGATGCCAAGGCAATGGTCTCTTTCTATAGAGCTTCTAGGGCAATGGAGGCAAGCTAAATAGTGTCAGGGAGGGTTATTGCACATGGCTGCCATTACCCTGAACAATGTGGAGTGTCTCCATGCACATTCAGGTATGAACAGGAGGAACATTCTTTTGTAGTCCTCCAGTTAACCCTTTATCATGAAGGGGTGCGTTAGGGAGGCCATGTCCAGACAGATGCCAATCCTATAGCTTAGCATTGGCTTAAAGACACAGTGATGGAGTCTACAAAGAATATGCTGACTAGCTGGATTACTGCAATTTATTCACAGATCCACTCAGGCACCCATGATGCAGTCTCCAGGCAGCCCTGCCTTTCTACTGGCTCTGATCCAGGTGAGGAGGAACTGGCGCAGGTTAGCCCAGAGCCAGGAGAAGCAATGGCTAGGCAGCGGAGCCTTAAGGAGTTCAGGATGCTGACAACCAGGGACCAGTGCGACGATGAGCATTGGTCCAAACTCAGGTGTGTTGCAAGTGGCGCTGCTACCTGCAGATGAGCAAAAGATGATGCCAGAAGTTATTTAGGATGTCCTGGTATGTGGTTGATCACACGTCACTTGCTCCATGAAGACCTGCGACCATAAGGACTTGGAGGCAACCCCATGCTGGTGGCATTAAAAATCACCATGGCCCAAAACACTTCTGCCAGTTTCTCCTTCCAGGCCTCCACTGGGAACCTTTGCAGCATCTCCCAGTCAGCAACATACAAGTGCAACCAGGAGTTAACAGATGCCCTTTTCAAAAGAGCACACCAATTTGTCAAATTCTGCCTGGATCCTGAAAGCCACGCAGCCAGAGAGTTGGATTTTGTAGCATTCGCAGGATTCCCGCAAGTACAAAGGGGCTATTGACTGCACACGTGGCATTGAGAGCTTCCTGGCATCAGCCAGTCACATTCATCAACAGGAAAGGTTTCCACGCTTTGAATGTGAAGCCTTCTACTGCCATCTTGGGAAATAGGGCCTCCTGCCTTTCCTGGATGGCCTGGAGGAGAACCTGCGGGGAAGCATCGCTGAACAGTGGGGCCACACATTGTCTTCTGTGCAACATTCTTGTCTCATCAAAATCTTGAACATCTGCCAGGCTACTCCTGATTTGCAACTGTCTGGGTGCCCTTTAAGTATGGCGCTAGGACTTTCAACCCCATGAGGTAAGGGCAGGACAGCAACTTACTGCCCACTCTACTGCAAGATTCACCATGTTCCTCACAGATGCATATGTAATGAGCTGAACAGCTCATTCAGCTCTGTGTTGTAGTCCAAATCATTTGTATATACTGAGAACAAATATGAATCTAGCACTGACTCCTGGGCAAGATTGCAGGGGGCCAGCCGCCTCATTCCCAAGCAGTCATTCATTCCTGCTCTTGCCTCCCAATTTCTCCAGCACTATTGAGGGAATGAGTCTCTACATTTCTAAAATTATTTTTATGAACCCAAGTTTGTTTGGCAACAATTATCATTTACAGCGGCTTTAAAAACTAACTTACTCTTGAATGCACCAGCCCCTACATCCCTTGCTGCTTTTAATGTGAAACTAGGAGGAACAGACTCAAGGGATCGAATGGCTTACTCCTCCAAATGCATATGTTCATGTTAGTTTTCTGGTTTTCAGCCTATATCCCTCAGCTACTACCATCCAAAACTTCTCATTGCTATATGTAGAACCCTCCTGTGACTAAATTGGCTTTTACACGTTTTGGGATATCCTGAAGATCTGGAAGGTGCTCCTAAACACAAGTTCGTTTTTTTTCTCTTTGACATACAATCAATTCATCTTCAACATGAAGCCATGTGTTGATTCTATTCACAAGGAATATAGAAATCAAAGCACAGGCTACGTGCTATGATACCAAAATAATTGGGGACAGGTGGCAGCAGTGATCTTTGGGTCACTGCTTCCCAGACAAGAACCATGACTGAAGTTGTACTGAATCAACAGATTATACCTAACTGCGGTGGTTACATTTACATGACATTGAAATCATTGACATTGTGCACCCAATGTTCTTTAACCTTTTCCTATCACTACATCTTGCTCTCCCAACACCCACAGTTAAACTAGAGGCCTCCTGCCAAATACTATCCTCAATTGCCTGGGGCTCTCCTTAACAGGTGCATCTTCCTCATTTTAACTAATTTTACACTGTCTGTTATTTAGGAATAAAGAGGAATGGAAGCATTGGTGAATAGGCTAATGCATTGAGGTTCTTTTGAGGTACTTTGTAACTGGCTAATAGAGCAAACAGGCCAGAACTCAGCCACATAAGTAGCATATGGTGTATTATCATTTTGATTTCTGGGTAATCTTTATCATTACTTTTCTCAGTCTTCCACAAAACTAAAAGAAAACAGGAAATAAAGGGACTTCCTAGCCAGACTTTGCATTCTGTGAACCAATAGAATTTAAGTTTTAAAATTCTGGCTGTGTTTATTATTTTGTTGGTGCTAATGAAGCAACACACTGACCTTGCACATCAGTCTTAATAAAAGCCAAATAATATTGAATGATTTTTTTTAATTGAATAAATTCCACAGCCTCCATTTTCATTGTATCTAGCAATGCGAGCTTCTCTTGCCACAGTGCAGTGTCCTGACTTAATACATGCATGTATGTGCTAACATTAGAAACTTAACATGTATTAAACGATGAAGGATTTTGAGAAGTTTTATATTCTTACTATGATTTCATTTTATTATTAAATTCATGAAAGTAAAAATAATATACATGTATTAAAAGTCGATGCTTCTAGTGCAGGGGAAAAATGTCAGCCGTTTTATACTAACTTTGAGGGAGCAGGGCATTGGCCATTGACAGAAAGATGCATAAATATATAAAACCACTGGAGCTGTGGGACATATCAGAGTAATGTTAACCTTGTCCATTTTCATCTGTGCTGCCAACCAACTGCATTGATTGTGGGTGAGAGATACGGGGAGATAATTTACACTTCCAAAGCTGAAGTCACAAGCATGAGAGATTCTACAAAATTGAGTTTCTGTATGACTTGAGACTACAGCATTTGCTTGAGACTTGAATTTGTACAATAATAATTTCTAAACGAACTGCAGTTAAATTGACCATCAAATGAAATATGAAGTGGAGATTGGAAGATGAAATGAAAGCACCAAATTAGCTAAATGGGTGTTGCTCAGACTGGAGAAGGCTGGATGTAGTGTCACCCAGGAATCAGTGCTAGATTCACATTTTGTTTTCAATATATACTACAGCATAGAGCGCATAATCTCAATGTGCTCACAACACAAAAGTAGAGAGTTTAGCAAGTAGCAAGGAGGAGTAAAATTCTTGAGGGAGGGGCTGATTAGCAGAATAAATTGAATTTGGATGGATGAGGTCATTCATTTTGGGAGCAATCCCTCCAAGTAGATTTCTGTCCCTGCAGCAGTATCGAAACAGCTCTCATCAAAGTCACAAATTACATTCTATTCAACTGTGACAAAGGTAAACTTTCTTCCTCGTCCTGATTGAAGCCTCTGACACAGTTGACCATACCATTCTCCTCCAGTGCCTCTCCTCTTATCTAGCAGGTTGGGACCACTGTCACGTGGTTCCATATTTACATCCTACCTTCTGTAAGTCGCATTCACCTATCACACACATGCTTGTTGAACTACGTTGGCTCCTGGTCTTTATTTTAAAATTCTCATCCTTGGCCTTGCTCCTCTCTATCTGTAATCTCTTCCAGCCCCACAACCCTCCAATATCTGCACTCCTCTAAGTCTGGCCTCTTTATCCTTCCTGATTTTAATCATTCCATCATGCCTTCAACTGCCCGGGCCCTAAGCTCTGGAATTCCCTCCCTAAGCCTCTCTACCTTGCTTTTCTCCTTTAAGACACTTCTTTGATGAAGCTTTTGGTCATCTGACTTAATGTTTCCTTATCAGGCTTGCTGTCATACTTTGTTTAATATTGTTCCTGTAAAGTAGCTTGGGATGTTTTATTATGTTAAAGGTGCTATGTAAATAAAAGTTTTTGTTGTTGAAAAACAAGGAAGGGGAGTATACATTCGACAGAAGGACACAAGAATGAGAATGATCAAAGACATAAGGCTTCAATTACTTAATTCACAAAGTGCAAGTCCTGGTGGGTGAAGCTATAAAAAGGCCAATAGCATCTTAGGTGTCAAAGCAAAAGCCTAGTGTGCAGAGTAAAGACATAATGAATTTGTGTGAAAGAATGGTTAGACCAGTTAGATTAGTGTAGTATTGGACACCTTAATGTATAAAGGACTTTAAAACTGTAGAGAGCGTACAGAGAATCAGAATGGCTACAGCACAGAAGGGGGCTGTTTAGCCTTTTGTGTGTATGTGTGTGTGCTGGTTCTAAGGACTTCTTAGCTGATTCAACTCCCCACCTTTTTCCCATAGCTCTGCAAACTTTTTCTCTTTAGATAATTATCCAATTCCTTCTTGAAAGCTGCAATTGAATCTGCCTGCCACCTCCTATTCCTGAAAGCCAGTTCAAGGATGATACTGGATCTAATCTTTACTCAGTCTTGCATTTATTTACAGAGTGAAACACTACAAGCTCCCAGTACAGCTTCAGAAAGTATCTCTTTAAATATGCTCCAGTGAAATCCCAATTAATGCCCTCTACCTGCATGTAATTAAATACAGTTGTAATAAAGTTAACACAGCACACACAGGCAGTGTGTTCCAGATCCTAACCCCATACTGCGTAAATGTTTTTCCTCATGTCACCTTTGGTTCTTTTGCCAATCACTTGAAATCAGTGTCCTCTGGTTCTTGGCCCTTCTGCCAGTTGGAACAATTTCTTCCTATCTACTCTCCAGGGCCCTCATGATTTAGAACACTTCCATCATATCTTCTCTGAACCTTCTGTAAAGAGAACAGCCCCAACTTAGCCAATCTATTCTCATAACTGAAGTTTCTCATTCCCAGAACCTTCTCGTAAATCTTTTCTGCACCCACTCCAATGCCTTCACACCTTTCCCAAAGTGCATGATCCTATCAGGATAATGCCAAGGATGCTAAGCTACAGCCTTGAGGAGAGACTGGATATAATAGGAATAGTTCCAGTGGAGGAGAGTTGGATTAGAGGTTTATAAAATTATGAAAAGTTTTGAGTAGAATGAATAAGAAAAAACCATTTCCCCTCAGTGGGATAGCACTGGTGAGTGATCAATTTTGAATCATCACAAAGAACACAAGCTGGGAAAAATGACTTTGTTAGATCATGAAATGCTTTAACTTGGGGACTGCTTGAGGCAGAGACCATATCATCTGTTAAGGGGGAAATGAATCCTTATTTGAAGCAGAAAAGGCTATTGACAAAGTCCACTGAATTTTTGCATCACTCTACAAAAGATGCAGTAGAGACATGATGAACAAAATGGTGTCCTCCTAATAAAAGGCTCATCTACCCCCCCATCCAAATCCCTCCGTGGCCTCGCCCCTTCCTACTTATGCAACCCTAAGATCTCTGCGCTCCTCCAAGTCAGGCATCTTGTGCATCCCCAATATTCTCTGCTCCACCATTGGTGGCTGGGCCTTCAGCTGCCTAGCCCCTAAGATTTCTCTGCCCCTCATAGTTAAATCCATAAGTTTGCCCAAACTTTTGGTCACTAGTCTAAATATATAAACATTAAGCGGTTTGTGTCAAATTATGTTTCATAATGCTTCTGTGAAGCCACTTGAAATGTTTTACTACTTTAAAGGCAATATATAAAAGCTGTTGGTTCCAAGTACATCTGTCTCTCCTAGTAAACACGTACTCAAGCCGATCCCTTTCAAACAATTTGCACCATGAATTGATGGTCTGTGGTTTAGTATTTTTGCTTTCCCATAGAATGCATTCTTGATTTTTATATCACCATTGATACCAATGACAGGTCCTATATTACAGGGAAGGAGAATCAAAGAACCTATTTCTGAGGCCTGTCCTCCCCTCTATCCCTCCAACTATCTCAGGCATTTATTGTGCAGCTTTTATATTATTTAATTTGGATTCCAGGAAATTTGTTCATAATCAGGTCCCTAGCCTTTACACTGTGAATCAAATCCAACTTCATTATCCCAGAGGGAGACAGGCTGATAGACCAACAAGGGAGCCTGATTTACTGGCGCAAATGCCAGCATCTGCCCTACAAATAGTTGATCTGCTGGCATCCACTCCAAGTGCCAGTATATAAAGCAGTTTGGCCTATTGGCTCTAAAGTAACAGAGGCTTAGGAACACATCTCTAACTCTTCCAGACAGCTGCTAAAAGTGTGACATAGAAGAGCAAAACCAAATCCTGTGTTAGCAGGTCTCTCGAGCTTCTGCAGTGAACCACTGGTATTATCTTCTTACACAATGTTCTGTTTCACCTGATTCTGATTAGAGAAGACCATTGACTTACTGGGTACTTATAAGATTGCAAGTGGTTGATCTTTAATAATTGTTGGTGCAAACAAAAGTTAACTGCAAATTAGAAAAGTTGTTTCCTTGAGTGGAGAACAGTCATCAAACAATAATTTACTAGTATATTTGTAATATAGCATTGTAAGACCTTTTTTGAAGTCAGTGTTTTAATCAGGGCTGTGAAATGCAATTGCATGCAAGTCATTCAGTTTTGAGTTGAATATTCTTGGCTGCCATAGGTATGAATATTGATTTGAAATAGAATGCTCTGTGCACTCAATATAATCCATGTATAGTCATGGATTAATAAAGCTAACTGATTTAAAATGCTGGAAGAATACCAGTGGAAGGACAAGTCAGGTTGCAGTTATGACTAGTGCAATCGTGTGATAAGAAGCTTAAATGTATTTCGATGCACTGTTAATTTATTTTTCATTTTCTGTTTCTACTGCAGGTCCAAGCCTAGGAATGAATGTATTATGAAAGCTATTTCAAAGCTGCCTGCTCTTATTTATAGCAATCTAATTTTTTAACAATTGTTTCCATAGAACCCAAGAAGGATCTTGGCACGCAGGAGCTCGGAATGATCTGGAGAGTGACCGGTGGCCTTTACAGTATCACAAAGGGAGCAGTGGGTGCTACACTCGGAGGTGTGGCTTGGGTTGGAAGCAAAAGTCTGGAGCTGACCAAAACAGCTGTGACCACTGTGCCAGTGGCTGGTGCCGGATTGGTGAAGGGAAGCGTGTCAGCAGTGACTGGTGGTGTTAGTGCTGTAGGCTCAGCTGTTGCCAGCAAGGTTCCTTTTACACCCAAAAAAAAGGACAAATCTGACTGACTAAGTTTTTAGGGTACATTTTCCTTAAATATTCATCATGATTTAAGTATACCTGGGCATGCTAGGATACTTGTATATGCTTGGTATATCTTTTTTTTTTAAAAGGGGAAAAACAAGTGAGATGTGTTTCTGGAAAATTCTGCTCCTCGCCTCGCCCCACCACTTGCAGTTCTCATGCCATATCTCTTCGTTGTGTGTGCTGTTGAAAGACAAACTGAGCAGTTGTTCCCATACTACACTGTCCATTAACAAGTACAGCTTTTTGCTTCTGGGCCTCTGCTGGTATAAGTACTGGCAGCATAAAGACGGTCAGTCATAAGATTCATAAAGAACATATTCCCAGTGGTGATTCTTGCAACTAAAATATACGGAAGTGTTTTTTTTTGGAGGGGGGGGGATATAACATGTTCTTGCCATCAAAAGGAAATGGTCCACCCCCCCCCCCCCCCCCCCCCCCACCAACCACCATGTAAATATTTATTGGTTCCTGCAGTATTTTGTATGCCTGTTTTGTTCCTGTTAATTGGGGCTAATTTTCAGATTTTGCTTTTTATCTGTTGGAATAGGACACTATAGGGTGAATGTTGCTTCAAATGTGTCGGTGGCAGAAAATTTTGAATGTCGTGTTGGGAACAGTCAGCATCCAGTCTTCAAAAGTATTTCCTACAATGCAGCAAGTCAGCTTTTTGCTTGGTTGTGCTATTCTTTCATGTGCCTAACTAGCTCAGTACTGGGAGCAACATGCAACACTAATGCTTTAGCGTAGGTTGCATGTTGCCATATGTAGCCTTACTCCTCACTATAGTTTTGACTGTTACTTGCTATAAATGACTGGCTCAGTTGGTTATTACAGTAAAATGTTGATGACCATGATCCCCATTTGCTATTTGTGCTGTTTCCTTTTGTTATGCTTTGCATTTGCCTTTCCATCACCTTTCTGTGCTCCTGATATTTCTGTATTGTGTTTATGTATTAAGACTGAAACAGAAAATTAATTGATTGCTGTTGACCAAAATGCGAAACATTTAGTTTTTGTCTATAATAGAACTATTTTTGCAAATATGACACCTAAAAGCAATGAATTAGACTGTAAGTCTGTATTTTAATGGAAATAAAGTTTGAAAATCTCAAATATGTTTGAAAGCATTCAACTTCATATAATTTGCACATTATCTCCTAAATATCGGGGCATTTATAGACATTGGGGACACCATTTTGTTAATATTTGCTGAAAAATCATTTACCTTTAAAAGTGGGGTTTAAGTCACATCATTTTAATTAGATTTATTAAAAGCAGTCACAACAATGGAAGAATTATAACAAATATAATATAGTAAAGGGAATGGAGATGTTAAATCTGAAATATTACTTTAAATGATAAAATGCAAAGGAACTTTGGTTCAAAAAGCAAAATTTAAACTAAAAGCATGAAATTCCTCTCAATCTGATCCTTCTATAGAAAATCTTCCAGAAGGAACAGTAGAGGTGAAAATCCTGCAATGTTTTAATTAACAATCAGCTACTGAACTGATGGGAATTTGGGATCTCTCTGGAAGGATGAATTAAGATGGGCCAATTGACCTTCTTCATCTGTAATTATGTTGTGAAGCAAACTAGCTTCAAGAAGTGGGTTTTACCAGCACCTCCAGAGAGTGCACTGCCCTCAGCAGCAATATGCTGACAGCGACATTCTTTCTGGTCACTAGCAGGCACACCCCGTCCATACACAAATAGGTTTTCACTTGCTAGCTTGTATATCTTCCCTCATTATTTAGAGGGGTTTGAGAGCTGGACATTTGAAGTTTCAAACCACTTAAAACCTACTGTGTGCACTGTTTTGCATTTGTGCAGTTTTTCCTCTTGCTGTGGAATGAGATCCACTGTGACAATCAGAAATAGTACTATAGTGATTATAGCCCTAGACAAATAGCCTAGAGATTGAGTTGAAATCCCAATAGCGAGTTATGACACTGAATTCAATGAATCTGGTTATTGGCGCACTGGTGTCAAAAATAAGGTGAAAATTGCTGAACCTTTTAAACAAAAACCAGCCAGTTCACCTATCTTTCGGGAGAAATCCCGGTTACCCCTACCTGATCTGGCCAAAACATGACTCCAGTTCTGCACTACTTGGTTGATCCTGAATATCACCAAGAAGTAGCTCAGCAAGCCACTCCATTATATTAGTAAAACCTATCTACAGCAAGAAGGTGGACCCACCACTTTCTTTGAGCAGTGTATAAGTAGCGTATTTGTACCTTTGCCAGTGTTTCCCACAGCCAGAAAACCTTATACAAAATAAGTGCAAGAGGTAGATTCAAGACCTGACAATTTGGACAATATTACAAAGCTATTTCAGAAACAGTACTATAATATAAATAGGCCAAACCTTACAGAACTGGTCCTGAATATTTGCACACATGTGCTTGCACTGTGCACACAAGTAGTTTGCACTGTGTGCACATGTAGTGTATTGAAGTAATTCTGTGATGAATCAAATTGTTTTCTGAATCCCAGTCATGGAAATAAAATCTAACATTTATGTGGAATTTTTATGAAGTGAAGGTGCATTGATGGGGTAAAGGATAAAAACTGCAGGACACTTTGTTATGTTTACAGTCCAAATCATTATGTTAACAGGAGATGCATTGATGTTAGAGGGCAATATCTAATTTATATCTTAGATTTTTTAATACATTTATTTTGTATCTTATTAATGTCTCACTTCTGACTCACATTTCAATAATGCCAGTAATTTCCTAAGGGGTTTTTTCTGGTAACTTGGTCTCTCGCTAAGGACAGAGTTGGGATTTGCAAGCAGCTGTCAATATACATAAACATCCCTCAGCAATTAGCCTTTAATCAACCTCAGTATGTGCTTATCTGTATCACAACCAAATGGGAAGACAATGATTCCTTTCCCCCCAAACATTACAGTAGTACATTGAAGGTACTTCATTGGCTGTAAAAACTGTTTGGGATATCCTGAGGTCATCAAAGGTGCTGAATGATGCAAGGCTTTAAAGTCTTTCCAATGGCCTTAAAGGGACAAGCCAGTTTAATTCAACCCCACTCTAACCAACTAAAATGATTACTTGCATCTTGATAGCATCTTAACACAAACTTTTCAGGGTGTTTGAGGCACAACTGGTCGAAAATGAACACTGGCCATAGTGGAGATATTAAGCTTGGATTTTAATAAAGGCCCTGAAGGAAGTAAGGAAGAGAGGAAATTTAAAATGTTAAGCATTTAAGGAGAGAATACCGGAGAATGGGCTTTAGATAGTTGAAGACATGGCTGTGAATGATGAGGCAGGAGGGAGAGTTGAGGAGGGATTTCAGGCTTGGAGTTGATTACAAAGGGGCAAAGACATGAAATTGAACCACATATGAAAATTTTAAGTTGGAGGTATTTAAGAGACCATGACGCATGTAGGTGAAGGGTATGCTTGATAGAATGCAAATACTGGATGACTTGAAGTTTAAGGGGAATGGGAAGCTGGCCAGGAGAGCATTGTACAGTCGATGGTGGAATTAAAAAGGCATGAGTAAGGGTTTTTCGCAGTGGGATAAAGCAGGGCTGGACGTGGGTGATACTACAGAGGTGAAAAATGGCTTTCTGACATATGCTGAGATTACAAGCTGTCTCTTAAAACTGAGACAATGATTGGAGAAGGATGAAATCGATTGCAAAGGTACCAAATTTGTCAGTGCAAAACCTGATGACTTTGGTCTTCCAGTTTTTAGTTGGATAAAATTGTGGCTCCATTCAAGACAGGATGTCAGACAATTGCAATCTGATAGCACAAATTTAGTGGAGGAGGTCTGGCTATCATTAATGATCAGATCGATAAGAGTGTAACCAAACAAGGGCAATCCCCCTGAGCTGGACAACAGTGATGGTGTAAGAGGAGCATGGTGTAGTCAGTTGTGTCAAAGGATATAGAGCTGTCAAGGTGTAAACTATGGCTCTCTCCTCTGGGTCAGGTTACAGTTCAAGCATTCCAAAGACTTCACATAACGTTGGCATTTAAATGCAGCAGAGGTCATTGTATGCTGTCTTTTGAATGAGACATTAAACTGAGGCCCTCTCAGATGAAGGTAAAATAGTCCATGATGCAAACCTGCTTCACAACTGGCTCCAAATTGTTATTACAGATGGTTGAAATATTAAATTTAGAATAACTTCCCACACCAATCCGCTGTGATTTTATGTCTCAGGCCTATCTTGGGATGTGAAAGCTGGTATAAGAAACTGCTTTTAGTAACATTTTTGTGCCTATTCTCTTCTGCAACTCTCAACATTTGGAAGAAGAAGCAGTATTTTTGAGAGTCCCAGTGCCAAGGAGAGATGGCAGTTTGCACCTGTTGCATTGCCCATTGTCAATGCTGATGAGATATGAAGCAGAAGCCACGCTAATCACTTCAAAGAGAAAAATCGAACCGGGAATCACATGGCTTTTAAAGCAGCAATGACTAAATGTCTTAAAAGTCAGTTGCATAAATGGCCCTTGGCAAAGCTAGATCCAAAAAATCGAAAAATGCTTTTTTTAAAAAAAATAATATACCTGCTGACATTTTGGTGGTAAAGGTGAGTAGATGAGATGTGTACTATATAACAGTTTTCTAGGTTTTCAATGAAAATATAACACCTCTACATTCTAAGGAATGAGCTCTTGAATAACATTTAACCAAAAGGAGGAAATGAAGACAAAAGGATTACAAACATAACTGTGGGACACAGGTTTATTCACTCTTAAAAGATGATTAAACACAAATATATTTATCAAACATGTATTTAAAATTAATCTGAAGGAATACAAAGTTCTACTGAAATACCACTGTAAAACTTTACATGAAATAGTCTAAACAATTCATAAGACAAGGAGTAAAAGACTTTTTATTGTGAAACACTTAAGGGTTGTGACAAAGGGTCTTCATTTCAAAGTATTGACCCATCTTTGTTTTTCCTCTTTCAGACACTGATGGACCTGTCGTGCATTTCCAACATACTGTTTTTCAACTCTCCAGTATTTGGAGTACTTTTATTACTGACTTATTTTCTTGCATTGGATATAGTTAGTCTTTTTTCATAAAATAGAATAACTTGTGCAAAAGAATGAATATAGATAGCTTAAAGCAAATAATGCAGTTGTGTTTTTAAGCAGAGTAACAAGATTGCACATAGTAAATTCTAAGTAAACAATGCTTGTATTTATACAGCATGTTATATTGAAAGATCTGAAAATACTTCACATAATAGATTACTTCTGGAGCCACTGACTATTATGCAGGCAAAGGAAATATATCAAAAGGGTATGCAGTGACCATGATTGTTAAATCACAAGCTGAAGCTGAATGCAATAGCTGTTGTGTTAGAAACCGTTCATACACACCTTGTATTCAGGCTAATTCATAATTTGTCTTAATAATTTTTTTTCAATTGAATGTGGTTTTAAATTACAAATGACCAGACATGAGGCAGGAGGAAAGAAGATTTATAATGCTAACTTAACTTTGAATATATGGGGACCTTATGGTACTGTAATAACCAATCATAGCTGTGATATTTCAATGACCTAATGAATTATAAAATTGTACACAGACAAATTTATCCTTACAGTTTTTGAATATTCAGTCTGATGCTGAAGGTTAGGATTTAGAAGTTTGCACTGCTTTCATTGTGATCACAAAGGGAGTCAGACTGATGGTGCAAAAGCATAAATGATATTGCTCTTTTATGGTGCTTTGAACAGAGCATGTCTTTATGTATTCAGAGGTTGTAAAGATAATCAATGAATGATTATGATGGATTGATAGTAATATTAACGCCAAAGAGGACCCTTTGGCACTTGTGTTTGGGCACAATGGACCATGGGCAGTCTCCACAACATGGACACAGAACTGGTGGTGGGGGATGGGGGAGGGTGGGGATGCAGGATTGGAAAATTACTAATGTAAACCAGCCTTTATAAAAGGGCATAGAGATCATCAAGGAAACTGCAGCCTGAGGAACTTGGCATATGTTAAAGGTAAAGCATTAGAGAATGCCCTAAGATAATGCAACACCTGGATAAATGTGATACAGCTAGAGGGAGTTAGTGGTCTTATATAACAAATTTCCTCAAGTTTCCTCTGGAAACTCTGGTCCTCACTGACAATGTTCTATGGAATTCCACAAATTGATAGATTTTAGCAAGAGTTTTGATATGCCACATGAGTGGTTAGTCTGAGAGATCAAAAATCATTGAATAACAGGCAAGCTTCTGAAGTGCATTGAAAAGTGCTAAGCCAGAGAAAGCAATATGAATGAACTGTAATGACATGGCCAGAGATCGGTTAGTGAGTGTCACAATGATTAGTGCTAAGACCTTCATTGTTTTCAGCATGTGATTTAGAACTAAGGGACAGAAACCAAACTATCTAAATTTGCATAGCGCCAAATTTGAGGAAAGAAATTCAAACAATAGTACAGCCAGTGTCTATAAAACAGCCAAAAGCTCATTAACACATTATAAAATGACAGAGCCACTTAAGGAGATATTAGGCAGATGACCAAAAAACATGGTCAAGAGGTATGTTTTAAGAAGTGTCTTAGAGGGAAAAAGCTAGGCAGAGAGGCTGAAACGTAAAGGGAGGGTATTCCTGAGCTTAAGGCCTAGGCAACTGAAGGTGCAGCTACCTGTGGTGGAGCAATTTAAATTAGGGAGGCAAAAGAGGCTAGAATCAGACCAGTGCAGATATCTTGAAGACTTGTGGGCTGTAAGACATTATAGAGGAGGGGTGACAACATGGAGAGATTTGAAAACAAGGATGAGCATTTTAAAACGAAGACTTTGCTTGACTGGGAGCCAAAAGGTTGCAAATATCTAGGAGATTACTTCAGCCATATAATTGCTTTCCCTTGAATACTTCAGTTGTTCTAACAAGCCTTTTGTCTGGCACCTTTATCCAGGGCTTTTTAGAAATCCCAATATTGGACATTGACTGCATTCCTTTTTCCTCCATTCTTTATTGTTAATTGGAAGAGTGTCTTATCAGTTATCTGAACCCTATATTCAAATGTATTACAGAATATCCAAATGGTTGCAAATATTTACGATATTACTACAAGTGAATCAAACAATTTGGAGGTCCAGAGTTTGGGTTTCTAAATAATGATAAAGTGACTTTTGGTTCTCTACCAGATCTACCATTATGGATGAACAGCAAATCCACAACTTCTGAAGGTATGTTACTTACCCTGTTTTTATGGGAAACTTTTATAGGGACAGAATATAATAAGCTCACTGTCCAGTCTGCCTAATCTCAAATTCCCTGCTGAAATTCATTGGACTGCCCAATTTCAGGAGACACTTGCCTAAACTTGAGGCGAAAATAATTTTACAACCTAATTCGTTCAGAAGGGGTGAATGTAAGTGTACTACTATTTAAACAGCCAGAAGTTTAAAGATGAATAGTGTTTGTAGAATTTGTTTACCTTTTTTGTGATTCTAGATGAACACATTTTTGTTGGGGGTGAGCTTTACAGGTAAAGGACTGATTCATGAAAACAGTTAAGGAGCAGCTCATTTAACTTTATGAACTTGGAGTGGGAGGGGGAGGATCCAATTGCCATGGGCTATGTAGGAACCAGCGACAGGTAGAATTAGGAATGAAGTTCTGCTGAGAGATTTTAAAAAGTTAGGATCCAATTTAAAATGCAGAACATCAAAGATAATCGTCTTGGGATTGTTACCTCAAGAACGTGCCAGTGGGGTAAGGTCATGCAAATTGGAGAACTAAAAATATGGCTCAGAGTAGCGTGGAAAGAAGGGGTTTTGATTCATGGGGCACTGACATGAATACTCAGGGAAGAGAGCTGTTCTGTTGGGAAGGATTTAAACCAGGACTGGTGAATCATATAATTAGGGCTGTGGCTAGGTGTTTTAAACTGTCCACCAAAAGCAGGCAAATCCAACCTGGCCAATTATCACCCCATTAGTCTACTCTCAATCAGCAGCAAAGTGATGGGAGGTGTTGTTGACAGTGCTATCAAGGGACACTTACTGCTCCTTCTGACTGATGCTCAACTTTGTTTCCACCAGGGCCACTCAGCTACTGACCTCATTACAGCCTTGGTCCAAACATGGATGAAAGAGCTGAACTTCATTGAGGGAAGAGTGACTGCCTTTGACATCAAGGCAGCATTTGATTGAGTATGGCCTCAAGGAACCCTAGCAAAACTGGGGTTGATGGGAATAAGGGGAACTGAACGGAGTCACACCTAGCACAAAGGAAGATGGTTGCGGTTATTGGAGGTCAGTCATCTCAGTTCCAGGACATCACTGCAGGAGTTCTTCAGGATAGTGTCCTCTGCCCATCCATCTTCAGCTGCTTCACCAATGACCTTCCTTCCATCATAAAGTCAGAAGTGGGGATGTTTGTTGTTGATTGCATTATGTTCAGCATCATTCACAACTCCTCAGATAATGCAGCAGTATGTGCCCATATGCAGCAAGACCTGGACAACATTCAAGCTTGGACTGATAAGTGGCAAGTAATATTTGTGTCAGGCAATGACCATCTCCAACAAGAGAGAAGCTTCCCTTGACATTCAAAGGCAATACCATCACTGAATCCCCAACTATCAACATTCTGGGGGGTTACCATTGACCAGAAACTGAACTGGACCGAGCATATAAATACTGTGGCTACAAAAACAGGTCAGAGGCTAGGAATTCTGCATCAAGTAACTCACCTCCTGGCTCCCCAAAGCTGTCCACCAGCTACAAGGCACAAGTCAGGAGTGTGATGGAATATGTTCCACTTGTCTGCATGAGTCCAGCACCAACAACACTCAAAAAGCTTGACATTATCCAGGATAAAACAGCCTGCTTGATTGGCACTCCTTCCACCACTGACACACAGTAGCAGCAGTGTGTACCTACCAAGATGTACTGCAGCAATTCACCATGGTTCTTTGATAACTTCCAAACCCACGACCTCCAACATCTAGAAGGACAAGGGCAGCAGATACATTGGAAAACCACCTACTGCAAGTTCCCCTCCAAGCCACACACTATCCTGATTGGAACTATATCTCTGTTCCTTCATTCACTGGGTCAAAATCCTGGAACTCACTTCCTAACACCATTGTGGGAATAGGTACACCATGTGGCCTGCAGTTGTTCAAGAAGGTAGCTCACCACCATCTTCTCAAGGCCAATTAGGGATGGGCAATAAATGCTGGCCTAGCCAGCAACGCCCACATTCTGTGAGCAAATAAACATAACTAACAGGCTGGTGGTGGGGTGGGGAAGGGTTTGTGTGTAGGGAGATTTAGAAATACATAGAGAAAAATGAAGGCAACAGAACAGTGCAGCAATGTGCATGGAGACAATCAGAGTGGGCCAAGAAGGGACAGAGAATTTTAACAGCAGTTGTACAGCAGTGAGAAGGTTCATGCAGGGAATAGTTTAAAAAAAAATTAAAGGCTCTCTTTCTGAATTTGTGAAGCATCCACAATAATATAGATGAACTAGTGGCACAAATAGAGATTTTTAAAAATTCATTCATGGGATGTGAGCATCGCTGGCTGGGCCAACATTTGTTGCCCTTCCCTATTTACCCTTGAGAAGGTTGTGGTGCCTTCTTGACCCAGCGACAGTGGAGGAACAGCAGTATATTTCCAAATCAGGATGGTGAGTTACTAAGAGGGAAACCTCCAGGTGGTGGTGTTCCCATGCGCCTGTTGCCCTTGCCCTTCTAGATGGTAGATTGTGTGTTTGGAAAGTGCTGTCTAAGGAGCCTTGGTGAATTCCTGCAGTGCATCTTGTAGATGGTATGCACTGCTGCTACTGTGCATTGGTGGTGGAGGAAGTGAATGTTTGTGGATGGGGTGCCAATCAAGCAGGCTGTTTTGTCCTGGATGGAGTTGAGCTTTGACTATTGTTGGAGCTGCACTCATCCAAGCAAGTGGAGAGTATGCCATCTCTCTCCTAAGTTGTGCCTTGTAGATGGTGGACAGCCTTTGGGGAGTCAGGAGGTGAGTTACTCAGCGCATGATTCCAAGCCTCTGACCTGCTCTTGTAGCTCACTATTTATACGGCTGGTCTAGTCCAGTTTCTGGTCAATGGCAACCCCCAGGATGTTGATAGTGGGGGATTCAGCGATGATAATACCATTGAATGTCAAAGGGTGATGGTTCGATTCTCACTTGTTAGAGATGGTCATTGCCTGGCACTTGTGTGGCATGAATGTTACTTGTCACTTGTCAACCCAAGACTAGATATTGTCCCAGTTTGACTGCAAATGGACATGGACTGCTTCAGTATGAGGGGTGCTGAACATTGTACAATCATCAGTGAACATCCCTACTTCTGACACTTTTTTAAAAATTCATTCACTGGATGTGGGCTTCGCTGGCTGGGCCAGCATTTATTGCCCATCCTTAGTTGCCCTTGAGGAGGTGATGGTGAGCTGCCTTCTTGAACTGCTGCGGCCTGTGTGGTGTAGGTACACCAACAGTGCTGTTAGGAAGGGAGTTCCAGGATTTTGACCCAACAACAGTGAAGGAACAGCGATATATTTCCAAGTCAGGATGGTGAGTTACTTGGAGGGCAACTCCAGGTGGTGGTGTTCCCATGTGTCCACTGACCTTGAGCTTCTAGGTCGTAGTAGTCATGGGTTTGGAAGGTGCTGTCAAAGGAGCCTTGATGAATTCCTGCAGTGCATCTTGTAGATGGTACACACAGCTGCTACTGTGCACCGGTGGTGGAGGGAGTGAATGTTTGTGGATGTGGTGCCAATCAAGTAGGCTACTTTGTCCTGGATGGTGTCCAACTTCTTCAGTGTTGTTGAAACTGCACTCATAAGTCAAGTGGGGAGTATTCCATCACACTCCTGACTTGTGCCTTATAGATGGTGGACAGGCTTTGGGGAGTCGGGAGGTGAGTTACTCGTCGCATGATTCTTAGCCTCTGACCTGCCCTTGTTGGCACAGTATTTATATGGCTGGTCCAGTTCAGTTTCTGGTCAATGGTAACCCCCAGGATGTTGATAGTGAGGGATTCAGTGATGGTAATGCCATTGAATGTCAAGGGGTGATGTTTGGATTCTCTCATTGGAGATGGTCATTGCCTGACACTTGTGTGGCGAATGTTACTTGCCACTTGTCAGCCCAAGCCTGGATATTGTCCAGGTCTTGCTGCATTTGGACATGGACTGCTTCAGTATCTGAGGAGTTGCAAATGGTGCTGAACATTGTACAATCATCAGTGAACATCCCCATTTCTGACCTTATGATGGAAGGAAGGTAATTGATGAAGCAGCTGAAAATGGCTGGGCCTAGGACACTACCCTGAGGAACTCCTGCAGTGATGTCCTGGAGCTGAGATGACTGACCTCCAACAACCACAACCATCTTCCTGTGTGTTAGGTATGACTCCAACCACCTGCTGCAGACCCAATCTAGCAGCTATGTCCTTTAGGACTCGGCCGGCTCAGTCAGTGGTGGTGCTACCGAGCCACTCTTGGTGATGAACATTGAAGTGCCCCACCCCGAGTACATTTTGTGCCCTTGCCACCCTCAGTGCTTCCTCCAAGTGATGTTCAACATGGAGGAGCACTGATTCCCTCATCAGCTGAGGGAGGCCGTATGTGGTAATCAGCAGGAGGTTTCCTTGCCCGTTTGACCTGATGCCGTGAGACTTCATGTGGTCCGGAGTCAGTGTTGAGGACTCCCTGAGCAACTCCCTCCTAACTGTATACCACTGTGCCGCTACCTCTGCTGGGTCTGTCCTGCCGGTGTGATAGTCCTCACAGTCCTTTGTGCTAAGTGTGCCTCCAACCAGCAGAGTTTAGATTTCTTTAGAATGGTTTAGATTTGATTGCCATTACAGAGACATGGTTACATAGTGACCAAGGTTGGGAAATAAATATTCCAATACCTCAAAAAAAAAGACAGAATGGAAAAGGAGGAGAGGTAACCCTGACAGTAAAGGATGACATAAGGACATTAGTGAGGAAAGGAACTTGGCTCAGAAGATCATGAAGTGGAATCAGCATGTGTGGAAATTAGGAATAGCAAGAATCAGAAAAATTTATGTGTCCCCTAACAGTAGTTATATCATTGGACAATAAATTGAACAATTAAACAATAAATTAATGGAGCATGTAACAAAGACTGTGCAATAATTGTCTTTCATTTTCACATAGACTGGACCAATCAAATTGGCGAGGGTAGTCTAAAAGATGAATTTGTAGAATATTTTCATGACAGTTCCCTGGACAATACATTGTGAAATCAACTAAGGATCGATCTATTTTTGATCTAGTATCTGTGTAATGAGGCATATTTAATCAGTAAACTCATAATAAAGGATCTGCTGAGAACTAGTGATCATAATACAATTGAATTCCATGTTAAGCTTCAAAAGTGACAAACTCCAATCAGAAAGAAGAATCTTGGAAGAGGGGAGAACTGGCCAAGGTTGACGGCAAATAAACTAAAAGATGTAGTGATAAATGAACACCAGGAAACATTTAAAGAATCAATTCAAAATTTTCAATATTCAATATGAAAGATCCATCCATGGCTTAACTCAGGAAGTTCAGGATAATATTAGATTAAAAGAAAAGGCTTGTAAGGCTGCAAAGAATATTGGCAAGTCTGAGGACTGAGAGTGTTGTATAAACCAGCAAAGGGCTCCCAAAAAGTTGATTAAAAAGGAAAACTAGCTAAAACAGATTCTAAGAGCTTTTACAAGTATATAAAAATGAAGAGAGTAGCTAAAGTAGACATTGGTCCCTTAAAAGCAGAGATATGAGAAATTATTAAGGTGCAATGGCCAAGAAATTGAACAAATATTTTGCATCTGTCTTCACAGTAGCAGACACAGGTTGCATACCAGAAATAAAGGCTAACCTAGGTGCTAGAAAGAGTGCAGAAATTAAGGCAATTAGTATCAGCAGAGAAAAAGTATTGGAGAAACATAAGGGACTAAAATTCAACAAATCCCCATGACCTGATGCTCTGTATCCCAGAGATAGAGAGAGCTGCAGAGATAGTGGATGCACTGACTATGATTTTCCAAAATTCCCTATATTTGGAATGGTCCCAGTAGATGGGAAGTTAGCATATGTAACATAGCTACTCAAGAAGGAAGAGAGAGAGAAAATGGAATTACAGGCCAGTTAAACTGACATCAATCATTAAGAAAGTACTTAAATCTATTAATAAGGAAGTCTTTACACACTTAGAAAATCATAGCATGATCAGACAAAATCAAAATGATGTTATGGAAGGGGAATCATGTCTGACAAATATATTCAGGTTTTTTTGAGGATAAAACTAGTGGGGTAGTTAAGGAGAACTGGTGGATGTACTACACCTGGATTTCCAAAAGGTATCGATAAGGTGCCACACAAAGTTAATTGGCAAGGCAAGGGCTCATGGAGCTGGGAGTAATATATTCGCAAGGATAGAACATTGGTTAATGGACAGAAAGTAAAGAGTAGGCAAAAATGGGGCATTTTCAAGTGACTTGTGAGATGTTGCAAGGATCAATGCTGGGGACTCCACTATTTACAACCCATATTAATGACTTAGACAAAGAAACAGAGTAATATATCTATGTTTGCTGATGATGCAAAGTTAGGTGGAAATGTAAACTGCGAGGGCAACACAGAGAGACTGCAAAGAGCTATAGACAGACCAAGTGAGTGAGCCACAAGATAACAGATAGAGTATAATATGGGGAACTGTGAGGGTATTCACTTTGGGCGTAAGATCAGAAAAGCAGAATATTTTTTACAAGGCATGAAACCTGTAAATGCTGATGTTCAGAGAGACTTGAGTGTGCTCATACAAGGAACTCAGAAAGTTAGAATGCAGTACAGCAACGATTAGGAAGGCAAATTATATGTTGGCCTCTACTGCACAGAAATTGGTGTACAGGAATAAAGATGTCTAACTACAATCGTACAGGGTTTTGGTAAAACTACACTGGGATACTGAGAGTAGTTTTGGTCTGCATATTTAAGGAAGGATATACTTGCATTGGAGGCAGCGCATTGAAGGTTCACTAGATTGGTCTCTGTGTTGCCCATGGTTGTCCTATGAGGAGAGGCTATGTAAATTGAGCCTATATTCTCTATAGTTTAGTAGAATCAGAGGTGATCTTATTGAAAGGTACAAGATTCTGAAGGGGTTTGACAAGGTCATTCCTGCTGGCTGTAGAATCTAAAGCATGGAGGCACAGTCTCAGGATAAGGGGTTGATCATTTAGAATTGAGATGAGGAGAAATTATTTCACTCAAAGGGCTGTGAATTTTTGGAATTCCCTACTCCAGAGGGTTGTGGTACTTCATCGTTGAATATCTTTAAGGCTGGGTTTACTTTTGGCCTCTTGGAATCTGAGGATAAGGGGTGCAGGCAGGAAAGTGGAATTGAAGTCCAAGGTCAGCCCTGATCGTGTTGAAAGGTGGAGCAGGCTCAATGGGCCTTATGGTCTACTCCTGCTCCTATCTCTTGTATGTTCCTGTGCTAGTCATTGATTGGTGATATAACCAAAGCCTAATGTCATCATACATAGACAAGCTGACTCTGTATCAAAAACAGAAAATGTTGGAAAAACTCAACAGGTCTAACAGCATCTGTGGAGAGAAAGGCAGAGTTAACGTTTTGAGTGCGATACATTTCAGATTTCCAGCATCTGCAGTATTTTGTTTTCTTCTGACCCTGTATATAGTTCCATCATGTAGATAAAGAATAGAAGCAGGTAACGATGCCACCTTGGACCTCATTGAAAGTAGTCAGAAGAAATGGAAAAAGAAGGCTTTGCAAAAGCCAACATGGTGATGCTACAATACAGGATTTGTTGAATGGTAAACCAAGGAAGCAGCATGCTGTGGATAGCCAATGGATCAGAACAAAGCTCTGCATTCCTGTCACACCCAGTCGTAAATGGTTGGGCTGGGGTGGGGGGGGGGGCGGGGGGTGGAATTAAACTGCTAATTGGAGGAGCATAAGACTCTTGCACATCCTCAACTTCAATGATGGCGGAGCCCAGCACAGCAGTGCAAGTGACAAGGCTGAAGCGTTTGTCTGGATGAGTGCAACTCCAATACTGGAAGCTCCAGGATAAAGCAGCCTGCTTGGTCGGCACTCCATCCACCATTTGACATTCAATCCCTCCATCACTGGCACACAATGGATGCAATATGTACCTCAATAAGAGGACTACATCATCCTTACTTGGAAACATATTACATTCCTTCATCATTGATGGCTCAAAATCCTGAGCTCCCCAACTAACAGCACAGTGTATGCCTACAACATGTGTTGCAGTTCAAGAAGGTGGCTCACCACCACCTTTTCAAGGGTAATTGGGGATAGATAACAAATGTCAACAATCCCCACATCCCATGAATGAATTTTGAAAAAGAGCTGAATGAATTGAAACAGCTGGAAAAGTAGTATCTTGGATGTAGACTCCAGAGGAGGAGGAAGCTGAAGCAGTCAACTGTGTTGAAAGTTATGGAAAGGTTGAGGAAGATTAGAAGGAGCAACTCCTCAGTCAGAGCCACTAAGGATATGCTTAGTGGGCGCTGTGATTAGAACGGAACTGTGGGTTCCAGATGGAATGGTGGGTAGATGTGTGTGACTTGTGGCATCTTCAAAAACCGTGGATATGAAAGGCAGAGATATTAGTAATCTCACTGGGATAACATCTTGGCAGATCTGCAAGTATTGTACTGCCGCATGCAGAAAGAAAGCTTATTTATGTAGTAACATTCATGATGTCCCAAAGCACTTAACAGGCAATGAAGTATCTTTTGAAGGGTAGTCAGTGTAATGTAGGCAAATCTGGTAGCTAATTTTGAGCACAGCAAGTTCCCAGAAAAAACAAATTAGTTAAATGACAAGTTAAACTGTCTGTGGTGATGTTGGCTCTATTATACAGCACATTGTCTGTTGCATTGAATTATGTTCCTGTCATTAGCTAAATGTATTTTCTGACACCATGAATAACATCATTGGAGATCTATTAATATGATATAAAATAGTTTAGAATGCACTGTAGAGTGGATTATCTGTCCAGACTCCTGGTCAATCTTGCCTTTTCTGATTTTTGATTGGCTGATAGTTAACATGTGATATCCTGGACTGGTTTCAATCACCTGAGGGGATCAGAAAGGAACTTTCCAGAGCATATTTTCCCTTTAATGGTTTTGATTTTTTTTTCCCTCTGGATTTTTGCTGTACCAGGAGATGGAATGACTGGAGGAAGGAGGGAGGGATGAAGGTCTAGTCATGATGCTTCAGCCACCATTATGTGGGACAAGTTTGACGGCCATGTTATGTCCATCAGTTTCAAAGATTGATTCATTTTTGATTGGCCAAAACCTATTTCACAGTATTTTTTAAAAACATAAAATAATTAAACATTTGTGCCTTTTTCATTGTATTCAAAGAGCATTCTAATTAAATGAACAAAAGTTACATTCCCTTAAAGGAATAAACGCCACACAAGAAAAGTGGCCCAATTGTTAACAAAAGCATTTAAAGACAGTATTAGATTAACGGAAGATGCTTATAATCTTGCCAAAAAGGGTAAACAACCTGGAGTCATAAAAATATATTGTAAAAGCTTCTACAGGAATGTTAAAAAGAGAATAGTGGGAGTATGGGCAGAATTTTTCCAGATTTGCACTAAGTGTGGTAGCGGGCGGGCAAAACAGTGTTTTATACTCCGGCCGCAATGGCAGGTTTTGACGCAGTATCGTCCCAAACCCGCCACATTATTTCTGCACTCCCGGGAAACATGCCGTTTCCATGGTGGGCAGGCTCTAATTTGCCTGCCCACCATCACCCCGCCGCTGCATCAAGCCGGGCGCCATGTCTAAAGTCCAGCCACAAGCACACAGCTCAGTGCTTCCAGCTCACCACTGCTGCATGGAACACATGGCCCTGAAACTGAAGAAGACTGCAGCCCCCAGGTTCAGCGACATGTCCCTCAAGTGCCGAGGAGGCCCGCTGGGATGTCCTCTACCCCTGCTCTGGCCGCAGGATGGACAGCAACAATACTAACCCGGCTTTGGAGGCAGTGGCAGTGGTGGTCAGCGCCAACATCCTTCAAAAGATGACAGCCACCGCAAGAGGATGAATGATCTCCTCTATTTCTCCAGGGTAAGTCATTCTTCTCATCACTCTCACCTCACACACTCAAACCTATCACACATCCATAAGGCCCTCACTCACTGGCAGTTCAAGGGACATCACTGTTCACTCTCTCACATTCACTGTCATTGTCTTCATCCCATCCATGGGACACTCACCGCCCACACATGCCAGGCATACTTATCATCTGGCTTGGCAGGTGTCCTGCTTACACTCTCTCCATCTCTATTCATGCAGGACAAGCTGGCACACAACAAGGGGGAGAGGTCGCAGACTGGTGGCAGAATACCCGAAATCAAGCTCCTCACGGGCTTTGAAAACAAAACCATCCAGCTGGCTGGTGAGGATCTGGACTGGTCCTGTGCTGATGGTGAGGTCAGCCTGCTCGACCAAGTGAGGGTCTAGCAGTACAACATCCATCAGACAACCATGCTGGGCTTGATGTGTGCTGTTTCACAGGCCACTGCTATGCACTAATTTTCTCTCCTTGCTTTCGCAGGCACATCTGCCAAACAGCTGATGGAGCCCAAGACCCAGAGCCTCCAATCAAGCCCTGAACAAACCTCTGAAGAGGAATCTGAAGGCACCCTCCCTGAAGTCCCGTCATAGCGCTAGCCCACACTCTCCACCAGCGCAGAGACACGCACCTCGGTGGGACCTAGCTTTAGTGTATTCCCAGGATCACAATCTGGTGAGCACATGGCACCATCCGATCCACAGCAGGTGGAGGCAGGGACTTCCCAGGTTTCTGGCACTCGGAGGACTGCTGGAGACCAGAATGTTGCTGAGTCTGAGTTAGATGATGAGCCTCTGGACTTGGTCATGTCACAGTTTCTGGAGTTGCAAAGGCAGGCTTGGGAACATCAGGAAGAGATGTCCGCTGCACTCCTCAGGTTGCAAGGCACGATGGAGGAGTCCATCCACCTTCACTCCGAGGCAATAGTGCCAGCATCCCAATGCACCGAACTCAACCCTGATAGGATGGCGGCCACCATGGAGACCTTGGTCCAGGTCTTCACTCCTGCACTGCTGCGTGGGCTCAACGCCATCGCTGACACCATAGTTGGCTTCCAACAGTGTGTTCGCGAGAGGGGTGTGGGGCAGCTCAATTTCACCAGCTACTCCTGCTCCTCAAGGAGTCAGCTTGGCACCCCCTGGCACCCATAGGGAGGAGGATCAGCAGGTGCACACTCTAGGCCCATCCTTCTAGGTGACTTCGAGAGAGTCTGGCCAATCTGACTCTCTGGAGTCTTCCTGGGTCTACAGAAGCTACAGGGATAGCTCCTCAGGGACAAAGACCCCCAGCAGAGGCCATGGCTGATGAGATCTGTGCGGCAGCCTCAGACTGTAGCAGAGCGACGCTATAATGAGGCTGATGCTGCAGCTCACAACTTGGTGGAGCAGACCATCGGGATGCTGAAGATGTGGTTCCGGTGCCTGGACCGGCCTGGTGGAGCCCTGCAATATGGTCCGCAGAGGGTGTCACGCATAATCATCACCTGCTGCGCCCTTTACAACCTGGCGCTCCAACGGAGGGATGTGCTGGCTGAGGAGGAGCTGCACATCTCCTCCGATGAGGAGGACACTAATGGGGATGAGGGTAAGGAGATCCTCGGAGGCAACGATAATGGGGATGAGGCCCTCGCACTGGCCAGATGAAGCAGGCATGCTTGGGAAGCTCTCATATCTGTTAGATTTGTGGAGGATGATTACAACATGCAGTGAGGTGACCTCATATTTCCTCACATCATATCTGTGAACATTTGACTCCAGTCTGGCTTATGGCAGTACAAATACCCTCTGTGAGATGCAGTGGGGGCCCTGGTAGTCACTTGATTGCAGGAGGCTGATGAGGACATGCAGTGAGGACACCCCGTACATCTCACGTAGCCTCTGAAAACATCTGACTCCTGTCTGGCCGAGGGCAGATCACTTGCACTCTGTGATCAGGGTCAGATCATGAGATGCAGCCATGAAACTTTAGAAGCATCTGATCCTTTGTCAGCCTTCAGCACATGCGCCCTGAGCACAGCGTCTCTGTTCACAGACACTGAAGAGATGGGGGCCAGCCCCACCTTAAAGATGCTGAGAGCACACAGAGATAATGACGGAACTCTGTGATGCCTGCCCACAGCAATGACAAGCACCATCGAGGTGCAGACATCACTAATGTGTCCAGGGAATGTGAGGCCGGACCATCACTTTTGTCTGAAAGGTGCACAGAGCACAGGGAAGAGGCCGTGGATTGAGACACCTGCCTTTATCTTGTGCAGAAAGGTTTCACATCTGAGTGACATGAACACTGCTCATCAGGACAAGGAGCCATAGACAGGGAGACATTCTTGGGAGTTTATTGATAATAGTGACCATTATGTACAGGTGACTGGCACCCATCCCCAGGCTGTGCAACTAATTCTCCTTAACTGTCCTAACCCTGCCACAGTGTCTTGGTGCACCCTCGACATCCACAGCAGAGTCGGAGGCAGCCTGCTGACTGCAACACCCTGTCTGATGACTTTGGTGGCCGTCCTCTGGAGGATCGAGACTTGGAGGGCCCAGGCCTGCTTTCGGGGCCCTGCTGTGTGGCTGTGGCACCCTCCTTGACCTGTGGAGCTGGAGTTGCTATATAGGCATCATGCACACTCCCTGGAAACCATGCGCACATCTGCAGGATGCATTTCTGGTGGTCACACACCAGCTGCACATTCGGGTGTTGTAACAGAGATCTGAGCGCCACCTGAGCTCAGCTGATCACAACCTGCACCTGTGGGAAACCTGAGATCTGCAAGAATCCAATTGCTCTTACATCCTGGTTGTCCTGGTCCCGGGCGAGATGCACAAAGTTGCGTGCCCTTGGGAAGATGGCATCCGCGACCTCATGGATGCATTTGTAGGTGGAGGCTTGTGAGATCCCAAAGAGGTCACCTGTGGAGCCCTGAAAGGAGCCACTGGCATTGAAATTGAGCGGCATGGTCACTTTCATGGCCACTGGCAATGGATGTCCTCCATGACCCCATGGCGCAAAATCCTGCAACAGCCGGCAGATGTGACCGACCAGTTCCCTAGACATGCGCAGACTTCAGCGACGCTGGTTCTCGGTCATCTTCAGGGATGAAAGGCGGCGTCCATAGACCCTGGGTGTCGCTAGGCGCCAACCAACAACGGCTCTCCCGTGCTGTGTGCAGGACCCCAGCCGCCCCTTCTTCCTGAGGTTGCTGCTCCTGCCTCTGCGCAGCCAGGAGCCTCAGTCACTCTCCCCTCCGCCATCTTTGCGCTCTGTGGGCCTCAGGCATACAGTTAGTTCACCAGGCTCCATGATCCTGATATACTCCTCCCGCAGGATGGAAAAGAGAGACATGTGGTTAGCATGGATGTACTAAGAACCTATCCTGGTTAAGTGTGATAGCCCCTTAATGCTTCCCAGAGAGTGCTGGTCACCACTTAGATGGATAGAGATTAGTGTGCTGCATGGCTGGCCTGTTAGCTTGAACCATGGGTCCAAACCAGGATGCTGAGATTGCAAGGGGCTGTGAGTACCTCCAGCAGCAACTGTTCCATGGCCAACTTTAGCGAGGAGATAGCACAACATATGCAATCGTCCGACTGTTCTGCAGTCCACTAAAGTGCTCAAGAATTTGCAGTCTGTGCCGGGCAGGGTCTGGGGGAATGCTCTGGAGTACTTGGTGGCACTTTGATGCCTCTGTGTTGCTTGAGTGCGCAGACAAGCTAGGAGCCCCATCCCAATCATATCAATGTGGCTGCACCTGAACTGTCTCAGAGGCAGAGGATTGATCACTTTATATAAGGCGTGGCCTATTCCCTCGCCTGCCCTACCCCAGCCCGAATGCTGTGCGCTATATTGAATGGCAAGGCTGCCCTTGCCACCAGCCACCGCCGCACCCCCCCCCGCCCCCGGCCACCTGTTGTCTCAACAGCAGGACTGCCCTTGACCCTGAGCCCCAGGTCAATGCCCCTGAAGCTTGAAGTCCAACAGTCGACCCTGATGAGCGCTGCACCTCATTGCTGTGCACTCACCTAGAGTTCCCCTCGAAGTGCAGGCTGCCAAGTTCAGGCTTTTTATGCGCTGTTGTGAAACACATCGGCGTGCTTTCCCGCCAATATGGACAGACAATCCAGCAGTGGAGTGGGTGGGGGGTGCAATTCCAGCAGGCTAGCCTAATAATGATATGCTGATGTATTACATTTATGAGGAAACGCGGCCCGCCATTGGCGGGCTGAGCAGACGATCGTAAACTGGTTTCTCACCGTCATAAAACCGATCGCGCCATATTGTCCACTCATGCCACTGATCACTCCCAACGCCAGCGGGCACGGAAAATTCTGCCTATACGTGTGTTCCTTAGAGGCAGAAAAAATTATAATAAGAAATAAGGTAATGACAGAGAACACAAATATTTTGCCTCTGGCTTCATGGTAGAAGACATTAAAAAAAATTCCACAAGTAGCGGGGAACAAAGAGTCTAGTGAAAGTGAACTTAGGATATTGCAAATATACGGGAGAAATTAATGAAACTTAAAGCTGACAAATCACCTGGACCTGATGACCTACATCCTGGCGTTTCAACAGATGTGGCAACATAGTCAGTGGATGTATTGGTTTTAATCTTCCAAAATTCCCTATATTCTAGATCAGTCTCTCCATGGAATTGAAAATAGCAAATATAACCCACTATTCAAGAGAGAGAGAGAGAAATATAGACCAGAAATACTGACATCAGCAGTAGAGAAAATGTTAGAATTTGTCATTAGAGACATGATAGCAGGACACTTAGAAAATCATTATAAGATTGGGCTGTGTAAATATAGATTTATAAAAGGGAAATCTTGTTTGACAAAATCTGTTGACAGTTTTTTAATGTTGTAACTAATAAGGTGGGCAAGAGAGAACCAGAAGGTGTAATGTATTTAGATCCTCATAAAACCTTCAATTAAGATGCTACATAAGAGGCTTATTTTGGAAGTTAGGACTCACGGGATTGCAGCTAACGTATTAACATGTATTAAGAATTTGTTAATGGATAAAAGGCAGAGAATAGGAATAAATGGGTCATTTTTGGGTTAGCAGGCTGTAACTAGTGTTCAGTCTTGGCTATTTACAATCGATATTAATGAGTTAGATTAGGAGACCAACTGTAATGGATACAAGTTTGCTGAAGTCACAAAGTTAAGTAGGAAAGTAAGCAGTGAGGAGGAAGAAAAGAGGCTGCAAAAGGATTTAGACAGGTTAAGTAAGTGGACAAGTATATGACAGATGGAATACAAAGTGAGGAAGTGTAAAGTTATCCACTTCAGTAGGAAAAAAAAGAAAAAAAAAAATTCCAGGACTGGGAGATGTTTGCTTTCAGAGAGACCTTGGTGTTCTTGTACACAAATCACAAAGTTAACATGCAGGTGCAGCCAGCAATTTGGAAATCCAATGGTATTTTAGCTTTTATTACAAAGGAATTGGTGTATAAGAGAAAAGTCTTACAGTAATTGTATAGGACCTTGGTGAGATCACAGCTAGAGTACTGCATTCAGTTTTGGTCTCCTTCCCTAAGGAAGGCTATATTTGTCTTAGAGGGAGTGCAATAACTGGTTCACCAGACTGGTTCCTGGGATTTGTGTATTGTCTTGTGGAGAGATATTGAGTAGACAAAGCCTATATTTCCTAGAATTTAGAGTAATGAGAGGTGATCTCATTGAAACATATAAAATTGTAAGAGAGATTGATCCTTGGAAGATGTTTTCCCTGGCTGTCGAATCTCGAGCTAGGGGTTGGGTATTTAGGATTGCAACGAGGAGAAATATCTTTGCTCAAAGGGTTTTGAATCTTTGGAATTCTCTGAGGATTCACAGCTTTCTGGGGTAACCGTTGAGCATATTCAAGACAGAGCTCATTAGATTTTTGGGTATCAAGGGAATTAAGGAATTTGGGGATATTATTGAATGGCGTAGCTAGGTAGATGATTAGCCATGATCTTATTGAATGGCAACATAGGGTCTAGAGGCTGAATGGCCTACTCCTGCTCCTATTTCTATGTTTTTATTTGCGAATCAGATTATTTACAGTAAACTAATTATGGCAGGAGAACTTCTATGCAGAAAATTGATAAGATTGTATAGGGTAAATTACATAGGCATATCTCACAATGGTTTTCCTTCTGACAAGTAGGGCAAGAAAAGCATCCACAAAATGTGAGAAAGTCTGTGCGACGGTAGGGTATAAATTAAAGTTCAATGTCACATCCATTCATTACCAGTCAATCATATATCAATTCTTAAAAAAAGCTGTCTCTCTTCATCAAAAATAGCCCATGCGATAAAGGAAGACCCATTTATATTGCACCTTTTATGACCACCAGACGTTCCAAAACACTTTCCAGCCAATGAAGTACGGTTGATGTATAGCCACTGTAGTAGGAAACACAACAATCAATTGGCACACAGCAAGCTCCCAAAAACAGCTGTATAACAATGACCAAATAACCTGTTTTTGTGATGTTGATTAAGGGATAAATATTGGCAAGGACACTTGGGATAACCCCTCTAACTCTTCCTTGAGGTAGTGCCATGGGACTTTTTACATTCACCTGAGAGTGCAGGTTGGTTTAACACCTCATCCGAAAGACAGCACCTCTGGCAGTACAGCACTCCCTCAGTACTGGCTGGAGAGTCAGCCTTGATCTTTGTATTCAGGTCTTGGAATGGGATTTGAAGTGACAACCCTTCATACTCAGGGGCGAGAGTGCTACCATCTGAACCATAGCTGACACTCGTTAAAAAGGAACATCCGACAACCACAAAGCAATCAAATATCCCAAAAGGATTTGTGCTCTGATTCTCAGACTTTGGCCTTCACCCGGGCATTTCCTATTGCTTAGTCTCCAGGGCACTAAAACGTTTATAACTCCAATGCCAATCATCGGGTCTAAATCCTGCAACTCCCTCCCTAACAGCACTTTGGCTGCACCTACACCCATGCAGACTGTACAGTTCAAAAAAGTGGCACACGACCACCTTTACAAGGGCAATTTGTGATGGGCAATAAATGCTAGCCTTACCAGCGCACACACATCCCATAAACAAATTGAAAAATGCTTAGTCCTGCAGTGTCATTACTTCCAATTTAAGCCAAGCTGATGTGCATGCAGAATGCACGATTAGGATGCAAAAGTTCTTGAGTCAGGCTTTCTGCTTGTAGGGAAACCATGCACATATGCAGCAGGTTCCACAGTTGAGCAGCATGAAGCAAGACAGAGATGTGCAAAATGGCTGCAGTGGAGAAAATTATCAGAGTGATGCCCACTCAAGGATAACGCTCAAGCCCACTGCACCTATCCAACTAAACCAGAATTCACTTCAGCTTTAGAATAGATAACCTAACACCACAATATTATTAGGCGAAGGGGAGAAACTATATCTTGTACAATTGTAATTGTATTGTATATTTGCGTAGCAAGGTGACTTGTTGTGATAGTCAGTTATGCGTCACAGCCAAATGGCAGCATATCAGGAATCTGGAGAGCAGTGAATGAGATCCCCTTCTTGAAGGCTGTATCACACCATGTTTGACACAGCATGAAGTATAATTGTATCGCAGTGTCAAACCTGGTGAAAATCTGTTAGATTTTGCAGGCTTTGTACATGCTTTTGCAGACGTGATTAAAATGTTTTGAAAAACCTGGAGCTCCCACGCATGCAATTAAATTATTCCAAATTTACCAGCCAAGAGGAGAGTTTCATACCTGCATATATCCAGAGCTCACCTTGCCAGGAGAGTCAGATTTGCAGTATAAATAATGTAGTGCCAACTGCAAGTCCATATTGTAGTTAATAATCTGATCAGTAGCTACAGCATAACTACAGCCTAAAGGTATCAGATTTATTTTTAAATTCAGTATTTCATGGAAGATCCTAGAAGTTATAAACCTCCAAACTTCAGTGGCATCCACCAGTTAACATAAATTATCTTCAATTTCTCATGTACAATGATTAGAATCATTAATTTACAGTCTAAATTTAGAAATTAAGATACTGGAGGAATTCAATAATAAGCTTAGTAAATGCCAAAAATATTCAATGTGCTGGTTATGTTATGCATTTCTCACTATGATAAAACTTCTTTTATAAACTTCATGTCTATGAAAAATGACATGAAAGACAAAATATATTTAAAAACATGTCAACTGAATTCCTGTAAGGAGTTGCTCTTTGGTCAGTGTAAGGAACAATTGCATTTTAAACACACATAACAATTGGTCTGAAAAACTCAGCAAGCCTTCTACCACAGGCATATTACATTTTCATTACACATACTGTAAACATGATGATTTGTTCCACTTACTGATCTCAGTTGTCTGTTGATTCCCTTCCAGCTTATTTTCGGTCCCTTTTACTTTACCCTTTTCATTTCATCCTTCTTTTTAAAGGTTGCATTTCAACATTCGTTAGTATTGCACTTGTGCTTCTCTGTCTTCAGTGTAACCAATAAAGCACCAGTCATGATATTTAATGAACCATGGTTTCAATGGTGTTTATTCTTCAGCAAATCTGAACTGATTTTTTTGTTCTCTTTTCATTTAGTTTTATTCACTCTTATGCTGCTCTTTATATTTTCTGTTGTATTATGTTTTGAATTGTAAATATTAACAGATATAAAAATGCTACAGAGCAGAAAACATACATTTTTGAAGTCCAAGATGTTACTGAATTAAATGATATATTATCTGATTTGGGTCTGTGACTAGAACTTTAATCACAGCTTGATCGTTCAACCCTATTTGAAACAAAACAATGTCAGCATTAAAAAGCTCACAGACCTTCTTAACTTTTTTCTGGAAAATAAAAATGCTGAAGCACTATTTTTTAAAAAAATTGTTCATAGGATCTGAGCATCGCTGACAAGGCCAGCACTTACTGCCCATCCCTAATGGCCCTTGAGAACGTGGTGATGAGCCGCCTTCAATGGGTGTTCAGTTACTCACAGATTATTCCTGTTGTTGTAAACCGATTAAAACGCAAGCTGTGTAGTGATGGAGTTTTCCCTTGGGCAGATGATCCAATCTTTTAGAAGTTTGGGACAAATACCTCTGGAGCGGGTTGATATGTGCAGGAACTCCTCTCTGCAAAAAATATCTGAACACAGCTACATTCTAGATGCTCAAACTAGAAGTAGCAGCAGCTGGTTTTCCGAGCAGGACGCCTGCCAAGGCCTCAGCTTGCTTTTCAGCAGGGTGACCGAGAGCAGCATCATCAAATAGAAACTTTTGACCCAGCTGCAGGGCAACACCTTTTTTTATTCTTTCATGAGATATGGGTGTTGCTGGCAAGGTCAGCATTTCTTGCCCTTGAGAAGGTGGTGGTGAGCTGCCTACTTGACCTGCTGCAGTCCATGTGGTGTAGATACACCCACAGTGCTGTAAGGGAAGGGAGTTCCAGTATTTTGACCCAGTAATAGCGAATGAGCAGCGATTTAAGTACAAGTCAGGATGGTGAATGGCTTGGATGGGGAACTTCCAGGTGGTGATGTTCCCATGCGACTGCTGACTTTGTCCTTCTAGACGGCAGAGTTACAGGTATAGAAGGTACCCTTGAAGGATCCTTGGTGAGTTGCTGCAGTGCATGTTGTACATGGTACACACTGCTGCCACTGCGTTGGTGGTGGAGGCAGTGGATCTTTAAGTTCGTGTATGGGGTGCCAATCAAGCGAGCTCTTATGTTCTGGATGGTGTCAAGCTTGTTGAATGTTGTTAGAGCTGCACTCATCCAGGCAAGTGGAGAGTATTCCATCACGCTCCTGACTTTTGCCTTGTAGATGGTGGACAGGCTTTGGGGAGTCGGGAGGTGAGTTACTCACTGCAGAATTCTCAGTCTCTGATCTGCACTTGTAGCCACAGTATTTATATGGCTGGTCCAGTTCAGTTTCTGGTCAATGGTAACCCCCAGGATGTTGATAGTGGGGGATTCAGTGATGGTAATGCCATTGAATGGTTGTCATACTAAATCTCTACTCAAGGGTAATTAGGGATGGACAATAAATGCAGGCCTGACCAGTGATGCCTGTATCCCATGAACGAATGTAAGACAGGCCCATGTGGTCTGGATGTCATGGAGAAAGAAACCCATACTAAAACCTATTGAGCATCAGGTGCTAGGTTTCCCACCTTGATACAATAAAGGGGCAGCTGCTTTTGTGAGACACAGACAGGGAGAGACAAGGCAGCTACTGCTGTGTGGATGCAGCATGTTAGCAAAAATCAACTTCTCTGTTAGAAGGAAAGGAACAGAATGGATGGGTCTTCTGGAGATTTAAGGAACAAGGAGTTGCTGAAGTAGGCCACGTTGTTGGAAATCAGATCTGGGTGACTCAAACTGAGTGAACTGACTTTCAAAAGACATTAGCTATCTGGAGTGCCAGGGGTAAATGAACCTACTGGAAAGCTGGAAGTAAGTTGAGACTTGATCGTGTAATGCTATATATCTGTCAGAAGTCGATGCACAGTGAAAGAAGTTGTAACATGTATCTCGATTGCATTTGTTAGTTAATGCAAAAGTACTTTACTTCGTTGCCTGTGAAGTAGTATCTGATTTATGTTGATTTCACTTTGCTCATTACAGTAAAAGCCTTAAACATTAAATCTTGTCCCTTGGTTTATTTCGGCTGGTTGCTGAGAAATTCATTTTTTCTTAAAAGTTACCAGTCTCTGCGAGGATTGTAACAAATTGGGGTCTCTTGAGGGATTGATACCCAAAGGCTATAAACCAGGTGCTGTGGAATTTTCCAGAGTTTAAACAAACAAGGTGTCACACAACATGTTTACTTTTGTTGCATTCAGTGAAAATTCTATTGCTCAGGAGTTTCTGGAAAGAGAAGACCTGTCTGTTAGTGCCTTGCAACAGTTAACAAAGGTTAATTTGTAGGCTGTGGGAAAGAAATTAGAAGTTGACTTAAAGCAGGGGCTAAAAAGGCAGAGGTTGTTGAAGTATTGGCTCAGAACTTGATCCGTGAGGAGGAAAAGGGTGATCCCAGGAGTACTCCAGTTGACCTAACTAGACTTCAATAGGAAACGAAACAACTTGAATTGGAGTCAGAAAAGCCAAAACTTGAATTAGCGAAAGAAAAATGGAAAAAACTTGAATTGGAAAGAGTAACTTGTATTTTGCTAGTATTGTGGAAAAAAATCATTACCTTGGTAATGCTTTTTTCGTTACTGGGGGGAGGTGTTTCAGACGTCTGAATTTACAAGATGAGTGTGTTTTAAAATTTCTCTTTAACTTAAGGTGAAACAGGGAGTTGGGGGGGGGGTGGTGGTGGAGTGGCGGGGGTGAGGGGGAGTGATGGTGGTGGGATGGTGGCCATACTAATCTCTGCCCAGAGACAGGCCTATGTGGTCTGGTTATCATGGAGGAAGAAACCCAAACAGAAACCTATTGAAGGATCAGGTGACAGTTTTAACACCTTGGTATAGTAAGGGGTGTGAGGGAATTTGTATTCCCAGATTGTTTTGGTGTAGGGACAGGGTCCTGGTTGAAGAACTACAACTCCCAGCATATCTGGGGCTCCGACGCACGTGAAAAGCGTGGCAGGGAGACAGGCTGCACGTGCTTGGTTTCCAGCCTTCTTTTGACAGCTGCAGGTCTTGGGCAGTGTCTCTGCATGGTGGACTTGGGCAGTGTATCTGCATGGTGGACTTGGGCAGTGTATCTGCATGGTGGACTTGGGCAGTGTATCTGCATGGTGGACTTGGGCAGTGTGTCTGCATGGTGGACTTGGGCAGTGTATCTGCATGGTGGACTTGGGCAGTGTGTCTGCATGGTGGACTTGGGCTGTGTATCTGCCTGGTGGGGTTAGGCAGCGTATCTGTATGGTGGGGTTGGGCAGTGTCTACATGGTGGGCTTGGGCAGTGTATCTGCATGGTGGGCTTGGGCAGTGTATCTGCATGGTGGGCTTGGGCAGTGTATCTGCATGGTGGGCTTGGGGAGTGTGTCTGCATGGTGGGCTTGGGCAGTGTGTCTGCATGGTGGGCTTGGGCAGTGTGTCTGCATGGTGGGCTTGGGCAGTGTATCTGCATGGTGGGCTTGGGCAGTGTGTCTGCATGGTGGGCTTGGGCAGTGTGTCTGCATGGTGAGCTTGGGCAGTGTGTCTGCATGGTGGGCTTGGGGAGTGTGTCTGCATGGTGGGCTTGGGCAGTGTGTCTGCATGGTGGGCTTGGGGAGTGTGTCTGCATGGTGGGCTTGGGCAGTGTGTCTGCATGGTGGGCTTGGGCAGTGTGTCTGCATGGTGGGCTTGGGCAGTGTGTCAGCATGGTGGGCTTGGGCAGTGTGTCTGCATGGTGGGCTTGGGCAGTGTGTCTGCATGGTGGGCTTGGGCAGTGTATCTGCATGGTGGGCTTGGGCAGTGTGTCTGCATGGTGGGCTTGGGCAGTGTGCCTGCATGGTGGTGTGGCCACAGGTCTGGGGTTGTGGCGCAAAACACAGAGCCCACGTGCTGAGGTTAGTTTTGGGCTGTAGAGGCATAAATGTAAATGTTCTTGTTAGCTCTGTGCACGACTGGGGTTCAGGGAAGCCCAGAAGCAGTAGCTATTCAGTGCAGCTGGAAGTTGGAGTTCAGGGAGACCCAGGACCGGTAGTTGCTCGGTGCAGCTGAGAGCTGGGGCTCAGAGAGGCTCAGGAGCAGCAGATGCTTGCTGCAGATGGGTGTTGGGGCTCAAAGAAGTGCAGGACAAGTGGTGTTCTTCTCCGAACAAATAGAGAGCTGGGATTGTGCCAGAGTTTAGACGCATGGGCGCAGCGTTGTGAATCCAGTAGGACATAGTCTCGGGAGAAGAGATTATGCAACTGGGAAGCGAGCAGTCATTGAGCAATCCAAGTTGGAATTGCTGTTGAGGGAAACCAGAAGCTATTTCCTCAAAAGAGACATGCTGCAATCCCTTGTGAGGAAGACAGTTTAAAGGATTTTTGTGATTCACAGTGATCACTGATGTTTGGATAGGTTGATGAGGAATTTGTGGCACATGTCTTGGGTTTGTCTATCAATTGCTGTACAGTTTGTGTTCAACCACAGTTCGCTTGTTAATTCATATGTACCTTTTGTTAATTCTGTATGTTAGGCTATAAAATATAAAATATTTACTGCTTGTTTTATTGACTCTTGTATTGTAAAATTTCTTCAGTTTGTTTAAAATTGTGGAATTTTGTGGCTTTATTCTCTTAGTAAGTAACTGGGATTTAATGTTTTGTCTACTTTAAAGAAATGTTACTGGTGGGCCACCAAATCATAACAAATTTGGGGGTCTCACCCAGGGCCATAACAAAATAGGGGGTCTAGTCTGGGATCATAAAAAGGGGCAGCTGACACAGGCAGAGAGAGACAAGACTGTGTGCAGGATGGGAAGCAGGATGTTGGTAAGAATCTGCCCTCATGTTCAAACGAAGGGAACAGATGGGATTTTTGGAGATTTAAGGAACAAGGAATTGTCATGGCGGGCCTTGCTGTTGGAAATTGGATGCAGAAGACTCAGGTTGTGAGGATCAACTATCTAAAAGGCACTGGAAGTTGCAACCCAGAGTTGCAGGAAGAAGTGAGCCTACTAGAAAGCTGGGTGTAACTTGGGACCCAATCTTGTAATGCTATATATCTGCCAGAAGTGCACAACGAATGGAGTTGTGGGAAGTATCTCGATTGCATTAATATTAATGCTAGTTAATGCAAAAGTACCTTATCTTTTGTTCAATGTGTTACTTGCCTGGTAATTACTGTTTGATGCATGTTGATTTTAGTTTAGTTTGTTACAGTAAAAGTCTTAAAACATGAAATCTTGTCCCTTGGTTTATTTCATTCAGTCGTTGAGCAATTATTTTCTTTATTTAAATGTTATTGGTCTCTACGGAAAATACCATGCACTAGTTTTATAGAAAACGCAGCACACACGATACAGGTAAATTTACTTCACGTGTATATTTACTCAACAAACCTCTAGCACCATTCAGTAACATAGGAAGTAAAGCACTCATAACGATCAAAAAATCATTTGACAATGCTTTTTGTTGTACCATTTTACTAACAAACACAGAAAAAGGTTAAATTCACAGTTATACACCAAGCGAATGTGTATTGACATCACACACCCACTGATGGTGTCTTTTACTCATTTTTTGTATTTACTGATCAGAGATGTAATTAGCCACATCTGGATTCCCAATTAGTTACATGTGGCTAACGGCTAAGGTATTGGACAATAGTTGTCTTGAGTTCAGCTATCCATTTTGTAGTCTTTCTTTTCACTACATGGTTCTTGGAACTAAGTGCCTCAAACACAAACAATTACTTGTTATGGCGCTGAAACTTGGGTGCTCTGTCATAATTTACAAACAGCATTAAAATCACAAGAGAGCCTTGGAGGAGACAAAATGGAAAATTGAGCAATTTGCAGTAGTATGAAAAATACTTCAATACAGAAATGTTGGTTCCTTTTAAGATCATTTGACATTTTAGAAAGATACAGTCCATGTAAAAAATATTCAGATATCTCACTTTTTAATAAACAGTTTCATCCACGTTAAAATATATTTTGGTTGGGACACTTTGAAAACTTTTTTGAGCTTCCACCTCGGCTAACCAGCTACCCTGAAAGCTTGTACGCCTCCGGGATTTAGTTATGTAGGGAAGGTTATTCAAGAATTTGTGTGTATTTTAGGGTTGCCAACCCTCCAGGGTTGACCTGGATCTCCAAGGCATCAGTATGGGCAAACCCTGCAGAAAGTCAAAGGCTTTGAAAATAAATATTTTTTGTTAAATTTTCCTTGAATATTATTTATTAAGTATAAACGTATTGGGGCTACTGTCAAGGATCATTGCATTTAGTAATGATGAGTCTTTTTGACTTCTGAAATAGGGAGGCTGGATGTGTTGATAACCAACAAAGGGTGTGTGGTCACCCTATTTAAACCAGGCACACAATCAACCAGAGTTGGCAACCCTAGAGTATATGTGTGTGTGTGTGCGTGTCGGGGGAAAAACTAAAATTCAACAATTTAAAAACACTTTTTATATCAAAAATATATCACTAAATGGCACAAACTATTTATAATTACAAAAAAGGTAGAAAGGTCTTGTCTTCGGCTAGACTTACAGACATGTTTCTAAGCTCCTCAGGCGAATTGACCATTCTGTAACCTAGCTGGGCCAGTGTCAAGTTGCAAAGGTTCTGCACCAACTCAACCATGTCGTAGCCAAGTTTGAACCTCCAGCCCTCGGCCGTGGCGGCTGAGTCCCGCACTGTGGCGTACTTGTGGTTGCCTGAGGCTCCGGCCCCTCGGGTATTGTTGAGGATCCATCGCTGCACATTGCTGTCCATCATGACTCCCAGGAACCGGTAGATCTCTTCCGTTTTCTTCTCGGGCTCCCTGGCGAGGTCCTCATAGCGGACCAGCATGTACCTGCCCTTCAGCCAGCTGGGGCGCCCCAGCCCGGTACCCACTGAGTTGACAAAGTCCTCGCAGGTGGCGCTGAGGTGGGAAGCGTCCAGGTTGTAGGGTCTGCGCCCGCTGTTGCGCCAGATCTTCCAGGCACGGAAGCTCTCGGGGAAGGTGTCAATGCGCGAGGACAGGATGCCGCGGGGGTCCCTCACCAGCTGGATGACTTTGAGGTTGAGCCGGGGATCTTCCACCAGAGTGCGGAGGTCGCCAATCTCGGGGATTCTCACCGTCTTTATGGCGATGTGGTGCCGCCGGCTGCAGGCCTGGGCGGCCAGGGTCAGGTTGAGGGCGCCGCACCTCCGGACGCACTCACCTTCCTCCCAGCGCTCCGCCGCCCCCTCCTGCTCCAGCTCCCCTCCCAGGGCAGGTGGCAAAGTGGCACAGACGGGTGGCGAGCACAGCGCTTTGCTGGCCCCTCGGCGGAAGAGCCGCTGGGTTCGGTGCTTGTCTGGGGCCGGTTTGATGTAGGTCTCCAGGTCGTGTAGCTGGCAGTTGAAGAGGCTCCGAAGCAGGTCGCGGTATGCACCCAGCAGCAGGCGCCGGCCGTCGGCAGCTGGCGAGGATGGGTGCCGGCTCCTCAGGCTGGTGTTGATGAGCGTGGTCTGCACGTGGTAGAGCGGCTCAAACAGGTAGAAAATGTCCGAGTGCTGGTTGAGCAGCTGCCCGATGAAGGAAGAGCCGCTGCGAGTGGTGGCCAGGATTAAGATGTGGGTGACAGGCTGGGGTTGGGGGTCACAGGAGGCGGCTAGACTTGGACCACAGCCTGTGTGCTTGGGGACGCGACAGATGGTGAATGGTTTAGCGATGAATGTCCGGATGGCTGTGTATTGAATGGCCAGCGAGGCCACAACCAGCAAGAGCACTGCTTTCCAGGAGCACTCCATGGCCGTAGACTTGTGTCCGGTCATTCAGTGTCCTGTGCTGTACCCTGCAAGAACATAAAATCCAAAGGAAGTCAATGCTGCCACCATTAGTCATTTAATTCTTCTGTTGAATACTACCCCCTCGTCCCCTACACACCCTGCACCTTTAACCGTTCTGCTTTCACATTTAGAGTTTTTTTTTGGCCCCCATTTTATTGGACGTAGGAGCAACAGTAGGCCATTGACCCTATCCAGCTTGTTCCGCCACTCCATCAGATCATGACTGCTCCGTAGCTCATGTCCAATTCCCTGCCTTTGTTCCATATCCCTGGATACCCTCAACCAATGAAAATCAATCAATCCTAGTCTTTAAATGAAATCGGCTAACCTGTGCCATAAACATTCAGCCATTGAAAATGGAACATGCTGTGAGTGGATTAACCAGGTTCCGATGAAGTGCTCTACACCTGAAGACTGAACTCACCTCTCTCTACAGATGATGACTGACCTACTGGGTGTGTTCTGCTTTTATTTCAGAATTCCAGCATCCAAAGTTATTTTGAGGAATTTTTTGGAAGTAGAAAAACAAAAATCGACATAAATTTTACTGATTATATCCTCCCAGTATAGCAATGTCAGCCCGCTTTAAATACCCATATAAAGTTGTCATATTTAAATTTATAGTTAATTAAATACCCATATAAAGTTATAATATTTAAATTTATATTTAATTAAATACCAATAAAGAGTTGTAATATTTGGCCAAATCTTACTGGAAAAGTAACAGCAAGTTCACAACGCACAGAATTATTAATGCGCAAATCAGCCAACAGATTCAGGGAATAAGAGATACCCACGAGTTTGCAAGTCTCCGGAACTTGCTGCTCAATTTACACATCGATAACGATGTGCGTTGTGAGCTCATCATTATTTTCCTGGAAGTTTTGACAATATTTTTGGTTTGGAGTTTTGCTGTCAGTGACAAAAATTGCATAATCTCTGTGATGTGGATTTCCCCTTTGCCAATATCAGTTTGAATCTGGCACCAGGTCAAGGGAATCTCCAGGCATCCAGCAACTGTGATGCCAGAAAACATATGGGAAGCAGCCAAATGCATTAAAGTATTCTCACAGACAGCAAACCAGGAAATGCAAACTGCTTAATCTCTTCACTTATCATTTTCAAATTTTACAGGTAGCAAAATAAATGACTGGTACACATTGGATTAAGGAAGGAACCAAATTGGCATAAACAAACTTTTAAAGGAAACGAAGAGTCGTACGGACTCAAAATGTCAACTCTGTTTTTCTCTCCACAGATGCTGTCAGACCTGCTGAGTTTTTCCAGCATTTTCTGTTTTTATTTGAAAGAATTGTATTGTTTTAATGTGTGAAATTTCTCATCATACTGGAGAGATTTAATTTTCAACAAATATAACATGATTCTTCCAGGGTCAGTGAAAGCGTTCAGTAGTAATCATGAACTTAGTGCATTGTTAAAAACCCAGCTGCACCTCCTTCAACAAAGTGTAACTTTTTCAAGGGTTGGTACAGTGAGACTAATAGTATAAGAGCGGAAGTTCCCATCAGTTCGATGATTTCTAATTGACTGAAGTTGGGAAACCTCACCAGTGCGCCCTCTGTAAAGTTATATGATCACTAACATCAACTTCTGGGTTTCCACATTCAACTATACATGTCCAGACTCCAGAAGTTGCTGTCAGTTCCAGAGAAGTTACAATGGCAAATGCTGAAGTTTTGTCATCATTATCACCTCTAAAATTCAGGCTAATTCCTTTACTTATTACTTGACCTTAAGTTTAAGAACTAACTAACCAGCTACAACCAGCTCCTGCCTATTGTGGATAAGTTCTAAAGAAAGACAAAGTTCCAAACATTAATCACACTGTTGATTCTGCACAAATCAACTGACCAGTACTTTTCTCATGATATGTCCAACATAAGCAAGGCCAGCAATTATTGCCCTTGAGAAGGTGGTGACAAGCCGCCTTCTTGAAACGCTGCAGTCCATGTAGTGTATGTCCAGCCGCAGTGCTGCTACAGAGCGGGTTCCAGGATTTTAACCCAGTGACAGTGAATTAAGAATCGGCAAAATAGCTCCAAGCCAGAATCATGTGTGGCTTGGAGGGGAGCTTGAAGAAGATGGTGTTCTTATGTACCTGCTGCCCTTATCCATTTAGCCCTTGTTTTCTATCAGATTTTCAACATTTGCAGATTTCTATACATGTCTGTGTAAAGGGTGCATTTTAATTACCTCTTGGCCAATCAAACACATTGTGGATTTTACAGGTACCAAGCTTCAAAGAGACCACAATACCATGGTGTGGTCAGATTGGATGAAGAGCAGCGGGAGAAGATTTGTGAGGAGCGCAGATGCCAACATAGAGCCACTGGGTTGAATGGCCTGTTTCTGTGTAGTACATGGTGTGTACAAGAAATAGGAGCAGAAGTAGACTATACAGCCCATCAAGCCTGCTCGCCATTCAAAACGATTATGGCTGATCTTGGGCTTGGACTCCACTTTCTCATCTGCTCCCCATATCCCTTGATTCCCTTAGAGACCAAAGATTTGTCTATCCGAGCCTTAACTGTGGAGCATATTCTGGTGGTAGAGAATTCCAAAATTCACAACCCTTTGAAAGAAGTTTCTCCTCATCTCAGTCCTCAATGATCAGCCCTTTATCCTGAGGCTTGTTTTAAATTCATTTACAGGTGTGGGCTTCGCTGGCTAGGCCAGCATTTTTGCCCATCCCTAATTGCCCTTGAGAAGGCGGTGGTGAGCTGCCTTCTTGAATCGCTGTAGTCCCTGTGATGTAGGTACACCCACAGTGCTGTCAGGGAGGGAGTTCCAGGATTTTGACCCAGCAACAGTGAAGGGACGACTAAATATTTCCAAGTCAGGATGGTGCGTGTTTTGGGGGGGAACTTCTAGATGGTGGTGTTTCCATGTGTCTGCTGTCCTTGTCCTTCTAGATGGTAGCGGTCATGGGTTTGGAAGGTGCTGTCTAAGGAGTCTTGGTGAGATTCTACAGTGCACCTAGCAAACGGTACACAGCTGCCACTGTGCGTCAGTGGTGGAGGGAGTGAATATTTGTGGATGGGGTGCCAATCAAGCGGGCTGCTTTGTCCTGGATGGTCCCAAGCTTCCTGAGTGCTGTTGGAGCTGCACTCATCCAGGCAAGTGGGGAGTATTCCATCACACTCCTGACTTGTGCCTTGTAGATGGTGGACAGGCTTTTGGGAGTCAGGAGGTGAGTTACTCGCTGCAGGATTCCTAGCCTCTGACCTGCTCACAGTATTTATATGGCTAGCCCAGTTCAGTTTCTGGTCAATGATAACCACAGGAAGTTGATAATGGGAGATTCAGCAATGATAATGTCATTGAATATCAAAGGGCAATAGTTAGATTATCTCTTGTTGGAGATTGTCATTGCCTGACACTTGTGGGAAGGAAATCTGCCATCCTTATTTGGTCTGGCCTACAGCACGGTGATTGGCTCTTAACGAGCCTCTGAAATGGTCTGGCAAGCTGCTGGGTTCAAGGGCAATTACAGATGGGCAACAATTGCTGGTCTTGTTACTGATGCCAACGTCCCATAAAAGAAATAAAGAAAAATCACCGTTCCCTTACTGGCTGTACAAAAATACTGGGGGGCAAACTGTACTGATACACCAGGGAAAAGAGCTGCTGCGAGGTTTTGCTGCTTTGGCACTCTGGGGGCTGGGTCGGTAAGTGCAGCGAGTCCTTTAAAAGCCCATTGATTTCGGCGGGACCTGAAAATCCCACCAGTGGGAGGGAACGTAAAATCCCACCGGTGGTGGGGGCGAAGAATAGGTTGGAAAGTGATTGCAATAACATCTTGAGTTTGTCAGAACTGTGCAAACAGGAATGTCGGCATTTTAGAAGAGTTTGTACCAAATTGAAATATATCCCAAAGGAGTTTATCATCAGCTGCAGAAATTCAATTTAGGCTGCAGTTCATCTGCTTGGCTTGGAAGCTAGGGTTCCACAAGCACCAGAATATTCTGTCCAGGTGGCATTTGTTAAAAATATTGTGTGACCAGTGTGGGAACAAAATAAAGTGAGGAGAATAAATTCTCAGATTAAAAATGGGCTAAACATCACACACTGGGACAGAAACTGTGATTATACATCACAAACTGGGACAGTAACTGGGATTATACATCACAAACTGGGACAGTAACTAGGATTATACAGCACAAACTGGGACAGTAACTGGGATTATACATCACAAACTGTGACAATAACTGGGACAAAACATCACAATCTGGGACAGTAACTGGGATTATACGTCACACACTGAGACAGTAAGTGGGATTGTACTTCACAAACTGGGACAGTAACTGGGATTATACATCACCTACTGGGACAGTAACTGGTATTATACATTACACACAGGGACAGTAACTGTGATTATACATCACAAACACGGTCAGTAGCTGGGATTCTATATCGCAAACTGGGAAATTGGCTGGGATTATACGTCACACGCTGGGATAGTAACTGGGATTATACATCACACACTGGGACAGTGACTGGGATAAAACATCACAAACCGGGACAGTAAGCGGGATAATACATCACTAACTGGCATAGTAACTGGAATTATAAATCGCACATTGGGATTGTAACTGGGATTATACATCACAAAGTGGGAGAGTAACGGGGATAATATATCACACACTGGGACCGTAACGGATTATACATCACAGACTGAGACAGTAACTAGGATTATACATCAGACACTGGGACAGTAACTGGGATTATACATCACACAATGGGACTTTAACTGGGATTGTACATCACAAACTGGGACTGTAACTGGGATTATGCATCACACACGGGGACTGTAACTGCGATAACACATGAAACACTGGGACGGTAACTGGGATTATACATCACACATTGGGACAGTAACTGGGATTATACATCATACACTGGCAGAGTAACTAGTATTATACATCGCACACAGGGACTCTAAATGTGATTACACACCACAGACTGGGAAAGTACCTGGGATTATACGTCACAAACTGGGACAGTAACTGGGATTATACAGCACAAACTGGGACAGTAACTAGGATTATACATCATAAACTGGGACAGAAACTGGGATTATACATCAGAAACTGGGACAGTAACTGGGATTTTCCATCAAACACTGGGACAGTACCTGAGATTATACATCATACGCTGGGACTATACATCACATACTGGGAAAGTAACTGGGATTATACATCACACACTGGGACAGTATTTGGGATTGTACGTCACACGCCTAGACAATAACTGGTATTATACATCACACACTGGGAAAGTAACTGCGATTATACATCACACACTGGGACAGTAACTGTGATTATACGTCACAAAGTGGGACAGTATTTGGGATTATACGTCACACACTGGGACAATAACTGGGATTATACATAACACAGGGACTGTAACAGGGATTACACATCACACACTGGGACAGTAACTGGAATTATACATCTCAAACTGGGACAGTAACTGGGATTATACATCACAAACATGGGACTGTAACTGGGATTATACATCACACTGGGACAGTAACTGGGATTATACATCACATACTGGGAAAGTAGCTGGGATCTTACATCAAACACTGGAACAGTACCTGAGATTATTCATCATATGCTGGGACTATACATCACATACGGGGAAAGTAACTGGCATTATACATCACAAACCCGGACATCAACTGGGATTATACATAAAACAGGGACTGTAACAGGGATTACACATCAGACACTGGGACAGTAACTAGGATTATACATCACAAACTGGGACAGTAAATGGGATTATATATCATACACTGGGACAGTAACTGGGATTATACATCACACAATGGGACATTAAATGGGTTTATAGCTCCGACACTGGAACAGTAAATGGGATTGTACATCACAAACTGGGACAGTAATTGGGTTTAAATATCACAAACTGGCAGAGTAACTGGCATTATACATCACACAGTGGGATAGTAATTTGGATTGTATTTCACATGCTGGGACATTAAATGAGATTATACATCACTAACTGGGATTATACATCACACACTGGGACAGTGACTGGGATTGTAGGTCACACATTGGGATAGTAACTGGGATTTTACATCACACACACAGGAACAGTAACTGGGATTATAGATCAAAAACTGGGACAGTAACTGGGATTCTACATCACACACTGGGACAGTAACTGGGATTATACATCACACACTGGGACAGTTACTGGGATTATACATTACACACTGGGACAGTAACTGGGATTTAACATCAAACCCTGGGACAGTAACTGGGATTATACATCACACACTGGGACCATAACTGGGAATATACAGCACACAATGGGACAGTGACTGGGATTGTAGGTCACACAGTGGGATAGTAACTGGGACTTTACATCACACACAGGGACAGTTACTGGGATTATTCATTACACACTGGGACAGTAACTGGGATTATACATCAAACCCTGGGACAGTAACTGGGATTATACATCACCCACTGGGACCATAACTGGGAATATATAGCACACACTGGGACAGTGACTGGGATTGTAGGTCACACAGTGGGATAGTAACTGGGACTTTACATCACACACAGGGACAGTAACTGGGGTTATACATCACACACTGGGAAAGTAACTGGGATTATACATCACACACTGGGACAGTAACCGAGATTATACATCACACACAGGGACAGTAACTGGGGTTATAGATCACACACTGGGACAGTAACTGGGATTATACAACACACAGTGGGATAGTAATTGGGAATGTACTTTACATGCTGGGACATTAAATGGGTTTATACATCACATACTGGGACAGATACCGGGATTATACATCACAAACTGGGACAGTAACTAGGATTATACAGAACAAACTGGGACACTAACCGGGATTATACATCACAAACTGGGACAGTAACTGGGATTACACATCACAAACTGGGACAGTAACTGGGATTTTCCATCAAACACTGGACAGTACCTGAGATTATACATCATACACTGGGACTATACATCACATACTGGGAAATTAACTGGCATTATACGTCACACACTGGGACAGTATTTGGGATTGTACGTCACATGCCTAGACAATAATTGGGATTATACATCACACATTGGGAAAGTAACTACGATTATACATCACACACTGGGACAGTAACTGCGATTATACATCACAAAGTGGTACAGTAACTGCGATTATACATCACAAACTGGGACAGCAACTGGGATTATACATAACACAGGGACTGTAACAGGGATTACACATCACACAGTGGGACAGTAATTGGGATTATACATCATATGCTGGGACTACACATCACATACTGGGAAATTAACTGGCATTATGCATCACACACAGTGGGAAAGTGTTTGGGATTCTACATCACACACTGGGACAGTGACTGGGATTTGCACCACACATTGGGACAGTAACTGGGATTATCCATCACAAACTGGGACAATAACTGGGATTATAACTCTCACAATGGGACAGTAACTGAGATGATACATCACAAACTGGGACAGTAATTGGGATTGTACATCACACACTGGGAAAGTAGCTGGGATTATACATCCGATGCTGGGACAGTGACTGGGATTATCCATCACACAATGGGACAGTAACTGGGATTCTACATTACAAACTGGGAAAATAGCTGGGATTATACATCACACGCTGGGACAGTGAGTGGGATAATCCATCACACACAGGGACAGTAACAGCGATTATACATCACACGCTGGGATAGTTGCTGGGATTGTACATCACAAACTGGGACAGTAACTGGGTATTATACATCACACACATGGACTGTAACTGCGATTACACATGAAACACTGGGAGAGTCACTGCTATTGTACATCGCACAGAGGGACTCTAACAATCATTACATACCACACACTGGGACAGTAACTGGGATTATTCAACAGAAATTGGGACAGTAATTGGGATTATAAATCTCACAATGGGACAGTAACTGAGATGATACATCACAAACTGGGATCATACATAAGGCACTGGGACAGTAACTGGGATTATACATCATACAAAGGGAAAGTAACTGGGATTATCCATCACAACCTGCGACAGGAACTGGGATTATACATCACAAACTGGGACAGTAACTGGGATTATACATCACACAAAGGGACAGTAACTGGGATTGTACATCACAAACTGTGACAATAATTGGGATTATACATCATACACATGGACTGTAACTGCGTTTACACATAAAACGCTGGGACAGTAACTGGGATTATACATCACACATTGGGACAGTAACAGGGATTATACATCACACACTGGGAGGGTAACTGGTATTATACATCACACACGGGGACTCTAACTGGGATTATCAATCACAACCTGGGACAGTAACTGGTATTATACATCAAAAACCGGGACTGTAATTGAGATGAAACATCACAAACTGGGATTATACATAAAGCACTGGGACAGTAACTGGGATTATAGGTCACACACTGGCACAGTAAATGGGATAATACATCACACAATGGGACATTAACTGGGATTATATATCACACACTGGGACAATAACTGGGCTTCTACATCACAAACTGGGGCAGTAACTGGGAATATACATCACAAACTGGGAGAGTAACTGGGATGATGCATCACACACATGGACTGTAACTGGGATTACAAATCACACACAGTGACAGTAACTGGGATTATACAGCACACAGTGAGACAGTATTTGGGATTATACGTCACACGCTGGGACAATAACTGGGATTACACGTAACACAGGGACTGTAACAGGGATTACACATGACACAATGGGACTGTAACTGGGATTATACATCACAAACTGGGACAGTAACGGGGATTATACATCACACATTGGGACTGTAACTGGCATTATCCATCACACAGTGGGATTATACATAACACACGGGGATAGTCACTGGGATTATACATCACAAATCAAGACAATGCCTGGGATTGTACATCACACACTGGGATAGTAACTGGGATTATACATCACACACTGGGACAATAACTGGGATTATACACCACACAATGGGACATTAACTGGGATTATATATCACACATTGGGACAGTAACTGGGATTGTACATCACAAACTGGGACAGTAACTGGGAATATACATCACAAACTGGGACAGTAACTAGGATGATGCATCACATACACGGTCTGTAACTGGGATTACAAATCACACACAGGGACAGTAACTGGGATTATACATGACACACTGGAACAGTAACAGGGATTATACAAAGCACACTGCGACTGTAACTGGGATTATACATCACACACTGGGACTGTAACTGGGATTATACATCACACAATGGGACAGTAACTGGGATTATACATCACACACTGGGACAGTAATTGGGATTGTACATCACACACTGGGAAATTGCTAGGATTATACATCAGATGCTGGGACAGTGACTGGGATTATCCATCACACAATGGGACAGTAACTGGGATTCTACATTACAAACTGGGAAAGTAGCTGGGATTATACATCACACGCTGGGACAGTGAGTGGGATAATCCATCACACACTGGGATAGTAACTGCGATTATCAATCACAACCTGAGACAGTAACTGGTATTATGCAACAAAAACTGGGACAGTAACTGAGATGAAACATCACAAACTGGGATTATACATAAAGCACTGAGACAGTAACTGGGAATATACATCACACGCAGGGAGTGTACATCACATGCTGGGACAGTAACTGGGATTATACATCACACACTGGGATAGTAACTGGGATTATATATCGCACACAGGTACAGTAACTGAGATTATACATCACAATCTGGGACAGTAACTGGGATTATACATCACAAACTGGGACAGTAACTGGGATTACATATCACAAACAGGGACAGTAACTGGGATTATACATCACACACTGAGCAGTAACTGGGATTATACATTACGCACTGGGACAGTAACTGGGATTATACATCACACTCTGGGACAGTAACTTGGATTATACATCACACACTGGGACAGTAACTGGGATTATACATCACACTCTGGGACAGTAACTGGGATTATACATCACACAAAGGGACAGTAACTGGGATTGTACATCACAAACTGGGACTGTAACTGGGATTATACATCACACACATGGACTGTAACTGTGATTACACATAAAACACTGGGAGAGTCACTGGTATTATACATCGCACACAGGGACTCTAACAATCATTACATACCACACACTGGGACAGTAACTGGGATTATACGTCAGAAACTGGGACAGTAACTGGGATTATAAATCTCATAATGGGACAGTAACTGAGATGATACATCACAAACTGGGATCATACATAAGGCACTGGGACAGTAACTGGGATTATACATCATACAGAGGGAAAGTAACTGGGATTATCCATCACAACCTGTGACAGGAACTGGGATTATACATCACAAACTGGGACAGTAACTGGGATTATACATCACACAAAGGGACAGTAACTGGGATTGTACATCACAAACTGTGACAATAATTGGGATTATACATCACACACATGGACTGTAACTGCGTTTACACATAAAACACTGGGACAGTAACTGGGATTATACATCACACATTGGGACAGTAACAGGGATTATACACCACACACTGGGAGGGTAACTGGTATTATACATCACACACAGGTACTCTAACTGGGATTATCAATCACAACCTGAGACAGTAACTGGTATTATGCAACAAAAACTGGGACAGTAACTGAGATGAAACATCACAAACTGGGATTATATATAAAGCACTTGGACAGTAACTGGGATTATAGATCACACACTGGGACAGTATCTGGGATTATACAACACATACTGGGGCAGTATCTGGGATTATACATCACAAACTGGGACAGTAATTGGGATTGCACATCACAAACTGGGACAGGAACTGGAATTATACAACAAATACTAGGACAGTAACTGGTATTATACATCACAAACTGGGACAGTAATTGGGATTATACATCACTAACTGGGATTATACATCACAAATGGGACAGTAGCTGGGATTATACAGCATACGCTGGGACAGTGACTGGAATTGTAGGTCACACATTGGGATAGTAACTGGGATTATACATCACAAACTGGGACAGTAAATCGGATTATACATCACAAACAGGGGCAGTAACTGGGATTATACATCAAACATTGGGAATGTAACTGGGATTATACACCACAAACTGGGACAGTAACTGGGATGTTCCATCACACACTGAGACAGTAACTGGGAATATACATCACACGCAGGGAGTGTACATCACATGCTGGGACAGTAACTGGGATTATACATCACACACTGGGATAGTAACTGGGATTATATATCGCACACAGGTACAGTAACTGAGATTATACATCACAATCTGGGACAGTAACTGGGATTATACATCATAAACTGGGACAGTAACTGGGATTACATATCACAAACAGGGACAGTAACTGGGATTATACATCACACACTGAGCAGTAACTGGGATTATACATTACGCACTGGGACAGTAACTGGGATTATACATCACACTCTGGGACAGTAACTTGGATTATACATCACACACTGGGACAGTAACTGGGATTATACATCACACTCTGGGACAGTAACTGGGATTATACATCAAACACTGGGACAGTAACTGGGATTACACATCACAAACTAGGAGAGTAACTGGGATTATACAACAAACACTAGGGCAGTAACTGGGATTATACATCACAAACTGGGACAGTAACTGGGATTACACATCACAAACTAGGAGAGTAACTGGGATTATAATACAAACACTAGGGCAGTAAATGGGATTATACATCACAAACTGGGATATTAATTGGGATTATACATCACTAACTGGAATTATACATCACACACTGGGTCAGTAGCTGGGATTATACAGCACACACTGGGATAGTGACTGGGATTGTAGGTCACACACTGGGATAGTAACTTGGATTTTACATCACACACAGGGACAGTAATTGAGATTACACATCACACACAGGGATGATAACTGGGATTTTCCATAACAAATTTGGACAGCAACTGGGATTATAGGTCACACACTTGGAAAGTAACTGGGATTATACATCATACACTGGGACTATACATCACATGCTGGGCCAGTAACTGGCATTATACATAACAAACTGGGACCGTAACTGAGATTATACATAACAAACTGGAATTGTAACTGGGATTATACATCACACAGGGACTGTAACTGGGATTATATGTCACAAACTGGGACAGTAACTGGGATTATATGTCATAGATTGGGACTATACATCACATGCTGGGACAGTAACTGGGATTATATATCACACACTGGGACCGTAGCTGGGATTATACAGCACAAACTGGAATTGTAACTGGGATTATACATCACACACTGGGACAGCAACTGGGATTATACATAACACAGGGACTGTAACAGGATTTACACATCACACATTGGGACAGAAACTGCAATTATGCATCACACACTGGGACTGTAACTGGGATCATCCATCACACAGTGGGATTATACATAACACACTGGGATAGTCACTGGGATTATACATCACAAATCAGGACAGTGACTGGGATTGTTCGTCACACAATGGGATAGCAACTGGAATTATACATAACACACTGGAACAGTAACTGTGATTATACATCACACACTTGGACAGTAACTGGGATGGTATATCATAAACTGGGACAATAACGGGGATTATAAATTACAAACTGCAACAGTAACTGGGATTAGACATCACATACATGGACTGTAACTGGGATTAAAAATCACATACAGGGACAGTAACTGGGATTATACATGACACACTGGAACAGTAACTGGCATTATACAAAACACAGTGTGGCTGTAACTGGGATTATACATCACACACTGGGAAAGTAGCTGGGATTATACATCATACACAGGGACAGCAACTGGGAATAACCATCAGACACTGGGACAATAACTGGGATTATACATCACAGACTGGGACAGTAACTGGTATTATCCATCACAAACTGGGACAATATCTGGGACTATACATCACAATCTGGGACAGTAACTGGGATTGTACATCACAATCTGGGATAGTAACTGGGATTACGACATACACTGGGACAGTAAGTGGGATTATACGTCACAAACTGGGATAGTAACTGGGATTATACGTCACCCACTGGGACACTGACTGGGAGTGTCCATCGCAAAATGGGACCATAATTAGGATTATACATCACAATCTGGGACCGTAATTGGGATTAAACATTGCACACTGGGACGGTAACAGGGATTATACATCACAAACCGGGACAATAACCGGGATAATACATCATTAACTGGCATAGTAACTGGGATTATACATCGCACACTGGGACAGTAACTGGGATTTTCCATCAAACACTGGGACAATAACTAGGATTCTACATCACAAAGTGGGAGAGTAACTGGGATAATACATCACACACTGGGACTGTAACTGGGATTATCCATCACACAGTGGGATTATACATCACACACTAGGACAGTAACTGGGATTATACATCACTAACTGGAATTATACATCACACACTGGGTCAGTAGCTGGGATTATACAGCACACACTGGGACAGTGACTGCGATTGTAGGTCGCACACTGGGATAGTAACTGGGATTTTACATCACACACAGGGATAGAAATTGGGATTAAACATCACACACTGAGACAGTAACTGTGATTAGACATTACACATTGGGATGGTAACTGCGATTTTCCATAACAAATTTGGACAGTAACAGGGATTATACTTCACACACTGGGAAAATAACTGGGGTTATATATCATACACTGGGACTATACATCACATGCTGGGACAGTAACTGGGATTATACATCGCACACTGTGACCGTAGCTGGGATTGTAACTGGGATTATACATCACTCAGGGACTGTAACTGGGATTATACGTCACAAACTGGGACAGTACCTGGGATTATACATCACAGACTGCGACAGTAACTGGGATTATTCATCACACCCTGGACAGTAACCAGGATGACATGTCATAAACTGGGACAGTAACTGGGATTATACAATACGCACTAGGACAGTAACTGGGATTTTCCATCAAACATTCGGACAGTACCTGGGATTATACATCATACGCTGGGGATATACATAACATACTGGGAAAGTAACTGGCATTATACATCACACAGTGGGACAGTAATTGGGATTGTACATCACACAGTGGGACAGTAACTGGGATTATTCTTTATACACTGGGATAATGACTGGGATTGTAAGTCACACAATGGGATAGTAACTGGAATTATACATCACACACTGGAACAGTAACTGTGATTATACATCACACACTGGGACAATAACTGGGATTATAGGTCAGACACTGGGACAGTAACTGGGATTAAACATCACACACTTGGATAGTAACTGGGATGGTATATCACAAACTGGGACAATAACTGGGATTGTAAATTACAAACTGCAACAGTAACTGGGATTATACATCACATACACAGAATGTAACTGGGATTACAAATCACACACAAGGACAATAACTGGGATTATACATGACACACTGGGAAAGTAGCTGGGATTATACGTCACATACAGGGACAGTGACTGGGATTATACATCAAAGACTGGTACAGTAACTGGCATTATACATCACACACAGGGACAGTGACTGGGATTATACATCACCCACTGGTTCAGTAACTGGTATTCTACATCACAAACTGGGAAAGTAGCTGATTTATACTTCACACACTGAGAACTGACTGGGATTATCCATCACACACTGGCACAGTAACTGGTATTATCCATCACAATCTGGGACAGTAACTGGGATTGTACATCACAATCTGGGATAGTAACTGGGATTACGTCATAACTGGGACAGTAAGTGGGATTATACGTCACAAACTGGGATAGTAACTGGGATTATACATCACCCACTGGGACACTGTCTGGGAATGTCCATCACAAATTGAGACCATAACTGGGATTATACATCACGATCTGGGACAGTAATTGGGATTAAACATTGCACACTGGGACAGTAATTGGGATTTTCCATCACACACTGGGACAGTAACTGGGATTCTACATCACAAAGTGGGAGAGAAACTGGGATAATACATCACACACTGGGACCATAACGGATTATACATCACACACTGAGACAGTAACTAGGATTATACATCACACACTGGGACAGTAACTTGTATTATACATCACAAACTGGGACAGTAACTGGGATTATAGATCACACACTGGGACAGTAACTGGGATTATACATCACAAAGTGGGACAGTAACTGGGATTATACATCACACACTGGGAGAGTAACTGGTATTATACATCACACACAGGGATTCTAACTGGGATTGCAGAACACACACTCGGACAATGACTTGGAGTGTATGTCAGAACTGGGACAGGAACTGGGATTATAAATCTCACACTGGGACAGTAAAAGAGATGATACATCACCAGCTGGAATTAAACATAAAGCACTGGGACAGTAACTGGGATTAAACATTACAAACTGGGACATTAACTGAGATGATACATCACAAATGGGAATTATACATAAAGCACTAGGACTGTAACAGGGATTATACATCACACGCTGCGACAGTAACTGTGACTATGCACCACAAACTGGGACAGTAACAGGGATTATATATCACACACTGGGAAAGTAACTGGGATTATCCATCACAAACTGGGACTGTAACAAAGATTATAAATGACATACTGGGAAATTAACTGGGATTATACATCACACACTGGGACAGTAACAGCAATTATACATCACATACAGGGACAGTAACTGGAAAAATACATCAGATACTGGGACAGTAACTGGGATTATACATCACACACTGGGACAGTAACTGGGATTATACATCATAAACTGGGACAGTAACCGGGATGATACATTGCTAACTGGCATAGTAACTGGGATTATACATCACACACTGGGAAGTAACTGGGATTATACATCACAATGTGGGACAGTAACTGGGATAATACATCGCACACTGGGACTGTAACGGATTAAACATCACACACTGAGACAGTAACTAGGATTATACATCACACACTGGGACAGTGACTGGGATTGTATGTCATAGACTGGGATCGTAACTGGTATTATACGTCACACACTGGGACAGTAAATGGGGTTATACATCATACACTGGGACAATAACTGGGATTATACTTCACAAAATGGGACTTTAACTGGGATTATAGGTCAGACACTGGGACAGTAACTGGGATTATACATCAAACATTGGGACAGTAACTGGGACTGTACATCACACACTGGGACAGTAAATGGGATTATACATCACATACTGGGAAAGTGACTGGGATTGTACAACACACTCGGACAGTAACTGGGATTACACATCACACACTGGGACAGTAACTGGGATTATAGATCACACACTGGGACAGTAACTGGGAATATACATCACATACTGGGACAGTGACTGCGATTGTACAACACACTGGGACAGTAACTGGGATTACACATCAAAGACTGGGACAGTAACTGGGATTATCCATCACAAATGGGGACTGTAACTAAGATTATACATCACACACTGGGAAATTAATTGTGATTATACATCACACGCTGGGACAGTAACTGTGATTATACATCACTAACTGGGACAGTGACTGGGATTATACATCACATACTGGGACAGTAACTGCTATTAAACTTCACGTACTGGGAGAATGACTGGGATTGTACAACACACTGGGGCAATAACTGGGATTGAACATCACAAACTGGGAAAGTAACTGGGATTATACATCACAAACTGTGACAGTCACTGGAATTGGACATCACAAACTGGGGCAGTAAACAGGATTATACATCACACACTTGGACATTTACTGGGACAGAACATTACAAACTGGGCAGTGACTGGGATTGTACATCACACACAGGGATTCTAACTGGGATTACATGACACGCACTCGGACAGTAACTGGGAGAGTACGTCATGGACTGGGATAGTAACAGGGATTATAAATCTCACACTGGGACAGTAACAGAGATGATACATCACAAACTGGGATTAATCATAAAGCACTGGGACAGTAACTGGGATTACACATCATGCACTGGGACAGTAAATGGGATTATACATCACAAACTGGGACAGTAACTGGGATAATACATCACCCACAGGGACTGTAACTGGGATTATCCATCACTAAGTGGGACGGTAACTGGGATTATACATCACACACTGGGAAAGTAAGTGGGATTGTACATCATAAACTGGGACAGTAACTGGGATTGTACAACACACTGGGACAATAACTGGGATTGAACATCACAAACTGGGACAGTAACTGGGATTATACATCACAAACTGTGACAGTAACTGGAATTAGACATCACAAACTGGGGCAGTAAACAGGATTATACATCACACACTTGGACAGTTACTGGGACTATACATTACAAACTGGGCAGTGACTGGGATTGTACGTCACACACTGGGATTGTAATTGGAATTATACAATGCACACTGGAACAGTAACTGGGATGATACATCACACACTGGAACAGTAAATGTGTTTATACATCAAACACTGGGAAAGTAACTGGGATTATATATCACACACTGGGACAGTAACTGGGATTGTAAATCTCACAGTGGGATTATACATCACATAATGGGAAAATCTCTGGGATTATACATCACATAATGGGAAAATCTCTGGGATTATACATCACAAATTGGGACAGGTACTGGGATTATACATCACACACTGGGACAATAACTGGGATTATACATCACACATGGGGACAATAATTGGGATTACACGTCACACAATGGGACTTTAACTGGTATTATAGGCCAGACACTGGGATAGCAACTAGGACTATACATCACACACTGGGGCAGTAACTGGGATTGTACATCAAAACTCGGATAGTAACTGCAATTAAACATCACACATGAACTATAACTGGGATTACACATCACACACTGGGAGAGTCACTGGTATTATACATCACACACAGGGATTCTAACTGGGATTACATGACACGCACTCGGACAGTAACTGGGAGTGTACGTCATGAACTGGGATAGTAACAGGGATTATAAATCTCACACTGGGACAGTAACAGAGATGATACATCACAAACTGGGATTAAACATAAAGCACTGGGACAGTAACTGGGATTTACAACACACTGGGACAGTAACTGGGATTATATATCACACACTGGGACAGTAACTGGGATTACGCATCACACACTGGGACAGTAACTGGGATTATCCATCACAAACGGGGACTGTAACTAAGATTATACATCACACACTGGGATATTAATTGTGATTATACATCACACGCTGGGACAGTAACTGTGATTATACATCACACACTGGGCCAGTAACTAGGATTATACATCACAAATGGGGATTATACATAAAGCACTGGGACTCTTACTGGGATTATACATCACAAAGTGGGATAGTACCTGGGATTATTCACCACACACTGGGACAATAACTGGGATTATAGGTCAGACACTGGGACAGTAACTGGAATTATACATCACAAATTGGGTCATTGACTGGGATTGTACGTCATGCACTGGGACAGTAACTGGGATTACACATCACACTCTGGAACAGTAACTGGGATTATACAAACATACTGGGACAATATGTGGGATTATACATCACACAATGGGACATTAACTGGGATTATAGATCAGACACTTGGACAGTAACCGGGATTATACATCACACACTGGGACAATAACTGGGATTCAACATCAGAAACTGGGACAGTAACTTGGATTATACATCACAAACTGGGACAGTAACTGGAATTAGACATCACAAACTGGGGCAGTAACCAGGATTATACATCACACACTGGGGCAGTGACTGGGATTGTACATCACAAAATCAGATAGTAACTGCGATTAAATATCACACATGGACTATAACTGGGATTACACATCACACACTGGGAGAGTAACTGGTATTATACATCACACACAGGGATTCTAACTGGGATTACACGACACGCACTCAGACAGTAACTGGGAGTGTACGTCATGAACTGGGTTAGTAACAGGGATTATAAATCTCACACTGGGACAGTAACAGAGATGATACATCACAAACTGGGATTAAACATAAAGCACTGGGACAGTAACTGGGATTACATGTCATGCACTGGGACAGTAAATGGGATTATACATCATAAACTGGGACAGTAACTGGGATAATACATCACCCACTGGGACTGTAACTGGGATTATCCATCACTAAGTGGGATGGTAACTGGGATTATACATCACACACTGGGACTGTAAGTAGGATTATACATCATAAACTGGGACAGTAACTGGGATTATACTTCACACGCTGGGACAGTAACTGTGATTATACATCACAAACTGGGGCTGTAACTGGGATAATCCATCACTAACTGGGAAAGTAACTGGGATTATACATCACATACTGGGAGAGTAAATGGGATTATACATCTCAAACTGGGACAGTATCTTAGATTATACATCACATGCTGGGACAGTAACTGCGATTATACATCACAAACTGGGACAGCGACTGGGATTATACATCACATACTGAGGCAGTAACTGGGAATATACATCACATACTGGGGCAGTAACTGGGATTGTACAACACACTGGGACAGTAACTGGGATTATGCATCACACATGGGGACAGTAACTGGGACAGTACATCACACACTGGGGCAGTAACTGTGATTATTCAACACAATCTGGGACAGTAACAGGGATTATAAATCACAAACTGGGACAGTAATTGAGATGATACATCACAAATGCGGATTATACATAAAGCACTGGGACTGTAACTGGGATCATACATCACACACTGGGGCAGTAATTGGGATTATCCATCACAAACTGGGACTGTAACTAAGATTATACATCACACAGTGGGACAGTAACTGGGACTAAACATCACACACTGGGACAGTAACTGGTATTTTCCATTATACACTGGGACAGAAACTGGGATTATACATCACAAACTGGGGCAGTAACTGGGATGATACATCACAAACTGGGACTGTAACTGCGATTAAACATCACACAGTGGGACAGTAACTGGGAATATACATCACATACTGGGACAGTGACTGGGATTGTACAACACACTGGGACAGTAACTGGGATTACACATCAAAGACTGGGACAGTAACTGGGATTATCCATCACAAATGGGGACTGTAACTAAGATCATACATCACACACTGGGAAATTAATTGTGATTATACATCACACGCTGGGACAGTAACTGTGATTATACATCACAAACTGGGACAGTGACTGGGATTATACATCACATACTGGGACAGTGACTGGGATTGTACAACACACTGGGACAGTAACTGGGATTACACATCAAAGACTGGGACAGTAACTGGGATTATCCATCACAAATGGGGACTGTAACTAAGATCATACATCACACACTGGGAAATTAATTGTGATTATACATCACACGCTGGGACAGTAACTGTGATTATACATCACAAACTGGGACAGTGACTGGGATTATACATCACATACTGGGACAGTAACAGGGATTGTACAACACACTGGGACAGTAACTGGGATTACACATCAAAGACTGGGACGATAACTGGGAATATCCATCACAAATGGGGACTGTAACTAAGATCATACATCACACACTGGGAAATTAATTGTGATTATACATCACACGCTGGGACAGTAACTGTGATTATACATCACAAACTGGGACAGTGACTGGGATTATACATCACATACTGGGACAGTAACTGGTATTATACTTCACATACTGGGAGAATGACTGGGATTGTAGAACACACTGGGACAATAACTGGGATTGAACATCACAAACTGGGAAAGTAACTGGGATTATACATCACAAACTGTGACAGTAACTGGAATTAGACATCACAAACTGGGGCAGTAAACAGGATTATACATCACACACTTGGACATTTACTGGGACTATATATTACAAACTGGGCAGTGACTGGGATTGTACATCACACAATGGGATTGTAACTGGAATTATACAATGCACACTGGAACAGTAACTGGGATGATACATCACACACTGGAACAGTAAATGTGTTTATACATCAAACACTGGGAAAGTAACTGGGATTATACATCACACACTGGGACAGTAACTGGGATTGTAAATCTCACTCAGTGGGATTATACATCACATAATGGGAAAATCTCTGGGATTATACATCACAAATTGGGACAGGTACTGGGATTATACATCACACACTGGGACAATAACTGGGATTATACATCACACATGGGGACAATAACTGGGATTACACGTCACACAATGGGACTTTAACTGGTATTATAGGCCAGACACTGGGATAGCAACTAGGACTATACATCACACACTGGGGCAGTAACTGGGATTGTACATCAAAACTCGAATAGTAACTGCAATTAAACATCACACATGGACTATAACTGGGATTACACATCACACACTGGGAGAGAAACTGGTATTATACATCGCACACAGGGATTCTAACTGGGATTACATGACACGCACTCAGACAGTAACTGGGAGAGTACGCCATGGACTGGGATAGTAACAGGGATTATAAATCTCACACTGGGACAGTAACAGAGATGATACATCACAAACTGGGATTAAACATAAAGCACTGGGACAGTAACTGGGATTACACATCGTGCACTGGGACAGTAAATGGGATTATACATCACAATCTGGGACAGTAACTGGGATAATACATCACCCACTGGGACTGTAACTGGGATTATCCATCACTAAGTGGGACGGTAACTGGGATTATACATCACACACTGGGAAAGTAAGTGGGATTATACATCATAAACTGGGACAGTAACTGGGATTATACTTTACACGCTGGGACAGTAACTGCGATTATACATTACAAACTGGGACAGTGACTGGGATTATACATCACATACTGGGACAGTAACTGGTATTATACATCACATACTGGGAGAATGACTGGGATTGTACAACACACTGGGACAATAACTGGGATTGAACATCACAAACTGGGACAGTAACTGGGATTATACATCACAAACTGTGACAGTAACTGGAATTAGACATCACAAACTGGGGCAGTAAACAGGATTATACATCACACGCTTGGACAGTTACTGGGACTATACATTACAAACTGGGCAGTGACTGGGATTGTACGTCACACACTGGGATTGTAACTGGAATTATACAATGCACACTGGAACAGTAACTGGGATGATACATCACACACTGGAACAGTAAATGTGTTTATACATCAAACACTGGGAAAGTAACTGGGATTATATATCACACACTGGGACAGTAACTGGGATTGTAAATCTCACAGTGGGATTATACATCACATAATGGGAAAATCTCTGGGATTATACAACACAAATTGGGACAGGTACTGGGATTATACATCACACACTGGGACAATAACTGGGATTATACATCACACATGGGGACAATAACTGGGATTACACGTCACACAATGGGACTTTAACTGGTATTATAGGCCAGACACTGGGATAGCCACTAGGACTATACATCACACACTGGGGCAGTAACTGGGATTGTACATCACAAAATCAGATAGTAGCTGCGATTAAATATCACACATGGACTATAACTGGGATTACACATCACACTCTGGAACAGTAACTGGGATTATACATTCCACACTGGGACAATATGTGGGATTATACATCACACAATGGGACATTGACTGGGATTATAGATCAGACACTTGGACAGTAACCGGGATTATACATCACACACTGGGACAATAACTGGGATTCAACATCAGAAACTGGGACAGTAACTTGGATTATACATCACAAACTGGGACAGTAACTGGAATTAGACATCACAAACTGGGGCAGTAACCAGGATTATACATCACACACTTGGACAGTAACTGGGATTATACATTACACACTGGGGCAGTGACTGGGATTGTACATCACAAAATCAGATAGTAGCTGCGATTAAATATCACACATGGACTATAACTGGGATTACACATCACACACTGGGAGAGTAACTGGTATTATACATCACACACAGGGATTCTAACTGGGATTACACGACACGCACTCAGACAGTAACTGGGAGTGTACGTCATGAACTGGGTTAGTAACAGGGATTATAAATCTCACACTGGGACAGTAACAGAGATGATACATCACAAACTGGGATTAAACATAAAGCACTGGGACAGTAACTGGGATTACACATCGTGCACTGGGACAGTAAATGGGATTATACATCACAAACTGGGACAGTAACTGGGATAATACATCACCCACTGGGACTGTAACTGGGATTATCCATCACTAAGTGGGTCGGTAACTGGGACTATACATCACACACTGGGACTGTAAGTGGGATTATACATCATAAACTGGGACAGTAACTGGGATTATACTTCACACGCTGGGACAGTAACTGCGATTATACATCACAAACTGGGACAGTGACTGGGATTATCCATCACATACTGGGACAGTAACTGGGAATATACATAACATATTGTGACAGTGACTGGGATTGTACAACACAGTGGGACAGTAAGTGGGATTATACATCACAAACTGGGGCTGTAACTGGGATAATCCATCACTAACTGGGAAAGTAACTGGGATTATACATCACATACTGGGAGAGTAAATGGGATTATACATCTCAAACTGGGACAGTATCTTAGATTATACATTACATGCTGGGACAGTAACTGCGATTATACATCACAAACTGGGACAGCGATTGGGATTATACATCACATACTGGGGCAGTAACTGGGAATATACATCACATACTGGGGCAGTAACTGGGATTGTACAACACACTGGGACAGTAACTGGGATTATACATCACACATGGGGACAGTAACTGGGACAGTACATCACACACTGGGGCAGTAACTGTGATTATTCAGCACAATCTGGGACAGTAACAGGGATTATAAATCACAAACTGGGACAGTAATTGAGATGATACACCACAAATGGGGATTATACATAAAGCACTGGGACTGTAACTGGGATCATACATCACACACTGGGACAGTAACTGGGATTATCCATCACAAACTGGGACTGTAACTAAGATTATACATCACACACTGGGACCATAACGGGGATTATACATCACACAGTGGGACAGTAACTGGGACTAAACATCACACACTGGGACAGTAACTGGTCTTTTCCATTACACACTGGGACAGAAACTGGGATTATACATCACAAACTGGGGCAGTAACGGGGATGATACATCACAAACTGGGACAGTAACTGGGATGATACATCATGCACATGGACTGTAACAGCGATTAAACATCACACAGTGAGACAGTAACTGGGATTATACATCACATACTGGGTCAGCAACCGAGATTATACATCACAAATTGGGACACTAAATGGAATCGTACACCACACACTGGGACAGTAACTGGGATTATAGATCACACATTGGGACAATAACTGGGAATATACACCACATACTGGGAATGTGACTGGGATTGTACAACACACTGGGACAGTAACTGGCATTACACATCACACACTGGGACAGTAACTGGGATTATCCATCGCAAATGGGGACTGTATCTAAGATTATACATCACACGCTGGGAAATTAATTGTGATTATACATCACACGCTGGGACAGTAACTTGGATTATACATCACAAATGGGGATTATACATAAAGCACTGGGACTCTTACTGGGATTATACATCACAAAATGGGATAGTACCTGGGATTATTCATCACACACTGGGACAATGACTGGGATTATAGGTCAGACACTGGGATAGTAACTGGAATTATACATCACAAATTGGGACATTGACTGGGATTATACGTCACACACTGGAACAGTAACTGGGATTATACATCACACACTGGGACAATATGTGGGATTATACATCACACAATGGGACATTAACTGGGATTATAGATCAGACACTGGGAAAGTAACCAGGATTATACATCACACACTGGGACAATAACTGGGATTACACATCACACACTGGGAGAGTAACTGGTATTATACATCACACACAGGGATTCTAACTGGGATTACACGACACGCACTCAGACAGTAACTGGGAGTGTACGTCATGAACTGGGATAGTAACAGGGATTATAAATCTCACACTGGGACAGTAACAGAGATGATACATCACAAACTGGGATTAAACATAAAGCACTGGGACAGTAACTGGGATTACACATCGTGCACTGGGACAGTAAATGGGATTATACATCACAAACTGGGACAGTAACTGGGATAATACATCACCCACTGGGACTGTAACTGGGATTATCCATCACTAAGTGGGACAGTAACTGGGATTATACATCACACACTGGGACTGTAACTGGGATTATATATCACAAACTAGGACAGTGACTGGGATTATACATCACATACTGGGACAGTAACTGGGAATATACATAACATATTGCGACAGTGACTGGGATTGTACAACACAGTGGGACAGTAAGTGGGATTATACATCACAGACTGGGGCTGTAACTGGGATAATCCATCACTAACTGGGAAAGTAACTGGGATTATACATCACATACTGGGAGAGTAAATGGGATTATACATCTCAAACTGGGACAGTATCTTAGATTATACATGACACGCTGGGACAGTAACTGCAATTATGCTTCACAAACTGGGACAGCGACTGGGATTATACATCACATACTGGGGCACTAACTGGGAATGTACATCACATACTGGGGCAGTAACGGGGATTGTACAACACACTGGGACAGTAACTGGGATTATATATCACACACTGGTATAGTAACTGGGATGATACATCACACATTGGGCAGTAACTGGGATTGTACATCACACATTGGGGCAGTAACTGTGATTATTCAACACAATCTGGGACTTTAACTGGGATTATAAATCACAAACTGGGACAGTAATTGAGATGATACATCACAAATGGGGATTATACATAAAGCACTGGGACTGTAACTGGGATTATCCATCACAAACTGGGACTGTAACTAAGATTATACATCACACACTGGGACCATAACTGGGATTATACATCACACAGTGGGACTGCAACTGGGATTAAACATCACACACTGCGACAGTAACTGGTATTTTCCATTACACACTGGTACAGAAACTGGGATTATACATCACAAACTGGGACAGTAACTGGGATTATACATCACACACTGGGACAGTAACTGGGATTATCCATCACAAACTGGGACTGTAACTAAGATTATATATCACACACTGGGAAATTAACTGTGATTATACATCACACGTTGGAAAATTAAATGCGATTATACATCACAAATTGGGACAGTAACTGGGATTATACATCAAATACTGGGACAGTAACTTGGATTATACATCACATACTGGGACAATGACTGGGATTGTACAACACACTGGGACAGTAAGTGGGATTATACATCACAGACTGGGGCTGTAACTGGGATAATCCATCACTAACTGGGAAAGTAACTGGGATTATACATCACATACTGGGAGAGTAAATGGGATTATACACCTCAAACTGGGACAGTATCTTAGATTATACATGACACGCTGGGACAGTAACTGCGATTATACATCACAAATTGGGACAGCGACTGGGATTATACATCACATACTGGGGCACTAACTGGGAATATACATCACATACTGGGGCAGTAACAGGGATTGTACAACACACTGGGACAGTAACTGGGATTATATATCACACACTGGTATAGTAACTGGGATGATGCATCACACATTGGGCTGTAATTGGGATTGTACATCACACATTGGGGCAGTAACTGTGATTATTCAACACAATCTGGGACAGTAACTGGGATTATAAATCACAAACTGGGACAGTAATTGAGATGATAAATCACAAATGGGGATTATACATAAACCACTGGGACTGTAACTGGGATCATCCTTCACAAACTGGGACAGTAACTGGGATTATCCATCACAAACTTGGACTGTAACTAAGATTATACATCACACACTGGGATTATACATCACACAGTGGGACTGCAACTGGGATTAAACATCACACACTGGAACAGTAACTGGTATTTTCCATTACACACTGGTACAGAAACTGGGATTATACATCACAAACTGGGACAGTAACTGGGATTATACATTACACACAGGGACTGTAATTGGGATTACACATCACACGCTCGGACAGTAACTGGGATTATACATCACAAACTGGGACAGTAACTGGGATTATACATCACACATTGGGACAGTAACTGGGATTAAAAATAACACACTGGTACTTTAACTGGGATTATCCATCACAGTGGGATTATACATAACACAATGGGATAGTCAGAGGGATTATACATCACAAATTCGGACAGTTACTGGGTTTGGACATCACACACTGCGACAGTATATGGGATGATACATCACAAACTGGGACAGTAACTGGGATTATACATCACACACATGGACTGTAACTGCGATTAAACATCACACAGTGGGACAGTAACTGGGATTATACATCACATACTGGGTCAGCAACCGAGATTATATATCACAAATTGGGACACTAACTGGGATTATACACCACATACTGGGACAGTAACTGGGATTATAGATCACACATTGGGACAATAACTGGGAATATACACCACATACTGGGAAAGTGACTGGGATTGTACAACACACTGGGACAGTAACTGGGATTACACATCACACACTGGGACAGTAACTGGGATTATACATCACAAAGTGGGATAGTACCTGGGATTATTCATCACATACTGGGACAATGACTGGGATTATAGGTCAGACACTGGGATAGTAACTGGAATTATACATCACAAATTGGGACATTGACTGGGATTATACATCATGCACTGGGACAGTAACTGGGATTATACTTCAAACACTGGAACAGTAACTGGGATTATACATCACACACTGGGACAATATGTGGGATTATACATCACACAATGGGACATTAACTGGGATTATATATCAGACACTGGGAAAGTAACCGGGATTATACATCACACACTGGGACAATAACTGGGATTGAACATCAGAAACTGGGACAGTAACTTGGATTATACATCACAAACTGGGACAGTAACTGGAATTAGACATCACAAACTGGGGCAGTAACCAGGATTATACATCACACACTTGGACAGTAACTGGGATTATACATTACACACTGGGGCAGTGACAGGGACTGTACATCACAAACTCAGATAGAAGCTGCGATTAAATATCACACATGGACTATAACTGGGATTACACATCACACACTGGGAGAGTAACTGGTATTATACATCACACACAGGGATTCTAACTGGGATTACACGACACGCACTCAGACAGTAACTGGGAGTGTATGTCATGAACTGGGATAGTAACAGGGATTATAAATCTCACACTGGGACAGTAACAGAGATGATACATCACAAACTGGGATTAAACATAAAGCACTGGGACAGTAACTGGGATTACACATCGTGCACTGGGACAGTAAATGGGATTATACATCACAAACTGGGACAGTAACTGGGATAATACATCACCCACTGGGACTGTAACTGGGATTATCCATCACTAAGTGGGACAGTAACTGGGATTATACATCACACACTGGGACTGTAACTGGGATTATACATCACAAACTAGGACAGTGACTGGGATTATACATCACATACTGGGACAGTAACTGGGAATATACATAACATATTGCGACAGTGACTGGGATTGTACAACACAGTGGGACAGTAAGTGGGATTATACATCACAAACTGGGGCTGTAACTGGGATAATCCATCACTAACTGGGAAAGTAACTGGGATTATACATCACATACTGGGAGAGTAAATGGGATTATACATCTCAAACTGGGACAGTATCTTAGATTATACATGACACGCTGGGACAGTAACTGTGATTATACATCACAAACTGGGACAGCGACTGGGATTATACATCACATACTGGGGCAGGAACTGGGAAAATACATCACATACTGGGGCAGTAACTGGGATTGTACAACATATTGGGACAGTAACTGGGATTATATATCACACACTGGTACAGTAACTAGGATGATACATCACACATTGGGCAGTAACTGGGATTGTACATCACACATTGGGGCAGTAACTGTGATTATTCAACAAAATCTGGGACAGTAACTGGGATTATAAATCACAAACTGGGACAGTAATTAAGATGATACATCACAAATGGGGATTATACATAAAGCACTGGGACTGTAACTGGGATCATCCTTCACACACTGGGACAGTAACTGAGATTATCCATCACAAGCTGGGACTGTAACTAAGATTATACATCACACACCGGGACCATAACTGGGATTATACATCACACAGTGGGACTGCAACTGGGATTAAACATCACACACTGCGACAGTAACTGGTATTTTCCATTACACACTGGTAGAGAAACTGGGATTATACATCACAAACTGGGACCGTAACTGGGATTATACATCACACACATGGACTGTAACTGCGATTACACATCACACAGTGGGACTGTAACTGGGATTACACATCACACACTTGGACAGAAACTGGGATAATACATCACAAACCGGGTCAGTAACTGGGATTATACATCACACATTGGGGCAGTAACTGGGATTATACATCACAAACTGAGACAGTAACTGGGATTATACATCACACATTGGGACAGTAACTGGGATTAAAAATAACACACTGGGACTGTAACTGGGATTATCCATCACAGTGGGATTATACCTAACACAATGGGATAGTCAGAGGGATTATACATCACAAATTCGGACAGTTACTGGGTTTGGACATCACACACTGCGACAGTAAATGGGATGATACATTACACACTGGGACAGTGACTGGGATTGACAACACACTTGGATAGTAACTGGGATTATACATCACACACTGGAACAGTAACTGGGATTATACGTCACACACTGGGACAATATGTGGGATTATCCATCACACGATGTGACATTAACTGGGATTATAGATCAGTCACTGGGACAGTAACTGGGATTATGCATCACATAATGGGACAATAACTGGGATTATACATCACAAACCGGGACAGTAACTGGGATAATACAACACACACTGGGTCTGTAACTGGGATTATCCAACACTAACTGGGACAGTAACTTCGATTATACATCACACACTGGGACAGTAAGTGGGATTATACATCATAAACTGGGACAGTAACTGGGATTATACATCACACGCTGGGATAGTAACTGCGATTATACATCACATACTGGGAAAGTGGCTGGGATTATACATCACACACATGGACTGTAACTGTGATTACACATCACACAGTGGGACAGTAACTGGGATTATACATCATGTAATAGGACAGAAACTGGGATTTTACATAACATAGGGACTGTAACTGGGATTACACATCACACACTCAGACAGTAACTGGGATAATACATCACACACTGGGACAGTAACTGGGATTTTTACATCACACACTGGGACAGTAACTGGGATTATATATCACACACTGGTACAGTAACTAGGATGATACATCACACATTGGGCAGTAACTGGGATTGTACATCACACATTGGGGCAGTAACTGTGATTATTCAACAAAATCTGGGACAGTAACTGGGATTATAAATCACAAACTGGGACAGTAATTAAGATGATACATCACAAATGGGGATTATACATAAAGCACTGGGACTGTAACTGGGATCATCCTTCACACACTGGGACAGTAACTGAGATTATCCATCACAAGCTGGGACTGTAACTAAGATTATACATCACACACTGGGACCATAACTGGGATTATACATCACACAGTGGGACTGCAACTGGGATTAAACATCACACACTGCGACAGTAACTGGTATTTTCCATTACACACTGGTAGAGAAACTGGGATTATACATCACAAACTGGGACCGTAACTGGGATTATACATCACACACATGGACTGTAACTGCGATTACACATCACACAGTGGGACTGTAACTGGGATTACACATCACACACTTGGACAGAAACTGGGATAATACATCACAAACCGGGTCAGTAACTGGGATTATACATCACACATTGGGGCAGTAACTGGGATTATACATCACAAACTGAGACAGTAACTGGGATTATACATCACACATTGGGACAGTAACTGGGATTAAAAATAACACACTGGGACTGTAACTGGGATTATCCATCACAGTGGGATTATACCTAACACAATGGGATAGTCAGAGGGATTATACATCACAAATTCGGACAGTTACTGGGTTTGGACATCACACACTGCGACAGTAAATGGGATGATACATTACACACTGGGACAGTGACTGGGATTGACAACACACTTGGATAGTAACTGGGATTATACATCACACACTGGAACAGTAACTGGGATTATACGTCACACACTGGGACAATATGTGGGATTATCCATCACACGATGTGACATTAACTGGGATTATAGATCAGTCACTGGGACAGTAACTGGGATTATGCATCACATAATGGGACAATAACTGGGATTATACATCACAAACCGGGACAGTAACTGGGATAATACAACACACACTGGGTCTGTAACTGGGATTATCCAACACTAACTGGGACAGTAACTTCGATTATACATCACACACTGGGACAGTAAGTGGGATTATACATCATAAACTGGGACAGTAACTGGGATTATACATCACACGCTGGGATAGTAACTGCGATTATACATCACATACTGGGAAAGTGGCTGGGATTATACATCACACACATGGACTGTAACTGTGATTACACATCACACAGTGGGACAGTAACTGGGATTATACATCATGTAATAGGACAGAAACTGGGATTTTACATAACATAGGGACTGTAACTGGGATTACACATCACACACTCAGACAGTAACTGGGATAATACATCACACACTGGGACAGTAACTGGGATTTTTACATCACACACTGGGACAGTAACTGGGATTATGCATCACAGATTGGGACAGTAACTGGGATTAAAAATCACACACTGGGAATGTAACTGGGATTAAAAATCACACACTGGGAATGTAACTGTGATTATCCATCACACAGTGGGATTATACATAAAACCATGGGATAGTCACAGGGATTATATATCACAAATTGGGACAGTGACTGGGATTGGACATCACACACTGCGACAGTAAATGGGATGATACATTACACACTGGGACAGTGACTGGGATTGTACATCACACCCTGGGGCTGTAACAGGGATTATACATCACAAACTGGTACAGTAACTGGGATTATACATCACACACTGGGGTAGTAACTGGCATTATTAACACAATCCGGGACAGTAACTGGGATTATGAATCACACACAGGGGCAGGAACTGGGATTTTTCAACCCAGTCTGTGACAGTAACTGGGATTAAAAATCACAAACAGGGACAGTAACTGGGATTGTATATCACAATCTGGGATTGTAACTGGGATTATGCATCACACAGTGGGACAATAAATTGTATTATACGTCACACACTGGGACTGTAACTGGGATTATACATCACAGACTGGGACCATAACTGGGATTATACATCACACAGTGGGACAGTAACTGGGATTATAAATCGCACACTGGGACAGTAACGGGTATTTTCCATTACACACTGAGACAGAAACTGGGATTAAACATCACAAACTGGGACAGTAACTGGGATTATGGATCACAGATGTGGACTGTAACTGCGATTACACATCACACACTGGGACAGGAACTGAGATTGTACATCACACAGTGGGACAATAATTGGGATTATAAATCACACACTGGGACAATAACTGGTATTATCCATCACACATTTGGATTACACATAGCACAATGGGATAGTCACAGGGATTATACATTACACACTGGGACATTGAATGGGATTGTACGTCACACACTGGGATAGTAACTGGAATTATACATCACACACTGGGGTAGTAACTGGGACGATTAAACACAATCTGGAACAGTAACTGGGATTATCAATCACAAACTTTGACAGTAACTGGTATTTTCCATTACACACTGAGACAGAAACTGGGATTATACATCACAAACTGGGGCAGTAACTGTGATTATACATCACAAACTGGGACAATAACTGGTATTTTCCATTACACAATGGGACAGAAAATGGGATTATACGTCACAAACTGGGGCAGTAACTGGGATTATACATCACAAACTGGGACAGTAATTGGGATTATACATCACACACATGGACTGTAACTGCGATTACACATCAAACAGTGGGACAGTAACTGGGATTATACATCACATACTGGGACAGAAACTGGGATTATACATAACACAGCGACTGTAACAGGGATCACACATCACTCACTGGGACAGTAACTGGGATTATACATCACAAACTGAGACAGTAACTGAGATTATACATCACACATTGGGACAGTAACTGGGATTAAAAATAACACACTGGGACTGTAACTGGGAATATCCATCACAGTGGGATTATACATAACACAGTGGGATAGTCAGAGGGATTATACATCACAAATTCGGACAGTTACTGGGTTTGGACATCACACACTGCGACAGTAAATGGGATGATACATTACACACTGGGACAGTGACTGGGATTGACAACACACTTGGATAGTAACTGGGATTATACATCACACACTGAAACAGTAACTGGGATTATACGTCACACACTGGAACAATATGTGGGATTATCCATCACACAATGTGACATTAACTGGGATTATAGATCAGTCACTGGGACAGTAACTGGGATTATGCATCGCATAATGGGACAATAACTGGGATTATACATCACAAACCGGGACAGTAACTAGGATAATACAACACACACTGGGTCTGTAACTGGTTTTATCCATCACTAACTGGGACAGTAACTTCGATTATACATCACAGATTGGGACAGTAACTGGGATTAAAAATCACACACTGGGAATGTAACTGTGATTATCCATCACACAGTGGGATTATACATAAAACAATGGGATAGTCACAGGGATTATATATCACAAATTGGGACAGTGACTGGGATTGGAAATCATACACTGCGACAGTAAATGGGATGATACATTACACACTGGGACAGTGACTGGGATTGTACAGCACACCCTGGGGCTGTAACAGGGGTTATACATCACAAACTGGTACAGTAACTGGGATTATACATCACACACTGGGGTAGTAACTGGCATTATTAAACACAATCCGGGACAGTAACTGGGATTATCAATCACAAACTTTGACAGTAACTGGTATTTTTCATTACACACTGAGACAGAAACTGGGATTATACATCACAAACTGGGGCAGTAACTGTGATTATACATCACAAACTGGGACAGTAACTGGGATTAAACATCACACACTGGGACAGTAACTGGTATTTTCCATTACACAATGGGACAGAAAATGGGATTATACGTCACAAACTGGGGCAGTAACTGGGATTATACATCACAAACTGGGACAGTAATTGGGATTATACATCACACACATGGACTGTAACTGCGATTACACATCAAACAGTGGGACAGTAACTGGGATTATACACCACATACTGGGACAGCAACTGGGATTATACATAACACAGTGACTGTAACAGGGATCACACATCACTCACTGGGACAGTAACTGGGATTATACATCACAAACTGGGACAGTAACTGAGATTATACATCACACATTGGGACAGTAACTGGGATTAAAAATAACACACTGGGACTGTAACTGGGAATATCCATCACAGTGGGATTATACATAACACAATGGGATAGTCAGAGGGATTATACATCACAAATTCGGACAGTTACTGGGTTTGGACATCACACACTGCGACAGTAAATGGGATGATACATTACACACTGGGACAGCGACTGGGATTGACAACACACTTGGATAGTAACTGGGATTATACATCACACACTGAAACAGTAACTGGGATTATACGTCACACACTGGGACAATATGTGGGATTATCCATCACACAATGTGACATTAACTGGGATTATAGATCAGTCACTGGGACAGTAACTGGGATTATGCATCACATAATGGGACAATAACTGGGATTATACATCACAAACCGGGACAGTAACTGGGATAATACAACACACACTGGGTCTGTAACTGGGATTATCCATCACTAACTGGGACAGTAACTTCGATTATACATCACACACTGGGACAGTAAGTGGGATTATACATCATAAACTGGGACAGTAACTGGGATTATACATCACACACTGGGACATTAAATGTGATTATACATCACATACTGGGACAGTGACTGAGATTATACATTACATGCTGGGGCAGTGTCTGGGAATATACATCACATACTGGGGCAGTAACTGGGATTGTACAACACACTGGGACAGTAACTGGGATTATATATCACACACTGGGACAGTAACTGGGATTATACATCACACACTGGGACAGTAAATCAGATTATTCATCATAAACCCGGACATTACCTGGGATTATACATCACATACTGGGGCAGTAACTGGGATTGTACAACACACTGGGACAGTAACTGGGATTATACATCACACGCTGGGACAGTAACTGCGATTATACATCACAAACTGGGAAAGTGGCTGGGATTATACATCACACACATGGACTGTAACTGTGATTACACATCACACAGTGGGACAGTAACTGGGATTATACATCATGTATAGGGACAGAAACTGGGATTTTACATAACACAGGGACTGTAACTGGGATTACACATCACACACTCAGACAGTAACTTGGATAATACGTCACACACTGGGACAGTAACTGGGATTTTTACATCACACACTGGGACAGTAACTGGGATTATACATCACAAACTGGGACAGTAACTGGGATTATACATCACAGATTGGGATAGTAACTGGGATTAAAAATCACACACTGGGAATGTAACTGTGATTATCCATCACACAGTGGGATTATACATAAAACAATGGGATAGTCACAGGGATTATATATCACAAATTGGGACAGTGACTGGGATTGGACATCATACACTGCGACAGTAAATGGGATGATACATTACACACTGGGACAGTGACTGGGATTGTACAGCACACCCTGGGGCTGTAACAGGGATTATACATCACAAACTGGTACAGTAACTGGGATTATACATCACACACTGGGGTAGTAACTGGCATTATTAAACACAATCCGGGACAGTAACTGGGATTATGAATCACACACAGGGGCAGGAACTTGGATTTTTCAACCCAGTCTGTGACAGTAACTGGGATTAAAAATCACAAACAGGGACAGTAACTGGGATTGTATATCACAATCTGGGATTGTAACTGGGATTATGCATCACACAGTGGGACAGTAAATTGTATTATACGTCACACACTGGGACTGTAACTGGGATTATACATCACAGACTGGGACCATAACTGGGATTATACGTCACAAACTGGGGCAGTAACTGGGATTATACATCACAAACTGGGACAGTAATTGGGATGATACATAACACACATGGAATGTAACTGCGATTACACATCACACAGTGGGACAGTAACTGGGATTATACATCACATACTGGGACAGCAAATGGGATTATACATAACACAGGGACTGTAACTGGGATTACACATCACACACTCGGACAATATCTGGGATAATACGTCACACACTGGGACAGCAACTGGGATTTTTACATCACACACTGGGACAGTAACTGGGATTATACATCACAAACTGGGACAGTCACTGGGATTATACATCACACATTGGGACAGTAACTGGGATTACAAATCAAACACTGGGAATGTAACTGGGAGTATCCATCACACAGTGGGAGTATACATAACACAATGGGATAGTCACAGGGATTTTTTATCACAAATTGGGACAGCGACTGGGATTATACATCACACGCTGGGACAGTAACTGCGATTATACATCACAAACTGGATCAGCGACTGGGAATATACATCACATACTGGGGCACTAACTGCGAATATACATCACATACTGCGAAGTAACTGGGATTGTACAACACACTGGGACAGTAACTGGGATTATATATCACACACTGGTACAGTAACTGGGATGATACATCACACATTGGGCAGCAACTGGGATTATACATCAACACAATCTGGGACAGTAACTGGGATTATAAATCACAAACTGGGACAGTAATTGAGATGATACATCACAAATGGGGATTATACATAAAGCATTGGGACTGTAACTGGGATCAACCTTCACATACTGGGACAGTAACTGGGATTATACATCACACAGTGGGACTGTAACTGGGATTAAACATCACACACTGGGACAGTAACTGGCATTTTCCATTACACACTGGTACAGAAACTGGGATTATACATCACAAACTGGGACAGTAACTGGGATTATACATCACACACATGGACTGTTACTGCGATTACACATCACACAGTGGGACAGTAACTGGGATTATACATCACATACTGGGACAGAAACTGGGATTATACATAACACAGGGACTGTAACTGGGATTACACATCACACACTCGGACAGTAACTAGGATAATACATGACAAAGCTGGTCAGTAACTGGGAGTGTCCATCACACAGTGGGATTATACATAACACAATGGGATAGTCACAGGGATTATTTATCACAAATTGGGACAGTGACTGGGATTATACATCACACGCTGGGACAGTAACTGAGATTATACATCACATACTGGGGCAGTAACTGGGATTGTACAACACACTGGGACAGTAACTGGGATTATATCACACACTGGGACAGTAACTGGGATTACACATCACACACTGGGACAGTAACTGGGATTATCCATCACAAACGGGGACTGCAACTAAGATTATACATCACACACTGGGAAATTAATTGTGATTATCCATCACACAGTGTGACATTAACTGGGATTATAGATCAGTCACCGGGACAGTAACTGGGATAATACATCACATACTGGGACAATAACTGGGATTATCCATCACACACTGGGACAGTAAGTGGGATTATACATCATAAACTGGGACAGTAACTGGGATTATACATCAAATGCTGGGAAAGTAACTGCGATTATACAACACAAACTGGGACAGTGACTGAGATTATACATCACATACTGGGGCAGTGACTGGGAATATAAATCACATAATGGGGCAGTAACTGGAATTGTACAACACACTGGGACAGTAACTAGGATTATACATCACACACTGGGAAGTAACTGGGATTATACATCACACACTGGGACAGTAAATCAGATTATTCATCATAAACCCAGACATTAACTGGGATTATACATCACACACTGGGACAGTAACTGCGATTATACATCACAAACTGGGAAAGTAACTGGGATTATACATCACACATGGGGACAGTAAATCAGATTATTCATCATAAACCCGGACATTAACTGGGATTATACATCACACACTGGGACAGTAACTGCGATTATACATCACAAACTGGGAAAGTGACTGGGATTATACATCACACAGGGACTGTAACTGGGATTACGCATCACACACTCGGACAGTAACTGGGATAATACAACACACACTGGGACAGTAACTGGGATTTTTACATCACACACTGGGACAGTAACTGGGATTATACATCACAAACCGGGTCAGTAACTGGGTTTATACATCACACACTGGGACAGTAACTGGGATTGTACATCACAAACTGGGACAGTAACTGGGATTATACATCACACATTGGGACAGTAACTAGGATTAAAGATAACACACTGGGACTGTAACTGGGATTATCCATCACACAGTGGGATTATACATAACACAATGGGATAGTCAGAGGGATTATACATCACAAATTGGGACAGTGACTGGGTTTGGACATCACACACTGCGACAGAAATGGGATGATACATTACACACTGGGACAGTGACTGGGATTGTACGTCACACACTTGGATAGTAATTGGGATTATACATCACACACTGGGACAATATGTGGGATTATCCATCACACAATGTGACATTAACTGGGATTATAGATCAGTCACCGGGACAGTAACTGGGATAATACATCACATACTGGGACAATAACTGGGATTATCCATCACATACTGGGACAGTAAGTGGAATTATACATCATAAACTGGGACAGTAACTGGGATTTTACATCAAACGCTGGGACAATAGCTGCGATTATACAACACAAACTGGGACAGTGACTGAGATTATACATCACATAATGGGGCAGTAACTGGGATTGTACAACACACTGGGACAGTAACTAGGATTATATATCACACACTGGGAAGTAACTAGAATTATACATCACACACTGGGACAGTAAGTCGGATTATTCTTCATAAACCCGGACATTAACTGCGATTATACATCACATGCTGGGACAGTAATTGCGATTATACATCACAAACTGGGAAAGTGACTGGGATTATACATCACACACATGGACTGACTGTGATTACACATCACACAGTTGGACAGTAACTGGGATTATACATCACATACTGGGACAACAACTGGGATTATACATAACACAGGGACTGTAACTGGGATGACACATCACAAACTGGGACAGTATTTGGGATTTTTACATCACACACTCGGACAGTAACTGGGAATATACATCACAAACTGGGACAGTAACTGGGATTATACATTACACATTGGGACAGTAACTGGGATTAAAAATCACACACTGGGAATGTAACTGGGATTATCCATCACACAGTGGGATTATACATAACACAATGGGATAGTCACAGGGATTATATATCACAAATTGGGACAGTGACTGGGATTGGACATCACACACAGCGACAGTAAATGGGATGATACATTACACACTGGGACACTGACTGGGATTGTACATCACACCCTGGTGCTGTAACAGGGATTATACATCACAAACTGCTACAGTAAATGGGATTATACATCACCCACTGGGGTAGTAACTGGGATTATTAAACACAATCCGGGACAGTAACTGGGGTTATGATTCACACACTGGGGCAGGAACTTGGATTTTTCAACCCAGACTGTGACTGTAACTGGGATTATAAATCAGAAACTGGGACAGTAACTGGGATTGTACATCACAATCGGGGATTGTAACTGGGATTATGCATCACACACTGGGACAGTAACTTGTATTACACGTCGCACACTGGGACTGTAACTGGGATTATACATCACAGACTGGGACCATAACTGAGATTATACATCACACAGTGGGACACTAACTGGGATTATAAATCACAAACTGGGACAGTAACTGGTATTTTCCATTACACACTGTGACAGAAACTGGGATTATACATCACAAACTGGGACAGCAACTGGGATTATACATCACTAACTGGGACAGTAACTGGGATTATACATCACACACTGGGACAGGAACTGAGATTGTACATCACACATTGGGACAATAACTGGGATTATACATCACACACTGGGACAGTAACTGGTATTATCCATCACACATTTGGATTACACATAGCACAATGGGATAGTCACAGGGATTATACATTATACACTGGGACATTGAATGGGATTGTACGTCACACACTGGGATAGTAACTGGAATTATACATCACACACTGGGGTAGTAACTGGGACTATTAACCACAATCTGGGACAGTAACTGGGATTGTCAATCACAAACTGGGACAGTAACTGATCTTTTCCATTACACACTGAGACAGAAACTGGGATTATACATCACAAACTGGGGCAGTAACTGTGATTATACATCACAAACTGGGACAGTAACTGGGATTAAACATCACACACTGGGACAATAACTGGTATTTTCCATTACACACTGGGACAGAAACTGGGATTATACATCACACACTGGGGCAGTAACTGGGATTATACATCACAAACTGGGACAATTATTGGGATTATACATAACACACATGGACTGTAACTGCGATTACACATCACACAGTGGGACAGTAACTGGGATTATACATCACATACTGGGACAGCAACTGGGATTGTACAAAACATGGATTACGCATCACACACTGGGACAGTAACTTGGATAATACATCACAAACTGGGATAGTAACTGGGATTATACATCACACACATGGACTGTAACTGTGATTACACATCACACAGTGGGACAGTAACTGAGATTATACATCACAAACTGGGACAGTAACTGTGATTATTACATCACACACTGGGACAGTAACTGGGATTATACATCACAAACTAGGACAGTAACTGGGATTATACATCACACATTGGTACAGTAACTGGGATTAAAAATCACACACTGGGAATGTAACTGGGATTATCCATCACACAGTGGGATTATACATAACACAATGGGATTGTCACAGGGATTATATATCACAAATTGGGACAGTGACTGGGATTGGACATCACACACAGTGACAGTAAATGGGATGATACATTACACACTGGGACACTGACTGGGATTGTACATCACACCCTGGTGCTGTAACAGGGATAATACATCACAAACTGCTACAGTAAATGGGATTATACATCACACACTGGGGTAGTAACTGGGATTATTAAACACAATCTGGGACAGTAACTGGGATTATGATTCACACACTGGGGCAGGAACTTGGATTTTTCAACCCAGACTGTGACTGTAACTGGGATTATAAATCAGAAACTGGGACAGTAACTGGGATTGTATATCACAATCGGGGATTTAACTGGGATTATGCATCACACACTGGGACAGTAACTTGTATTACACGTCGCACACTGGGACTGTAACTGGGATTATACATCACAGACTGGGACCATAACTGAGATTATACATCACACAGTGGGACACTAACTGGGATTATAAATCACAAACTGGGACAGTAACTGGTATTTTCCATTACACACTGTGACAGAAACTGGGATTATACATCACAAACTGGGACAGCAACTGGGATTATACATCACTAACTGGGACAGTAACTGGGATTATACATCACACACTGGGGCAGGAACTGAGATTGTACATCACACATTGGGACAATAACTGGGATTATACATCACACACTGGGACAGTAACTGGTATTATCCATCACACATTTGGATTACACATAGCACAATGGGATAGTCACAGGGATTATACATTACACACTGGGACATTGAATGGGATTGTACGTCACACACTGGGATAGTAACTGGAATTATACATCACACACTGGTGTAGTAACTGAGACGATTAAACACAATCTGGAACAGTAACTGGGATTATCAATCACAAACTTTGACAGTAACTGGTATTTTCCATTACACACTGAGACAGAAACTGGGATTATACATCACAAACTGGGGCAGTAACTGTGATTATACACCACAAACTGGGACAGTAACTGGGATGAAACATCACACACTGGGACAGTAACTGGTATTTTCCATTACACACTGGGACAGAAAATGGAATTATACGTCACAAAATGGGGCAGTAACTGGGATTATACATCACAAACTGGGACAGTAATTGGGATTATACATCACACACATGGACTGTAACTGCGATTACACATCACACAGTGGGACAGTAACTGGGGTTATACATCACATACTGGGACAGCAACTGGGATTATACATAACACAGGGACTGTAACAGGGATCACACATCACTCACTGGGACAGTAACTGGGATAATACATCACAAACTGGGATAGTAGCTGGGATTATACATCACACACATGGACTGTAACTGTGATTACACATCACACAGTGGGACAGTAACTGGGATTATACATCACATACTGGGACAGTAACTGGGATTATTACATCACACACAGGGACAGTAACTGGGATTATACATCACAAACTGGGACAGTAACTGGGATTATATATCACACATTGGGATAGTAACTGGGATTAAAAATGACACTCTGGGAATGTAACTGGGATTATCCATCACACAGTGGGATTATACATAACACAATGGGATAGTCACAGGGATTATATATCACAAATTGGGACAGTAACTGGGATTATACATCACACACTGGGACAATTATTGGGATTATACATAACACACATGGACTGTAACTGCGATTACACATCACACAGTGGGACAGTAACTGGGATTATACATCACATACTGGGACAGCAACTGGGATTGTACAAAACATGGGTTACGCATCACACACTGGGACAGTAACTTGGATAATACATCACAAACTGGGATAGTAACTGGGATTATACATCACACACATGGACTGTAACTGTGATTACACATCACACAGTGGGACAGTAACTGGGATTATACATCACAAACTGGGACAGTAACTGCGATTATTACATCACACACTGGGACAGTAACTGGGATTATACATCACACATTGGGACAGTAACTGGGATTAAAAATCACACACTGGGAATGTAACTGGGATTATCCATCACACAGTGGGATTATACATAACACAATGGGATAGTCACAGGGATTATATATCACAAATTGGGACAGTGACTGGGATTGGACATCACACTTTGCAACAGTAAATGGGATGATACATTACACACTGGGACAGTGACTGGGATTGTACATCACACCCTGGGGCTGTAAACAGGGATTATACATCTCAAGCTGGTACAGTAACTGGGATTATACATCACACACTGGGGTACTAACTGGGATTATTAAACACAATCTGGGACAGTAACTGGGATTATGAATCACACACTGTGGCAGGAATTGGGATTTTTCAACCCAGTCTGTGACAGTAACTGGGATTATAAACCACAAACTGGGACAGTAACTGGGATTGTATATCACAATCTGGGATTGTAACTGGGATTATGCATCACACACTGGGACAGTAACTTGTATTATACGTCACACACTGGGATTGTAACTGGGATTATACATCACAGACTGGGACAATGACTGGGATTGTACAACACACTGGGACAATAACTGGGATTATACATCATACTGGGACAGTAACTGGTATTTTCCATTACACACTGAGACAGAAACTGGGATTATACATCACACACTGGGACAGTAACTGGGATTATGGATCACACATGTGGACTGTTACTGCGATTACATATCACACACTGTGACAGTAACTGAGATTATACATTACACACTGGGGCAGTGATTGGGATTGTACGTCACACGCTGGGATTGTAACTGGAATTATACAATGCCTGCTGGAAAAGTAACTGGGATTGTACATTACACACTGGAACAGTAACTGTGTTTATACATCAAACAATGGGAAAGTAACTGGGATTATACATCACACACTGGGACAGTCACTGGGATTATACATCACACATTGGGACAATAACTGGGATTATACATCACACACTGGGACAGTAACTGGTATTATCCATCACACATTTGGATTACACATAGCACAATGGGATTGTCACAGGGATTATGCATTACACACTGGGACATTGAATGGGATTGTACGTCACACCCTGGGATAGTAACTGGAATTATACATCACACACTGGGGTAGTAACTGGGACTATTAACCACAATCTGGGACAGTAACTGGGATTATCAATCACAAACTGGGACAGTAACTGATCTTTTCCATTACACACTGAGACAGAAACTGGGATTATACATCACAAACTGGGGCAGTAACTGTGATTATACATCACAAACTGGGACAGTAACTGGGATTAAACATCACACACTGGGACAATAACTGGTATTTTCCATTACACACTGGGACAGAAACTGGGATTATACGTCACACACAGGGGCAGTAACTGGAATTATACATCACAAACTGGGACAGTATTTGGGATTATACATAACACACATGGACTGTAACTGCGATTACACATCACACAGTGGGGCAGTAACTGGGATTATACATCACATACTGGGACAGCAACTGGGATTGTACAAAACATGGATTACGCATCACACACTGGGACAGTAACTTGGATAATAAATCACAAACTGGGATAGTAACTGGGATTATACATCACACACATGGACTGTAACTGTGATTACACATCACACAGTGGGACAGTAACTGGGATTATACATCACATACTGGGACAGCAACTGGGATTACACATAACACAGGGACTGTAATTGGGATTACACATCACACACTCGGACAGTAACTGGGATAATACATCACAAACTGGGACAGTAACTGCGATTATTACATCACACACTGGGACAGTAACTGGGATTATACATCACAAACTAGGACAGTAACTGGGATTATACATCACACATTGGGACAGTAACTGGGATTAAAAATCACACACTGGGAATGTAACTGGGATTATCCATCACACAGTGGGATTATACATAACACAATGGGATAGTCACAGGGATTATATATCACAAATTGGGACAGTGACTGGGATTGGACATCACACATTGCGACAGTAAATGGGATGATACATTACACACTGGGACAGTGACTGGGATCGTACATCACACCCTGGGGCTGTAAACAGGGATTATACATCTCAAGCTGGTACAGTAACTGGGATTATACATCACACACTGGGGTACTAACTGGAATTATTAAACACAATCTGGGACAGTAACTGGGATTATGAATCACACACTGTGGCAGGAATTGGGATTTTTCAACCCAGTCTGTGACAGTAACTGGGATTATAAACCACAAACTGGGACAGTAACTGGAATTGTATATCACAATCTGGGATCGTAACTGGGATTATACATCACACACTGGGACAGTAACTTGTATTATACGTCACACACTGGGACTGTAACTGGGATTATACATCACAGACTGGGACAATGACTGGGATTGTACAACACACTGGGACAATAACTGGGATTATACATCACACTGGGACAGTAACTGGTATTTTCCATTACACCCTGAGACAGAAACTGGGATTATACATTACAAAACTGGGACAGTAACTGGGATTATACATCACACACTGGGATTATGGATCACACACGTGGACTGTTACTGCGATTACATATTACACACTGTGACAGTAACTGAGATTATACATTACACACTCGGGCAGTGATTGGGATTGTACGTCACACGCTGGGATTGTAACTGGAATTATACAATGCACGCAGGAAAAGTAACTGGGATTGTACATTACACACTGGAACAGTAACTGTGTTTATACATCAAACAATGGGAAAGCAACTGGGATTATACATCATACACTGGAACAGTCACTGGGATTATACATCACACACATGGACTGTAACTGTGATTACACATCACACAGTAGGACTGTAATTGGGATTACACATCACACACTCGGACAGTAACTGTGATTATACATCACAAACTGGGACAGTAACTGGGATTATACATTACACATTGGGTCAGTAACTGGGATTGAAAATCACACACTGGGAATGTAACTGGGATTATCCATCAGACAGTGGGATTATACATAACACAATGGGACAGTCACAAGGATTATATATCACAAATTGGGACAGTGACTGGGGTTGGACATCACAGACTGCGACAGTAAATGGGATGATACATTACACACTGGGTCAGTGACTGGGATTGTACATCACACCCTGGGGCTGTAACAGGGATTATACATCACAAACTGGTACAGTAACTGGGATTATACATCACACACTGGGGTAGTAACTGGCATTATTAAACAAAATCCAGGACAGTAACTGGGATTATGAATCACACACTGGGGCAGGAATTGGGAATTTTTAACCCAAACTGCGACAGTAACTGGGATTGTATATCACAATCTGGGATTATGCATCACACACTGGGTCAGTGACTTGTATTATACGTCACACATAGGGACTGTAACTGGGATTATACATCACAGACTGGGACCATAACTGGGATTATACATCATACAGTGGGACAGTAACTGCGATTATACATCACACACTGGGACAGTAACTGATATTTTCCATTACACACTGAGACAGAAACTGGGTTTATACATCACAAACTGGGGCAGTAACTGGGATTATGAATCACATACTGGGACAATACCTGAGATTATACATCACAAACCGGGACAGTAACTGGGATAATACATCACACACTGGGACTGTAACTGGGATTATCCATCACTAACTTGGACAGTAACTGGGATTATACATCACACACTGGGACAGTAAGTGGGATTATACATCATAAACTGGGACAGTAACTGGGATTATACTTCACACGGTGGGACAGTAACTGCAATTATACTTCACAAACTGGGACAGTAACTGGGATTAAAAATCACACACTGGGACTATAACTGGGATTATCCATCGCATATTGGGAATATGCATAACACAATGGGATAGTCACAGGGATTATACATCAAAACTTGGGACAATGACTGGGATTGGACATCACACACTGGGACAGTAAATGGGATGATACATTACACACTGGGACAGTGACTGGGATTGTACTTCACACACTGAGATAGTAACTGGGATTGTATAACACACACTGGAACAGTAACTGGGATTATACATCACACACTGGGACAGTAACTGGGATAATACATCACAAACTGGGACAGTAACTGGGATTATACATCACACACTGGGGCAGTAACTGGGATTATACATCACGAACTGGGACAGTAACTGGGATTATACATCACACATTGGGACAGTAACTGGGATTAGAAATCACACACTGGGACTATAACTGGGATAATCCATCACACAGTGGGAATATACATAACACAATGGGATGGTCACAGGGATTATACATCACAAACTGGGGCAGTAACTGGGATTATACATCACACAATGGGACTGTAACTGGGATTATCCATCACTAACTGGGACAGTAACTGTGATTATACATCACATACTGTGACAGCAAGTGGGATTATACATCACAAACTGGGACTGTAACTGGGATTATACATCACACGCTGGGACAGTAACTGCGATTATACATCACAAACTGGGACAGTAACTGGGATTACACATCACATATTGCGACAGTTACTAGGATTGTACAACACACGGGGACCGTAAGTGGGATTATACATCACACACTGGGACAGTAACTGGGATTATAGATCACACACTGGGGCTGTAACCGGGATTATCCATCACTAACTGGGAAAGTAACTGGGATTATACATCACATACTCGGACAGTAAATGGGATTATACATCTGAAACTGCGACAGTAACTGGGATCATACATCACACGCTGGGACAGTAACTGCGATTATAAATCACAAACTGGGACAGTGAATGGGAATAAACATCACACATTGGGGAAGTAACAGGGATTATTCAACACAATCTGGGACAGTAACTGGGATTTTAAATCACAAACTGGGACCGTTACTGAGATGATACATCACAAAAGGGGATTATACATAAAGCGCTGGGACTGTAACTGGGATTATACATCACAAAGTGGGATAGTAACTGGGATTATACATCACACACTGGGACAGTAACTGGGATTATCCATCACAAACTGGGACTGTAACTAAGATTATACATCACACACTGGGAAATTAACTGTGATTATACATCACACGCTGGAACAGTAAATGCAATTATACATCACAAACTGGGACAGTAACTGGGATTATACATCACATACTGGGACAGTAACTGGGATTGTACAACACACTGGGACAGTAACTGGGATTATACATCACAAACTGGGACAGTGACTGGGATTACACATCACATATTGCGATTGTTACTGGGATTATACATTACACACTGGGACTGTAACTGGGATTATACATTACACACTGGGACTGTAACCGGGATTATCCATCAATAACTGGTAAAGTAACTGGGATTATACATCATGTACTCGGATAGTAAATGGGATTATACATCTGAAACTGGGACAGTAACTGGGATTATAAATCACACGCTGGGACAGTAACTGCGATTATAAATCACAAACTGGGACAGTCACTGGGAATAAATATCACACACTGGGGCAGTAACAGGGATTATTTAACACAATCTGTGACAGTAACTAGGGTTATAAATCACAAACTGGGACAGTAACTGAGATGCTACATCACAAAAGGGGATTATATATAAAGCACTGGGACTGTAACTGGGATTATACACCACAAACGTGGACAGTAACTGGGATGTTCCATCACACACTGAAACAGTACTTGGGAATATACATCATACACAGAGACTGTACATCACATGCTGGAACAGTAATTGCGATTATACATTACAAACTGGGACAGTAACTGGGATTACACATCACAAACTGGGACAGTAACTGGGATTATACAACAAACACTAGAAGAGTTACTGGGATTATACATCACAAACTGGAATTATACAACACACACTGGAACAGTAACTGGTCTTATACATCACACACTAAGAAAGTAATTGGGAGTATACATCACACACTGAGACAGTAACTGGGATTATAAATCTCACACAGTGACAGAAACTGGGAATATACATCACACACTGGGACAGTAACTGGGATTATACATCACACAGTGGGGTTATACGTCACATACTGGGATAGTCACTGGGATTGTACATCACACACTGGGACTGTAACTGGGATTATCCATCACAGAGTGGGATTATACATCTCACAATGGGACAGTCACTGGGATTATACATCACAAATTGTGACAGGGATTGGGATTATCTATCACATACTGGGACAGTAACTGGGATTATGCATCACATACTGGGGCAGCGACTGGGATTGTACAACACGCTGGGACAGTGACTCGCACACTGGGACAGTAACTGGGATTATACATCACACACTGGCACAGTAACTGGGATTGTACATCACACACTGGGACAGTAACTGGGATTATACATCACACACTGGCACAGTAACTGGGATTGTACATCACACACTGGGACTGTAACTAAGATTATACATCACACACTGCGAAATTAATTGTGATTATACATCACATGCTGGGACAGTAACAGGGATTATATGACACATACTGGAACAGTGACTGGGATTGTACAACACACTGGGACAGTAAGTGCGATTACACATCACACACTTGGACAGTAGCTGGGAATATCAACACTGGCACAGTTACTGGGAATATACATCACAAACTGGGATAGTAACTGGGATTACACATCTGAAACTGGGACAGTAACTGGGATTATACATCACTCGCTGGGACAGTACCTGCGATTATAAATCACAAACTGGGACAGTGACTGGGAATAAACATCACACACTGGGGCAGTAACAGGGATTATTCAACACAATCTGGGACTGTAACTGGGATTATAACTCACAAACTGGGATGGTAACTGAGATGATACATCACAAATGGGGATTATACATAAAGCAGTGGGACTGTAACTGGGATTATACATCACACACTGGGACTGGAACTGGGACTATACATCACAAAGTGGGATAGTAACTGGGATTATACATCACACACTGGGACAGTAACTGGGATTATCCATCACAAACTGGGACTGTAACTAAGATTATACATCACACACTGGGAAATTAACTGTGATTATACATCACACGCTGGAAAAGTAAATGCGATTATACATCACAAACTGGGGCAGTAACTGGGATTATACATCAAATACTGGGACAGTAACTCAGATTATACATCACATATTGGGACAATGACTGGGATTGTACAACACACTGGGACAGTAACTGGGATTATACATCACAAACTGGGTTAGTAACTGGGATTGTACATCACACCCTGGGGTTGTAACTGGGTTTATTCAACAAAATATGGGACAGTAACTGGGATTGTACATCACACACTCGAGCAGTAACTGGGATTATACATAACACATGGACTGTTACAGGGATTACACATCACACTCTGGGACAGTAACTAGGATTAGACATCACAAACAGGGTTAGTAACCGGGATTCTACATCACATGCTGGGACAGTAACTGGGATTATACATCACACACTGGGACAGTAACTGGGATTATACATCACACTCTGGGACAGTAATTGGGTTTATATATCACACACTGGAAAAGTATCTGGGATTATACATCACACACTGGGCCAGTAACTGGGATTATAAATCTCACACACGGACAGTAACTGGGATTATACATCACACAGAGGGGTTTATACGTCACACACAGGGATAGTCACTGGGATTGTACATCACACACTGGGACTGTAACTGGGATTATCCATCACACAGTGGGATTATACATATCACAATGGGACAGTCACTGGGATTATACATCAGAAATTGTGACAGGGATTGGGATTATCCATCACATACTGGGACAGTAACTGGGATTATACATCACACACTGGGACAGTAACAGGGATTGAACATCACACACTGGGACAGTAACTAAGATTATACATCACACACTGCGAAATTAATTGTGATTACACATTACACGCTGGGACAGTAACAGGGATTATACATCACATACTGGGAGAGTGACAGGGATTGTACAAGACACTGGGACAGTAGCTGCGATTACACATCACACACTTGGACAGTAGCTAGGAATATCAACACTGGGACAGTTACTGGGAATATACATCACAAACTGGGACAGTAACTGGGATTACACATCACAAACTGGGACAGTAACTGGGATTATACAACAAACACTAGGACAGTAACAGGGATTAAACATCACAAACTAGGACTGTAATTGCGATTATACATCACAAACTGGGATTAGACATCACACACTGGGACAGTAACTGGGATTATACATTACACACTGGGACAGTGACTGGGATTGTACGTCACACATTGGGATAGTAACTGGAATTATACAACACACTGGAACAGTAACTGGGTTTATAGACCACACACTGGGAAAGTAATTGGGAACATACATCACACACTGGGACAGTAACTGGGATCATAAATCTCACACGGGGACAGTAACTGAGATTATACATCACACACTGGGACAGTAACTGGGATTATACATCATACAGTGGGGTTATACTTCACACACTGCGAAAGTCACTGGGATTGTACATCACACACTGGGACTGTAACTGGGATTATCCATCACACAGTGGGATTATACATCACACAATGGGATAGTCACTTGGATTATACATCACAAATTGGGACAGGGATTGGGATTATACATCATTAACTTGGATTATACATCACACACTGGGACAATAACTGGGATTATGTATCACACATGGGGACAATAACTGGGATTATATACCACACAATGGGACTTTAACTGGGATTATAGGTCAGACACTGGTATAGTAACTAGGGTTATACATCACACACTGGGGCAGTAACTGGGATTGAACATCACAAACTGGGACAGTAATTGGGATTATACATCACACATGGACAGTAACTGGGATTCTACAACACACAGTGGGAAAGTAGCTGGGATTACACATCACACACTGGCACAGTAACTGTGATTATACATCACAAACTGGGACAGTGACTGAGATTGTACATCAGATCCTGAGAAAGTAACTGGGATTATACATCACACACTGGGACAGTGACTGGGATTTTTAAACACACTGGGACAGAAACTGGGAGTATACATCACGCACTGGGACAGTAACTGGGATTATACATCACATACATGGACAGTAACTGGGAAAATACATCAGATACTGGGACAGTAACTGGGATTATACACCACACACTGGGACAGTAACTGGGATTATACATCACAAACCGGGCCGGGAACCAGGATAATACATTATTAACTGGCATAGTAACTGGGATTATACATCACACACTGGGACCGTAACTGGGATTTTCCATCACACACTGAGACAGGAACTGGGATTATACATCACAAAGTGGGACAGTAACAGGGATTATACATCACTAACTGGGACTGTAACTGTTATTATACGTTAAATACTGGGACAATAACTGGGAGCATACAACACACACTGGAACAGTAACTAGGCTTATACATCACACACTGGGAAATAACTGGGATTATACATCACACACTGGGACAATACCTGGGATTATAAATGTCACACTGGGACAATAACTGGGAATATACATCAGATAGTGGGACAGTTATTGGGATTATACATCACACAGTAGGGTTATACTTCACACACTGCGATAGTCACTGGGATTGTACATCACACACTGGGACTGTAACTGGGATAATCCATCACACAGTGGGTTTATACACCACACAATGGCATAGTCACTTGGATTATACATCACAAATTGGGACAGGGATTGGGGTTATACATCATTAACATGGATTATACATCACACACTGGCACAATAACTGGGATTATACATCACACATGGGGACAATAACTGGGATTATACATCAGAGAATGGGACTTTAACTGGTATTAAAGGTCAGACACTAGTATAGTAACTAGGGTTATACATCACACACTGGGGCAGTAACTGGGATTGTACATCACAAACTGGGACAGTAATTGGGATTATACATCACACATGGACTATAACTGAGATTCTACAACACACACTGGGAAAGTAGGTGGGATTACACATCACACACTGGCACAGTAACTGATTATACATCACAAACTGGGACAGTGACTGAGATTGTACATCAGATCCTGAGACAGTAACTGGGATTATACGTCACATACTGGGACAGTGACTGGGATTTTTAAACACACTGGGACAGTAACTGGGAGTATACATCACGCACTGGGACAGTAACTGGGATTATACATCACATACATGGACAGTAACTGGGAAAATACATCAGAAACTGGGACAGTAATTGGGATTATACACCACACACTGGGACAGTAACTGGGATTATACATCACAAACCGGGCCGGGAACCAGGATAATACATTATTAACTGGCATAGTAACTGGGATTATACATCACACACTGGGACCGTAACTGGGATTTTCCATCACACACTGAGACAGGAACTGGGATTATACATCACAAAGTGGGACAGTAACTGGGATAATGCATCACACAGTGGGACCGTAATGGATTATACATCACACGCTGAGACAGTAACTAGGATTATACATCACACACTGGCACAGTAACTGATTATACGTCACAAACTGGGACAGTGACTGAGATTGTACATCAGATCCTGAGACAGTAACTGGGATTATACGTCACCTACTGGGACAGTGACTGGGATTTTTAAACACACTGGGAAAGTAACTGGGAGTATACATCACGCACTGGGACAGTAACTGGGATTATACATCACATACATGGACAGTAACTGGGAAAATACATCAGATACTGGGACAGTAACTGGGATTATACACCACACACTGGGACAGTAACTGGGATTATACATCACAAACCGGGCCGGGAACCAGGATAATACATTATTAACTGGCATAGTAACTGCGATTTTCCATCACACGCTGAGACAGGAACTGGGATTATACATCACAAAGTGGGACAGTAACTGGGATAATGCATCACACAGTGGGACCGTAACGGATTATACATCACACGCTGAGACAGTAACTAGGATTATACATCACACACTGGGACAGTAACTGGGATTGTACATCACAAACTGGGACAGTGACTGGGATTGTACAATACATTGGGACAGTAACTGGGATTACACATCATACACGGGGACAGTAACTGGGATTATCCATCACAAACTGGCTCTGTAACTAAGATTAAACATTAAACACTGCAAAATTGTGATTATTCATCAGTCGCTGGGACAGTAAATGCGATTACACGTCACAAACTGGGACTGTGACTGGGATTATACATCACATACTGGGACACTGTCTGGGATTGTACAACACACTGGGACAGTAACTGGGATTACACATCACACACTGGGACAGTAACTGGGAATATACATCACATACTGGGACAGTGATTGGGATTGTACAACACACTGGGACTGCAACTGGGATTAAAGATCACAACCTGGGATAGTGACTGGGATTGTACAACAAACTGGGACAGTAACTGGGATTACACATCACACACTGGGAGAGTAATCCGGATTATCCATCACAAGCTGCGACTGTAACTAAATTATACATCACACACTGGGAAATTAATTTTGAATATGCATCAAACGCTGGGACAATAACTGGGATTATACATCACAAATTGGGACAGTGACAGGCATTATACATCACACACTGGGACAGTAACTGGGATTACACACCACACACTCGGTCAGTAACTAGGAGTGTACGTCACGAACGGGGACAGTAAGTGGGATTAAACATCACACACTGGGACAGTAACTGGGATTATACTTCACACACTGGGGCAGTAACTGGGATTATACATCACTAACTGGGACTGTAACTGTTATTATACATTAAATCCTGGGACAATAACTGGGAGTATACAACACACACTGGAACAGTAACTAGGCTTGTACATCACACACTGGGAAATAACTGGGATTATACATCACACAGTGGGACAGTTATTGGGATTATACATCACACAGTAGGGTTACTCTTCACACACTGCGATAGTCACTGGGATTGTACATCACACACTGGGACTGTAACTGGGATAATCCATCACACAGTGGGTTTATACACTACACAATGGGATAGTCACTTGGATTATACATCACAAATTGGGACAGGGATTGGGATTATACATCATTAACTTGGATTATACATCACACAATGGGACTTTAACTGGGATTATAGGTCAGACACTGGGATAGTAACTGGGAGTATACATCACACTTTGGGACAGTAACTGGGATGGTACATCACAAACTGGGACAGTGACTTGAATTGTACAACACACTGGGACAGTAACTGGGATTACACATCATACACTGGGACAGTAACCGGGATTATTCATCACAAACTGGCTCTGTAACTAAGATTATACATCAAACACAGTGAAATTAATTGTGATTATTCATCACACGCTGGGACAGTAAATGCGATTATACATCACAAACTGACAGTGACTGGGATTATACATCACATACTGGGGCAGTGACTGCGATGGTACAACACACTGGGACAGTAACTGGGATTACACATCACACACTGGGACAGTAATTGGGATTATACATCACATACTGGGACAGTGACTGGGATTGTACAACACACAGGGACAGTAACTGGGATTATAAATCTCACACTGGGACAGTAACTGGGATCATACATCACACACTGGGACAATAACTGGGATTATACATCACACAGTGTGGTTACACTTCACACACTGCGATAGTCACTGGGATTGTACATCATGCACTGGGACTGTAACTGGCATTATCCATCACACAGTGGGTTTATACACCACACAATGGGATAGGCACTGGGATTATACATCACAAATTGGGATGGGGATTGGGATTATACATCATTAACTTGGATTATACATCACACACTGGGACAATAACTGGGATTATGTATCACACATGGGGACAATAATTTAACTGGGATTAATCGGTCAGACACTGGTACAGTAACTAGGGTTATACATCACACACTGGGGCAGTAACTGGGATTGTACATCACAAACTGGGACTGTAATTGGGATTATACATCACACATGGACAGTAACTGGGATTCTACAACACACACTGGGAAAGTAGCTGGGATTACACATCACACACTGGCACAGTAACTGATTATACATCAAAAACTGGGACAGTGACTGAGATTGTACATCAGATCCTGAGACAGTAACTGGGATTATACATCACACACCGGGACAATAACTGGGATACTACAACACACATTGGGAAAGTAGCTGGGATTATACATCACGCACTGGGACAGTAACTGGGATTATACATCACATACAGGGACAGTAACTGGGAAAATACATCAGATACTGGGACAGTAACTGCGATTATACACCACACCCTGGGACAGTAACTGGGATTATACAACACAAACCGGGCCAGGAACCAGGATAATACATTATTAACTGGCATAGTAACTGGGATTATACATCACACACTGAGACAGTAACTGGGATTATGCATCACAAAATGGGACAGTAACTGGGATAATGCATCATACAGTGGGACCGTAACGGATTACACATCACACGCTGAGACAGTAACTAGGATTATAGACCACACAATGGGACTTTAACTGGGATTATAGGCCCGACACTGGGACAGTAACTGGGATTATACATCACTAACTGGGACTGTAAAAGTTATTATACATTAAATACTGGGACAATTACTGGGAGTATACAACATACACTGGAACAGTAACTAGGATTATACATCACACACTGGGAAATAACTGGGATTATACATCACACACTGGGACAGTACCTGGGATTATAAATGTCACACTGAGACAATAACTGGGATTATACATCACACAGTGGGACAGTTATTGGGATTATACATCACACAGTAAGGTTATACTTCACACATTGCGATAGTCACTCGGATTGTACATCACACACTGGGACTGTAACTGGGACAATCCATCACACAGTGGGTTTATACACCACACAATGGGATAGTCACTTGGATTATACATCACAAATTGGGACAGGGATTGGGATTATACATCATTAACTTGGATTATACATCACACACTGGCACAATAACTGGGATTATACATCACACATGGGGACAATAACAGGGATTATACATCACACAATGGGACTTTAACTGGGATTATGGGTCAGACACTCGTATAGTAACTGGGGTTATACATCACACACTGGGGCAGTAAATGGGATTGTACATCACAAATGGGGATAGTAATTGGGATTATACATCACACATGGACTATAACTGGGATTACACATCACACACTGGGAAAGTAACTGGGATTATCCATCACAAACTGGAATGTAACTAAGATTATACATCACACACTGCGAAATTAACTGTGATTATACATCACACACTGGGACAGTAACTGGGATTCTACAACACACTCTGGGAAAGTTGTTGGGATTACACATCACATACTGAGACAGTAACTGGGATTATACATCACATACAGAGACAGTAACTGGGAAAATACATCAGATACTGGGCCAGTAACTGCGATTATACATCACACACTGGGACAGTAACTGGGATTATACATCACAAGGTGGGACAGTAACTGTGATAATACATCACACACTGGGACCGTAATGGATTACACATCACACACTGAGACAGTAACTAGGATTATACATCACACACTGGGACTGTAACTGGGATTATACATCACACACTGGGACAGGAACTGGCATTATAGATCACACACTGGGACAATAAGTGGGATTATACATCACACAATGGGACTTTAACTGGGATTATAGGTCAGACACTGGGACAGTAACTGGGAGTATACATCACACTTTGGGACAGTAACTGGGATAGTACATCACAAACTGGGACAGTGACTTGAATTGTACAACACACTGGGACAGTAACTGGGATTACATATCATACACTGGGACAGTAACCAGGATTATCCATCACACTGGCTCTGTAACTAAGATTATACATCAAACACTGTGAAATTAATTGTGATTATTCATCACACGCTGGGACAGTAAATGCGATTATACATCACAAACTGTGACAGTGACTGGGATTAGACATCACATACTGGGACAGTGACTGCGATGGTACAACACACTGGGACAGTAACTGGGATTACACATCACACACTGGGACAGTAATTGGGATTATACATCACATACTGGGACAGTGACTGGGATTGTACAACACACTGGGACAGTAACTGGGATTATAAATCTCACACTGGGACAGTAACCGGGATCATACATCACACACTGGGACAGTAACTGGGATTATATATCACACAGTGTGGTTACACTTCACACACTGCGATAGTCACTGGGATTGTACATCACGCACTGGGACTGTAACTGGCATTATCCATCACACAGTGGGTTTATACACCACACAATGGGATAGGCACTGGGATTATACATCACGAATTGGGACAGGGATTGGGATTATACATCATTAACTTGGATTATGCATCACACACTGGGACAATAACTGGGATTATGTATCACACATGGGGACAATAACTTTAACTGGGATTAATCGGTCAGACACTGGTATAGTATCTAGGGTTATACATCACACACTGGGGCAGTAACTGGAATTACTCATCATACACTGGGACAGTAACCGGGATTATCCATCACAAACTGGCTCTGTAACTAAGTTTATACATCAAACACAGTGAAATTAATTGTGATTATTCATCACAGGCTGGGACAGTAAATGCAATTATACATCACAAACTGTGACAGTGACTGGGATTATACATCACATACTGGGACAGTGACTGCGATGGTACAACACACTGGGACAGTAACTGGGATTACACATCACACACTGGGACGGTAATTGGGATTATACATCACATACTGGGACAGTGACTAGGATTGTACAACACACTGGGACAGTAACTGGGATTATAAATCTCACACTGGGACAGTAACTGGGATCATACATCACACACTGGGACAGTAACTGGGATTATACATCACACAGTGTGGTTACACTTCACACACTGCGATAGTCACTGGGATTGTACATGACGCACTGGGACTGTAACTGGCATTATCCATCACACAGTGGGTTTATACACCACACAATGGGATAGGCACTGGGATTATACATCACAAATTGGGACCGGGATTGGGATTATACATCATTAACTTGGATTATACATCACACACTGGGACAATAACTGGGATTATGTATCACACATGCGGACAATAACTTTAACTGGGATTAATCGGTCAGACATTGGTATAGTATCTAGGGTTATACATCACACACTGGGGCAGTAACGGATTGTACATCACAAACTGGGACTGTAATTGGGATTATACATCACACATGGACAGTAACTGGGATTCTACAACACACACAGGGAAAGTAGCTGGGATTACACATCACACACTGGCACAGTAACTGTGATTATACATCACAAACTGGGACAGTGACTGAGATTGTACATCAGATCCTGAGACAGTAACTGGGATTATACATCACACACTGGGACAATAACTGGGATTCTACAACACACACTGGGAAAGTAGCTGGGATTATACATCATGCACTGGGAGAGTAACTGGTATTATACATCACACACAGGGATTCTAACTGGGATTACACACCACACACTCGGACAGTAACTAGGAGTGTATGTCAGGAACTGGGACAGTAAATGGGATTATATATCACACACTGGGACAGTAACTGGGATTATACTTCACACACGGGGACAGTAACTGTTATTATACATTAAATACTGTGACATTAACTGGGTTTATACATCACTAACTGTGAGAGTAGCTGGGATTATACATCACAAACTGAGGCTGTAACTGGGATTATACATCACTAACTGGGACAGTAACTTGGATTATAGATCACGCACTGGGACAATAACTGGGATTATACATCACACAATGGGACTTTAACTGGGATTATAGGTCAGACACTGGGACAGTAACTGGGATTGTACATCACAAACTGGTAGAGTAACTGCGATTATACTTCACACATCACAAACTGCGACAGTTACTGGTATTATACATCACAAACTGAGATAGTACCTGGGATTATACATCACACACTGGGACAGTAAATGGGATTATACATCACACACTGGGTTAGTAACTGGTATTATACATTAAACACTGTGACATTAACTGGGGTTATACATCACACACTGGGACAGTAACTGGGATTATACAACACACACTGGGACTGTAACTGTGATGATACATCGCACACTGGGTTAGTAACTGGTATTATACATTAAACACTGTGACATTAACTGGGGTTATACATCACACACTGGGACAGTAACTGGGATTATACATCACACATCAGCACAGTAACTGGGATTATACATCACACGCTGGGACAGTAACTGCGATTATACATCACACATCACACCCTCGGACAGTAACTGGGATTACAAATCGCAAACTGAGATAGTAACTGAGATTATACATCACACCATTGGTTAGTAACTGGGATTATACATCACACACTGGAGCTCTAAATGGGATTATGCATCACACAGTGGGACTGTATCTGGGATTATACATCACAAATTGGGACACTGCGTGGAATTATACATCACACACTGGGACAGTAACCGATATTATACATTAAATACTGTGACATTAACTCCGGTTATACATCACACACAGGGACAGTAACTGTGATTATACATCACAGGCTCAGACAGTAACTGGGATTATCCATCACAAACTGGGACAGTAACCGGGATTGTACATCACAACTGGGACAGTAATTGGGATTATACATCACACAGTGGGATTATACATCACACACTGCGATAGTAACTGGGACTACACTTCACACACTGGGATAGTAACTTGGATTATACATCAAAAACTGGGACACTAACTGGGATTATACATCACACACTGGGACATTAACTGGGATTATACATCAAAAACTGGGACAGTAACTGTGATTATACATCACACACTGGGACGGCAACTGGGATAATACATCACAAACTGTGACGGTAACTAGCACTATGCATCACTAACTGGGATTATGATTCACAAACTAGGACAGCAAATGGGATTATACATCACACACTGGAGCAGTGACTGGGATTATACAATACACACTAGGACAGGAACTGGGATTATACATCACACACTGGGACAGTAACTGGGATTATGCACCACACACTGGGACAGTGATTGGGAGTATCCATCACAACTGGGACAGTAACTGGGATTATACATCACAACTGGCACAGTAACTGGGATTATACATTAAATACTGCGACATTAACTGGGATTGTCCATCAAAAACTGGGACAGTAACTGGGATTATAGATCACAAACTGGGACAGTAACTGGGATTGTCCATAACAAACAGGGACAGTAACTGTGATTATACATCGCAACTGGCACATTAACTGGGATTATATATATCACACACTGGGACAGTAACTGGGATTATACATCACAAACTGGGACAGTAACTGGGATTATACATCACACACTGGGACAGTAACTGAGATTATACATCAAACACTGGGACAGTAAGTAGGATTATACATCACACACTGGGACAGTAACTGTAATTGTACACCACACAGTGGGATTATGAATCACACACCAGGATACTAACTTTGATTATACATCACACACTGGAACAGTAACTGAGATTATCCATCACAAACTGGGACAGTAACTGGGATTATACATCACATACTGTGACAAGTAACTGGGATTATCCATCACAAACTGGGACAGTAACTGGGATTATACATCACAAACTGGCTCAGTAAATGGGATTATACATCACACACTGGGACAGTAACTGGGATTATACATCACTAACTGGGACTGTAACTGTTATTATACGTTAAATACTGGGACAGTAACTGGGAGTATACAACACACACTGGAACAGTAACTAGGCTTATACATCACACACTGGGAAATAACTGGGATTATACATCACACACTGGGACAGTACCTGGGATTATAAATGTCACACTGGGACAATAACTGGGATTATACATCACACAGTGGGACAGTTATTGGGATTATACATCACACAGTAGAGTTATACTTCACACACTGCGATAGTCACTGGGATTGTACATCACACACTGGGACTGTAACTGGGATAATCCATCACACAGTGGGTTTATACACCACACAATGGGATAGTCACTTGGATTATACATCACAAATTGGGACAGGATTGGGATTATACATCATTAACTTGGATTATACATCACACACTGGCACAATAACTGGGATTATACATCACAACATGGGGACAATAACTGGGATTATACATCACACAATGGGACTTTAACTGGGATTATGGGTCAGACACTCGTATAGTAACTGGGGTTATACATCACACACTGGGGCAGTAACTGTGATTGTACATCATAAATGGGGATAGTAATTGGGATTATACATTACACATGGACTATAACTGGGATTACACATCACACACTGGGAAAGTAACTGGGATTATCCATCACAACCTGGGACTGTAACTAAGATTATACATCACACACTGCGAAATTAACTGTGATTATACATCACACACTGGGACAGTAACTGGGATTCTACAACACACTCTGGGAAAGTTGCTGGGATTACACATCACATTCTGAGACAGTAACTGGGATTATACATCACATACTGTGACAGTAACTGGGAAAATACATCAGATACTGGGCCAGTAACTGCGATTATACATCACACCCTGGGACAGTAACTGGGATTATACATCACAAAACGGGACAGGAACCGGGATAATACATTACTAACTGGCATAGTAACTGGGATTATACATCACACACTGGGACAGTAACTGGGATTATACATCACAAGGGGGGACAGTAACTGTGATAATACATCACACACTGGGACCGTAATGGATTACACATCACACACTGAGACAGTAACTAGGATTATACATCACACACTGGGACAGTAACTGGGATTATACATCACACACTGGGACAGTAACTGGGATTATAAATCACACACTGGGACAATAAGTGGGATTATACATCACACAATGGGACTTTAACTGGGATTATAGGTCAGACACTGGGACAGTAACTGCGAGGATACATCACACATTGGAACAGTAACTGGGATGGTACATCAGAAACTGGGACAGTGACTGGGATTGTACAACACACTGGGACAGTAACTGGGATTACACATCATACACTGGGACAGTAACCGGGATTATCCATCACAAACTGGCTCTGTAACTAAGATTATACATCAAACACTGTGAAATTAATTGTGATTATTCATCACACGCTGGGACAGTAAATGCGATTATACATCACAAACTGTGACAGTGACTGGGATTATACATCACATACTGGGACAGTGACTGCGATGGTACAACACACTGGGACAGTAACTGGGATTACACATCACACACTGGGACAGTAATTGGGATTATACATCACATACTGGGACAGTGACTGGGATTGTACAACACACTGGGACAGTAAGTGGGATTATAAATCTCACACTGGGACAGTAACTGGGATCATACATCACACACTGGGACAGTTACTGGGATTATACATCACACATCGTGGTTACACTTCACACACTGCGATAGTCACTGGGATTGTACATCACGCACTGGGACTGTAACTGGCATTATCCATCACACAGTGGGTTTATAGACCACACAATGGGATAGGCAATGGGATTATACATCACAAATTGGGACAGGGATTGGGATTATACATCATTAACTTGGATTATAAATCACACACTGGGACAGTAACTGGGATTATAAATCTCACACTGGGACAGTAACTGGGATCATACATCACACACTGGGAAAGTAACCGGGATTATCCATCACAATGGCTCTGTAACTAAGATTATACATCAAACACTGCGAAATTCATTGTGATTATTCATCAGTCGCTGGGACAGTAAATGCGATTATACATCACAAACTGGGTCTGTGACTGGGATTATACATCACATACTGGGACAGTGACTGGGATTGTACAACACACTGGGACAGTAACTGGGATTACACATCACACACTGGGACAGTAACTGGGATTATACATCACATACTGGGACAGTGACTGGGATTGACAACACACTGGGAGAGTAACTGGGATTACACATCATACACTGGGACAGTAACCGGGATTATCCATCACAAACTGGCTCTGTACCTAAGATTATACATCAAACACTGTGAAATTAATTGTGATTATTCATCACACGATGGGACAGTAAATGCGATTATACATCACAAACTGTGACAGTGACTGGGATTAGACATCACATACTGGGACAGTGACTGCGATGGTACAACACACTGGGACAGTAACTGGGATTACACATCACACACTGGGACAGTAATTGGGATTATACATCACATACTGGGACAGTGACTGGGATTGAACAACACACTGGGACAGTAACTGGGATTATAAATCTCACACTGGGACAGTAACTGGGATCATACATCACACACTGGGACAGTAACTGGGATTATACATCACACAGTGTGGTTACACTTCACACACTGCGATAGTCACTGGGATTGTACATCACGCACTGGGACTGTAACTGGCATTATCCATCACACAGTGGGTTTATACACCACACAATGGGATAGGCAATGGGATTATACATCACAAATTGGGACCGGGATTGGGATTATACATCATTAACTTGGATTATACATCACACACAGGGACAATAACTGGGATTCTACAACACACACTGGGACAGTAACTGGGATTATACATCACATACAGGGACAGTAACTGGGAAAATATATCAGATACTGGGACAGTAACTGCGATTATACACCGCACACTGGGACAGTAACTGGGATTATACATCACAAACCGGGCCAGGAACCAGGATAATACATTATTAACTGGCATAGTAACTGGGATTATACATCACACACTGAGACAGTAACTGGGATTATGCATCACAAAATGGGACAGTAACTGCGATAATGCATCACACAGTGGGACCGTAACGGATTATACAACACGCTGAGACAGTAACTAGGATTATACATCACACACTGGGACAGTAACTGGGATTATAGATCACACACTTGGACAATAACTGGGATTATACACCACACAATGGGACAGTAACTGGGATTATAGGTCAGACACTGACACAGTAACTGGGATTATACATCACACATTGGGACAGTAACTGGGATTGTACATCACAAACTGGGACAGTGACTGGGATTGTACAATACACTGGGATAGTAACTGGGATTACACATCATACACGGGGACAGTAACTGGGATTATCCATCACAAACTGGGTCTGTAACTAAGATTATACATTAAACACTGCGAAATTAATTGTGATTATTCATCAGTCGCTGGGACAGTAAATGCGATTATACATCACAAACTGGGTCTGTGACTGGGATTATACATCACATACTGGGACAGTGACTGGGATTGTACAACACACTGGGACAGTAACTGGGATTACACATCACAAACTGGGACAGTAACTGGGATTATACATTACATACTGGGACAGTGACTGGGATTGACAACACACTGGGACAGTAACTGGGATTATACATCACAACCTGGGACAGTGACTGGGATTATACATCACATACTGGGTCAGTGACTGGGATTGTACAACACACTGGGACAGTAACTGGGATTACACATCAAACACTGGGAGAGTAACCCGGATTATCTATCACAAACTGGGACTGTAACTAAGATTAAACATCACTCACTGGGAAATTAATTGTGAATATACATCACACGCTGGGACACTAACTGCGATTATACATCACAAACTGGGACAGTGACGGGCATTATACATCACACACTAGGACAGTAACTGGGATTATACTTCACACACTGGGAGAGTAACTGGTATTATAAATCATACACAGGAATTCTAACTGGGATTACACACCACACACTCGGACAGCAACTAGGAGTGTACGTCACGAACTGGGACAGTAAATGGGATTATATATCACACACTGGGACTGTAACTGGGATTATACTTCACACACGGGGACAGTAACTGTCATTATACATTAAATACTGTGACATTAACTGGGGTTATACATCATAAACTGTGAGAGTAACTGGGATTATACATCACAAACTGGGGCAGTAACTGGGATTGTACATCAATAACTGGGACAGTAACTTGGATTATAGATCACACACTGGGACAATAACTGGGATTATACATCACACAATTGGACTTTAACTGGGATTATAGGTCAGACACTGGGACAGTAACTGGGATTGTACATCACAAACTGGGACAGTAACTGCGATTATACTTCACACTTCACAAACTGAGGTAGTAACTGGGATTATACATCACACACTGGGACATTAAATGGGATTATACATCACACACTGGGTTAGTAACTGATATTATACATCAAACACTGTGACATTAACTGGGGTAATACATCACACACTGGGACAGTAACTGGGATTATACAACACACACTGGGACTGTAACTGTGATGAAACATCGCACACTGGGTTAGTAACTGGTATTATACATTAAACACTGTGACATTAACTGGGGTTATACATCACACACTGGGACAGTAACTGGGATTATACATCACACATCAGCACAGTAACTGGGATTATACATCACACGCTGGGACAGTAACTGCGATTATACATCACACATCACACCCTCGCACAGTAACTGGGATTATAAATCACAAACTGAGATAGTAACTGGGTTTATACATCACACATCAGCACCGAAACTGGGATTATACATCACACGCTGGGACAGTAACTGCGATTATACATCACACATCACACCCTCGGACAGTAACTGGGATTATAAATCACAAACTGAGATAGTAACTGGGATTATACATCACACCATTGGTTCGTTACTGGGATTATACATCACACACTGGAGCTCTAAATGGGATTATGCATCACACAGTGGGACTGTATCTGGGATTATACATCACAAATTGGGACACTGCGTGGAATTATACATCACACACTGGGACAGTAACCGGTATTATACATTAAGTACTGTGACATTAACTCCGGTTATACATCACACACAGGGACAGTAACTGTGATTATACATCACAGGCTCAGACAGTAACTGGGATTATCCATCACAAACTGGGACAGTAACCGGGATTGTACATCACAACTGGGACAGTAATTGGGATTATACATCACACAGTGGGATTATACATCACACACTGCGATAGTAACTGGGACTATACATCACAAACTGGGATAGTAACTTGGATTATACATCAAAAACTGGGACAGTAACTGATTATTCATCACACACTGGGACGGTAACTGGGATTATACATCACAAACTGGGAAGGTAACTAGTATTATACATCACTAACTGGGATTATGATTCACAAACTAGGACAGCAAATGGGATTATACATCACACACTGGGGCAGTGACTGGGATTATACAATACACACTAGGACAGGAACTGGGATTATACATCACACACTGGGACAGTAACTGGGATTATGCATCACACACTGGGACAGTGATTGGGAGTATCCATCACAACTGGGACAGTAACTGGGATTATACATCACACACTTGGACAGTAACTGGGATTATACATCACAAACTGGGACAGTATCTTGAATTCAACATCACACACTGGGACAATAACTGGGATTATCCATCACAAACTGGGACAGTAACTGAGACTATACATCAAAAACTGGGACAGTATGTTGGATTATTCATCACACGCTGGGACAAGAATTGGGATTATACATCATACACTGCGACAGTAACTGTTATTATATATTACGAACTGCGCCAGTAATTGGGATTATACGTCACACAGTGTGATTATACATCACACACTGTGATAGTAACTGGGACTATACATCACAAACTGGGATAGTAACTTGGATTATACATCAAAAACTGGGACACTAACTCGGATTCGACATCACACACTGGGACATTAACTGGGATTATACATCAAAAACTGGGACAGTAACTGTGATTATAAATCACACTCTGGGACAGTAACTGCGATTATAAATCACACACTGGGACAGTAACTGGGATTATACATCACAAACTGGGATAGTAACTTTGAATTATACATCACACAATGGGATTATGAATCACACACTAGGATATTAACTGATTATACATCACACAATGGGAGAGTAACTGGGATTATACATCACAAACTGGGACTGTAACTGGTATTATACATCACTAACTGGGATTATGATTCACAAACTGGGACTGCAAATGGGATTATACATCACACATTGGGCCAGTGACTGGGATTATGCATCACAAAATGGGACAGTAACTGGGATAACGCATCACACAGTGGGACCGTAACAGATTATACAACACACGCTGAGACAGTAACTAGGATTATACATCACACACTGGGACAGTAACTGGGATTATACGTCACACACAGGGACAGGAACTGGGATTATAGATCACACACTTGGACAATACCTGGGATTATACACCACACAATGGGACATTAACTGGGATTATAGGTCAGACACTGGGACAGTAACTGGGATTATACATCACACATTGGGAAAGTAACTGGGATTGTACATCACAAACTGGGACAGTGACTGGGATTGTACAATACACTGGGACAGTAACTGGGATTACACATCATACACGGGGACAGTAACTGGGATTATCCATCACAAACTGGGTCTGTAACTAAGATTATACATTAAACACTGCGAAATTAATTGTGATTATTCATCAGTCGCTGGGACAGTAAATGCGATTATACATCACAAACTGGGTCTGTGACTGGGATTATACATCACATACTGGGACAGTGACTGGGATTGTACAACACACTGGGACAGTAACTGGGATTACACATCACACACTGGGACAGTAACTGGGATTATACATCACACATTGGGAAAGTAACTGGGATTGTACATCACAAACTGGGACAGTGACTGGAATTGTACAATACACTGGGACAGTAACTGGGATTACACATCATACACGGGGACAGTAACTGGGATTATCCATCACAAACTGGGTCTGTAACTAAGATTATACATTAAACACTGCGAAATTAATTGTGATTATGCATCAGTCGCTGGGACAGTAAATGCGATTATACATCACAAACTGGGTCTGTGACTGGGATTATACATCACATACTGGGACAGTGACTGGGATTGTACAACACACTGGGACAGTAACTGGGATTACACATCACACACTGGGACAGTAACTGGGATTATACATCACATACTGGGACAGTGACTGGGATTGTACAACACAAACTGGGACAGTAACTGTGATTATACTTCACACTTCACAAACTGAGGTAGTAACTGGGATTATACATCACACACTGGGACATTAAATGGGATTATACATCACACACTGGGTTAGTAACTGGTATTATACATCAAACACTGTGACCTTAACTGGGGTTATACATCACACACTGGGACAGTAACTGGGATTATACAACACACACTGGGACTGTAACTGTGATGAAACATCGCACACTGGGTTAGTAACTGGTATTATACATTAAACACTGTGACATTAACTGGGGTTATACATCACACACTGGGACAGTAACTGGGATTATCCCTCACACTGCGGACAGTAACTGGGATTATATATCACAAACTGGGACAGTTACTGGGATTATACATCATTAACTGGGATTATGAATCACAAACTGGGATTATACATCACACACTGGGACAGTAACTAGGATTATACATCACACACTGGGACAGTAACTGGGATTATACATCACACACTGGGACAGTAACTGGGATTATAAATCACACACTGGGACAATAAGTGGGATTATACATCACACAATGGGACTTTAACTGGGATTATAGGTCAGACACTGGGACAGTAACTGCGAGTATACATCACACATTGGGACAGTAACTGGGATGGTACATCACAAACTGGGACAGTGACTGGGATTGATTGGGAGTGACTGGGTCTGTAACTAAGATTATACATTAAACACTGCGAAATTAATTGTGATTAGTCATCAGTCGCTGGGACAGTAAATGCGATTATACATCACAAACTGGGTCTGTGACTGGGATTGTACAACACACTGGGACAGTAACTGGGATTACACATCACACACTGGGACAGTAACTGGGATTATACATCACATACTGGGAGAGTAACTGGTATTATAAATCATACACAGGAATTCTAACTGGGATTACACACCACACACTCGGACAGCAACTAGGAGTGTACGTCACGAACTGGGACAGTAAATGGGATTATATATCACACACTGGGACAGTAACTGGGATTATACTTCACACACGGTGACAGTAACTGTCATTATACATTAAATACTGTGACATTAACTGGGGTTATACATCATAAACTGTGAGAGTAACTGGGATTATACATCACAAACTGGGGCAGTAACTGGGATTGTACATCAATAACTGGGACAGTAACTTGGATTATAGATCACACACTGGGACAATAACTGGGATTATACATCACACAATTGGACTTTAACTGGGATTATAGGTCAGACACTGGGACAGTAACTGGGATTGTACATCACAAACTGGGACAGTAACTGCGATTATACTTCACACTTCACAAACTGAGGTAGTAACTGGGATTATACATCACACACTGGGACATTAAATGGGATTATACATCACACACTGGGTTAGTAACTGGTATTATACATCAAACACTGTGACATTAACTGGGGTTATACATCACACACTGGGACAGTAACTGGGATTATACAACACACACTGGGACTGTAACTGTGATGAAACATCGCACACTGGGTTAGTAACTGGTATTATACATTAAACACTGTGACATTAACTGGGGTTATACATCACACACTGGGACAGTAACTGGGATTATACATCACACATCAGCACAGTAACTGGGATTATACATCACACGCTGGGACAGTAACTGCGATTATACATCACACATCACACCCTTGCACAGTAACTGGGATTATAAATCACAAACTGAGATAGTAACTGGGTTTATACATCACACATCAGCACCGAAACTGGGATTATACATCACACGCTGGGACAGTAACTGCGATTATACATCACACATCACACCCTTGGACAGTAACTGGGATTATAAATCACAAACTGAGATAGTAACTGGGATTATACATCACACCATTGGTTCGTTACTGGGATTATACATCACACACTGGAGCTCTAAATGGGATTATGCATCACACAGTGGGACTGTATCTGGAATTATACATCACAAATTGGGACACTGCGTGGAATTATACATCACACACTGGGACAGTAACCGGTATTATACATTAAATACTGTGACATTAACTCCGGTTATACATCACACACAGGGACAGTAACTGTGATTATACATCACAGGCTCAGACAGTAACTGGGATTATCCATCACAAACTGGGACAGTAACCGGGATTGTACATCACAAACTGGGACAGTAATTGGGATTATACATCACACGGTGGGATTACACATCACACACTGCGATAGTAACTGGGACTATACATCACAAACTGGGATAGTAACTTGGATTATACATCAAAAACTGGGACACTAACTGGGATTATACTTCACACTGGGACATTAACTGGGATTATACATCAAAAACTGGGACAGTAACTGATTATTCATCACACACTGGGATGGTAACTGGGATTATACATCACAAACTGGGAAGGTAACTAGTATTATACATCACTAACTGGGATTATGATTCACAAACTAGGACAGCAAATGGGATTATACATCACACACTGGGGCAGTGACTGGGATTATACAATACACACTAGGACAGGAACTGGGATTATACATCGCACACTGGGACAGTAACTGGGATTATGCACCACACACTGGGACAGTGATTGGGAGTATCCATCACAACTGGGACAGTAACTGGGATTATACATCACACACTGGGACAGTAACTGGGATTATACATCACAAACTGGGACAGTATCTTGAATTCAACATCACACATTGGGACAATAACTGGGATTATCCATCACAAACTGGGACAGTAACTGAGACTATACAGCAAAAACTGGGACAGTATGTTGGATTATTCATCACACGCTGGGACAAGAATTGGGATTATACATCATACACTGCGACAGTAACTGTTATTATATATTACGAACTGCGCCAGTAATTGGGATTATACGTCACACAGTGTGATTATACATCACACACTGTGATAGTAACTGGGACTATACATCACAAACTGGGATAGTAACTTGGATTATACATCAAAAACTGGGACACTAACTCGGATTCGACATCACACACTGGGACATTAACTGGGATTATACATCAAAAACTGGGACAGTAACTGTGATTATAAATCACACTCTGGGACAGTAACTGCGATTATAAATCACACACTGGGACAGTAACTGGGATTATACATCACAAACTGGGATAGTTACTTTGAATTATACATCACACAATGGGATTATGAATCACACACTAGGATATTAACTGATTATACATCACACAATGGGACAGTAACTGGGATTATACATCACAAACTGGGACTGTAACTGGTATTATACATCACTAACTGGGATTATGATTCACAAACTGGGACTGCAAATGGGATTATACATCACACATTGGGGCAGTGCCTGGGATTATGCATCACAAAATGGGACAGTAACTGGGATTATAAATCACACACTGGGACAATAAGTGGGATTATACATCACACAATGGGACTTTAACTGGGATTATAGGTCAGACACTGGGACAGTAACTGCGAGTATACATCACACATTGGGACAGTAACTGGGATGGTACATCACAAACTGGGACAGTGACTGGGATTGATTGGGAGTGACTGGGTCTGTAACTAAGATTATACATTAAACACTGCGAAATTCATTGTGATTATTCATCAGTCGCTGGGACAGTAAATGCGATTATACATCACAAACTGGGTCTGTGACTGGGATTATACATCACATACTGGGACAGTGACTGGGATTGTACAACACACTGGGACAGTAACTGGGATTACACATCACACACTGGGACAGTAACTGGGGTTATACATCACATACTGGGACAGTGACTGGGATTGACAACACACTGGGAGAGTAACTGGGATTACACATCATACACTGGGACAGTAACCGGGATTATCCATCACAAACTGGCTCTGTACCTAAGATTATACATCAAACACTGTGAAATTAATTGTGATTATTCATCACACGCTGGGACAGTAAATGCGATTATACATCACAAACTGTGACAGTGACTGGGATTAGACATCACATACTGGGACAGTGACTGCGATGGTACAACACACTGGGACAGTAACTGGGATTACACATCACACACTGGGACAGTAATTGGGATTATACATCACATACTGGGACAGTGACTGGGATTGAACAACACACTGGGACAGTAACTGGGATTATAAATCTCACACTGGGACAGTAACTGGGATCATACATCACACACTGGGACAGTAACTGGGATTATACATCACACAGTGTGGTTACACTTCACACACTGCGATAGTCACTGGGATTGTACATCACGCACTGGGACTGTAACTGGCATTATCCATCACACAGTGGGTTTATAAACCACACAATGGGATAGGCAATGGGATTATACATCACAAATTGGGACCGGGATTGGGATTATACATCATTAACTTGGATTATACATCACACACAGGGACAATAACTGGGATTCTACAACACACACTGGGACAGTAACTGGGATTATACATCACATACAGGGACAGTAACTGGGAAAATACATCAGATACTGGGACAGTAACTGCGATTATACACCGCACACTGGGACAGTAACTGGGATTATACATCACAAACCGGGCCAGGAACCAGGATAATACATTATTAACTGGCATAGTAACTGGGATTATACATCACACACTGAGACAGTAACTGGGATTATGCATCACAAAATGGGACAGTAACTGCGATAATGCATCACACAGTGGGACCGTAACGGATTATACAACACGCTGAGACAGTAACTAGGATTATACATCACACACTGGGACAGTAACTGGGATTATAGATCACACACTTGGACAATAACTGGGATTATACACCACACAATGGGACAGTAACTGGGATTATAGGTCAGACACTGACACAGTAACTGGGATTATACATCACACATTGGGACAGTAACTGGGATTGTACATCACAAGCTGGGACAGTGACTGGGATTGTACAATACACTGGGACAGTAACTGGGATTACACATCATACACGGGGACAGTAACTGGGATTATCCATCACAAACTGGGTCTGTAACTAAGATTATACATTAAACACTGCGAAATTAATTGTGATTATTCATCAGTCGCTGGGACAGTAAATGCGATTATACATCACAAACTGGGTCTGTGACTGGGATTATACATCACATACTGGGACAGTGACTGGGATTGTACAACACACTGGAACAGTAACTGGGATTACACATCACAAACTGGGACAGTAACTGGGATTATACATCACATACTGGGACAGTGACTGGGATTGACAACACACTGGGACAGTAACTGGGATTATACATCACAACCTGGGACAGTGACTGGGATTATACATCACATACTGGGTCAGTGACTGGGATTGTACAACACACTGGGACAGTAACTGGGATTACACATCAAACACTGGGAGAGTAACCCGGATTATCTATCACAAACTGAGACTGTAACTAAGATTAAACATCACTCACTGGGAAATTAATTGTGAATATACATCACACGCTGGGACACTAACTGCGATTATACATCACAAACTGGGACAGTGACGGGCATTATACATCACACACTAGGACAGTAACTGGGATTATACTTCACACACTGGGAGAGTAACTGGTATTATACATCATACACAGGAATTCTAACTGGGATTACACACCACACACTCGGACAGCAACTAGGAGTGTACGTCACGAACTGGGACAGTAAATGGGATTATATATCACACACTGGGACTGTAACTGGGATTATACTTCACACACGGGGACAGTAACTGTCATTATACATTAAATACTGTGACATTAACTGGGGTTATACATCATAAACTGTGAGAGTAACTGGGATTATACATCACAAACTGGGGCAGTAACTGGGATTGTACATCAATAACTGGGACAGTAACTTGGATTATAGATCACACACTGGGACAATAACTGGGATTATACATCACACAATTGGACTTTAACTGGGATTATAGGTCAGACACTGGGACAGTAACTGGGATTGTACATCACAAACTGGGACAGTAACTGCGATTATACTTCACACTTCACAAACTGAGGTAGTAACTGGGATTATACATCACACACTGGGACATTAAATGGGATTATACATCACACACTGGGTTAGTAACTGGTATTATACATCAAACACTGTGACATTAACTGGGGTTATACATCACACACTGGGACAGTAACTGGGATTATACAACACACACTGGGACTGTAACTGTGATGAAACATCGCACACTGGGTTAGTAACTGGTATTATACATTAAACACTGTGACATTAACTGGGGTTATACATCACACACTGGGACAGTAACTGGGATTATACATCACACATCAGCACAGTAACTGGGATTATACATCACACGCTGGGACAGTAACTGCGATTATACATCACACATCACACCCTCGCACAGTAACTGGGATTATAAATCACAAACTGAGATAGTAACTGGGTTTATACATCACACATCAGCACCGAAACTGGGATTATACATCACACGCTGGGACAGTAACTGCGATTATACATCACACATCACACCCTCGGACAGTAACTGGGATTATAAATCACAAACTGAGATAGTAACTGGGATTATACATCACACCATTAGTTCGTTACTGGGATTATACATCACACACTGGAGCTCTAAATGGGATTATGCATCACACAGTGGGACTGTATCTGGGATTATACATCACAAATTGGGACACTGCGTGGAATTATACATCACACACTGGGACAGTAACCGGTATTATACATTAAATACTGTGACATTAACTCCGGTTATACATCACACACAGGGACAGTAACTGTGATTATACATCACAGGCTCAGACAGTAACTGGGATTATCCATCACAAACTGGGACAGTAACCGGGATTGTACATCACAAACTGGGACAGTAATTGGGATTATACATCACACGGTGGGATTACACATCACACACTGCGATAGTAACTGGGACTATACATCACAAACTGGGATAGTAACTTGGATTATACATCAAAAACTGGGACACTAACTGGGATTATACTTCATACTGGGACATTAACTGGGATTATACATCAAAAACTGGGACAGTAACTGATTATTCATCACACACTGGGATGGTAACTGGGATTATACATCACAAACTGGGAAGGTAACTAGTATTATACATCACTAACTGGGATTATGATTCACAAACTAGGACAGCAAATGGGATTATACATCACACACTGGGGCAGTGACTGGGATTATACAATACACACTAGGACAGGAACTGGGATTATACATCGCACACTGGGACAGTAACTGGGATTATGCACCACACACTGGGACAGTGATTGGGAGTATCCATCACAACCGGGACAGTAACTGGGATTATACATCACACACTGGGACAGTATCTTGAATTCAACATCACACATTGGGACAATAACTGGGATTATCCATCACAAACTGGGACAGTAACTGAGACTATACAGCAAAAACTGGGACAGTATGTTGGATTATTCATCACACGCTGGGACAAGAATTGGGATTATACATCATACACTGCGACAGTAACTGTTATTATATATTACGAACTGCGCCAGTAATTGGGATTATACGTCACACAGTGTGATTATACATCACACACTGTGATAGTAACTGGGACTATACATCACAAACTGGGATAGTAACTTGGATTATACATCAAAAACTGGGACACTAACTCGGATTCGACATCACACACTGGGACATTAACTGGGATTATACATCAAAAACTGGGACAGTAACTGTGATTATAAATCACACTCTGGGACAGTAACTGCGATTATAAATCACACACTGGGACAGTAACTGGGATTATACATCACAAACTGGGATAGTTACTTTGAATTATACATCACACAATGGGATTATGAATCACACACTAGGATATTAACTGATTATACATCACACAATGGGACAGTAACTGGGATTATACATCACAAACTGGGACTGTAACTGGTATTATACATCACTAACTGGGATTATGATTCACAAACTGGGACTGCAAATGGGATTATACATCACACATTGGGGCAGTGCCTGGGATTATGCATCACAAAATGGGACAGTAACTGGGATTATAAATCACACACTGGGACAATAAGTGGGATTATACATCACACAATGGGACTTTAACTGGGATTATAGGTCAGACACTGGGACAGTAACTGCGAGTATACATCACACATTGGGACAGTAACTGGGATGGTACATCACAAACTGGGACAGTGACTGGGATTGATTGGGAGTGACTGGGTCTGTAACTAAGATTATACATTAAACACTGCGAAATTCATTGTGATTATTCATCAGTCGCTGGGACAGTAAATGCGATTATACATCACAAACTGGGTCTGTGACTGGGATTATACATCACATACTGGGACAGTGACTGGGATTGTACAACACACTGGGACAGTAACTGGGATTACACATCACACACTGGGACAGTAACTGGGATTATACATCACATACTGGGACAGTGACTGGGATTGACAACACACTGGGAGAGTAACTGGGATTACACATCATACACTGGGACAGTAACCGGGATTATCCATCACAAACTGGCTCTGTACCTAAGATTATACATCAAACACTGTGAAATTAATTGTGATTATTCATCACACGCTGGGACAGTAAATGCGATTATACATCACAAACTGTGACAGTGACTGGGATTAGACATCACATACTGGGACAGTGACTGCGATGGTACAACACACTGGGACAGTAACTGGGATTACACATCACACACTGGGACAGTAATTGGGATTATACATCACATACTGGGACAGTGACTGGGATTGAACAACACACTGGGACAGTAACTGGGATTATAAATCTCACACTGGGACAGTAACTGGGATCATACATCACACACTGGGACAGTAACTGGGATTATACATCACACAGTGTGGTTACACTTCACACACTGCGATAGTCACTGGGATTGTACATCACGCACTGGGACTGTAACTGGCATTATCCATCACACAGTGGGTTTATACACCACACAATGGGATAGGCAATGGGATTATACATCACAAATTGGGACCGGGATTGGGATTATACATCATTAACTTGGATTATACATCACACACAGGGACAATAACTGGGATTCTACAACACACACTGGGACAGTAACTGGGATTATACATCACATACAGGGACAGTAACTGGGAAAATACATCAGATACTGGGACAGTAACTGCGATTATACACCGCACACTGGGACAGTAACTGGGATTATACATCACAAACCGGGCCAGGAACCAGGATAATATATAATTAACTGGCATAGTAACTGGGATTATACATCACACACTGAGACAGTAACTGGGATTATGCATCACAAAATGGGACAGTAACTGCGATAATGCATCACACAGTGGGACCGTAACGGATTATACAACACGCTGAGACAGTAACTAGGATTATACATCACACACTGGGACAGTAACTGGGATTATAGATCACACACTTGGACAATAACTGGGATTATACATCACACATTGGGCCAGTGACTGGGATTATGCATCACAAAATGGGACAGTAACTGGGATAACGCATCACACAGTGGGACCGTAACAGATTATACAACACACGCTGAGACAGTAACTAGGATTATACATCACACACTGGGACAGTAACTGGGATTATACGTCACACACAGGGACAGGAACTGGGATTATAGATCACACACTTGGACAATACCTGGGATTATACACCACACAATGGGACATTAACTGGGATTATAGGTCAGACACTGGGACAGTAACTGGGATTATACATCACACATTGGGAAAGTAACTGGGATTGTACATCACAAACTGGGACAGTGACTGGGATTGTACAATACACTGGGACAGTAACTGGGATTACACATCATACACGGGGACAGTAACTGGGATTATCCATCACAAACTGGGTCTGTAACTAAGATTATACATTAAACACTGCGAAATTAATTGTGATTATTCATCAGTCGCTGGGACAGTAAATGCGATTATACATCACAAACTGGGTCTGTGACTGGGATTATACATCACATACTGGGACAGTGACTGGGATTGTACAACACACTGGGACAGTAACTGGGATTACACATCACACACTGGGACAGTAACTGGGATTATACATCACACATTGGGAAAGTAACTGGGATTGTACATCACAAACTGGGACAGTGACTGGAATTGTACAATACACTGGGACAGTAACTGGGATTACACATCATACACGGGGACAGTAACTGGGATTATCCATCACAAACTGGGTCTGTAACTAAGATTATACATTAAACACTGCGAAATTAATTGTGATTATGCATCAGTCGCTGGGACAGTAAATGCGATTATACATCACAAACTGGGTCTGTGACTGGGATTATACATCACATACTGGGACAGTGACTGGGATTGTACAACACACTGGGACAGTAACTGGGATTACACATCACACACTGGGACAGTAACTGGGATTATACATCACATACTGGGACAGTGACTGGGATTGTACAACACAAACTGGGACAGTAACTGTGATTATACTTCACACTTCACAAACTGAGGTAGTAACTGGGATTATACATCACACACTGGGACATTAAATGGGATTATACATCACACACTGGGTTAGTAACTGGTATTATACATCAAACACTGTGACCTTAACTGGGGTTATACATCACACACTGGGACAGTAACTGGGATTATACAACACACACTGGGACTGTAACTGTGATGAAACATCGCACACTGGGTTAGTAACTGGTATTATACATTAAACACTGTGACATTAACTGGGGTTATACATCACACACTGGGACAGTAACTGGGATTATCCCTCACACTGCGGACAGTAACTGGGATTATATATCACAAACTGGGACAGTTACTGGGATTATACATCATTAACTGGGATTATGAATCACAAACTGGGATTATACATCACACACTGGGACAGTAACTAGGATTATACATCACACACTGGGACAGTAACTGGGATTATACATCACACACTGGGACAGTAACTGGGATTATAAATCACACACTGGGACAATAAGTGGGATTATACATCACACAATGGGACTTTAACTGGGATTATAGGTCAGACACTGGGACAGTAACTGCGAGTATACATCACACATTGGGACAGTAACTGGGATGGTACATCACAAACTGGGACAGTGACTGGGATTGATTGGGAGTGACTGGGTCTGTAACTAAGATTATACATTAAACACTGCGAAATTAATTGTGATTAGTCATCAGTCGCTGGGACAGTAAATGCGATTATACATCACAAACTGGGTCTGTGACTGGGATTGTACAACACACTGGGACAGTAACTGGGATTACACATCACACACTGGGACAGTAACTGGGATTATACATCACATACTGGGAGAGTAACTGGTATTATAAATCATACACAGGAATTCAAACTGGGATTACACACCACACACTCGGACAGCAACTAGGAGTGTACGTCACGAACTGGGACAGTAAATGGGATTATATATCACACACTGGGACAGTAACTGGGATTATACTTCACACACGGGGACAGTAACTGTCATTATACATTAAATACTGTGACATTAACTGGGGTTATACATCATAAACTGTGAGAGTAACTGGGATTATACATCACAAACTGGGGCAGTAACTGGGATTGTACATCAATAACTGGGACAGTAACTTGGATTATAGATCACACACTGGGACAATAACTGGGATTATACATCACACAATTGGACTTTAACTGGGATTATAGGTCAGACACTGGGACAGTAACTGGGATTGTACATCACAAACTGGGACAGTAACTGCGATTATACTTCACACTTCACAAACTGAGGTAGTAACTGGGATTATACATCACACACTGGGACATTAAATGGGATTATACATCACACACTGGGTTAGTAACTGGTATTATACATCAAACACTGTGACATTAACTGGGGTTATACATCACACACTGGGACAGTAACTGGGATTATACAACACACTGGGACAGTAACTGGGATTACACATCACACACTGGGACAGTAACTGGGATTATACATCACACATTGGGAAAGTAACTGGGATTGTACATCACAAACTGGGACAGTGACTGGAATTGTACAATACACTGGGACAGTAACTGGGATTACACATCATACACGGGGACAGTAACTGGGATTATCCATCACAAACTGGGTCTGTAACTAAGATAATACATTAAACACTGCGAAATTAATTGTGATTATGCATCAGTCGCTGGGACAGTAAATGCGATTATACATCACAAACTGGGTCTGTGACTGGGATTATACATCACATACTGGGACAGTGACTGGGATTGTACAACACACTGGGACAGTAACTGGGATTACACATCACACACTGGGACAGTAACTGGGATTATACATCACATACTGGGACAGTGACTGGGATTGTACAACACAAACTGGGACAGTAACTGTGATTATACTTCACACTTCACAAACTGAGGTAGTAACTGGGATTATACATCACACACTGGGACATTAAATGGGATTATACATCACACACTGGGTTAGTAACTGGTATTATACATCAAACACTGTGACATTAACTGGGGTTATACATCACACACTGGGACAGTAACTGGGATTATACAACACACACTGGGACTGTAACTGTGATGAAACATCGCACACTGGGTTAGTAACTGGTATTATACATTAAACACTGTGACATTAACTGGGGTTATACATCACACACTGGGACAGTAACTGGGATTATCCCTCACACTGCGGACAGTAACTGGGATTATATATCACAAACTGGGACAGTTACTGGGATTATACATCATTAACTGGGATTATGAATCACAAACTGGGATTATACATCACACACTGGGACAGTAACTAGGATTATACATCACACACTGGGACAGTAACTGGGATTATACATCACATACTGGGACAGTAACTGGGATTATAAATCACACACTGGGACAATAAGTGGGATTATACATCACACAATGGGACTTTAACTGGGATTATAGGTCAGACACTGGGACAGTAACTGCGAGTATACATCACACATTGGGACAGTAACTGGGATGGTACATCACAAACTGGGACAGTGACTGGGATTGATTGGGAGTGACTGGGTCTGTAACTAAGATTATACATTAAACACTGCGAAATTAATTGTGATTAGTCATCAGTCGCTGGGACAGTAAATGCGATTATACATCACAAACTGGGTCTGTGACTGGGATTGTACAACACACTGGGACAGTAACTGGGATTACACATCACACACTGGGACAGTAACTGGGATTATACATCACATACTGGGAGAGTAACTGGTATTATAAATCATACACAGGAATTCTAACTGGGATTACACACCACACACTCGGACAGCAACTAGGAGTGTACGTCACGAACTGGGACAGTAAATGGGATTATATATCACACACTGGGACAGTAACTGGGATTATACTTCACACACGGGGACAGTAACTGTCATTATACATTAAATACTGTGACATTAACTGGGGTTATACATCATAAACTGTGAGAGTAACTGGGATTATACATCACAAACTGGGGCAGTAACTGGGATTGTACATCAATAACTGGGACAGTAACTTGGATTATAGATCACACACTGGGACAATAACTGGGATTATACATCACACAATTGGACTTTAACTGGGATTATAGGTCAGACACTGGGACAGTAACTGGGATTGTACATCACAAACTGGGACAGTAACTGCGATTATACTTCACACTTCACAAACTGAGGTAGTAACTGGGATTATACATCACACACTGGGACATTAACTGGGGTTATACATCACACACTGGGACAGTAACTGGGATTATAAATCACAAACTGAGATAGTAACTGGGATTATACATCACACCATTGGTTCGTTACTGGGATTATACATCACACACTGGAGCTCTAAATGGGATTATGCATCACACAGTGGGACTGTATCTGGGATTATACATCACAAATTGGGACACTGCGTGGAATTATACATCACACACTGGGACAGTAACCGGTATTATACATTAAATACTGTGACATTAACTCCGGTTATACATCACACACAGGGACAGTAACTGTGATTATACATCACAGGCTCAGACAGTAACTGGGATTATCCATCACAAACTGGGACAGTAACCGGGATTGTACATCACAAACTGGGACAGTAATTGGGATTATACATCACACGGTGGGATTACACATCACACACTGCGATAGTAACTGGGACTATACATCACAAACTGGGATAGTAACTTGGATTATACATCAAAAACTGGGATACTAACTGGGATTATACTTCACACTGGGACATTAACTGGGATTATACATCAAAAACTGGGACAGTAACTGATTATTCATCACAAACTGGGAAGGTAACTAGTATTATACATCACTAACTGGGATTATGATTCACAAACTAGGACAGCAAATGGGATTATACATCACACACTGGGGCAGTGACTGGGATTATACAATACACACTAGGACAGGAACTGGGATTATACATCGCACACTGGGACAGTAACTGGGATTATGCACCACACACTGGGACAGTGATTGGGAGTATCCATCACAACTGGGACAGTAACTGGGATTATACATCACACACTGGGACAGTAACTGGGATTATACATCACAAACTGGGACAGTATCTTGAATTCAACATCACACATTGGGACAATAACTGGGATTATCCATCACAAACTGGGACAGTAACTGAGACTATACAGCAAAAACTGGGACAGTATGTTGGATTATTCATCACACGCTGGGACAAGAATTGGGATTATACATCATACACTGCGACAGTAACTGTTATTATATATTACGAACTGCGCCAGTAATTGGGATTATACGTCACACAGTGTGATTATACATCACACACTGTGATAGTAACTGGGACTATACATCACAAACTGGGATAGTAACTTGGATTATACATCAAAAACTGGGACACTAACTCGGATTCGACATCACACACTGGGACATTAACTGGGATTATACATCAAAAACTGGGACAGTAACTGTGATTATAAATCACACTCTGGGACAGTAACTGCGATTATAAATCACACACTGGGACAGTAACTGGGATTATACATCACAAACTGGGATAGTTACTTTGAATTATACATCACACAATGGGATTATGAATCACACACTAGGATATTAACTGATTATACATCACACAATGGGACAGTAACTGGGATTATACATCACAAACTGGGACTGTAACTGGTATTATACATCACTAACTGGGATTATGATTCACAAACTGGGACTGCAAATGGGATTATACATCACACATTGGGGCAGTGCCTGGGATTATGCATCACAAAATGGGACAGTAACTGGGATTATAAATCACACACTGGGACAATAAGTGGGATTATACATCACACAATGGGACTTTAACTGGGATTATAGGTCAGACACTGGGACAGTAACTGCGAGTATACATCACACATTGGGACAGTAACTGGGATGGTACATCACAAACTGGGACAGTGACTGGGATTGATTGGGAGTGACTGGGTCTGTAACTAAGATTATACATTAAACACTGCGAAATTCATTGTGATTATTCATCAGTCGCTGGGACAGTAAATGCGATTATACATCACAAACTGGGTCTGTGACTGGGATTATACATCACATACTGGGACAGTGACTGGGATTGTACAACACACTGGGACAGTAACTGGGATTACACATCACACACTGGGACAGTAACTGGGATTATACATCACATACTGGGACAGTGACTGGGATTGACAACACACTGGGAGAGTAACTGGGATTACACATCATACACTGGGACAGTAACCGGGATTATCCATCACAAACTGGCTCTGTACCTAAGATTATACATCAAACACTGTGAAATTAATTGTGATTATTCATCACACGCTGGGACAGTAAATGCGATTATACATCACAAACTGTGACAGTGACTGGGATTAGACATCACATACTGGGACAGTGACTGCGATGGTACAACACACTGGGACAGTAACTGGGATTACACATCACACACTGGGACAGTAATTGGGATTATACATCACATACTGGGACAGTGACTGGGATTGAACAACACACTGGGACAGTAACTGGGATTATAAATCTCACACTGGGACAGTAACTGGGATCATACATCACACACTGGGACAGTAACTGGGATTATACATCACACAGTGTGGTTACACTTCACACACTGCGATAGTCACTGGGATTGTACATCACGCACTGGGACTGTAACTGGCATTATCCATCACACAGTGGGTTTATACACCACACAATGGGATAGGCAATGGGATTATACATCACAAATTGGGACCGGGATTGGGATTATACATCATTAACTTGGATTATACATCACACACAGGGACAATAACTGGGATTCTACAACACACACTGGGACAGTAACTGGGATTATACATCACATACAGGGACAGTAACTGGGAAAATACATCAGATACTGGGACAGTAACTGCGATTATACACCGCACACTGGGACAGTAACTGGGATTATACATCACAAACCGGGCCAGGAACCAGGATAATACATTATTAACTGGCATAGTAACTGGGATTATACATCACACACTGAGACAGTAACTGGGATTATGCATCACAAAATGGGACAGTAACTGCGATAATGCATCACACAGTGGGACCGTAACGGATTATACAACACGCTGAGACAGTAACTAGGATTATACATCACACACTGGGACAGTAACTGGGATTATAGATCACATACTTGGACAATAACTGGGATTATACACCACACAATGGGACAGTAACTGGGATTATAGGTCAGACACTGACACAGTAACTGGGATTATACATCACACATTGGGACAGTAACTGGGATTGTACATCACAAGCTGGGACAGTGACTGGGATTGTACAATACACTGGGACAGTAACTGGGATTACACATCATACACGGGGACAGTAACTGGGATTATCCATCACAAACTGGGTCTGTAACTAAGATTATACATTAAACACTGCGAAATTAATTGTGATTATTCATCAGTCGCTGGGACAGTAAATGCGATTATACATCACAAACTGGGTCTGTGACTGGGATTATACATCACATACTGGGACAGTGACTGGGATTGTACAACACACTGGAACAGTAACTGGGATTACACATCACAAACTGGGACAGTAACTGGGATTATACATCACATACTGGGACAGTGACTGGGATTGACAACACACTGGGACAGTAACTGGGATTATACATCACAACCTGGGACAGTGACTGGGATTATACATCACATACTGGGTCAGTGACTGGGATTGTACAACACACTGGGACAGTAACTGGGATTACACATCAAACACTGGGAGAGTAACCCGGATTATCTATCACAAACTGAGACTGTAACTAAGATTAAACATCACTCACTGGGAAATTAATTGTGAATATACATCACACGCTGGGACACTAACTGCGATTATGCATCACAAACTGGGACAGTGACGGGCATTATACATCACACACTAGGACAGTAACTGGGATTATACTTCACACACTGGGAGAGTAACTGGTATTATACATCATACACAGGAATTCTAACTGGGATTACACACCACACACTCGGACAGCAACTAGGAGTGTACGTCACGAACTGGGACAGTAAATGGGATTATATATCACACACTGGGACTGTAACTGGGATTATACTTCACACACGGGGACAGTAACTGTCATTATACATTAAATACTGTGACATTAACTGGGGTTATACATCATAAACTGTGAGAGTAACTGGGATTATACATCACAAACTGGGGCAGTAACTGGGATTGTACATCAATAACTGGGACAGTAACTTGGATTATAGATCACACACTGGGACAATAACTGGGATTATACATCACACAATTGGACTTTAACTGGGATTATAGGTCAGACACTGGGACAGTAACTGGGATTGTACATCACAAACTGGGACAGTAACTGCGATTATACTTCACACTTCACAAACTGAGGTAGTAACTGGGATTATACATCACACACTGGGACATTAAATGGGATTATACATCACACACTGGGTTAGTAACTGGTATTATACATCAAACACTGTGACATTAACTGGGGTTATACATCACACACTGGGACAGTAACTGGGATTATACAACACACACTGGGACTGTAACTGTGATGAAACATCGCACACTGGGTTAGTAACTGGTATTATACATTAAACACTGTGACATTAACTGGGGTTATACATCACACACTGGGACAGTAACTGGGATTATACATCACACATCAGCACAGTAACTGGGATTATACATCACACGCTGGGACAGTAACTGCGATTATACATCACACATCACACCCTCGCACAGTAACTGGGATTATAAATCACAAACTGAGATAGTAACTGGGTTTATACATCACACATCAGCACCGAAACTGGGATTATACATCACACGCTGGGACAGTAACTGCGATTATACATCACACATCACACCCTCGGACAGTAACTGGGATTATAAATCACAAACTGAGATAGTAACTGGGATTATACATCACACCATTAGTTCGTTACTGGGATTATACATCACACACTGGAGCTCTAAATGGGATTATGCATCACACAGTGGGACTGTATCTGGGATTATACATCACAAATTGGGACACTGCGTGGAATTATACATCACACACTGGGACAGTAACCGGTATTATACATTAAATACTGTGACATTAACTCCGGTTATACATCACACACAGGGACAGTAACTGTGATTATACATCACAGGCTCAGACAGTAACTGGGATTATCCATCACAAACTGGGACAGTAACCGGGATTGTACATCACAAACTGGGACAGTAATTGGGATTATACATCACACGGTGGGATTACACATCACACACTGCGATAGTAACTGGGACTATACATCACAAACTGGGATAGTAACTTGGATTATACATCAAAAACTGGGACACTAACTGGGATTATACTTCACACTGGGACATTAACTGGGATTATACATCAAAAACTGGGACACTAACTGGGATTATACTTCACACTGGGACATTAACTGGGATTATACATCAAAAACTGGGACAGTAACTGATTATTCATCACACACTGGGACGGTAACTGGGATTATACATCACAAACTGGGAAGGTAACTAGTATCATACATCACTAACTGGGATTATGATTGACAAACTAGGACAGCAAATGGGATTATACATCACACACTGGGGCAGTGCCTGGGATTATACAATACACACTAGGACAGGAACTGGGATTATACATCACACACTGGGACAGTAACTGGGATTATGCATCACACACTGGGACAGTGATTGGGAGTATCCATCACAACTGGGACAGTAACTGGGATTATACATCACACACTGGGACAGTAACTGGGATTATACATCACAAACTGGGACAGTATCTTGAATTCAACATCACACACTGGGACAATAACTGGGATTATCCATCACAAACTGGGACAGTAACTGAGACTATACATCAAAAACTGGGACAGTATGTTGGATTATTCATCACACGCTGGGACAAGAATTGGGATTATACATCATACACTGCGACAGTAACTGTTATTATGTATTACGAACTGCGCCAGTAATTGGGATTATACGTCACACAGTGTGATTATACATCACACACTGTGATAGTAACTGGGACTATACATCACAAACTGGGATAGTAACTTGGATTATACATCAAAAACTGGGACACTAACTCGGATTCGACATCACACACTGGGACATTAACTGGGATTATACATCAAAAACTGGGACAGTAACTGTGATTATAAATCACACTCTGGGACAGTAACTGCGATTATAAATCACACACTGGGACAGTAACTGGGATTATACATCACAAACTGGGATAGTAACTTTGAATTATACATCACACAATGGGATTATGAATCACACACTAGGATATTAACTGATTATACATCACACAATGGGACAGTAACTGGGATTATACATCACAAACTGGGACTGTAACTGGTATTATACATCACTAACTGGGATTATGATTCACAAACTGGGACTGCAAATGGGATTATACATCACACATTGGGGCAGTGCCTGGGATTATGCATCACAAAATGGGACAGTAACTGGGATAACGCATCACACAGTGGGACCGTAACAGATTATACAACACACGCTGAGACAGTAACTAGGATTATACATCACACACTGGGACAGTAACTGGGATTATACGTCACACACAGGGACAGGAACTGGGATTATAGATCACACACTTGGACAATACCTGGGATTATACACCACACAATGGGACATTAACTGGGATTATAGGTCAGACACTGGGACAGTAACTGGGATTATACATCACACATTGGGAAAGTAACTGGGATTGTACATCACAAACTGGGACAGTGACTGGGATTGTACAATACACTGGGACAGTAACTGGGATTACACATCATACACGGGGACAGTAATTGGGATTATCCATCACAAACTGGGTCTGTAACTAAGATTATACATTAAACACTGCGAAATTAATTGTGATTATTCATCAGTCGCTGGGACAGTAAATGCGATTATACATCACAAACTGGGTCTGTGACTGGGATTATACATCACATACTGGGACAGTGACTGGGATTGTACAACACACTGGGACAGTAACTGGGATTACACATCACACACTGGGACAGTAACTGGGATTATACATCACACATTGGGAAAGTAACTGGGATTGTACATCACAAACTGGGACAGTGACTGGAATTGTACAATACACTGGGACAGTAACTGGGATTACACATCATACACGGGGACAGTAACTGGGATTATCCATCACAAACTGGGTCTGTAACTAAGATTATACATTAAACACTGCGAAATTAATTGTGATTATGCATCAGTCGCTGGGACAGTAAATGCGATTATACATCACAAACTGGGTCTGTGACTGGGATTATACATCACATACTGGGACAGTGACTGGGATTGTACAACACACTGGGACAGTAACTGGGATTACACATCACACACTGGGACAGTAACTGGGATTATACATCACATACTGGGACAGTGACTGGGATTGTACAACACAAACTGGGACAGTAACTGTGATTATACTTCACACTTCACAAACTGAGGTAGTAACTGGGATTATACATCACACACTGGGACATTAAATGGGATTATACATCACACACTGGGTTAGTAACTGGTATTATACATCAAACACTGTGACATTAACTGGGGTTATACATCACACACTGGGACAGTAACTGGGATTATACAACACACACTGGGACTGTAACTGTGATGAAACATCGCACACTGGGTTAGTAACTGGTATTATACATTAAACACTGTGACATTAACTGGGGTTATACATCACACACTGGGACAGTAACTGGGATTATCCCTCACACTGCGGACAGTAACTGGGATTATATATCACAAACTGGGACAGTTACTGGGATTATACATCATTAACTGGGATTATGAATCACAAACTGGGATTATACATCACACACTGGGACAGTAACTAGGATTATACATCACACACTGGGACAGTAACTGGGATTATACATCACACACTGGGACAGTAACTGGGATTATAAATCACACACTGGGACAATAAGTGGGATTATACATCACACAATGGGACTTTAACTGGGATTATAGGTCAGACACTGGGACAGTAACTGCGAGTATACATCACACATTGGGACAGTAACTGGGATGGTACATCACAAACTGGGACAGTGACTGGGATTGATTGGGAGTGACTGGGTCTGTAACTAAGATTATACATTAAACACTGCGAAATTAATTGTGATTAGTCATCAGTCGCTGGGACAGTAAATGCGATTATACATCACAAACTGGGTCTGTGACTGGGATTGTACAACACACTGGGACAGTAACTGGGATTACACATCACACACTGGGACAGTAACTGGGATTATACATCACATACTGGGAGAGTAACTGGTATTATAAATCATACACAGGAATTCTAACTGGGATTACACACCACACACTCGGACAGCAACTAGGAGTGTACGTCACGAACTGGGACAGTAAATGGGATTATATATCACACACTGGGACAGTAACTGGGATTATACTTCACACACGGGGACAGTAACTGTCATTATACATTAAATACTGTGACATTAACTGGGGTTATACATCATAAACTGTGAGAGTAACTGGGATTATACATCACAAACTGGGGCAGTAACTGGGATTGTACATCAATAACTGGGACAGTAACTTGGATTATAGATCACACACTGGGACAATAACTGGGATTATACATCACACAATTGGACTTTAACTGGGATTATAGGTCAGACACTGGGACAGTAACTGGGATTGTACATCACAAACTGGGACAGTAACTGCGATTATACTTCACACTTCACAAACTGAGGTAGTAACTGGGATTATACATCACACACTGGGACATTAAATGGGATTATACATCACACACTGGGTTAGTAACTGGTATTATACATCAAACACTGTGACATTAACTGGGGTTATACATCACACACTGGGACAGTAACTGGGATTATACAACACACACTGGGACTGTAACTGTGATGAAACATCGCACACTGGGTTAGTAACTGGTATTATACATTAAACACTGTGACATTAACTGGGGTTATACATCACACACTGGGACAGTAACTGGGATTATACATCACACATCAGCACAGTAACTGGGATTATACATCACACGCTGGGACAGTAACTGCGATTATACATCACACATCACACCCTTGCACAGTAACTGGGATTATAAATCACAAACTGAGATAGTAACTGGGTTTATACATCACACATCAGCACCGAAACTGGGATTATACATCACACGCTGGGACAGTAACTGCGATTATACATCACACATCACACCCTCGGACAGTAACTGGGATTATAAATCACAAACTGAGATAGTAACTGGGATTATACATCACACCATTGGTTCGTTACTGGGATTATACATCACACACTGGAGCTCTAAATGGGATTATGCATCACACAGTGGGACTGTATCTGGGATTATACATCACAAATTGGGACACTGCGTGGAATTATACATCACACACTGGGACAGTAACCGGTATTATACATTAAATACTGTGACATTAACTCTGGTTATACATCACACACAGGGACAGTAACTGTGATTATACATCACAGGCTCAGACAGTAACTGGGATTATCCATCACAAACTGGGACAGTAACCGGGATTGTACATCACAAACTGGGACAGTAATTGGGATTATACATCACACGGTGGGATTACACATCACACACTGCGATAGTAACTGGGACTATACATCACAAACTGGGATAGTAACTTGGATTATACATCAAAAACTGGGACACTAACTGGGATTATACTTCACACTGGGACATTAACTGGGATTATACATCAAAAACTGGGACAGTAACTGATTATTCATCACACACTGGGATGGTAACTGGGATTATACATCACAAACTGGGAAGGTAACTAGTATTATACATCACTAACTGGGATTATGATTCACAAACTAGGACAGCAAATGGGATTATACATCACACACTGGGGCAGTGACTGGGATTATACAATACACACTAGGACAGGAACTGGGATTATACATCGCACACTGGGACAGTAACTGGGATTATGCACCACACACTGGGACAGTGATTGGGAGTATCCATCACAACTGGGACAGTAACTGGGATTATACATCACACACTGGGACAGTAACTGGGATTATACATCACAAACTGGGACAGTATCTTGAATTCAACATCACACATTGGGACAATAACTGGGATTATCCATCACAAACTGGGACAGTAACTGAGACTATACAGCAAAAACTGGGACAGTATGTTGGATTATTCATCACACGCTGGGACAAGAATTGGGATTATACATCATACACTGCGACAGTAACTGTTATTATATATTACGAACTGCGCCAGTAATTGGGATTATACGTCACACAGTGTGATTATACATCACACACTGTGATAGTAACTGGGACTATACATCACAAACTGGGATAGTAACTTGGATTATACATCAAAAACTGGGACACTAACTCGGATTCGACATCACACACTGGGACATTAACTGGGATTATACATCAAAAACTGGGACAGTAACTGTGATTATAAATCACACTCTGGGACAGTAACTGCGATTATAAATCACACACTGGGACAGTAACTGGGATTATACATCACAAACTGGGATAGTTACTTTGAATTATACATCACACAATGGGATTATGAATCACACACTAGGATATTAACTGATTATACATCACACAATGGGACAGTAACTGGGATTATACATCACAAACTGGGACTGTAACTGGTATTATACATCACTAACTGGGATTATGATTCACAAACTGGGACTGCAAATGGGATTATACATCACACATTGGGGCAGTGCCTGGGATTATGCATCACAAAATGGGACAGTAACTGGGATTATAAATCACACACTGGGACAATAAGTGGGATTATACATCACACAATGGGACTTTAACTGGGATTATAGGTCAGACACTGGGACAGTAACTGCGAGTATACATCACACATTGGGACAGTAACTGGGATGGTACATCACAAACTGGGACAGTGACTGGGATTGATTGGGAGTGACTGGGTCTGTAACTAAGATTATACATTAAACACTGCGAAATTCATTGTGATTATTCATCAGTCGCTGGGACAGTAAATGCGATTATACATCACAAACTGGGTCTGTGACTGGGATTATACATCACATACTGGGACAGTGACTGGGATTGTACAACACACTGGGACAGTAACTGGGATTACACATCACACACTGGGACAGTAACTGGGATTATACATCACATACTGGGACAGTGACTGGGATTGACAACACACTGGGAGAGTAACTGGGATTACACATCATACACTGGGACAGTAACCGGGATTATCCATCACAAACTGGCTCTGTACCTAAGATTATACATCAAACACTGTGAAATTAATTGTGATTATTCATCACACGCTGGGACAGTAAATGCGATTATACATCACAAACTGTGACAGTGACTGGGATTACACATCACACACTGGGACAGTAATTGGGATTATACATCACATACTGGGACAGTGACTGGGATTGAACAACACACTGGGACAGTAACTGGGATTATAAATCTCACACTGGGACAGTAACTGGGATCATACATCACACACTGGGACAGTAACTGGGATTATACATCACACAGTGTGGTTACACTTCACACACTGCGATAGTCACTGGGATTGTACATCACGCACTGGGACTGTAACTGGCATTATCCATCACACAGTGGGTTTATACACCACACAATGGGATAGGCAATGGGATTATACATCACAAATTGGGACCGGGATTGGGATTATACATCATTAACTTGGATTATACATCACACACAGGGACAATAACTGGGATTCTACAACACACACTGGGACAGTAACTGGGATTATACATCACATACAGGGACAGTAACTGGGAAAATACATCAGATACTGGGACAGTAACTGCGATTATACACCGCACACTGAGACAGTAACTGGGATTATACATCACAAACCGGGCCAGGAACCAGGATAATACATTATTAACTGGCATAGTAACTGGGATTATACATCACACACTGAGACAGTAACTGGGATTATGCATCACAAAATGGGACAGTAACTGCGATAATGCATCACACAGTGGGACCGTAACGGATTATACAACACGCTGAGACAGTAACTAGGATTATACATCACACACTGGGACAGTAACTGGGATTATAGATCACACACTTGGACAATAACTGGGATTATACACCACACAATGGGACAGTAACTGGGATTATAGGTCAGACACTGACACAGTAACTGGGATTATACATCACACATTGGGACAGTAACTGGGATTGTACATCACAAACTGGGACAGTGACTGGGATTGTACAATACACTGGGACAGTAACTGGGATTACACATCATACACGGGGACAGTAACTGGGATTATACATCACATACTGGGACAGTGACTGGGATTGACAACACACTGGGACAGTAACTGGGATTATACATCACAACCTGGGACAGTGACTGGGATTATACATCACATACTGGGTCAGTGACTGGGATTGTACAACACACTGGGACAGTAACTGGGATTACACATCAAACACTGGGAGAGTAACCCGGATTATCTATCACAAACTGGGACTGTAACTAAGATTAAACATCACTCACTGGGAAATTAATTGTGAATATACATCACACGCTGGGACACTAACTGCGATTATACATCACAAACTGGGACAGTGACGGGCATTATACATCACACACTAGGACAGTAACTGGGATTATACTTCACACACTGGGAGAGTAACTGGTATTATACATCATACACAGGAATTCTAACTGGGATTACACACCACACACTCGGACAGCAACTAGGAGTGTACGTCACGAACTGGGACAGTAAATGGGATTATATATCACACACTGGGACTGTAACTGGGATTATACTTCACACACGGGGACAGTAACTGTCATTATACATTAAATACTGTGACATTAACTGGGGTTATACATCATAAACTGTGAGAGTAACTGGGATTATACATCACAAACTGGGGCAGTAACTGGGATTGTACATCAATAACTGGGACAGTAACTTGGATTATAGATCACACACTGGGACAATAACTGGGATTATACATCACACAATTGGACTTTAACTGGGATTATAGGTCAGACACTGGGACAGTAACTGGGATTGTACATCACAAACTGGGACAGTAACTGCGATTATACTTCACACTTCACAAACTGAGGTAGTAACTGGGATTATACATCACACACTGGGACATTAAATGGGATTATACATCACACACTGGGTTAGTAACTGGTATTATACATCAAACACTGTGACATTAACTGGGATTACACATCACACACTGGGACAGTAACTGGGATTATACATCACACATTGGGAAAGTAACTGGGATTGTACATCACAAACTGGGACAGTGACTGGAATTGTACAATACACTGGGACAGTAACTGGGATTACACATCATACACGGGGACAGTAACTGGGATTATCCATCACAAACTGGGTCTGTAACTAAGATTATACATTAAACACTGCGAAATTATTTGTGATTATGCATCAGTCGCTGGGACAGTAAATGCGATTATACATCACAAACTGGGTCTGTGACTGGGATTATACATCACATACTGGGACAGTGACTGGGATTGTACAACACACTGGGACAGTAACTGGGATTACACATCACACACTGGGACAGTAACTGGGATTATACATCACATACTGGGACAGTGACTGGGATTGTACAACACAAACTGGGACAGTAACTGTGATTATACTTCACACTTCACAAACTGAGGTAGTAACTGGGATTATACATCACACACTGGGACATTAAATGGGATTATACATCACACACTGGGTTAGTAACTGGTATTATACATCAAACACTGTGACATTAACTGGGGTTATACATCACACACTGGGACAGTAACTGGGATTATACAACACACACTGGGACTGTAACTGTGATGAAACATCGCACACTGGGTTAGTAACTGGTATTATACATTAAACACTGTGACATTAACTGGGGTTATACATCACACACTGGGACAGTAACTGGGATTATCCCTCACACTGCGGACAGTAACTGGGATTATATATCACAAACTGGGACAGTTACTGGGATTATACATCATTAACTGGGATTATGAATCACAAACTGGGATTATACATCACACACTGGGACAGTAACTAGGATTATACATCACACACTGGGACAGTAACTGGGATTATAAATCACACACTGGGACAATAAGTGGGATTATACATCACACAATGGGACTTTAACTGGGATTATAGGTCAGACACTGGGACAGTAACTGCGAGTATACATCACACATTGGGACAGTAACTGGGATGGTACATCACAAACTGGGACAGTGACTGGGATTGATTGGGAGTGACTGGGTCTGTAACTAAGATTATACATTAAACACTGCGAAATTAATTGTGATTAGTCATCAGTCGCTGGGACAGTAAATGCGATTATACATCACAAACTGGGTCTGTGACTGGGATTGTACAACACACTGGGACAGTAACTGGGATTACACATCACACACTGGGACAGTAACTGGGATTATACATCACATACTGGGAGAGTAACTGGTATTATAAATCATACACAGGAATTCTAACTGGGATTACACACCACACACTCGGACAGCAACTAGGAGTGTACGTCACGAACTGGGACAGTAAATGGGATTATATATCACACACTGGGACAGTAACTGGGATTATACTTCACACACGGGGACAGTAACTGTCATTATACATTAAATACTGTGACATTAACTGGGGTTATACATCATAAACTGTGAGAGTAACTGGGATTATACATCACAAACTGGGGCAGTAACTGGGATTGTACATCAATAACTGGGACAGTAACTTGGATTATAGATCACACACTGGGACAATAACTGGGATTATACATCACACAATTGGACTTTAACTGGGATTATAGGTCAGACACTGGGACAGTAACTGGGATTGTACATCACAAACTGGGACAGTAACTGCGATTATACTTCACACTTCACAAACTGAGGTAGTAACTGGGATTATACATCACACACTGGGACATTAAATGGGATTATACATCACACACTGGGTTAGTAACTGGTATTATACATCAAACACTGTGACATTAACTGGGGTTATACATCACACACTGGGACAGTAACTGGGATTATACAACACACACTGGGACTGTAACTGTGATGAAACATCGCACACTGGGTTAGTAACTGGTATTATACATTAAACACTGTGACATTAACTGGGGTTATACATCACACACTGGGACAGTAACTGGGATTATACATCACACATCAGCACAGTAACTGGGATTATACATCACACGCTGGGACAGTAACTGCGATTATACATCACACATCACACCCTTGCACAGTAACTGGGATTATAAATCACAAACTGAGATAGTAACTGGGTTTATACATCACACATCAGCACCGAAACTGGGATTATACATCACACGCTGGGACAGTAACTGCGATTATACATCACACATCACACCCTCGGACAGTAACTGGGATTATAAATCACAAACTGAGATAGTAACTGGGATTATACATCACACCATTGGTTCATTACTGGGATTATACATCACACACTGGAGCTCTAAATGGGATTATGCATCACACAGTGGGACTGTATCTGGGATTATACATCACAAATTGGGACACTGCGTGGAATTATACATCACACACTGGGACAGTAACCGGTATTATACATTAAATACTGTGACATTAACTCCGGTTATACATCACACACAGGGACAGTAACTGTGATTATACATCACAGGCTCAGACAGTAACTGGGATTATCCATCACAAACTGGGACAGTAACCGGGATTGTACATCACAAACTGGGACAGTAATTGGGATTATACATCACACAGTGGGATTACACATCACACACTGCGATAGTAACTGGGACTATACATCACAAACTGGGATAGTAACTTGGATTATACATCAAAAACTGGGACACTAACTGGGATTATACTTCACACTGGGACATTAACTGGGATTATACATCAAAAACTGGGACAGTAACTGATTATTCATCACACACTGGGATGGTAACTGGGATTATACATCACAAACTGGGAAGGTAACTAGTATTATACATCACTAACTGGGATTATGATTCACAAACTAGGTCAGCAAATGGGATTATACATCACACACTGGGGCAGTGACTGGGATTATACAATACACACTAGGACAGGAACTGGGATTATACATCACACACTGGGACAGTAACTGGGATTATACATCACAAACTGGGACAGTATCTTGAATTCAACATCACACATTGGGACAATAACTGGGATTGTCCATCACAAACTGGGACAGTAACTGAGACTATACAGCAAAAACTGGGACAGTATGTTGGATTATTCATCACACGCTGGGACAAGAATTGGGATTATACATCATACACTGCGACAGTAACTGTTATTATATATTACGAACTGCGCCAGTAATTGGGATTATACGTCACACAGTGTGACTATACATCACACACTGTGATAGTAACTGGGACTATACATCACAAACTGGGATAGTAACTTGGATTATACATCAAAAACTGGGACACTAACTCGGATTCGACATCACACACTGGGACATTAACTGGGATTATACATCAAAAACTGGGACAGTAACTGTGATTATAAATCACACTCTGGGACAGTAACTGCGATTATAAATCACAACTGGGATAGTAACTTTGAATTATACATCACACAATGGGATTATGAATCACACACTAGGATATTAACTGATTATACATCACACAATGGGACAGTAACTGGGATTATACATCACAAACTGGGACTGTAACTGGTATTATACATCACTAACTGGGATTATGATTCACAAACTGGGACTGCAAATGGGATTATACATCACACATTGGGGCAGTGCCTGGGATTATGCATCACAAAATGGGACAGTAACTGGGATTATAAATCACACACTGGGACAATAAGTGGGATTATACATCACACAATGGGACTTTAACTGGGATTATAGGTCAGACACTGGGACAGTAACTGCGAGTATACATCACACATTGGGACAGTAACTGGGATGGTACATCACAAACTGGGACAGTGACTGGGATTGATTGGGAGTGACTGGGTCTGTAACTAAGATTATACATTAAACACTGCGAAATTCATTGTGATTATTCATCAGTCGCTGGGACAGTAAATGCGATTATACATCACAAACTGGGTCTGTGACTGGGATTATACATCACATACTGGGACAGTGACTGGGATTGTACAACACACTGGGACAGTAACTGGGATTACACATCACACACTGGGACAGTAACTGGGATTATACATCACATACTGGGACAGTGACTGGGATTGACAACACACTGGGAGAGTAACTGGGATTACACATCATACACTGGGACAGTAACCGGGATTATCCATCACAAACTGGCTCTGTACCTAAGATTATACATCAAACACTGTGAAATTAATTGTGATTATTCATCACACGCTGGGACAGTAAATGCGATTATACATCACAAACTGTGACAGTGACTGGGATTACACATCACACACTGGGACAGTAATTGGGATTATACATCACATACTGGGACAGTGACTGGGATTGAACAACACACTGGGACAGTAACTGGGATTATAAATCTCACACTGGGACAGTAACTGGGATCATACATCACACACTGGGACAGTAACTGGGATTATACATCACACAGTGTGGTTACACTTCACACACTGCGATAGTCACTGGGATTGTACATCACGCACTGGGACTGTAACTGGCATTATCCATCACACAGTGGGTTTATACACCACACAATGGGATAGGCAATGGGATTATACATCACAAATTGGGACCGGGATTGGGATTATACATCATTAACTTGGATTATACATCACACACAGGGACAATAACTGGGATTCTACAACACACACTGGGACAGTAACTGGGATTATACATCACATACAGGGACAGTAACTGGGAAAATACATCAGATACTGGGACAGTAACTGCGATTATACACCGCACACTGAGACAGTAACTGGGATTATACATCACAAACCGGGCCAGGAACCAGGATAATACATTATTAACTGGCATAGTAACTGGGATTATACATCACACACTGAGACAGTAACTGGGATTATGCATCACAAAATGGGACAGTAACTGCGATAATGCATCACACAGTGGGACCGTAACGGATTATACAACACGCTGAGACAGTAACTAGGATTATACATCACACACTGGGACAGTAACTGGGATTATAGATCACACACTTGGACAATAACTGGGATTATACACCACACAATGGGACAGTAACTGGGATTATAGGTCAGACACTGACACAGTAACTGGGATTATACATCACACATTGGGACAGTAACTGGGATTGTACATCACAAACTGGGACAGTGACTGGGATTGTACAATACACTGGGACAGTAACTGGGATTACACATCATACACGGGGACAGTAACTGGGATTATACATCACATACTGGGACAGTGACTGGGATTGACAACACACTGGGACAGTAACTGGGATTATACATCACAACCTGGGACAGTGACTGGGATTATACATCACATACTGGGTCAGTGACTGGGATTGTACAACACACTGGGACAGTAACTGGGATTACACATCAAACACTGGGAGAGTAACCCGGATTATCTATCACAAACTGGGACTGTAACTAAGATTAAACATCACTCACTGGGAAATTAATTGTGAATATACATCACACGCTGGGACACTAACTGCGATTATACATCACAAACTGGGACAGTGACGGGCATTATACATCACACACTAGGACAGTAACTGGGATTATACTTCACACACTGGGAGAGTAACTGGTATTATACATCATACACAGGAATTCTAACTGGGATTACACACCACACACTCGGACAGCAACTAGGAGTGTACGTCACGAACTGGGACAGTAAATGGGATTATATATCACACACTGGGACTGTAACTGGGATTATACTTCACACACGGGGACAGTAACTGTCATTATACATTAAATACTGTGACATTAACTGGGGTTATACATCATAAACTGTGAGAGTAACTGGGATTATACATCACAAACTGGGGCAGTAACTGGGATTGTACATCAATAACTGGGACAGTAACTTGGATTATAGATCACACACTGGGACAATAACTGGGATTATACATCACACAATTGGACTTTAACTGGGATTATAGGTCAGACACTGGGACAGTAACTGGGATTGTACATCACAAACTGGGACAGTAACTGCGATTATACTTCACACTTCACAAACTGAGGTAGTAACTGGGATTATACATCACACACTGGGACATTAAATGGGATTATACATCACACACTGGGTTAGTAACTGGTATTATACATCAAACACTGTGACATTAACTGGGATTACACATCACACACTGGGACAGTAACTGGGATTATACATCACACATTGGGAAAGTAACTGGGATTGTACATCACAAACTGGGACAGTGACTGGAATTGTACAATACACTGGGACAGTAACTGGGATTACACATCATACACGGGGACAGTAACTGGGATTATCCATCACAAACTGGGTCTGTAACTAAGATTATACATTAAACACTGCGAAATTATTTGTGATTATGCATCAGTCGCTGGGACAGTAAATGCGATTATACATCACAAACTGGGTCTGTGACTGGGATTATACATCACATACTGGGACAGTGACTGGGATTGTACAACACACTGGGACAGTAACTGGGATTACACATCACACACTGGGACAGTAACTGGGATTATACATCACATACTGGGACAGTGACTGGGATTGTACAACACAAACTGGGACAGTAACTGTGATTATACTTCACACTTCACAAACTGAGGTAGTAACTGGGATTATACATCACACACTGGGACATTAAATGGGATTATACATCACACACTGGGTTAGTAACTGGTATTATACATCAAACACTGTGACATTAACTGGGGTTATACATCACACACTGGGACAGTAACTGGGATTATACAACACACACTGGGACTGTAACTGTGATGAAACATCGCACACTGGGTTAGTAACTGGTATTATACATTAAACACTGTGACATTAACTGGGGTTATACATCACACACTGGGACAGTAACTGGGATTATCCCTCACACTGCGGACAGTAACTGGGATTATATATCACAAACTGGGACAGTTACTGGGATTATACATCATTAACTGGGATTATGAATCACAAACTGGGATTATACATCACACACTGGGACAGTAACTAGGATTATACATCACACACTGGGACAGTAACTGGGATTATAAATCACACACTGGGACAATAAGTGGGATTATACATCACACAATGGGACTTTAACTGGGATTATAGGTCAGACACTGGGACAGTAACTGCGAGTATACATCACACATTGGGACAGTAACTGGGATGGTACATCACAAACTGGGACAGTGACTGGGATTGATTGGGAGTGACTGGGTCTGTAACTAAGATTATACATTAAACACTGCGAAATTAATTGTGATTAGTCATCAGTCGCTGGGACAGTAAATGCGATTATACATCACAAACTGGGTCTGTGACTGGGATTGTACAACACACTGGGACAGTAACTGGGATTACACATCACACACTGGGACAGTAACTGGGATTATACATCACATACTGGGAGAGTAACTGGTATTATAAATCATACACAGGAATTCTAACTGGGATTACACACCACACACTCGGACAGCAACTAGGAGTGTACGTCACGAACTGGGACAGTAAATGGGATTATATATCACACACTGGGACAGTAACTGGGATTATACTTCACACACGGGGACAGTAACTGTCATTATACATTAAATACTGTGACATTAACTGGGGTTATACATCATAAACTGTGAGAGTAACTGGGATTATACATCACAAACTGGGGCAGTAACTGGGATTGTACATCAATAACTGGGACAGTAACTTGGATTATAGATCACACACTGGGACAATAACTGGGATTATACATCACACAATTGGACTTTAACTGGGATTATAGGTCAGACACTGGGACAGTAACTGGGATTGTACATCACAAACTGGGACAGTAACTGCGATTATACTTCACACTTCACAAACTGAGGTAGTAACTGGGATTATACATCACACACTGGGACATTAAATGGGATTATACATCACACACTGGGTTAGTAACTGGTATTATACATCAAACACTGTGACATTAACTGGGGTTATACATCACACACTGGGACAGTAACTGGGATTATACAACACACACTGGGACTGTAACTGTGATGAAACATCGCACACTGGGTTAGTAACTGGTATTATACATTAAACACTGTGACATTAACTGGGGTTATACATCACACACTGGGACAGTAACTGGGATTATACATCACACATCAGCACAGTAACTGGGATTATACATCACACGCTGGGACAGTAACTGCGATTATACATCACACATCACACCCTTGCACAGTAACTGGGATTATAAATCACAAACTGAGATAGTAACTGGGTTTATACATCACACATCAGCACCGAAACTGGGATTATACATCACACGCTGGGACAGTAACTGCGATTATACATCACACATCACACCCTCGGACAGTAACTGGGATTATAAATCACAAACTGAGATAGTAACTGGGATTATACATCACACCATTGGTTCATTACTGGGATTATACATCACACACTGGAGCTCTAAATGGGATTATGCATCACACAGTGGGACTGTATCTGGGATTATACATCACAAATTGGGACACTGCGTGGAATTATACATCACACACTGGGACAGTAACCGGTATTATACATTAAATACTGTGACATTAACTCCGGTTATACATCACACACAGGGACAGTAACTGTGATTATACATCACAGGCTCAGACAGTAACTGGGATTATCCATCACAAACTGGGACAGTAACCGGGATTGTACATCACAAACTGGGACAGTAATTGGGATTATACATCACACAGTGGGATTACACATCACACACTGCGATAGTAACTGGGACTATACATCACAAACTGGGATAGTAACTTGGATTATACATCAAAAACTGGGACACTAACTGGGATTATACTTCACACTGGGACATTAACTGGGATTATACATCAAAAACTGGGACAGTAACTGATTATTCATCACACACTGGGATGGTAACTGGGATTATACATCACAAACTGGGAAGGTAACTAGTATTATACATCACTAACTGGGATTATGATTCACAAACTAGGTCAGCAAATGGGATTATACATCACACACTGGGGCAGTGACTGGGATTATACAATACACACTAGGACAGGAACTGGGATTATACATCACACACTGGGACAGTAACTGGGATTATACATCACAAACTGGGACAGTATCTTGAATTCAACATCACACATTGGGACAATAACTGGGATTGTCCATCACAAACTGGGACAGTAACTGAGACTATACAGCAAAAACTGGGACAGTATGTTGGATTATTCATCACACGCTGGGACAAGAATTGGGATTATACATCATACACTGCGACAGTAACTGTTATTATATATTACGAACTGCGCCAGTAATTGGGATTATACGTCACACAGTGTGACTATACATCACACACTGTGATAGTAACTGGGACTATACATCACAAACTGGGATAGTAACTTGGATTATACATCAAAAACTGGGACACTAACTCGGATTCGACATCACACACTGGGACATTAACTGGGATTATACATCAAAAACTGGGACAGTAACTGTGATTATAAATCACACTCTGGGACAGTAACTGCGATTATAAATCACAACTGGGATAGTAACTTTGAATTATACATCACACAATGGGATTATGAATCACACACTAGGATATTAACTGATTATACATCACACAATGGGACAGTAACTGGGATTATACATCACAAACTGGGACTGTAACTGGTATTATACATCACTAACTGGGATTATGATTCACAAACTGGGACTGCAAATGGGATTATACATCACACATTGGGCCAGTGACTGGGATTATGCATCACAAAATGGGACAGTAACTGGGATAACGCATCACACAGTGGGACCGTAACGGATTATACAACACACGCTGAGACAGTAACTAGGATTATACATCACACACTGGGACAGTAACTGGGATTATACGTCACACACAGGGACAGGAACTGGGATTATAGATCACACACTTGGACAATAACTGGGATTATACACCACACAATGGGACATTAACTGGGATTATAGGTCAGACACTGGGACAGTAACTGGGATTATACATCACACATTGGGAAAGTAACTGGGATTGTACATCACAAACTGGGACAGTGACTGGGATTGTACAATACACTGGGACAGTAACTGGGATTACACATCATACACGGGGACAGTAACTGGGATTATCCATCACAAACTGGGTCTGTAACTAAGATTATACATTAAACACTGCGAAATTAATTGTGATTATTCATCAGTCGCTGGGACAGTAAATGCGATTATACATCACAAACTGGGTCTGTGACTGGGATTATACATCACATACTGGGACAGTGACTGGGATTGTACAACACACTGGGACAGTAACTGGGATTACACATCACACACTGGGACAGTAACTGGGATTATACATCACACATTGGGAAAGTAACTGGGATTGTACATCACAAACTGGGACAGTGACTGGAATTGTACAATACACTGGGACAGTAACTGGGATTACACATCATACACGGGGACAGTAACTGGGATTATCCATCACAAACTGGGTCTGTAACTAAGATTATACATTAAACACTGCGAAATTAATTGTGATTATGCATCAGTCGCTGGGACAGTAAATGCGATTATACATCACAAACTGGGTCTGTGACTGGGATTATGCATCACATACTGGGACAGTTACTCGGATTGTACAACACACTGGGACAGTAACTGGGATTACACATCACACACTGGGACAGTAACTGGGATTATACATCACATACTGGGACAGTGACTGGGATTGTACAACACAAACTGGGACAGTAACTGTGATTATACTTCACACTTCACAAACTGAGGTAGTAACTGGGATTATACATCACACACTGGGACATTAAATGGGATTATACATCACACACTGGGTTAGTAACTGGTATTATACATCAAACACTGTGACATTAACTGGGGTTATACATCACACACTGGGACAGTAACTGGGATTATACAACACACACTGGGACTGTAACTGTGATGAAACATCGCACACTGGGTTAGTAACTGGTATTATACATTAAACACTGTGACATTAACTGGGGTTATACATCACACACTGGGACAGTAACTGGGATTATCCCTCACACTGCGGACAGTAACTGGGATTATATATCACAAACTGGGACAGTTACTGGGATTATACATCATTAACTGGGATTATGAATCACAAACTGGGATTATACATCACACACTGGGACAGTAACTAGGATTATACATCACACACTGGGACAGTAACTGGGATTATACATCACACACTGGGACAGTAACTGGGATTATAAATCACACACTGGGACAATAAGTGGGATTATACATCACACAATGGGACTTTAACTGGGATTATAGGTCAGACACTGGGACAGTAACTGCGAGTATACATCACACATTGGGACAGTAACTGGGATGGTACATCACAAACTGGGACAGTGACTGGGATTGATTGGGAGTGACTGGGTCTGTAACTAAGATTATACATTAAACACTGCGAAATTCATTGTGATTATTCATCAGTCGCTGGGACAGTAAATGCGATTATACATCACAAACTGGGTCTGTGACTGGGATTATACATCACAAACTGGGACAGTGACTGGGATTGTACAACACACTGGGACAGTAACTGGGATTACACATCACACACTGGGACAGTAACTGGGATTATACATCACATACTGGGAGAGTAACTGGTATTATAAATCATACACAGGAATTCTAACTGGGATTACACACCACACACTCGGACAGCAACTAGGAGTGTACGTCACGAACTGGGACAGTAAATGGGATTATATATCACACACTGGGACAGTAACTGGGATTATACTTCACACACGGGGACAGTAACTGGGATTATCCTTCACAAACTGGGTCTGTAACTAAGATTATACATTAAACACTGCGAAATTAATTGTGATTATGCATCAGTCGCTGGGACAGTAAATGCGATTATACATCACAAACTGGGTCTGTGACTGGGATTATACATCACATACTGGGACAGTGACTGGGATTGTACAACACACTGGGACAGTAACTGGGATTACACATCACACACTGGGACAGTAACTGGGATTATACATCACATACTGGGACAGTGACTGGGATTGTACAACACAAACTGGGACAGTAACTGTGATTATACTTCACACTTCACAAACTGAGGTAGTAACTGGGATTATACATCACACACTGGGACATTAAATGGGATTATACATCACACACTGGGTTAGTAACTGGTATTATACATCAAACACTGTGACATTAACTGGGGTTATACATCACACACTGGGACAGTAACTGGGATTATACAACACACACTGGGACTGTAACTGTGATGAAACATCGCACACTGGGTTAGTAACTGGTATTATACATTAAACACTGTGACATTAACTGGGGTTATACATCACACACTGGGACAGTAACTGGGATTATCCCTCACACTGCGGACAGAAACTGGGATTATATAACACAAACTGGGACAGTTACTGGGATTATACATCATTAACTGGGATTATGAATCACAAACTGGGATTATACATCACACACTGGGACAGTAACTAGGATTATACATCACACACTGGGACAGTAACTGGGATTATACATCACACACTGGGACAGTAACTGGGATTATAAGTCACACACTGGGACAATAAGTGGGATTATACATCACACAATGGGACTTTAACTGGGATTATAGGTCAGACACTGGGACAGTAACTGCGAGTATACATCACACATTGGGACAGTAACTGGGATGGTACATCACAAACTGGGACAGTGACTGGGATTGATTGGGAGTGACTGGGTCTGTAACTAAGATTATACATTAAACACTGCGAAATTCATTGTGATTATTCATCAGTCGCTGGGACAGTAAATGCGATTATACATCACAAACTGGGTCTGTGACTGGGATTATACATCACAAACTGGGACAGTGACTGGGATTGTACAACACACTGGGACAGTAACTGGGATTACACATCACACACTGGGACAGTAACTGGGATTATACATCACATACTGGGAGAGTAACTGGTATTATAAATCATACACAGGAATTCTAACTGGGATTACACACCACACACTCGGACAGCAACTAGGAGTGTACGTCACGAACTGGGACAGTAAATGGGATTATATATCACACACTGGGACAGTAACTGGGATTATACTTCACACACGGGGACAGTAACTGGGATTATCCTTCACAAACTGGGTCTGTAACTAAGATTATACATTAAACACTGCGAAATTAATTGTGATTATGCATCAGTCGCTGGGACAGTAAATGCGATTATACATCACAAACTGGGTCTGTGACTGGGATTATACATCACATACTGGGACAGTGACTGGGATTGTACAACACACTGGGACAGTAACTGGGATTACACATCACACACTGGGACAGTAACTGGGATTATACATCACATACTGGGACAGTGACTGGGATTGTACAACACAAACTGGGACAGTAACTGTGATTATACTTCACACTTCACAAACTGAGGTAGTAACTGGGATTATACATCACACACTGGGACATTAAATGGGATTATACATCACACACTGGGTTAGTAACTGGTATTATACATCAAACACTTTGACATTAACTGGGGTTATACATCACACACTGGGACAGTAACTGGGATTATACAACACACACTGGGACTGTAACTGTGATGAAACATCGCACACTGGGTTAGTAACTGGTATTATACATTAAACACTGTGACATTAACTGGGGTTATACATCACACACTGGGACAGTAACTGGGATTATCCCTCACACTGCGGACAGTAACTGGGATTATATATCACAAACTGGGACAGTTACTGGGATTATACATCATTAACTGGGATTATGAATCACAAACTGGGATTATACATCACACACTGGGACAGTAACTAGGATTATACATCACACACTGGGACAGTAACTGGGATTATACATCACACACTGGGACAGTAACTGGGATTATAAATCACACACTGGGACAGTAACTAGGATTATACATCACACACTGGGACAGTAACTGGGATTATACATCACACACTGGGACAGTAACTGGGATTATAAATCACACACTGGGACAATAAGTGGGATTATACATCACACAATGGGACTTTAACTGGGATTATAGGTCAGACACTGGGACAGTAACTGCGAGTATACATCACACATTGGGACAGTAACTGGGATGGTACATCACAAACTGGGACAGTGACTGGGATTGATTGGGAGTGACTGGGTCTGTAACTAAGATTATACATTAAACACTGCGAAATTCATTGTGATTATTCATCAGTCGCTGGGACAGTAAATGCGATTATACATCACAAACTGGGTCTGTGACTGGGATTATACATCACAAACTGGGACAGTGACTGGGATTGTACAACACACTGGGACAGTAACTGGGATTACACATCACACACTGGGACAGTAACTGGGATTATACATCACATACTGGGAGAGTAATTGGTATTATAAATCATACACAGGAATTCTAACTGGGATTACACACCACACACTCGGACAGCAACTAGGAGTGTACGTCACGAACTGGGACAGTAAATGGGATTATATATCACACACTGGGACAGTAACTGGGATTATACTTCACACACGGGGACAGTAACTGTCATTATACATTAAATATTGTGACATTAACTGGGGTTATACATCATAAACTGTGAGAGTAACTGGGATTATACATCACAAACTGGGGCAGTAACTGGGATTGTACATCAATAACTGGGACAGTAACTTGGATTATAGATCACACACTGGGACAATAACTGGGATTATACATCACACAATTGGACTTTAACTGGGATTATAGGTCAGACACTGGGACAGTAACTGGGATTGTACATCACAAACTGGGACAGTAACTGCGATTATACTTCACACTTCACAAACTGAGGTAGTAACTGGGATTATACATCACACACTGGGACATTAAATGGGATTATACATCACACACTGGGTTAGTAACTGGTATTATACATCAAACACTGTGACATTAACTGGGGTTATACATCACACACTGGGACAGTAACTGGGATTATACAACACACACTGGGACTGTAACTGTGATGAAACATCGCACACTGGGTTAGTAACTGGTATTATACATTAAACACTGTGACATTAACTGGGGTTATACATCACACACTGGGACAGTAACTGGGATTATACATCACACATCAGCACAGTAACTGGGATTATACATCACACGCTGGGACAGTAACTGCGATTATACATCACACATCACACCCTTGCACAGTAACTGGGATTATAAATCACAAACTGAGATAGTAACTGGGTTTATACATCACACATCAGCACCGAAACTGGGATTATACATCACACGCTGGGACAGTAACTGCGATTATACATCACACATCACACCCTCGGACAGTAACTGGGATTATAAATCACAAACTGAGATAGTAACTGGGATTATACATCACACCATTGGTTCGTTACTGGGATTATACATCACACACTGGAGCTCTAAATGGGATTATGCATCACACAGTGGGACTGTATCTGGGATTATACATCACAAATTGGGACACTGCGTGGAATTATACATCACACACTGGGACAGTAACCGGTATTATACATTAAATACTGTGACATTAACTCCGGTTATACATCACACACAGGGACAGTAACTGTGATTATACATCACAGGCTCAGACAGTAACTGGGATTATCCATCACAAACTGGGACAGTAACCGGGATTGTACATCACAAACTGGGACAGTAATTGGGATTATACATCACACGGTGGGATTACACATCACACACTGCGATAGTAACTGGGACTATACATCACAAACTGGGATAGTAACTTGGATTATACATCAAAAACTGGGATACTAACTGGGATTATACTTCACACTGGGACATTAACTGGGATTATACATCAAAAACTGGGACAGTAACTGATTATTCATCACAAACTGGGAAGGTAACTAGTATTATACATCACTAACTGGGATTATGATTCACAAACTAGGACAGCAAATGGGATTATACATCACACACTGGGGCAGTGACTGGGATTATACAATACACACTAGGACAGGAACTGGGATTATACATCGCACACTGGGACAGTAACTGGGATTATGCACCACACACTGGGACAGTGATTGGGAGTATCCATCACAACTGGGACAGTAACTGGGATTATACATCACACACTGGGACAGTAACTGGGATTATACATCACAAACTGGGACAGTATCTTGAATTCAACATCACACATTGGGACAATAACTGGGATTATCCATCACAAACTGGGACAGTAACTGAGACTATACAGCAAAAACTGGGACAGTATGTTGGATTATTCATCACACGCTGGGACAAGAATTGGGATTATACATCATACACTGGGACAGTAACTGGGATTATACATCACAAACTGGGACAGTATCTTGAATTCAACATCACACATTGGGACAATAACTGGGATTATCCATCACAAACTGGGACAGTAACTGAGACTATACAGCAAAAACTGGGACAGTATGTTGGATTATTCATCACACGCTGGGACAAGAATTGGGATTATACATCATACACTGCGACAGTAACTGTTATTATATATTACGAACTGCGCCAGTAATTGGGATTATACGTCACACAGTGTGATTATACATCACACACTGTGATAGTAACTGGGACTATACATCACAAACTGGGATAGTAACTTGGATTATACATCAAAAACTGGGACACTAACTCGGATTCGACATCACACACTGGGACATTAACTGGGATTATACATCAAAAACTGGGACAGTAACTGTGATTATAAATCACACTCTGGGACAGTAACTGCAATTATAAATCACACACTGGGACAGTAACTGGGATTATACATCACAAACTGGGATAGTAACTTTGAATTATACATCACACAATGGGATTATGAATCACACACTAGGATATTAACTGTGATTATACATCACACACTGGGACAGTAACTGGGATTATACATCACAAACTGGGACTGTATCTGGTATTATACATCACTAACTGGGATTATGATTCACAAACTGGGACTGCAAATGGGATTATACATCACACATTGGGGCAGTGACTGGGATTATGCATCACAAAATGGGACAGTAACTGGGATAATGCATCACACAGTGGGACCGTAACGGATTATACAACACACGCTGAGACAGTAACTAGAATTATACATCACACACTGGGACAGTAACTGGGATTATACGTCACACACAGGGACAGTAACTGGGATTATAGATCACACACTTGGACAATAACTGGGATTATACACCACACAATGGGACAGTAACTGGGATTATAGGTCAGACACTGGGACAGTAACTGGGATTATACATCACACATTGGGAAAGTAACTGGGATTGTACATCACAAACTGGGACAGTGACTGGGATTGTACAATACACTGGGACAGTAACTGGGATTACACATCATACATGGGGACAGTAACTGGGATTATCCATCACAAACTGGGTCTGTAACTAAGATTATACATTAAACACTGCGAAATTAATTGTGATTATTCATCAGTCGCTGGGACAGTAAATGCGATTATACACCACAAACTGGGTCTGTGACTGGGATTATACATCACATACTGGGACAGTGACTGGGATTGTACAACACACTGGGACAGTAACTGGGATTACACATCACACACTGGGACAGTAATTGGGATTATACATCACATACTGGGACAGTGACTGGGATTGACAACACACTGGGACAGTAACTGGGATTATACATCACAACCTGGGACAGTGACTGGGATTATACATCACATACTGGGTCAGTGACTGGGATTGTACAACACACTGGGACAGTAACTGGGATTACACATCACACACTGGGAGAGTAACCCGGATTATCCATCACAAACTGGGACTGTAACTAAGATTAAACATCACACACTGGGAAATTAATTGTGAATATACATCACACGCTGGGACACTAACTGCGATTATACATCACAAACTGGGACAGTGACTGGCATTATACATCACACACTGGGACAGTAACTGGGATTGTACACCACACAAAGGGACAGTAACGGGGATTATACTTCACACACTGGGAGAGTAACTGGTATTATACATCATACACAGGGATTCTAACTGGGATTACACACCACACACTCGGACAGCAACTAGGAGTGTACGTCACGAACTGGGACAGTAAATGGGATTATATATCACACACTGGGACTGTAACTGGGATTATACTTCACACACGGGGACAGTAACTGTCATTATACATTAAATACTGTGACATTAACTGGGGTTATACATCATAAACTGTGAGAGTAACTGGGATTATACATCACACATTGGGACAGTAACTGGGATTGTACATCACAAACTGGGACAGTAACTGCGATTATACTTCACACATCACAAACTGAGATAGTAACTGGGATTATACATCACACACTGGGACATTAAATGGGATTATACACCACAAACTGGGTCTGTGACTGGGATTAAACATCATATACTGGGACAGTGACTGGGATTGTACAACACACTGGGACAGTAACTGGGATTACACATCACACACTGGGACAGTAATTGGGATTATACATCACATACCGGGACAGTGACTGGGATTGTCAACACACTGGGACAGTAACTGGGATTATACATCACAACCTGGGACAGTGACTGGGATTATACATCACATACTGGGTCAGTGACTGGGATTGTACAACACACTGGGACAGTAACTGGGATTACACATCACACACGGGGAGAGTAACCCGGATTATCCATCACAAACTGGGACTGTAACTAAGATTAAACATCACACACTGGGAAATTAATTGTGAATATACATCACACGCTGGGACACTAACTGCGATTATACATCACAAACTGGGACAGTGACTGGCATTATACATCACACACTGGGACAGTAACTGGGATTATACACCACACAAATGGACAGTAACGGGGATTATACTTCACACACTGGGAGAGTAACTGGTATTATACATCATACACAGGGATTCTAACTGGGATTACACACCACACACTCGGACAGCAACTAGGAGTGTACGTCACGAACTGGGACAGTAAATGGGATTATATATCACACACTGGGACTGTAACTGGGATTATACTTCACACACGGGGACAGTAACTGTCATTATACATTAAATACTGTGACATTAACTGGGGTTATACATCATAAACTGTGAGAGTAACTGGGATTATACATCACACAAATGGACAGTAACTGGGATTATACTTCACACACTGGGACATTAACTGGTATTATACATCACACACAGGGATTCTAACTGGGATTACACACCACACACTCGGACAGTAACTAGGAGTGTACGTCACGAACTGGGACAGTAAATGGGATTATATACCACTAACTGGGACTGTCACTGTTATTATACGTTAAATACTGTGACAATAACTGGGAGTATACAACACACACTGGAACAGTAACTAGGCTTATACATCACACAATGGGAAATAACTGGGATTACACATCACACACTGGGACAGTACCTGGGATTATAAATGTCACACTGGGACAATAACTGGGATTATACATCACACAGTGGGACAGTTATTGGGATTATACATCACACTGTAGGGTTATACTTCACACACTGCGATAGTCACTGAGATTGTACATCACACACTGCGACTGTAACTGGGATAATCCATCACACATTGGGTTTATACACCACACAATCGGATAGTCACTTGGATTATACATCACAAGTTGGGACAGGGATTGGGATTATACATCATTAACTTGGATTATACATCACACACTGGCACAATAACTGGGATTATACATCACACATTGGGACAGTAACTGGGATTATACATCACACAATGGGACTTTAACTGGGATTATGGGTCAGACACTTGTATAGTAACTGGGGTTATACATCACACACTGGGGCAGCAACTGGGATTGTACATCACAAATGGGGATAGTAATTGGGATTATACATCACACATGGACTATAACTGGGATTACACATCACACACTGGGAAAGTAACTGGGATTATCCATCACATACTGGGACTGTAACTAAGATGATACATCACACACTGCGAAATTAACTGTGATTATACATCACACACTGGGACAGTAACTGGGATTCTACAACACTCTCTGGGAAAGTTGCTGGGATTACACATCACATACTGAGACAGTAACTGGGATTATACATCACATACTGTGACAGTAACTGGAAAAATACATCAGATACTGGGCCAGTAACTGCGATTATACATCACACACTGGGACAGTAACTGGGATTATACATCAAAAACTGGGACAGTAACTGTGATTATACATCACACACTGGGACAGTAATTGCGATTACAAATCACACACTGGGACAGTGACTGGGATTATACATTACACACTGGGACGGTAACTCGGATTATACATCACAAACTGGGAAGGTAACTAGTATTATACATCACTAACTGGGATTATGATTCACAAACTAGGACAGCAAATGGGATTATACATCACACACTGGGGCAGTGATTGTGAGTATCCATCACAACTGGGACAGTAACTGGGATTATACATCACACACTGGGACAGTAAAAGGGATTATACATCACACACTGGGACAGTAACTGGGATTATAAATCACACACTGGGACAATAAGTGGGATTATACATCACACAATGGGACTTTAACTGGGATTATAGGTCAGACACTGGGACAGTAACTGCGAGTATACATCACACATTGGGACAGTAACTGGGATGGTACATCACAAACTGGGATAGTGACTTGAATTGTACAACACACTGGGACAGTAACTGGGATTACACATCATACACTGGGACAGTAACCGGGATTATCCATCACAAACTGGCTCTGTAACTAAGATTATACATCAAACACAGTGAAATTAATTGTGATTATTCATCACACGCTGGGACAGTAAATGCGATTATACATCACATACTGGGACAGTGACTGCGATGGTACAACACACTGGGACAGTAACTGGGATTACACATCACACACTGGGACAGTAATTGGGATTATACATCACATACTGGGACAGTGACTGGGATTGTACAACACACTGGGACAGTAACTGGGATTATAAATCTCATACTGGGACAGTAACTGGGATCATACATCACACACTGGGACAGTAACTGGGATTATACATCACACAGTGTGGTTACACTTCACATACTGCGATAGTCACTGGGATTGTACATCACGCACTGGGACTGTAACTGGCATTATCCATCACACAGTGGGTTTATACACCACACAATGGGATAGGCAATGGGATTATACATCACAAATTGGGACAGGGATTGGGATTATACATCATTAACTGGATTATACATCACACACTGGGACAATAACTGGGATTCTACAACACACACTGGGAAAGTAGCTGGGATTATACATCATGCACTGGGACAGTAACTGGGATTATACATCACATACTGGGACAGTAACTGGGAAAATACATCAGATACTGGGACAGTAACTGCGATTATACATCATGCACTGGGACAGTAACTGGGATTATACATCACAAACCGGGCCAGGAACCAGGATAATACATTATTAACTGGCATAGTAACTGGGATTATACATCACACACTGAGACAGTAACTGGGATTATGCATCACAAAATGAGACAGTAACTGGGATAATGCATCACACAGTGGGACCGTAACGCATTATACAACACACGCTGAGACAGTAACTAGGATTATACATCACACACTGGGACAGTAACTGGGATTATACGTCAAACACAGGGACAGTAGCTGGGATTATAGATCACACATTTGGACAATAACTGGGATTATACACCACACAATGGGACAGTAACTGGGATTATAGGTCAGACACTGGGACAGTAACTGGGATTATACATCACACATTGGGAAAGTAACTGGGATTGTACATCACAAACTGGGACAGTGACTGGGATTGTACAATACACTGGGACAGTAACTGGGATTACACATCATACATGGGGACAGTAACTGGGATTATCCATCACAAACTGGGTCTGTAACTAAGATTATACATTAAACACTGCGAAATTAATTGTGATTATTCATCAGTCGCTGGGACAGTAAATGCGATTATACACCACAAACTGGGTCTGTGACTGGGATTATACATCACATACTGGGACAGTGACTGGGATTGTACAACACACTGGGACAGTAACTGGGATTACACATCACACACTGGGACAGTAATTGGGATTATACATCACATACTGGGACAGTGACTGGGATTGACAACACACTGGGACAGTAACTGGGATTATACATCACAACCTGGGACAGTGACTGGGATTATACATCACATACTGGGTCAGTGACTGGGATTGTACAACACACTGGGACAGTAACTGGGATTACACATCACACACTGGGAGAGTAACCCGGATTATCCATCACAAACTGGGACTGTAACTAAGATTAAACATCACACACTGGGAAATTAATTGTGAATATACATCACACGCTGGGACACTAACTGCGATTATACATCACAAACTGGGACAGTGACTGGCATTATACATCACACACTGGGACAGTAACTGGGATTATACACCACACAAAGGGACAGTAACGGGGATTATACTTCACACACTGGGAGATTAACTGGTATTATACATCATACACAGGGATTCTAACTGGGATTACACACCACACACTCGGACAGCAACTAGGAGTGTACGTCACGAACTGGGACAGTAAATGGGATTATATATCACACACTGGGACTGTAACTGGGATTATACTTCACACACGGGGACAGTAACTGTCATTATACATTAAATACTGTGACATTAACTGGGGTTATACATCATAAACTGTGAGAGTAACTGGGATTATACATCACACAAATGGACAGTAACTGGGATTATACTTCACACACTGGGACATTAACTGGTATTATACATCACACACAGGGATTCTAACTGGGATTACACACCACACACTCGGACAGTAACTAGGAGTGTACGTCACGAACTGGGACAGTAAATGGGATTATATACCACTAACTGGGACTGTCACTGTTATTATACGTTAAATACTGTGACAATAACTGGGAGTATACAACACACACTGGAACAGTAACTAGGCTTATACATCACACAATGGGAAATAACTGGGATTACACATCACACACTGGGACAGTACCTGGGATTATAAATGTCACACTGGGACAATAACTGGGATTATACATCACACAGTGGGACAGTTATTGGGATTATACATCACACTGTAGGGTTATACTTCACACACTGCGATAGTCACTGAGATTGTACATCACACACTGCGACTGTAACTGGGATAATCCATCACACATTGGGTTTATACACCACACAATCGGATAGTCACTTGGATTATACATCACAAGTTGGGACAGGGATTGGGATTATACATCATTAACTTGGATTATACATCACACACTGGCACAATAACTGGGATTATACATCACACATTGGGACAGTAACTGGGATTATACATCACACAATGGGACTTTAACTGGGATTATGGGTCAGACACTTGTATAGTAACTGGGGTTATACATCACACACTGGGGCAGCAACTGGGATTGTACATCACAAATGGGGATAGTAATTGGGATTATACATCACACATGGACTATAACTGGGATTACACATCACACACTGGGAAAGTAACTGGGATTATCCATCACATACTGGGACTGTAACTAAGATGATACATCACACACTGCGAAATTAACTGTGATTATACATCACACACTGGGACAGTAACTGGGATTCTACAACACTCTCTGGGAAAGTTGCTGGGATTACACATCACATACTGAGACAGTAACTGGGATTATACATCACATACTGTGACAGTAACTGGAAAAATACATCAGATACTGGGCCAGTAACTGCGATTATACATCACACACTGGGACAGTAACTGGGATTATACATCAAAAACTGGGACAGTAACTGTGATTATACATCACACACTGGGACAGTAATTGCGATTACAAATCACACACTGGGACAGTGACTGGGATTATACATTACACACTGGGACGGTAACTCGGATTATACATCACAAACTGGGAAGGTAACTAGTATTATACATCACTAACTGGGATTATGATTCACAAACTAGGACAGCAAATGGGATTATACATCACACACTGGGGCAGTGATTGTGAGTATCCATCACAACTGGGACAGTAACTGGGATTATACATCACACACTGGGACAGTAAAAGGGATTATACATCACACACTGGGACAGTAACTGGGATTATAAATCACACACTGGGACAATAAGTGGGATTATACATCACACAATGGGACTTTAACTGGGATTATAGGTCAGACACTGGGACAGTAACTGCGAGTATACATCACACATTGGGACAGTAACTGGGATGGTACATCACAAACTGGGATAGTGACTTGAATTGTACAACACACTGGGACAGTAACTGGGATTACACATCATACACTGGGACAGTAACCGGGATTATCCATCACAAACTGGCTCTGTAACTAAGATTATACATCAAACACAGTGAAATTAATTGTGATTATTCATCACACGCTGGGACAGTAAATGCGATTATACATCACATACTGGGACAGTGACTGCGATGGTACAACACACTGGGACAGTAACTGGGATTACACATCACACACTGGGACAGTAATTGGGATTATACATCACATACTGGGACAGTGACTGGGATTGTACAACACACTGGGACAGTAACTGGGATTATAAATCTCATACTGGGACAGTAACTGGGATCATACATCACACACTGGGACAGTAACTGGGATTATACATCACACAGTGTGGTTACACTTCACATACTGCGATAGTCACTGGGATTGTACATCACGCACTGGGACTGTAACTGGCATTATCCATCACACAGTGGGTTTATACACCACACAATGGGATAGGCAATGGGATTATACATCACAAATTGGGACAGGGATTGGGATTATACATCATTAACTGGATTATACATCACACACTGGGACAATAACTGGGATTCTACAACACACACTGGGAAAGTAGCTGGGATTATACATCATGCACTGGGACAGTAACTGGGATTATACATCACATACTGGGACAGTAACTGGGAAAATACATCAGATACTGGGACAGTAACTGCGATTATACATCATGCACTGGGACAGTAACTGGGATTATACATCACAAACCGGGCCAGGAACCAGGATAATACATTATTAACTGGCATAGTAACTGGGATTATACATCACACACTGAGACAGTAACTGGGATTATGCATCACAAAATGAGACAGTAACTGGGATAATGCATCACACAGTGGGACCGTAACGCATTATACAACACACGCTGAGACAGTAACTAGGATTATACATCACACACTGGGACAGTAACTGGGATTATACGTCAAACACAGGGACAGTAGCTGGGATTATAGATCACACATTTGGACAATAACTGGGATTATACACCACACAATGGGACAGTAACTGGGATTATAGGTCAGACACTGGGACAGTAACTGGGATTATACATCACACATTGGGAAAGTAACTGGGATTGTACATCACAAACTGGGACAGTGACTGGGATTGTACAATACACTGGGACAGTAACTGGGATTACACATCATACATGGGGACAGTAACTGGGATTATCCATCACAAACTGGGTCTGTAACTAAGATTATACATTAAACACTGCGAAATTAATTGTGATTATTCATCAGTCGCTGGGACAGTAAATGCGATTATACACCACAAACTGGGTCTGTGACTGGGATTATACATCACATACTGGGACAGTGACTGGGATTGTACAACACACTGGGACAGTAACTGGGATTATACACCACACAAAGGGACAGTAACGGGGATTATACTTCACACACTGGGAGATTAACTGGTATTATACATCATACACAGGGATTCTAACTGGGATTACACACCACACACTCGGACAGCAACTAGGAGTGTACGTCACGAACTGGGACAGTAAATGGGATTATATATCACACACTGGGACTGTAACTAGGATTATACTTCACACACGGGGACAGTAACTGTCATTATACATTAAATACTGTGACATTAACTGGGGTTATACATCATAAACTGTGAGAGTAACTGGGATTATACATCACACATTGGGACAGTAACTGGGATTGTACATCACAAACTGGGACAGTAACTGCGATTATACTTCACACATCACAAACTGAGATAGTAACTGGGATTATACATCACAAACCGGGACATTAAATGGGATTATACACCACAAACTGGGTCTGTGACTGGGATTAAACATCATATACTGGGACAGTGACTGGGATTGTACAACACACTGGGACAGTAACTGGGATTACACATCACACACTGGGACAGTAATTGGGATTATACATCACATACCGGGACAGTGACTGGGATTGTCAACACACTGGGACAGTAACTGGGATTATACATCACAACCTGGGACAGTGACTGGGATTATACATCACATACTGGGTCAGTGACTGGGATTGTACAACACACTGGGACAGTAACTGGGATTACACATCGCACACTGGGAGAGTAACCCGGATTATCCATCACAAACTGGGACTGTAACTAAGATTAAACATCACACACTGGGAAATTAATTGTGAATATACATCACACGCTGGGACACTAACTGCGATTATACATCACAAACTGGGACAGTGACTGGCATTATACATCACACACTGGGACAGTAACTGGGATTATACACCACACAAATGGACAGTAACGGGGATTATACTTCACACACTGGGAGAGTAACTGGTATTATACATCATACACAGGGATTCTAACTGGGATTACACACCACACACTCGGACAGCAACTAGGAGTGTACGTCACGAACTGGGACAGTAAGTGGGATTATATACCACTAACTGGGACTGTCACTGTTATTATACGTTAAATACTGTGACAATAACTGGGAGTATACAACACACACTGGAACAGTAACTAGGCTTATACATCACACAATGGGAAATAACTGGGATTACACATCACACACTGGGACAGTACCTGGGATTATAAATGTCACACTGGGACAATAACTGGGATTATACATCACACAGTGGGACAGTTATTGGGATTATACATCACACTGTAGGGTTATACTTCACACACTGCGATAGTCACTGAGATTGTACATCACACACTGCAACTGTAACTGGGATAATCCATCACACATTGGGTTTATACACCACACAATCGGATAGTCACTTGGATTATACATCACAAGTTGGGACAGGGATTGGGATTATACATCATTAACTTGGATTATACATCACACACTGGCACAATAACTGGGATTATACATCACACATTGGGACAGTAACTGGGATTATACATCACACAATGGGACTTTAACTGGGATTATGGGTCAGACACTTGTATAGTAACTGGGGTTATACATCACACACTGGGGCAGCAACTGGGATTGTACATCACAAATGGGGATAGTAATTGGGATTATACATCACACATGGACTATAACTGGGATTACACATCACACACTGGGAAAGTAACTGGGATTATCCATCACATACTGGGACTGTAACTAAGATGATACATCACACACTGCGAAATTAACTGTGATTATACATCACACACTGGGACAGTAACTGGGATTCTACAACACTCTCTGGGAAAGTTGCTGGGATTACACATCACATACTGAGACAGTAACTGGGATTATACATCACATACTGTGACAGTAACTGGAAAAATACATCAGATACTGGGCCAGTAACTGCGATTATACATCACACACTGGGACAGTAACTGGGATTATACATCAAAAACTGGGACAGTAACTGTGATTATACATCACACACTGGGACAGTAATTGCGATTACAAATCACACACTGGGACAGTGACTGGGATTATACATTACACACTGGGACGGTAACTCGGATTATACATCACAAACTGGGAAGGTAACTAGTATTATACATCACTAACTGGGATTATGATTCACAAACTAGGACAGCAAATGGGATTATACATCACACACTGGGGCAGTGATTGTGAGTATCCATCACAACTGGGACAGTAACTGGGATTATACATCACACACTGGGACAGTAAAAGGGATTATACATCACACACTGGGACAGTAACTGGGATTATAAATCACACACTGGGACAATAAGTGGGATTATACATCACACAATGGGACTTTAACTGGGATTATAGGTCAGACACTGGGACAGTAACTGCGAGTATACATCACACATTGGGACAGTAACTGGGATGGTACATCACAAACTGGGATAGTGACTTGAATTGTACAACACACTGGGACAGTAACTGGGATTACACATCATACACTGGGACAGTAACCGGGATTATCCATCACAAACTGGCTCTATAACTAAGATTATACATCAAACACAGTGAAATTAATTGTGATTATTCATCACACGCTGGGACAGTAAATGCGATTATACATCACATACTGGGACAGTGACTGCGATGGTACAACACACTGGGACAGTAACTGGGATTACACATCACACACTGGGACAGTAATTGGGATTATACATCACATACTGGGACAGTGACTGGGATTGAACAACACACTGGGACAGTAACTGGGATTATAAATCTCACACTGGGACAGTAACTGGGATCAAACATCACACACTGGGACAGTAACTGGGATTATACATCACACAGAGTGGTTACACTTCACACACTGCGATAGTCACTGGGATTGTACATCACGCACTGGGACTGTAACTGGCATTATCCATCACACAGTGGGTTTATACACCACACAATGGGATAGGCAATGGGATTATACATCACAAATTGGGACAGGGATTGGGATTATACATCATTAACTGGATTATACATCACACGCTGGGACAATAACTGGGATTCTACAACACACACTGGGAAAGTAGCTGGGATTATACATCATGCACTGGGACAGTAACTGAGATTATACATCACATACAGGGACAGTAACTGGGAAAATACATCAGATACTGGGACAGTAACTGCGATTATACATCATGCACTGGGACAGTAACTGGGATTATACATCACAAACCGGGCCAGGAACCAGGATAATACATTATTAACTGGCATAGTAACTGGGATTATACATCACACACTGAGACAGTAACTGGGATTATGCATCACAAAATGAGACAGTAACTGGGATAATGCATCACACAGTGGGACCGTAACGCATTATACAACACACGCTGAGACAGTAACTAGGATTATACATCACACACTGGGACAGTAACTGGGATTATACGTCAAACACAGGGACAGTAGCTGGGATTATAGATCACACATTTGGACAATAACTGGGATTATACATCACACAATGGGACAGTAACTGGGATTATAGGTCAGACACTGGGACAGTAACTGGGATTATACATCACACATTGGGACAGTAACTGGGATTGTACATCACAAACTGGGACAGTGACTGGGATTGTACAATACACTGGGACAGTAACTGGGATTACACATCATACATGGGGACAGTAACTGGGATTATCCATCACAAACTGGGTCTGTAACTAAGATTATACATTAAACACTGCGAAATTAATTGTGATTATTCATCAGTCGCTGGGACAGTAAATGCGATTATACACCACAAACTGGGTCTGTGACTGGGATTATACATCACATACTGGGACAGTGACTGGGATTGTACAACACACTGGGACAGTAACTGGGATTACACATCACACACTGGGACAGTAATTGGGATTATACATCACATACTGGGACAGTGACTGGGATTGACAACACACTGGGACAGTAACGGGGATTATACATCACAACCTGGGACAGTGACTGGGATTATACATCACATACTGGGTCAGTGACTGGGATTGTACAACACACTGGGACAGTAACTGGGATTACACATCACACACTGGGAGAGTAACCCGGATTATCCATCACAAACTGGGACTGTAACTAAGATTAAACATCACACACTGGGAAATTAATTGTGAATATACATCACACGCTGGGACACTAACTGCGATTATACATCACAAACTGGGACAGTGACTGGCATTATACATCACACACTGGGACAGTAACTGGGATTATACACCACACAAATGGACAGTAACGGGGATTATACTTCACACACTGGGAGAGTAACTGGTATTATACCTCATACACAGGGATTCTAACTGGGATTACACACCACACACTCGGACAGCAACTAGGAGTGTACGTCACGAACTGGGACAGTAAATGGGATTATATATCACACACTGGGACTGTAACTGGGATTATACTTCACACACGGGGACAGTAACTGTTATTATACATTAAATACTGTGACATTAACTGGGGTTATACATCATAAACTGTGAGAGTAACTGGGATTATACATCACACAAATGGACAGTAACTGGGATTATACTTCACACACTGGGACAGTAACTGGTATTATACATCACACACAGGGATTCTAACTGGGATTACACACCACACACTCGGACAGTAACTAGGAGTGTACGTCACGAACTGGGACAGTAAATGGGATTATATACCACTAACTGGGACTGTCACTGTTATTATACATTAAATACTGTGACAATAACTGGGAGTATACAACACACACTGGAACAGTAACTAGGCTTATACATCACACAATGGGAAATAACTGGGATTATACATCACACACTGGGACAGTACCTGGGATTATAAATGTCACACTGGGACAATAACTGGGATTATACATCACACAGTGGGACAGTTATTGGGATTATACATCACACTGTAGGGTTATACTTCACATACTGCGATAGTCACTGAGATTGTACATCACACACTGCGACTGTAACTGGGATAATCCATCACACATTGGGTTTATACACCACACAATCGGATAGTCACTTGGATTATACATCACAAATTGGGACAGGGATTGGGATTATACATCATTAACTTGGATTATACATCACACACTGGCACAATAACTGGGATTATACATCACACATTGGGACAGTAACTGGGATTATACATCACACAATGGGACTTTAACTGGGATTATGGGTCAGACACTCGTATAGTAACTGGGGTTATGCATCACACACTGGGGCAGTAACTGGGATTGTACATCACAAATGGGGATAGTAATTGGGATTATACATCACACATGGACTATAACTGGGATTACACATCACACACTGGGAAAGTAACTGGGATATTCCATCACAAACTGGGACAGTAACTAAGATGATACATCACACACTGCGAAATTAACTGTGATTATACATCACACACTGGGACAGTAACTGGGATTCTACAACACTCTCTGGGAAAGTTGCTGGGATTACACATCACATATTGAGACAGTAACTGGGATTATACATCACATACTGTGACAGTAACTGGAAAAATACATCAGATACTGGGCCAGTAACTGCGATTATACATCACACACTGGGACAGTAACTGGGATTATACATCAAAAACTGGGACAGTAACTGTGATTATACATCACACACTGGGACAGGAACTGCGATTACAAATCACACACTGGGACAGTGACTGGGATTATACATCACACACTGGGACGGTAACTGGGATTATACATCACAAACTGGGAAGGTAACTAGTATTATACATCACTAACTGGGATTATGATTCACAAACTAGACAGCAAATGGGATTATACATCACACACTGGGGCAGTGACTGGGATTATACAATACACACTAGGACAGGAACTGGGATTATACATCACACACTGGGACAATAACTGGGATTATGCACCACACACTGGGACAGTGATTGGGAGTATCCATCACAACTGGGACAGTAACTGGGATTAAACAGCACACACTGGGACAGTAACTGGGATTATACATCAAAAACTGGGACAGTATCTTGGTTCATACATAACACACTGGGACAGTAACTGGGATTATACATCAAAAACTGGGATAGTATCTTGAATTATACATCACATACTGGCACAATAACTGGGATTATACATCACACATGGGGACAATAACTGGGATTATACATCACACAATGGGACTTTAACTGGGATTATGGGTCAGACACTCGTATAGTAACTGGGGTTATACATCACACACTGGGGCAGTAACTGGGATTGTACATCACAAATGGGGATAGTAATTGGGATTATACATCACACATGGACTATAACTGGGATTACACATCACACACTGGGAAAGTAACTGGGATTATCCATCACAAACTGGGACTGTAACTAAGAGTATACATCACGCACTGCGAAATTAACTGTGATTATACATCACACACTGGGACAGTAACTGGGATTCTACAACACACTCTGGGAAAGTTGCTGGGATTACACATCACATACTGAGACAGTATCTGGGATTATACATCACATACTGTGACAGTAACTGGGAATATACATCAGATACTGGGCCAGTAACTGCGATTATACATCACACACTGGGACAGTAACTGGGATTATACGTCACAAACCGGGACAGGAACCGGGATAATACATTACTAACTGGCATAGTAACTGGGATTAGACATCACACACTGGGACTCTAACTGGGATTATACATCACAAGGTGGGACAGTAATTGTGATAATACATCACACACTGGGACCGTAATGGATTACACATCACACACTGAGACAGTAACTAGGATTATACATCACACACTGGGACAGTAAAAGGGATTATACATCACACACTGGGACAGTAACTGGGATTATAAATCACACACTGGGACAATAAGTGGGATTATACATCACACAATGGGACTTTAACTGGGATTATAGGTCAGACACTGGGACAGTAACTGCGAGTATACATCACACATTGGGACAGTAACTGGGATGGTACATCACAAACTGGGATAGTGACTTGAATTGTACAACACACTGGGACAGTAACTGGGATTACACATCATACACTGGGACAGTAACCGGGATTATCCATCACAAACTGGCTCTGTAACTAAGATTATACATCAAACACAGTGAAATTAATTGTGATTATTCATCACACGCTGGGACAGTAAATGCGATTATACATCACAAACTGTGACAGTGACTGGGATTATACATCACATACTGGGACAGTGACTGCGATGGTACAACACACTGGGACAGTAACTGGGATTACACATCACACACTGGGACAGTAATTGGGATTATACATCACATACTGGGACAGTGACTGGGATTGTACAACACACTGGGACGGTAACTGGGATTATAAATCTCACACTGGGACAGTAACTGGGATCATACATCACACATTGGGACAGTAACTGGGATTATACATCACACAGTGTGGTTACACTTCACACACTGCGATAGTCACTGGGATTGTACATCACGCACTGGGACTGTAACTGGCATTATCCATCATACAGTGGGTTTATACACCACACAATGGGATAGGCAATGGGATTATACATCACAAATTGGGACAGGGATTGGGATTATGCATCATTAACTGGATTATACATCACACACTGGGACAATAACTGGGATTCTACAACACACACTGGGAAAGTAGCTGGGATTATACATCACGCACTGGGACAGTAACTGGGATTATACATCACATACAGGGACAGTAACTGGGAAAATACATCAGATACTGGGACAGTAACTGCGATTATACATCACGCACTGGGACAGTAACTGGGATTATACATCACAAACCGGGCCAGGAACCAGGATAATACATTATTAACTGGCATAGTAACTGGGATTATACATCACACACTGAGACAGTAACTGGGATTATGCATCACAAAATGGGACAGTAACTGGGATAATGCATCACACAGTGGGACCGTAACGGATTATACAACACACGCTGAGACAGTAACTAGGATTATACATCACACACTGGGACAGTAACTGGGATTATACGTCACACACAGGGACAGTAACTGGGATTATAGATCACACATTTGGACAATAACTGGGATTATACACCACACAATGGGACAGTAACTGGGATTATAGGTCAAACACTGGGACAGTAACTGGGATTATGCATCACACATTGGGATAGTAACTGGAATTGTACATCACAAACTGGGACAGTGACTGGGATTGTACAATACACTGGGACAGTAAGTGGGATTACACATCATACATGGGGACAGTAACTGGGATTATCCATCACAAACTGGGTCTGTAACTAAGATTATACATTAAACACTGCGAAATTAATTGTGATTATTCATCAGTCGCTGGGACAGTAAATGCGATTATACATCACAAACTGGGTCTGTGACTGGGATTATACATCACATACTGGGACAGTGACTGGGATTGTACAACACACTGGGACAGTAACTGGGATTACACATCACACACTGGGACAGTAATTGGGATCATGCATCACATACTGGGACAGTGACTGGGATTGACAACACACTGGGACAGTAACTGGGATTATACATCACAACCTGGGACAGTGACTGGGATTATACATCACATACTGGGTCAGTGACTGGGATTGTACAACACACTGGGACAGTAACTGGGATTACACATCACACACTGGGAGAGTAACCCGGATTATCCATCACAAACTGGGACTGTAACTGAGATTAAACATCACACACTGGGAAATTAATTGTGAATATACATCACACGCTGGGACACTAACTGCGATTATACATCACAAACTGGGACAGTGACTGGCATTATACATCACACACTGGGACATTAACTGGGATTATACACCACACAAAGGGACAGTAACGGGGATTATACTTCACACACTGGGAGAGTAACTGGTATTATACATCATACACAGGGATTCTAACTGGGATTACACACCACACACTCGGACAGCAACTAGGAGTGTACGTCACGAACTGGGACAGTAAATGGGATTATATATCACACACTGGGACTGTAACTGGGATTATACTTCACACACGGGGACAGTAACTGTCATTATACATTAAATACTGTGACATTAACTGGGGTTATACATCATAAACTGTGAGAGTAACTGGGCTTATACATCACACATCAGCACAGTAACTGGGATTATACATCACACGCTGGGACAGTAACTGCGATTATACATCACACATCACACCCTCGCACAGTAACTGGGATTATAAATCACAAACTGAGATAGTAACTGGGTTTATACATCACACATCAGCACTGAAACTGGGATTATACATCACACGCTGGGACAGTAACTGCGATTATACATCACACATCACACCCTCGGACAGTAAATGGGATTATAAATCACAAACTGAGAAAGTAACTGGGATTATACATCACACCATTGGTTAGTTACTGGGATTATACATCACATACTGGAGCTCTAAATGGGATTATGCATCACACAGTGGGACTGTATCTGGGATTATACATCACAAATTGGGACACTGCGTAGAATTATACATCACACACTGGGACAGTAACTGGGATTATACATCACAGGCTCAGACAGTAACTGGGATTATCCATCACAAACTGGGACAGTAACCGGGATTGTACATCACAACTGGGGCAGTAATTGGGATTATACATCACACAGTGAGATTATTCATCACACACTGCGATAGTAACTGGGACTATACATCACAATCTGGGATAGTAACGTGGATTATACATCAAAAACTGGGACACTAACTGGGATTATACATCACACACTGGGACATTAACTGGGATTATACATCAAAAACTGGGACAGTTACTGTGATTATACATCACACACTGGGACGGTAACTGGGATTATACATCACAAACTGGGAAGGTAACTAGTATTATACATCACTAACTGGGATTATGATTCACAAACTAGGACAGCAAATGGGATTATACATCACACACTGGGGCAGTGACTGGGATTATACAATACACACTAGGACAGGAACTGGGATTATACATCACACACTGGGACAGTAACTGGGATTATGCACCACACACTGGGACAGTGATTGGGAGTATCCATCACAACTGGGACAGTAACTGGGATTATACATCACACACTGGGACAGTAACTGGGATTATACATCAAAAACTGGGACAGTATCTTGGTTCATACATAACACACACTGGGACAGTAACTCGGATTATACATCAAAAACTGGGACCGTATCTTGAATTATACATCACATACTGGGACAATAACTGGGATATCCATCACAAACTGGGACAGTAACTGAGACTATACATCAAAAACTGGGACAGTATGTTGGATTATTCATCACACACTGGGACAAGAATTGGGATTATACATCATACACTGCGACAGCAACTGTTATTATATATTACGAACTGCGCCAGTAATTGGGATTATACGTCACACAGTGTGATTATACATCACACACTGTGATAGTAACTGGGACTATACATCACAAACTGGGATAGTAACTTGGATTATACATCAAAAACTGGGACACTAACTCGGATTATACATCACACACTGGGACATTAACTGGGATTATACATCAAAAAAGGGACAGTAACTGTGATTATACATCACAGGCTCAGACAGTAACTGGGATTATCCATCACAAATTGGGACAGTAACCGGGATTGTACATCACAACTGGGACAGTAATTGGGATTATACATCACACAGTGAGATTATACATCACACACTGCGATAGTAACTGGGATTATGAATCACACACTAGGATATTAACTGTGATTATACATCACACACTGGGACAGTAACTGGGATTATACATCACAAACTGGGACTGTAATTGGTATTATACATCACTAACTGGGATTATGATTCACAAACTGGGATTGCAAATGGGATTATACATCACACACTGGGGCAGTGAGTGGGATTATACAATACACACTAGGACAGGAACTTGGATTATCCATCACACACTGGGACAGTAACTGGTATTATGCACCACACACAGGGACAGTGATTGGGATTATTCATCACAACCGGGACAGTAACTGGGATTATACATCACAACTGGCACAGTAACGGTGATTATACATTAAATACTGCGACATTAACTGGGATTATCCATCAAAAACTGGGACAGAAACTGTGATTATACATCACAACAGGCACAGTAACGGTGATTATACATTAAATACTGCGACATTAACTGGAATTATCCATCAAAAACTTTGACAGTAACTGGGATTATCCATCACAAACTGGGACAGTAACTGGGATTGCACATCACAAACTGGGACAGTAACTGTGATTATACATCACGCACTGGGACAGTAACTGGGATTATACATCACAAACTGGGACAGGAACTGGGATAATACATTACTAACTGGCATAGTAACTGGGATTATACATCACTCACTGGGACAGTAACTGGGATTATACATCACAAGGTGGGACAGTAACTGTGATAATACATCACACACTGGGACCGTAATGGATTATACATCACACACTGAGACAGTAACTAGGATTATACATCACACACTGGGACAGTAACTGGGATTATACATCACACACTGGGACAGTAACCGGGATTATCCATCACAAACTGGCTCTGTAACTAAGATTATACATCAAACACAGTGAAATTAATTGTGATTATTCATCACACGCTGGGACAGTAAATGCGATTATACATCACAAACTGTGACAGTGACTGGGATTATACATCACATACTGGGACAGTGACTGCGATGGTACAACACACTGGGACAGTAACTGGGATTACACATCACACACTGAGACAGTAATTGGGATTATACATCACATACTGGGACAGTGACTGGGATTGTACAACACACTGGGACAGTAACTGGGATTATAAATCTCACACTGGGACAGTAACTGGGATCATACATCACACACTGGGACAGTAACTGGGATTATACATCACACAGTGCGGTTACACTTCACACACGGCGATAGTCACTGGGATTGTACATCACGCACTGGGACTGTAACTGGCATTATCCATCACACAGTGGGTTTATACACCACACAATGGGATAGGCAATGGGATTATACATCACAAATTGGGACAGGGATTGGGATTATACATCATTAACTTGGATTGTAAATCACACACTGGGACAATAACTGGGATTCTACAACACACACTGGGAAAGTAGCTGGGATTATACATCACGCACTGGGACAGTAACTGGGAAAATACATCAGATACTGGGGCAGTAACTGCGATTATACACCACACACTGGGACAGTAACTGGGATTATACATCACAAACCGGGCCAGGAACCAGGATAATACATTATTAACTGGCATAGTAACTGGGATTATACATCACACACTGAGACAGTAACTAGGATTATGCATCACAAAATGGGACAGTAACTGGGATAATGCATCACACAGTGGGACCGTAACGGATTATACAACACACGCTGAGACAGTAACTAGGATTATACATCACACACTGGGACAGTAACTGGGATTATACGTCACAAACAGGGACAGTAACTGGGATTATAGATCACACACTTGGACAATAACTGGGATTATACACCACACAATGGGACTTTAACTGGGATTATAGGTCAGACACTGGGACAGTAACTGGGATTATACATCACACATTGGGAAAGTAACTGGGATTGTACATCACAAACTGGGTCTGTAACTAAGATTATACATTAAACACTGCAAAATTAATTGTGATTATTCATCAGTCGCTGGGACAGTAAATGCGATTATACACCACAAACTGGGTCTGTGACTGGGATTGACAACACACTGGGACAGTAACTGGGATTATACATCACAACCTGGGACAGTGACTGGGATTATACATCACATACTGGGTCAGTGACTGGGATTGTACAACACACTGGGACAGTAACTGGGATTACACATCACACGCTGGGAGACTAACCCGGATTATCCATCACAAACTGGGACTGTAACTAAGATTAAACATCACACACTGGGAAATTACTTGTGAATATACATCAAACGCCGGGACACTAACTGTGATTATACATCATATACTGGGACAGTAACTGGGATTGTACAACACACTGGGACAGTAACTGGGATTACACATCACACACTGGGACAGTAATTGGGATTATACATCACATACTGGGACAGTGACTGGGATTGACAACACACTGGGACAGTAACTGGGATTATACATCACAACCTGGGACAGTGACTGGGATTATACATCACATACTGGGTCAGTGACTGGGATTGTACAACACACTGGGACAGTAACTGGGATTACACACCACACACTTGGACAGTAACTAGGAGTGTATGTCACGAACTGGGACAGTAAATGGGATTATATATCACACACTGGGACAGTAACTGGGATTATACATCACTAACTGGGACTGTAACTGTTATTATACATTAAATACTGGAACAATAACTGGGAGTATACAACACACACTGGAACAGTAACTAGGCTTATACATCACACGCTGGGAAATAACTGGGATTATACATCACACACTGGGACAGTACCTGGGATTATAAATGTCACACTGGGACAATAACTGGGATTATACATCACACAGTGGGACAGTTATTGGGATTATATATCACACAGTAGGGTTATACTTCACACACTGCGATAGTCACTGGGATTGTACATCACACATTAGGACTGTAACTGGGATAATCCATCACACAGTGGGTTTATACACCACACAATGGGATAGTCACTTGGATTATACATCACAAATTGGGACAGGGATTGGGATTATACATCATTAACTTGGATTATACATCACACACTGGCACAATAACTGGGATTATACATCACACATGGGGACAATAACTGGGATTATACATCACACAATGGGACTTTAACTGGGGTTATGGGTCAGACACTCGTATAGTAACAGGGGTTATACATCACACACTGGGGCAGTAACTGGGATTGTACATCACAAATGGGGATAGTAATTGGGATTATACATCACACATGGACTATAACTGGGATTACACATCACACACTGGGAAAGTAACTGGGATTATCCATCACAAGCTGGGACTGTAACTAAGATTATACATCACACACAGCGAAATTCACTGTGATTATACATCACACACTGGGACAGTAACTGGGATTCTACAACACACTCTGGGAAAGTTGTTGGGATTACACATCACATACTGAGACAGTAACTGGGATTATACATCACATACTGTGACAGTAACTGGGAAAATACATCAGATACTGGGCCAGTAACAGCGATTATACATCACACACTGGGACAGTAACTGGGATTATACATCAAAAACTGGGACAGTAACTGTGATTATACATCACACACTGGGACAGTAACTGCGATTATAAATCACACACTGGGACAGTAACTGGGATTATACATCACAAACTGGGACGGTAACTGGGATTATACATCAAAAACTGGGACAGTAACTGTGATTATACATCATACACTGGGACAGTAACTGCGATTATAAATCACACACTGGGACAGTAACTGGGATTATACATCAAAAACTGGGACAGTAACTGGGATTATACATCACACACTGGGACAGTAACTGCGATTATAAATCACACACTGGGACAGTAACTGGGATTATTCATCACACACTGGGACGGTAACTGGGATTATACATCACAAACTGGGACAGTAACTGGGATGATACGTCACTAATGGGATTATGAATCACAAACTGGGAAAGCAACTGGGATTATACATCACACACTGTGACAGTAACTGGGATTATACATCACAAAATGGGACTATAACTGGGATTATACAGCACACACTGGGACAGTAACTGGGATTATACATCACACACTGACAGTAACTGGGATTATACATCACCAAATGGGACAGTAACTGGGATTATCTGTCAAAAACTGGGAAAGTAACTGGGATCGTACACCAAAAACTGGGACAGTAACTGGGATTATATATCACATACTGGGACATTAACTGGGATTATACATCACACACTGGGACAGTAACTGGGATGATACATCACTAATGGGATTATGAATCACAAACTGGGAAAGCAACTGGGATTATACATCAAACACTGGGACAGTGACTGGGATTATACAACACACACTAGGACAGGAATTGGCATTATACATCACACACTGGGACAGTAACTGAGATTATGCACCATACACTGGGACAGTGATTGGGATTATACATCACAACTGGGACAGTAAAAGGGATTATATATCACAAACTGGCACAGTAACTGGGATTATCCATCACAACTGGGATTGTTACTGGGATTATGCATCACAAACTGGGACAGTAGCTGGGATTGTACAACACTCACTGGCACAGTAACTGGGTTCAAACATCATACAGTGTGATTATACATTACCAACTGCGACAGTAACTAATATTATACATCACACACTGGGACAATAACTAGGATTGTACATCACACAATGCGACATTAACTGGGATTATAGGTAAGACACTGGGACAGTAACTGGGATTATGCGTCACACACTGTGACAGTAACTGGGATTATATATCACAAACTGGGACTGTAACTGGGATATACAGCACACGCTGGGACAGTAACTGGGATTATAAATCACACACTGTGTCAGTAACTGGGAGTATACATCACACACTGGGACAGTTACTGCGATTATACATTAAACACTGGGACACAAACTGGGATTATACATCACACCCAGGGACAGTAACTAGTATTATCCCTCACACCAGGGACAGTAACTGGGATTATACATCACACAGTGGGACAGTAACTGCGATTATACATCACACAATGGGACAGTAACTGGCATTATCCATCACAAGCTGGGACAATAACTGGGATTGTACATCACACAATGCAACATTAACTTGGATTATAGATCAGACAGTGGGACAGTAACTGGGATTATACATCACACACTGTGACAGTAACTGGAATTATACATCACAAAATGAGACTGTAACTGGGATTATCCAGCACACACTGGGACAGTAACTGGGATTATAAATCATATATTCGGTCAGTAACTGGGAGTATACATCACATACTGGGACAGTAACTGTGATTATACATTAAACACTGTGACAGTAACTGGGATTATACATCACCCAATGGGACAGTAACTGGGATTATCCGTCAAAAACTGGGAAAGTAACTGGGATCGTACACCAAAAACTGGGACAGTAACTGGGATTATATATCACATACTGGGACATTAACTGGGATTATACATCACACACTGGGACGGTAACTGGGATGATACGTCACTAACTGGGATTATGGATCACAAACTGGGAAAGCAACTGGGATTATACATCAAGCTCTGGGACAGTGACTGCGATTATAAACACACACTAGGACAGGAATTGGCATTATACATCACACACTGGGACAGTAACTGAGATTATGCACCATACACTGTGACAGTGATTGGGATTATACATCACATCTGGGACAGTAAAAGGGATTATATATCACAAACTGGCACAGTAACTGGGATTATCCATCACAACTGGGATTGTAAATGGGATTATGCATCAAAATCTGGAACAGTAGCTGGGATTGTACAACGCTCACTGGCACAGTAACTGCGTTCATACATCACACAGTGTGATTATACATTACCAACTGCGACAGTAACTGGTATTATACATCACACACTAGGACAATAACTAGGATTGTACATCACACAATGCGACATTAACTGGGATTATAGGTAAGTCACTGGGACAGTAACTCGCATTATCCATCAGAAATTGTGATAATAACTGGGATTATATATCACAAACTGGGACTGTAACTGGGATTATACAGCACACACTGGGACAGTAACTGGGATTATAAATCACACACTGTGTCAGTAACTGGGAGTATACATCACACACTGGGACAGTTACTGCGATTATACATTAAACACTGGGACACAAACTGGGATTATACATCACACTCAGGGACAGTAACTGGTATTATCCCTCACACCAGGGACAGTAACTGGGATTATACATCACACACTGGGATAGTAACTGCGATTATACATCACACAATGAGACAGTAACTGGTATTATACATCATTAACTGGGATTATGAACCACAAACTGGGAAAGCAACTGGGATTATACATCACACACTGGGACAATAACTGGGATTGTACATCACACAATGCCACATTAACTGGGATTATAGGTAAAACACCGGGACAGTAACTGGGATTATATGTCACACACTGTGACAGTAACTGGGATTCTATATCACAAAATGGGACAGTAACTGGGATTATAAATCACACACTGTGTCAGTATCTGGGAGTATACATCACACACTGCGACAGTAACTGTGATTATACATTAAACACTGGGACACAAACTGGGATTATACATCACATCCTGGGACATTAACTGGTATTATCCCTCACACCGGGGACAGTAACTAGGATTATACATCACAAACTGGGAAAGTAATTGGGCTTATCCAGCACAACTGGGACAGTAACAAGGATTATGCACCACAAACGGGGACAGTAACTGGGATTATACATCACAAACTGGGAAAGTAATTGGGCTTATCCATCACAACTGGGACAGTAACTAGGATTATGCACCACAAACGGGGACAGTAACTGGGATTATATATCACAAATTGGCACAGTAACTGGGTTTATCCATCACAACTGGGACAGTATCTGGGATTATGCACCACAAACTGGGACAGTAGCTAGGATTGTACAACACACACTGGCACAGTAACTGGGATCATACTCCACACAGTGGGATTATACATTTCAAACTGCGACAGTAGCTGGGATTATACATCACAGACTGGGACAATAACTGGGATTGTACATCACACAATGTGACATTAACTGGGATTATAGGTAAAACACTGGGACAGTAACTGGGATTATATGTCACAAACTGGGACAGTAACTGGGATCATACTTCAGACATTGGGACAGTAACTGGGATTATGAATCACACACTGGGATTATGAATCACACACTAGGACATTAACTGGGATTATACATCAAAAGCTGGGACAGTAACTGGGATTAAACAGCCACACACTGGGACAGTAACTGGAATTATCCATCACAAACTGGGACAGTAACTGGGATTGTACATCAAAAACTGGGATAGTAACTGGGATTATACACCACACACTAGGTCAGGAACTAGGATTATACATCACACACTGGGACTGTAACAGGGATTGTGCACCACACACTGGGACAGTGATTGGGATTATCCATCACAACTGGGACAGTAACTGGAATTATACATCACACACTGGGACAGTAACTTGGATTATAATCACAAACTGCACAGTAACTGGGATTATCCATCACACACTGGGACAGTAACTGGGATTATATATCACACACTTGGACAGTAACTGGGATTATACATCACACACTGCGACAGTAACTGGGACTATACATCACAAACTGGGACAGTAACTGCGATTATACATCACACAATGGGACAGTAACTGGTATTATACATCATTAACTGGGATTATGAACCACAAACTGGGAAAGTAACTGGGATTATCCATCACAACTGGCACAATAACTGGGATTATGCACCACAAACTGGGACAGTAACTGGGATCATACATCACACATTGGGGCAGTCACAGGGATAATGAATCACACACTGGGACTGTAACTGCGATTATACATGACACACTGGGACAGTAACTGGGATTATACATCACATACTGGGACAGTAATTGGAATTATTCCTCACACCTGGGACAGTAACTGGGATTATACATCACAAACCGGAAACGTAACTGAGATTATCCATCACAACTGGCAAAATAACTAGGATTATGCACCACAAACTGGGACAGTAACTGGGATCATACATCACATATTGGGACAGTAACAGGGATAATGAATCACACACTGGGACAGTAACTGGGATTATACATCAAAAACTGGGGCAGTAACTGGGATAATACATCATACACTGGGACAGTAACTGGGATTATACATCACACACTGGGATTATGAATCACACACTGGGACAGTAACTGTGATTATACATTAAACACTGGGACACAAACTGGGATTATACATCACACTCTGGGACAGTAATTGGAATTATTCCTCACACCTGGGACAGTAACTGGGATTATACATCACAAACCGGAAACGTAACTGGGATTATCCATCACAACTGGCAAAATAACTAGGATTATGCACCACAAACTGGGACAGTAACTGGGATCATACATCACATATTGGGACAGTAACAGGGATAATGAATCACACACTGGGACAGTAACTGGGATTATACATCAAAAACTGGGACAGTAACTGGGATTATACATCACACACTGGGATTATGAATCACACACTGGGACAGTAACTGGTATTATCCCTCACACCCGGGACAGTAACTGGGATTATACATCACAAACTGCGACAGTAACTGGGATTATACATCATACATCGGAACAGGAACTGGGATTATGCATCACACACTGGGACAGTAACTGGGATTATACATCACACGCTGGGACAGTAACTGGTATTATCCATTAGAACTAAGACATTAACTGAGACAGTAGCTGGGATTGTACATCACAAAATGGGACAGTAACTGGCATTAAACATCACAAACTGGCACAGTAACTGGGATTATCCATCACAACTGGGACAGTAACTTGGATTATGCATCACAAACTGGAATAGTAGCTGGGATAATACATCACACAGTGGGATTATACATTACAAACTGCGACAGTAACTGGGATTATACATCACACACTGGGACAATAACTGGGATTATACATCACACACTGTGACAGTAACTGGGATTATACATCACAAAATGGGACTGTAACTGGGATTATACAGCTCACACTGGGACAGTAACTGGGATTACAAATCACACATTCGGTCAGTAACTTGGAGTATACATCACATAATGGGACAGTAACTGCGATTATACATTAAACACTGGGACATAAACTGGGATTATATATCACACCCTGGGACAGTAACTGGTATTATCCCTCACAACAGGGGGACAGGAACTGGGATTATCCATCACAAACTGGGAAAGTTTCTGGGATTATCCATCACAACTGGGACAGTAACTAGGATTATGCACCACAAACTGGGACAGTAGCTGTGATATTACCTTACACATTGGGACAATAACTAAGATTATGAATCACGCACTGGGACAGTAACTGGGATTATACATCAAAAACTGGGACAGTAACTGGGATTATACATCTGACACTGGGACAGTAACTGGGATTATCCATCACAAACTGGGACAGTAAATGGGATTATCCATCAAAAACTGGGACAGTAACTGGGATTGTACATCACAAACTGAGAGTGTAGCTGGGATTATATATCACATAACGGGACATAACTGGGATTATACGTCACACAGTGGGATTATGAATCACACACTGGAACAGTAACTGGGATTATACATCACACACTGGGACAGTAACTGGGATTATATATCACACACCAGAACAGTAACTGGGATTATACATCACACAATGGCACAGTAACTGGGATTATACATCACACACTGGGATTATGAATCACAAACTGGGAATGCAACTGGGATTATACATCACACACTGGGACAGTGATTGGGATTATACAACACACACTAGATCGAGAACTGGGATTATACATCACACACTGGGACAGTAAGTGGGATTATGCACCACACACTGGGACAGTGATTGGGATTATCCATCACAACTGGGACCGTAACTGGAATTATACATCACAAACTGGCACAGTAACTGGGATTATCCATCGCAACTGGGATAGTAACTGGGATTATGCATAACAAACTGGGACAGTAGCTGGGATTGTAAATCACAAATTGGGACAGTAACAGGGATCATACATCACACAGTGGGGTTATACATTACAAACTGCGACAGTAACTGGGATTATACATCACACACAGGGACAATATCTGGGATTGTACATCACACAATGCGACATTAACTGGGATTAGGAGTCAGACACTGGGACAGTAACTCGTATTATACATCAGACATTGTGATACTAACTGGGATTATATATCACAAACTGGGTCTGTAACTGGGATTATACAGCACACACTAGGACAGGAACTGGGATTATACAGCACACACTGGGACAGTGACTGGGATTAAGGACCATACACTGGGACAGTGATTGGGATTATACATCACAACTGGGACGGTAACTGGGATTTTACATCACAAACTGGCACAGTAACTGGGATTATCCATTGCAACTGGGACAGCAACTGGGATTATACATCTCACACTGTGAAAGAGATTGGGATTATACACCACACATCTTGGTCAGGAACTGGGATTGTACATCACACACTGGGACAGCACCTGGGGTCATACATCACACAGTGGGATTATACATTACAAACTGCGACAGTAACTGGGATTATTCATCACACACTAGGACAATAACTGGGATTGTACCTCACACAATGCGACATTTACTGGGATTATAGGTCAGACACTGGGACAGTAACTGCGATTATACATCACACACTGTGCCGATAATTGGGATTATACATCACAAAATGGGACTGTAACTGGGATTATACAGCACACAATGGGACAGTAACTGGGAGTATAAATCACACACGGGGTCAGTAACTGGGAGTATACGTCACAAACTAGGACAGTAACTGCGATTATACATGACACACTGGGACAGTAACTGGGATTATACATCTCACCCTGGGACAGTAATTGGAATTATTCCTCACACCTGGGACAGTAACTGGGATTATACATCACAAACCGGAAAAGTAACTGGGATTATCCATCACAACTGGCAAAATAACTAGGATTATGCACCACAAACTGGGACAGTAACTGGGATCAAATATCACATATTGGAACAGTAACAGGGATAATGAATCAAAAACTGGGACAGTAACTGGGATTATACATCAAAAACTGGGACAGTAACTGGGATTATACATCACACACTGGGATTATGAATCACACACTGGGACAGTAACTGCGATTATACATTAAACACTGTGACACAAACTGGGATTATACATCGTACGCTGGGAAAGTAACTGGTATTATCCCTCACACCGGGGACAGTAACTGGGATTATACATCAAAAACTGGGACAGTAACTGGGATTATACATCACACACTGGGATTATGAATCACACACTGGGACAGTAACTGCGATTTTACATTAAACACTGTGACACAAACTGGGATTATACATCGTATGCTGGGACAGTAACTGGTATTATCCCTCACACCAGGGACAGTAACTGGGATTATACATCACAAACTGCGACAGTAACTGGGATTATACATCACACCCTGGGACAGTAACTGGTATTATCCCTCACACCGGGTACAGTAACTGGGATTATACATCACAAACTGGGACAGTAACTGGGATTATACATCACACAATGGCACAGTAACTGGGATTATACATCACACACTGGGATTATGAATCACAAACTGGGAATGCAACTGGGATTATACATCACACACTGGGACAGTGATTGGGATTATACAACACACACTAGATCGAGAACTGGGATTATACATCACACACTGGGACAGTAAGTGGGATTATGCACCACACACTGGGACAGTAACTGGGATTATCCATCGCAACTGGGATAGTAACTGGGATTATGCATAACAAACTGGGACAGTAGCTGGGATTGTACATCACAAACTGGGACAGTAACAGGGATCATACATCACACAGTGGGATTATACATTACAAACTGCGACAGTAACTGGGATTATACATCACACACAGGGACAATATCTGGGATTGTACATCACACAATGTGACATTAACTGGGATTATGAGTCAGACACTGGGACAGTAACTCGTATTATACATCAGACATTGTGATACTAACTGAGATTATATATCACAAACTGGGACTGTAACTGGGATTATACAGCACACACTGGGATAGTAACTGGGATTATACATCACAAACTGGGGCGGTAACTGCGATGATATGTCACTAACTGGGATTATGATTCACAAACTGGGAAAGCAACTGGGATCATACATCACACACTGGGACAGTGACTGGGATTATACAACACACACTAGGACAGGAACTGGGATTATACAGCACACACTGGGACAGTGACTGGGATTAAGGACCATACACTGGGACAGTGATTGGGATTATACATCACAACTGGGACGGTAACTGGGATTTTACATCACAAACTGGCACAGTAACTGGGATTATCCATCGCAACTGGGACAGCAACTGGGATTATACATCTCACACTGTGAAAGAGATTGGGATTATACAATACACACTTGGTCAGGAATTGGGATTGTACATCACACAGTGGGACAGCACCTGGGATCATACATCACACAGTGGGAAGGTAACTGGGAATATACATCACACAATGGCACAGTAACTGGGATTATACATCATTAACTGGGATTATGAATCACAAACTGGGAATGCAACTGGGATTATACATCACACACTGGGACAGTGATTGGGATTGCACAACACACAATAGGTCGAGAACTGGGATTACACATCACATACTGGGACAATAAGTGGGATTATGCACCACACACTGGGACAGCGATTGGGATTATCCATCACAACTGGGACAGTATTTGGGACTATACATCACAAACTGGCACAGTAACTGGGATTATCCATCACAACTTGGAGAGTACTGGTATTATGCATCACAAACTGGGACAGTAACAGGGATCATACATCACACACTGGGATCATACAATACAAACTGCGACAGTAACTGGGATTATACATCACACACAGGGACAATAACTGGGATTGTACATCACAACTGCGAGATTAACTGGGATTAGGAGTCAGACACTGGGAAAGTAACTCGTATAATACATCAGACATTGTGATACTAACTGGGATTATATATCACAAACTGGGACTGTAACTGGCATTATACAGCACACACTTGGACAGTAACTGGGATTATACATCACACACTGGGACAGTAACTAGGATTAAAGAACAAAAACTGGGACAGTAACTGGGATTATACATCACAAACTGGGACAGTAACTGGGATTATATATCATACACTGGAACAGGAACTGGGATTATGCATCACACACTGGGACCGTAACTGGGATTATACATCACACACTGGGACAGTAACTGGGAATATACAACACACCCTGGGACAGTAATTGGAATTATCCCTCACACCTGGGACAGTAACTGGGATTATACATCACAAACTACAAAAGTAATTGGGATTATCCATCACAACTGGCACAATAACTAGAATTATGCACCACAAACTGGGACAGTAACAGGGATAATGAATCACACACTGGGACAGTAAATGGGATTATACATCAAAATTGGAACAGTAACTGGGATTATACATCACACCCTGGGACAGTAAATGGGATTATACATCAAACACTGGGACAGTAACTGGGATTATGCATCACACACTGGGACTGTAACTGCGATTATACATTAAACGCTGTGACACAAACTGGGATTATACATCACACCCTGGGACAGTAACTGGTATTATCCCTCACACTGCGGACAGTAACTGGGATTATATATCACAAACTGGTACAGTAACTGGGATTATACATCATTAACTGGGATTATGAATCACAAACTGGGATTATACATCACACACTGGGACAGTGATTGGGATTATACAACGCACACTAGGTCGAGAACTGGGATTATACATCACACACTGGGACAGTAGGTGGGATTATGCACCACACACTGGGACAGTGATTGGGATTATCCATCACAACTGGGATCGTAACTGGAATTATACATCACAAACTGGCACAGTAACTGGGATTAACCATCGCAACTGGGATAGTAACTGGGATTATGCATCACAAACTGGGACAGTAGCTGGGATTATACATCACAAACTGGGACAGTAACAGGGATCATTCATCACACAGTGTGATTATACATTACAAACTGCGACAGTAACTGGGATTATACATCACACACTGGGACAAAACAGGGATTAAAGAACAAAAACTGGGACAGTAACTGGGATTATACATCACAAACTGGGACAATAACTGGGATTATATATCATACACTGGAACAGGAACTGGGATTATGCAACACACACTGGGACAGTAACTGGGATTATACATCACACCCTGGGACAGTAATTGGAATTATCCCTCACAACTGGGACAGTAACTGGGATTATACATCACAAACTACAAAAGTAACTGGGATTATCCATCACAACTGGCACAATAACTAGGATTATGCACCAGAAACTGGGACAGTAACTGGGATCATACAACACACATTGAGGACAGTAACAGATAATGAATCACACACTGGGACAGTAAATGGGATTATACATCAAAATTGGAACAACAACTGGGATTATACATCACACCCTGGGACAGTAACTGGGATTATACATCACACACAGGGACAATAACTGGGATTATATATCATACACTGGAACAGTAATTGGAATTATCCCTCACAACTGGGACAGTAACTGGGATTATACATCACAAACTACAAAAGTAACTGGGATTATCCATCACAACTGGCACAATAACTAGGATTATGCATCACACACTGGGACAGTAACTGCGATTATATATAATACACTGGAACAGGAACGGGATTATGCATCATAAACTGGGACAGTAACTGGGATTATACATCACAAACTGGGACAATAACTGGGATTATATATCATACACTGGAACAGGAACTGGGATTATGCATTACACACTGGGACAGTAACTGGGATTATACATCACAAACTACAAAAGTAACTGGGATTATCCATCACAACTGGCACAATAACTAGGATTATGCACCAGAAACTGGGACATTAACTGGGATCATATATCACACATTGGGACAGTAACAGGGATAATGAATCACACACTGGGACAGTAAATGGGATTATACATCAAAATTGGAACAATAACTGGGATTATACATCACACACTGGGACAGTAACTGGGATTATACATCAAACACTGCGACAGTAACTGGGATTATACATCAAGAACTGGGACAGTAACTGGGATTATGCATCACACACTGGGACAGTAGCTGGGATAATATGTCACACACTAGGGCTGGAACTGGGATTGTACATCAGACGCTGGGACAGTAACTGGGATCATACAACACTCAGTGGGATTATACATTACACACTGGGACAGTCACTGGGATTATACACTAAAAACTGGTACAGTAATTGGGATTGTACATCACAAACTGGGATTATGAGTCACACACTGGGGCATTAAATGGCATTATAGATAACATGCTGGGACACTAATTGGGATTATACATCACACACTAGGACAGTACCTGGAATTATACATCATAAACTGGGACAGTAACGGGGATTATACATCATAAACTGGGACAGTAACTGGGATTATACATCACAATCTCGGACAGTAACTGGGATCATACATCACAAACTGGGACTTTAACTGGGATTATACAGCACAAACTGGGAATGCTACTGGGATTATACATCACAACTGGGATAGTAACTGGGATTATGCATAACAAACTGGGACAGTAGCTGGGATTGTACATCACAAACTGGGACAGTAACAGGGATCATACATCACACAGTGGGATTATACATTACAAACTGCGACAGTAATTGGGATTATACATCACACACAGGGACAATAACTGGGATTGTACATCACACAATGCGACATTAACTGGGATTAGGAGTCAGACACTGGGACAGTAATTTTATTATACATCAGACATTGTGATACTAACTGGGATTATATATCACAAACTGGGACTGTAACTGGGATTATACAGCACACACTTGGACAGTAACTGGGATTATACATCACAAACTGGGACAGTAACTTGTATTAAAGAACAAAATCTGGGACAGTAACTGGGATTATACATCACAAACTGGGACAGTAACTGGGATTATATATCATACACTGGAACAGGAACTGGGATTATATATCATACACTGGGACAGTAACAGGGATCATTCATCACACAGTGTGATTATACATTACAAACTGCGACAGTAACTGGGATTATACATCACACACTGGGACAAAACAGGGATTAAAGAACAAAAACTGGGACAGTAACTGGGATTATACATCACAAACTGGGACAATAACTGGGATTATATATCATACACTGGAACAGGAACTGGGATTATGCAACACACACTGGGACAGTAACTGGGATTATACATCACACCCTGGGACAGTAATTGGAATTATCCCTCACAACTGGGACAGTAACTGGGATTATACATCACAAACTACAAAAGTAACTGGGATTATCCATCACAACTGGCACAATAACTAGGATTATGCACCAGAAACTGGGACAGTAACTGGGATCATACAACACACATTGAGGACAGTAACAGATAATGAATCACACACTGGGACAGTAAATGGGATTATACATCAAAATTGGAACAACAACTGGGATTATACATCACACCCTGGGACAGTAACTGGGATTATACATCACACACAGGGACAATAACTGGGATTATATATCATACACTGGAACAGGAATTGGAATTATCCCTCACAACTGGGACAGTAACTGGGATTATACATCACAAACTACAAAAGTAACTGGGATTATCCATCACAACTGGCACAATAACTAGGATTATGCATCACACACTGGGACAGTAACTGCGATTATATATAATACACTGGAACAGGAACGGGATTATGCATCATAAACTGGGACAGTAACTGGGATTATACATCACAAACTGGGACAATAACTGGGATTATATATCATACACTGGAACAGGAACTGGGATTATGCATTACACACTGGGACAGTAACTGGGATTATACATCACAAACTACAAAAGTAACTGGGATTATCCATCACAACTGGCACAATAACTAGGATTATGCACCAGAAACTGGGACATTAACTGGGATCATATATCACACATTGGGACAGTAACAGGGATAATGAATCACACACTGGGACAGTAAATGGGATTATACATCAAAATTGGAACAATAACTGGGATTATACATCACACACTGGGACAGTAACTGGGATTATACATCAAACACTGCGACAGTAACTGGGATTATACATCAAGAACTGGGACAGTAACTGGGATTATGCATCACACACTGGGACAGTAGCTGGGATAATATGTCACACACTAGGGCTGGAACTGGGATTGTACATCAGACGCTGGGACAGTAACTGGGATCATACAACACTCAGTGGGATTATACATTACACACTGGGACAGTCACTGGGATTATACACTAAAAACTGGTACAGTAATTGGGATTGTACATCACAAACTGGGATTATGAGTCACACACTGGGGCATTAAATGGCATTATAGATAACATGCTGGGACACTAATTGGGATTATACATCACACACTAGGACAGTACCTGGAATTATACATCATAAACTGGGACAGTAACGGGGATTATACATCATAAACTGGGACAGTAACTGGGATTATACATCACAATCTCGGACAGTAACTGGGATCATACATCACAAACTGGGACTTTAACTGGGATTATACAGCACAAACTGGGAATGCTACTGGGATTATACATCACAACTGGGATAGTAACTGGGATTATGCATAACAAACTGGGACAGTAGCTGGGATTGTACATCACAAACTGGGACAGTAACAGGGATCATACATCACACAGTGGGATTATACATTACAAACTGCGACAGTAATTGGGATTATACATCACACACAGGGACAATAACTGGGATTGTACATCACACAATGCGACATTAACTGGGATTAGGAGTCAGACACTGGGACAGTAATTTTATTATACATCAGACATTGTGATACTAACTGGGATTATATATCACAAACTGGGACTGTAACTGGGATTATACAGCACACACTTGGACAGTAACTGGGATTATACATCACAAACTGGGACAGTAACTTGTATTAAAGAACAAAATCTGGGACAGTAACTGGGATTATACATCACAAACTGGGACAGTAACTGGGATTATATATCATACACTGGAACAGGAACTGGGATTATATATCATACACTGGAACAGGAACTGGGATTATGCATCACACACTGGGACAGTAACTGGGATTATACATCACACACTGGGACAGTAATTGGAATTATCCCTCACACCTGGGACAGCAACTGGGATTATACATCACAAACTACAGAAGTAACTGGGATTATCCATCACAACTGGCACAATAACTAGGATTATGCACCAGAAACTGGGACAGTAACTGGGATCATACAACACACATTGGGACAGTAACAGAGATAATGAATCACACACTGGGACAGTAAATGGGATTATACATCAAAATTGGAACAGTAACTGGGATTATACATCACACCCTGGGACAGTAACTGGGATTATACATCAAGAACTGGGACAGTAATTGGGATTATGCATCACACACTGGGACAGTAGCTGGGATAATATGTCACACACTAGGGCAGGAACTGGGATTGTACATCAGATGCTGGGACAGTAACTGGGATCATACAACACACAGTGGGATTATACATTACACACTGGGACAGTCACTGGGATTATAGATTACAAACTGGTACAGTAATTGGGATTGTACATCACTAACTGGGATTATGAGTCACACACTGGGACATTAAATGGCATTATACATCACACGCTGGGACACTAATTGGGATTATACATCACACACTAGGACAGGAACTGGGATTATACATCACACCCTGGGACAATAACTGGGATTATACATCACACACTAGGACAGTACCTGGAATTATACATCATAAACTGGGACAGTAACTGGGATTATGCATCATATACTGGGACAGTAACTGGGATTATATATCACAAACTGGGACATTAACTGGAATTATACATCACACACCGGAACAGTAACTGGAATTATACATCAAACAGTGGGACAGTAATTGGGATTATACTTCATACGCTGTGACAGTAACTGGGATTATACATCATACTCTCGGACAGTAACTGGCATTTTATGTCACAATCTGGGACAGTAACCGGGATTATACATTACACACCGGAACAGTTACTGTAATTATACATCACACAGTGGGACAATAATTGGGATTATACTTCACATGCTGGGACAGTAACTGGGATTATACATCACACTCTTGGACAGTAACTGGGATCATACATCACAAACTGGGACTGTAACTGGGATTATACAGCACAAACTGGGACAGTAAATGGGATTATAAATCACACACTTGGACAGTAACTCGATTATACATGACAGACTCGGACAGTAACTGGGATTATACATGATATACTCGGAGAGTAACTGTGATTATACATCACAGATTGGGACAGTAATTGGTATTATACATCAGACACTGGGGTAGTAACAGGGATTATACATTACACACTGGTACATTAACTGTGATTATACATCACAAACTGGGACAGTAACTGGGATTATCCATTACAACCGTGTCAGTAACTGGTATTATGCATCACAAACTGGGACAGAAGCATGGATTATACTCACACACTGGGACAGTAACCGGAATTGTACATCACACACTGGGAAAGTAACTAGGATTATACATCATACACTGGGACAGTAACTGGGATTAAATATCACCAACTGGGACAGTAATTGGGATTATACATCACACACCGGAACAGTTACTGGGATTATACATCACACAGTGGGACAATAATTGGGATTATACTTCACATGCTGGGAATGCAACTGGGATTATACATCACAACTGGGATAGTAACTGGGATTATGCATCACAAACTGGGACAGTAGCTGGGATTGTACATCACAAACTGGGACAGTAACAGGGATCATACATCACACAGTGAGATTATACATTACAAACTGCGACAGTAACTGGGATTATACATCACACACTGGGATAGTAACTGGGATTATACATCACAGATTGGAATAGTAACTGGGATTAGTCATCACACACTGGGACAGTAACTGGAATTATACATTAAACACTGGGACATAAACTGGGATTGTAAATCACACACTGGGACAGTGACTGGTATTATACATCACAAACTCTGACAGTAACTGGGATCATCCATCACAACTGGGACAGTAACAACGATTATGCATCATAAACTGGGACAGTAGCTGTGATAATACGTCACAAACTGGGATAAATTGGGATCATACATCACACATTGGGTCAGTAACGGATTATGAATCACACACTGGGACTGCAACTGGCATTATACATCAAAAATAGGGACAGGAACTGGGATTATACATCACACACTGGGACAGTAATTGGGAATAGACATCATACACTGGGACAGCAACTGGGATTATGCATCGCAAATTGGGACAGTAGCTGGGAAAATACGTCACATACTGGGATAATAACTGGGATTGTACATCAGACGCTGGGAAAGTAACTGGGATCATACATCACAAATTGGTACAGTAATTGCGATTATACATCACTAACTAGGATTATGAATCACACACTTGGACATTAACTGTGATTTTACATCATACACTGGGACAGTAACGGGGAGTATACATCACACACTGGGACAGTACCTGGAATTATACATCATAAACTTGGACAGCAACTGGGATTACACATCATACACTGGGACAGTAACTGGGATTATATATCACAGGCTGGGACATTAACTGGGATTATACATCAAACAACAGAACAATAACTGGGATTATACATCACACAGTGGGACAGTACCTGGAATTAAACATCATAAACTTGGACAGTAACTGGGATTACACATCATACACTGGGACAGTAACTGGGATTATATATCACAACGAGGGACAGTAACTGGGATTATACAACACACAACAGAACAATAACTGGGATTATACTTCACACAGTGGGACAGTAATAGGGATTATACTTCATACGCTGGGACAGTAACTGGGATTATACATCACAACGAGGGACAGTAACTGGGATTATACATCATACTCTCGGACAGTAACTGGCATTTTATGTCACAATCTGTGACAGTAACTGGGATTATACATTACACTCCGGAACTGTTACTGGGATTATACATCACACAGTGGGACAATAATTGGGATTATACTTCACATGCTGGGACAGTAACTGGGATTATACATCACACTCTCGGACAGTAACTGGGATCATACATCACAAACTGGGACTGTAACTGGGATTATACAGCACAAACTGGGACAGTAAATGGGATTATAAATCACACACTGGGACAGTTACTGCGATTATACATGACAGACTCGGACTGTAACTGGGATTATACAGCACAAACTGGGAATGCAACTGGGATTATACATCACAACTGGGATAGTAACTGGGATTATGCATAACAAACTGGGACAGTAGCTGGGATTGTACATCACAAACTGGGACAGTAACAGGGATCATACATCACACAGTGGGATTATACATTACAAACTGCGACAGTAACTGGGATTGTACATCACACAATGCGACATTAACTGGGATTAGGAGTCAGACACTGGGACAGTAACTCGTATTATACATCAGACATTGTGATGCTAACTGGGATTATGTATCACAAACTGGGACTTTAACTGGGATTATACAGCACACACTTGGACAGTAACTGGGATTATACATCACACACTGGGACAGTAACTGGGATTAAAGTACAAAAAATGGGACAGTAACTGGGATTATACATCACAAACTGGGACAGTAACTGGGATTATATATCATACACTGGAACAGGAACTGGGATTATACACCACAAACTGGGACAGTAACTGGGATTATATATCATACACTGGAACAGGAACTGGGATTATACATCACACACTGGGACAGTAACTGGGATTATACATCACACCCTGGGACAGTAATTGGAATTATCCCTCATACCTGGGACATTAACTGGGATTATACATCACAAACTAGATAAATAACTGGGATTATCCATCACAACTGGCACAATAACTAGGATTCTGCACCACAAACGGGGACAGTAACTGGGATCATACATCACACATTGGGACAGTAACAGGAATAATGAATCACACACTGGGACAGTAAATGGGATTATACATCAAAATTGGAACAGTAACTGGGATTATACATCACACACTGGGACTGTAACTGGGATTACATCAAACACTGGGACAGTAACTGGGATTATACATCAAGAACTGGGACAGTAGCTGGGATTATGCATCACACACTGGGACAGTAATTGGGATTATACATCATACACTGGGACAGCAACTGGGATTATGCATCGCAAATTGGGACAGTAGCTGGGAAAATACGTCACACACTGGGATAATAAGTGGGATTGTAAATCAGACGCTGGGAAAGTAACTGGAATCATACATCACACAGTGGGATTATACATTACACGCTGGGAAAGTAACTGGGATTATACATCACAAATTGGTACAGTAATTGCGATTATACATCACTAACTAGGATTATGAATCACGCACTTGGACATTAACTGTGATTTCACATCATACACTGGGACAGTAACTGGGATTATATATCACAGGCTGGGACATTAACTGGGATTATACATCACACAACAGAACAATAACTGGGATTATACATCACACAACAGAACAATAACTGGGATTATACATCACACAGTGGGACAGTAATAGGGATTATACTTCATATGGTGGGACAGTAACTGGGATTATACATCACACACCGGAACAGTAACTGGGATTATACATCACAATGAGGGACAGTAACTGGGATTATACATCATACACTGGGAGAGTAACTGGCATTATATGACACAATCTGGGACAGTAACTGGTATTATACATTACACACCAGAACAGTTACTGGGATTATACATCACACAGTGGGACAATAATTGGGATTATACTTCACATGCTGGGACAGTAACTGGGATTATACATCACACTCTCGGACATTAACTGGGATTATACATCACAAACTGGGACTGTAACTGGGATTATACAGCACAAACTGGGAATGCAACTGGGATTATACATCACAACTGGGATAGTAACTGGGATTATGCATAACAAACTGGGACAGTAGCTGGGATTGTACATCACAAACTGGGACAGTAACAGGGATCATACATCACACAGTGGGATTATACATTACAAACTGCGACAGTAACTGGGATTATACATCACACACAGGGACAATAACTGGGATTGTACATCACACAATGCGACATTAACTGAGATTAGGAGTCAGACACTGGGACAGTAACTCGTATTATACATCAGACATTGTGATGCTAACTGGGATTATGTATCACAAACTGGGACTTTAACTGGGATTATACAGCACACACTTGGACAGTAACTGGGATTATACATCACACACTGGGACAGTAACTGGGATTAAAGTACAAAAAATGGGACAGTAACTGGGATTATACATCACAAACTGGGACAGTAACTGGGATTATATATCATACACTGGAACAGGAACTGGGATTATACACCACAAACTGGGACAGTAACTGGGATTATACATCACACCCTGGGACAGTAATTGGAATTATCCCTCATACCTGGGACATTAACTGGGATTATACATCACAAGCTAGATAAATAACTGGGATTATCCATCACAACTGGCACAATAACTAGGATTCTGCACCACAAACGGGGACAGTAACTGGGATCATACATCACACATTGGGACAGTAACAGGAATAATGAATCACACACTGGGACAGTAAATGGGATTATACATCAAAATTGGAACAGTAACTGGGATTATACATCACACACTGGGACTGTAACTGGGATTATACATCAAACACTGGGACAGTAACTGGGATTATACATCAAGAACTGGGACAGTAGCTGGGATTATGCATCACACACTGGGGCTGTAACTGCGATTATACATTAAACGCTGTGACACAAACTGGGATTATACATCACACCCTGGGACAGTAACTGGTATTATCCCTCACACCGGGGACAGTAACTGGGATTATACATCACAGACTGGGACAGTAACTTGGATTATACATCACACAATGGGACAGTAACTGGGATTATACATCATTAACTGGGATTATGAATCACAAATTGGGAATTCAACTGGGATTATACATCACACACTGGGACTGTGATTGGGATTATACAACACACACTAGGTCGAGAACTCTGATTATACATCACACACTGGGACAGTAAGTGGGATTATGCACCACACACTGGGACAGTGATTGGGATTATCCATCACAACTGGGACAGTAACTGGGATTATACATCACAAACTGGCACAGTAGCTGAGATTATCCATCGCAACTGGGATAGTAACTGGGATTATGCATCACAAACTGGGACAGTAGCTGGGATTGTACATCACAAACTGGGACAGTAACAGGGATCATACATCACACAGTGAGATTATACATTACAAACTGCGACAGTAACTGGGATTATACATCACACACTGGGACAGTAACTGGGATTAAAGAACAAAAACTGGGACAGTAACTGGGATTATACATCACAAACTGGGACAATAACTGGGATTATATATCATACACTGGAACAGGAACTGGGATTATGCATCACACACTGGGACAGTAACTGGGATTATATATGACAGACTGGGAAGTAACTGGGATTATACATCACACCCTGGGACAGTAATTGGAATTATCCCTCACACCTGGGACAGCAACAGGGATTATACATCACAAACTACAAAAGTAACTGGGATTATCCATCACAACTGGCACAATAACTAGGATTATGCACCAGAAACTGGGACAGTAACTGGGATCATACATCACACATTGGGACAGTAACAGGGATAATGAATCACACACTGGGACAGTAAATGGGATTATACATCAAAATTGGAACAATAACTGGGATTATACATCACACCCTGGGACAGTAACTGGGATTATACATCAAACACTGGGACAGTAACTGGGATTATACATCAAGAACTGGGACAGTAACTGGGATTATGCATCACACACTGGGACAGTAGCTGGGATAATATGTCACACACTAGGGCAGGAACTGGGATTGTACATCAGACGCTGGGACAGTAACTGGGATCATACAACACACAGTGGGATTATACATTACACACTGGGACAGTCACTGGGATTATACATTACAAACTGGTACAGTAATTGGGATTGTACATCACTAACTGGGATTATGAATCACACACTGGGACATTAAATGGCATGATACATCACACCCTGGGACAATAACTGGGGGTATACATCACACACTAGGACAGTACCTGGAATTATACATCATAAACTGGGACAGTAACTGGGATTATACATCACACACTGGCACAGTAATTATACATCACACAGTGGGACAATAATTGGGATTATACTTCACACACTGGGACAGTAACTGGGATTATACATCACAAAGTGGGACAGTAACTGGGATTATACATCTCACACTGGGACAGTAACTGAGATTATACATCTCACATTGGGTCTCTAACTGGGATTATATATCGCACACTGGGACAGTAACTAGGATTATACATCACAAACTGGAAAAGTAACTGGGTTTATCCATCACTACTTGCACAATAACTAGGATTATGCATCACAAATTGGGACCGTAACTGGGATCATACATCACACATTGGGACAGTAACTGGGATTATGAATCACACACTGGGACAGTAACTGGTATTATACATCACACACTGGGACAGTAACAGGGATTATACATCATACACTGGGACAGTAACAGGGATTATGCGTCGCAATCTGGGACAGTAGATGGGATAATATGTCACACACTGGGACAGTAACTTTGATTATACATTACACACTGGGTCAGGAACTGGGATCATACATCACAAACTGGTACAGTAATTGGGATTGTACATCACTAACTGGGATTATGAGTCACACACTGGGACATTAACTGGAATTATACATCACACGCTGGGACAGTAATTGGGATTATAAATCACACACTAGGATACGAACTGGGATTATACATCACACACTGGGAAAATAGCTGGGAGTATACATCACACACTGGGACAGTACCTGGAATTATACATCATAAACTGGGACAGTAACTGGGATTATATATCACAAACATGGAAAATTAACTGGAATTATACATCACACACCGGAACAGTAACTGGGATGACACATCACTGAGTGGGACAGTAATTGTGATTATACTTCACACGCTGGGACAGTAACTGGGATTATACATCACAATCTCGGACAATAACTGGGATTATACATCACAAAGTGGGACAGTAAGTAGGATTATACATCATACACTGGGACAGGAACTGGGATTATATATCACCAACTGGGACAGTAACTGGGAGTATACATCACACACTGGAACAGTAACTGGGATTATACATCACACAGTGGGACAGTAATTGGGATTATACTTCACACGCTGGGACAGTAACTGGTATTATACACCACACTCTCAGACAGTAACTGGGATTATACATCACAAACTGGGACAGTAAATGGGATTATAAATCACACGCTGGGACAGTAACTGGGATTACACATCAAACACTGGGACTGCAACTGGGATTATACATCACAGGCTAACATTGTAACTGGGATTATACATCAAACACTGGGACCGTAACTGGGATTATACATCACAAACTGGGACAGTAGCTGGGATTATCCATCAAAAAATGGGACAGTAACAGGGATTGTACATCACACGCTGGGACAGTAACTGGGAGCATACATCACACATTGGGATTATACATCATACACTGGGACAGTAACTAGGATTGTACATCACACACTGGGACAGTATCTGGTATTATACAGCACACACAGGGTTTATACATCACACACTGGGACAGTAACGGGGAATATACATCACAAACTGGGACAGTAACTGGGATTATACATCACACACTGGGATTATGAATCACACACAGGGACAGTAACTGGGATTATACATCAAAAACTGGGACAGTAACTGGGATTATATATCATACACTGGGACAGTAACTGGCATTATATATCGTACAATGGGACAGCAACTGGGATTATACATCTCACAGTGGAACATTAATTTGGATTATACATCATACACTGGGACAGTAAACGGGAGCATACATCACACACTGGATTAGATACTGGGATTATATATTACACACTGGGACAGTAACTGCGATTATACGTCACAAACTAGGACTGTAACTGGGACTATACATCACACACTGGGACAGTAACCAAGATTAAACAACACACACTGGGACAATAACTGGGATTATACATCATACAATGGGTCAGATATTGGGATTATATATCGCACACTGGAACAGTAACTGGGATTATACAACAAAAACTAGGACAGTAACTGGGATTATACAGCACAGACCGGAACAGTAACTGGGTTGATGCATCACACACTGGCACAGTAACTGCAATTATCCATCACAACTGGGACTGTAAGTGGGATTATGCATCACAAACTAGGGCAGTAGCTGGGATCATACATCACACACTGGGACAGTAACTGGCATCATACATCACACAGTGGGATTATACATTACAAACTCCGACAGTAACTGGGATTATACATCACACACTGGGACAATAACTGGGATTATACATTAAACAGTGTGACAGTAACTGGGATTATACATCACAAACTGGGACTGTAACTGGGATTATACAGGAACCACTGGGACAGTAACTGGGATTATATGTCACACACTGGGTCAATAACTGGGATTAAACATCACAGACAGGGACTGTGACTGTGATTTCATATGGCACATTGGGACAGTAACATGCCAGACTGGGACACTAACTGGGATTATACATCACACACTAGGACAGTAATTGGTATCATACATCACACAGTGGGATTATACATTACACACTGGGACAGTAACTGGGACTATACATCACACACTTGGGACAGTACCTGGAATTATACATCATAAACTGGGATAGTAACTGGGATTATTTATCATACACTGTGAAAGTAACTGGGATTATACAACAAAACCTGGGACAGTAACTGGGATTATACATCACACACTGTGACATTAATTGGGATTATATATCATACACTGGGACAGCAACTGGGATTTGACATCACACACTGGGACAATAACTGGGATTGTACATCACACAATGCTGCATTAACTGGTATTATAAATCAGACACTGGGACAGTAACTGGGATTATACCTTAAACAGTGTGACTGTAACTGGGATTATACAGCACAAACTGGGAAAGTAACTGTGATTTTAAATCACACACTGTGTCAGTTACTGGGATTATATATCACACACAGGGACTGTAACTGTGATTACATATCGCACACTGGGGCAGTAACTGCAACTATATATGACAGACTGGGGCACTAACAGGGATTTATACATCACACAGTGGGACAGTAATTGGGATTATACATTAAACACTGGGACATAAACTGGGATTATACATTACACACTGGGACAGTAACTGGGAATATAATATCACAAACTGGGACAGTAACTGGGATTATACATTACACTCTCAGACAGTAACTGGGATTATACATCACAAAGTGGGACAGTAACTGAGATTATACACCACTCACTGGGACAGTAATTGGGATTATACATCTCACATTGGCACTCTAACTGAGATTATATATCGCACACTAGGACAGTAACTGGGATTATATATGACACACTGGTACAGTAACTGGGATTACACATCACACACTGGGACTGTAACTGGGATTATACATCACAAATTGGGACAATTATTGGAATTATACTTCACACACTAGGACAGAAACTGGGATTATACATTAAACACTGCGACATTAACAGGGGTTATACATCACACACTGGGACAGTAACTGGGATTATCGACCAAAAAATGGGACAGTAACTGGGATTGTACATCACAAGCTGGGACAGTACCTGGTATTATCCATCAAAAAATGGGACAGTAACTGGGATTGTGCATCACACACTGGGACAATAAGTGGGATTGTACATCATACAATGCGACAATTACTGGGATTACAGGTGAGACACTGGGACAGTAACTGTGATTAGACATTGAACAGTGTGACAGTAACTGGGATTATACATCACAAACTGGGACTGTAACTGGGATTATACAGCACACACTGGGACAGTAACTGGGATTATAAATCACACAGTGGGTCAGTAACTGGGATTATACATCACATATTGTGACAGTAACTGGGATTAAACATCACATACTGGGATTATGAATCACACACTGGGACACTAACTGGGATTATATATCATACACTGAGACAGGAACAGGGATTATACATCACACACTGGGACAAAAACTGGGATTGTACATTACACAATGTGACATTAACTGCTATTATAGGTGAGACACTGGGACAGTAACTGGGATTATACATCACAAACGGGGACTGTAACTGGGATTATACAGCACACACTGGGACAGTAACTGGGTTATAAATCACACACTAGGTCAGTAACTGGGATTATATATCACACAGAGAGACTGTAAATGTGATTGCATATCGCACACTGGGACAGTAACTGGGATTATACATTAAACACAGCGACATTAACGGGGGTTAAACATTAAACACTGGAACAGTAACTGTGATTATACATCACAGGCTGAGACAGTAACTTGGATTATACATCACAAACTGGGACAGTAACTGGGATTATCCATCAAAAAATGGATCAGTAACTGGGATTGTACATCACAAACTGGGACAGTAACTGGGATTAGCCATCAAAAAATTGGACAGTAACTGGGACTGTACATCACACACTGGGACAATAACTGGGATCATACATCACAAACTGGGACTGTAACATGGATCATACATCACATATTGGGATTATACATCACACACTGGGACTGTAACTGGGATAATCCATGAAAAAATGGATCAGTAACTGGGGTTGTACATCACAAACTGGGAAAGTAACTGGGATTATCCATCAAAAAAAGGGACAGTAACTGCGATTGTACATCACACACTGGGACAGTAACTGGGATCATTCATCACAAACTGGGACAGTAACTTGGAGCATACATCACACATTGGGATTATACATCACACACTGGGACAGTAACTGGGACTGTACATCACACGCTGGGACAGTAACTGGGATCATACACCACACACTGGGACTGTAACTGGGATTATACATCTCACATTGGGACTCTAACTGGGATTACATATCACACACTGGGACAGTAATTGGGATTATATATGACACACTAGTACAGTAACTGGGATTACACTTCACACACTGGGACTGTAACTGGGATTATACATCACAAATTGGGACACTTATTGGAATTATACTTCACACACTAGGACAGAAACTGGGATTATACATTAAACACTGCGACATTAACTGGGGTTATACATCACACACTGGGACAGTAACTGGGATTATCCATCAAAAAATGGGACAGTAACTGGGATTGTACATAACAAACTGGGACAGTACCTGGTATTATCCATCAAAAAATGGGACAGTAACTGGGATTGTACATCACACACTGGGACAATAAGTGGGATTGTACATTATACAATGCGACACTTACTGGGATTATAGGTGAGACACTGGGACAGTAACTGGGATTAGACATTGAACAGTGTGACAGTAGCTGGGATTATAAATCACACAGTGGGTCAGTAACTGGGATTATACATCACAAATTGTGACAGTAACTGGGATTAAACATCACATACTGGGATTATGAATCACACACTGGGACACTAACAGGGATTATACATCAAAAACTAGGACAGTAACTGGGATTATATATCACACACTGGGACATTAACTAGGATTATATATCATACACTGAGACAGGAACAGTGATTATACATCACACACTGGGACAAAAACTGGGATTGTACATTACACAATGTGACATTAACTGCTATTATAGGTGAGACACTGGGACAGTAACTGGGATTAGACATTGAACAGTGTGACAGTAACTGGGATTATACATCACAAACTGGGACTTTAACTGGGATTATACAGCACACACTGGGCCAGGAACTGGGATTATACATCACAAACAGGGACAGTAACTGGGATTAAACATCACATACTGGGATTATGAATCACACAATGGCACAGTAACTGGGATTATACATCAAAAACTAGGACAGTAATTGGGATTATATATCACGCACTGGGACATTAACTAGGATTATATATCATACACTGGGACAGCAACAGGGATTATACATCACACACTGGGACAAAAACTGGGATTGTACATCACACAATGTGACATTAACTGGGATTATAAATCAGACACTGGGACAGTAACTGGGAATATACATCACAAACGGGGACTGTAACTGAGATTATACAGCACACACTGGGACACTAACTGGGTTATAAATCACACACTAGGACAGTACCTGGAATTATACATCATAAACTGGGACAGTAACTAGGATTATACATCATAAACTGGGACAGTAACTGGGATTATATATCACAAACTGGGACATGAACTGGAATTATACATCACACACCAGAACAGTAACTGGGATTATATATCACCAACTGGGACAGTAACTGGGAGTATACATCACACACTGCAACAGTAACTGGGATTATACATCACACAGTGGGACAGTAATTGGGATTATACTTCACACGCTGGGGCAGTAACTGGTATTATACACCACACTCTCAGACAGTAACTGGCATTATACATCACAAACTGGGACAGTAAATGGGATTATAAATCACACACTGGGACAGTAACTGGGATTACACATCAAACACTGGGACTGCAACTGGGATTATACATCACAGGCTAACATTGTAACTGGGATTATACATCAAACACTGGGACCGTAACTGGGATTATACATCACAAACTGGGACAGTAGCTGGGATTATCCATCAAAAAATGGGACAGTAACAGGGATTGTACATCACACGCTGGGACAGTAACTGGGAGCATACATCACACATTGGGATTATACATCATACACTTGGACAGTAACTAGGATTGTACATCACACACTGGGACAGTATCTGGTATTATACAGCACACACAGGGTTTATACATCACACACTGGGACAGTAACGGGGAATATACATCACAAACTGGGACAGTAACTGGGATTATACATCACACACTGGGATTATGAATCACACACAGGGACAGTAACTGGGATTATACAGGAACCACTGGGACAGTAACTGGGATTATATGTCACACACTGGGTCAATAACTGGGATTAAACATCACAGACAGGGACTGTGACTGTGATTTCATATGGCACATTGGGACAGTAACATGCCAGACTGGGACACTAACTGGGATTATACATCACACACTAGGACAGTAATTGGTATCATACATCACACAGTGGGATTATGAATCACACACAGGGACAGTAACTGGGATTATACATCAAAAACTGGGACAGTAACTGGAATTATATATCATACACTGGGACAGTAACTGGCATTATATATCGTACAATGGGACAGCAACTGGGATTATACATCTCACAGTGGAACATTAATTTGGATTATACATCATACACTGGGACAGTAAACGGGAGCATACATCACACACTGGATTAGATACTGGGATTATATATTACACACTGGGACAGTAACTGCGATTATACGTCACAAACTAGGACTGTAACTGGGACTATACATCACACACTGGGACAGTAACCAAGATTAAACAACACACACTGGGACAATAACTGGGATTATACATCATACAATGGGTCAGATATCGGGATTATATATCGCACACTGGAACAGTAACTGGGATTATACAACAAAAACTAGGACAGTAACTGGGATTATACAGCACAGACCGGAAGAGTAACTGGGTTGATGCATCACACACTGGCACAGTAACTGCAGTTATCCATCACAACTGGGACTGTAAGTGGGATTATGCATCACAAACTAGGGCAGTAGCTGGGATCATACATCACACACTGGGACAGTAACTGGCATCATACATCACACAGTGGGATTATACATTACAAACTCCGACAGTAACTGGGATTATACATCACACACTGGGACAATAACTGGGATTATAGGTAAGACACTGGACCAGTAACTGGGATTATACATTAAACAGTGTGACAGTAACTGGGATTATACATCACAAACTGGGACTGTAACTGGGATTATACAGGAACCACTGGGACAGTAACTGGGATTATATGTCACACACTGGGTCAATAACTGGGATTAAACATCACAGACAGGGACTGTGACTGTGATTTCATATGGCACATTGGGACAGTATCATGCCAGACTGGGACACTAACTGGGATTATACATCACACACTAGGACAGTAATTGGTATCATACATCACACAGTGGGATTATACATTACACACTGGGACAGTAACTGGGACTATACATCACACACTTGGGACAGTAACTGGGAGTATACATCACACACTGGGACAGTACCTGGAATTATACATCATAAACTGGGATAGTAACTGGGATTATTTATCATACACTGTGAAAGTAACTGGGATTATACAACAAAACCTGGGACAGAAACTGGGATTATACATCACACACTGTGACATTAATTGGGATTATATATCATACACTGGGACAGCAACTGGGATTTGACATCACACACTGGGACAATAACTGGGATTGTACATCACACAATGCTGCATTAACTGGTATTATAAATCAGACACTGGGACAGTAACTGGGATTATACCTTAAACAGTGTGACTGTAACTGGGATTATACAGCACAAACTGGGAAAGTAACTGTGATTTTAAATCACACACTGTGTCAGTTACTGGGATTATATATCACACACAGGGACTGTAACTGTGATTACATATTGCACACTGGGGCAGTAACTGCAACTATATATGACAGACTGGGGCACTAACAGGGATTTATACATCACACAGTGGGACAGTAATTGGGATTATACATTAAACACTGGGACATAAACTGGGATTATACATTACACACTGGGACAGTAACTGGGAATATAATATCACAAACTGGGACAGTAACTGGGATTATACATTACACTCTCGGACAGTAACTGGGATTATACATCACAAAGTGGGACAGTAACTGAGATTATACACCACTCACTGGGACAGTAATTGGGATTATACATCTCACATTGGCACTCTAACTGAGATTATATATCGCACACTGGGACAGTAACTGGGATTATACATTAAACACTGCGACATTAACAGGGGTTATACATCACACACTGGGAAAGTAACTGGGATTATCGACCAAAAAATGGGACAGTAACTGGGATTGTGCATCACACACTGGGACAATAAGTGGGATTGTACATCATACAATGCGACAATTACTGGGATTACAGGTGAGACACTGGGACAGTAACTGTGATTTGACATTGAAAAGTGTGACAGTAACTGGGATTATACATCACAAACTGGGACTGTAACTGGGATTATACAGCACACACTGGGACAGTAACTGGGATTATAAATCACACAGTGGGTCAGTAACTGGGATTATACATCACAAATTGTGACAGTAACTGGGATTAAACATCACATACTGGGATTATGAATCACACACTGGGACACTAACTGGGATTATACATCAAAAACTAGGACAGTAACTGGGATTATATATCACACACTGGGACATTAACTAGGATTATATATCATACACTGAGACAGGAACAGGGATTATACATCACACACTGGGACAAAAACTGGGATTGTACATTACACAATGTGACATTAACTGCTATTATAGGTGAGACACTGGGACAGTAACTGGGATTATACATCACAAACGGGGACTGTAACTGGGATTATACAGCACACACTGGGACAGTAACTGGGTTATAAATCACACACTAGGTCAGTAACTGGGATTATATATCACACAGAGAGACTGTAAATGTGATTGCATATCGCACACTGGGACAGTAACTGGGATTATACATTAAACACTGCGACATTAACGGGGGTTAAACATTAAACACTGGAACAGTAACTGTGATTATACATCACAGGCTGAGACAGTAACTTGGATTATACATCACAAACTGGGACAGTAACTGGGATTATCCATCAAAAAATGGATCAGTAACTGGGATTGTACATCACAAACTGGGACAGTAACTGGCATCATACATCACACAGTGGGATTATACATTACAAACTCCGACAGTAACTGGGATTATACATCACACACTGGGACAATAACTGGGATTATAGGTAAGACACTGGACCAGTAACTGGGATTATACATTAAACAGTGTGACAGTAACTGGGATTATACATCACAAACTGGGACTGTAGTGGGATTATACAGGAACCACTGGGACAGTAACTGGGATTATATGTCACACACTGGGTCAATAACTGGGATTAAACATCACAGACAGGGACTGTGACTGTGATTTCATATGGCACATTGGGACAGTAACATGCCAGACTGGGACACTAACTGGGATTATACATCACACACTAGGACAGTAATTGGTATCATACATCACACAGTGGGATTATACATTACACACTGGGACAGTAACTGGGACTATACATCACACACTTGGGACAGTAACTGGGAGTATACATTACACTCTCGGACAGTAACTGGGATTATACATCACAAAGTGGGTCAGTAACTGGGATTATATATCATACACTGTGAAAGTAACTGGGATTATACAACAAAACCTGGGACAGTAACTGGGATTATACATCACACACTGTGACATTAATTGGGATTATATATCATACACTGGGACAGCAACTGGGATTTGACATCACACACTGGGACAATAACTGGGATTGTACATCACACAATGCTGCATTAACTGGTATTATAAATCAGACACTGGGACTGTAACTGGGATTATACCTTAAACAGTGTGACTGTAACTGGGATTATACAGCACAAACTGGGAAAGTAACTGTGATTTTAAATCACACACTGTGTCAGTTACTGGGATTATATATCACACACAGGGACTGTAACTGTGATTACATATCGCACACTGGGGCAGTAACTGCAACTATATATGACAGACTGGGGCACTAACAGGGATTTATACATCACACAGTGGGACAGTAATTGGGATTATACATTAAACACTGGGACATGAACTGGGATTATACATTACACACTGGGACAGTAACTGGGAATATAATATCACAAACTGGGACAGTAACTGGGATTATACATTACACTCTCGGACAGTAACTGGGATTATACATCACAAAGTGGGACAGTAACTGGGATTATACACCACTCACTGGGACAGTAATTGGGATTATACATCTCACATTGGCACTCTAACTGAGATTATATATCGCACACTGGGACAGTAACTGGGATTATATATGACACACTGGTACAGTAACTGGGATTACACATCACACACTGGGACTGTAACTGGAATTATACATCACAAATTGGGACAATTATTAGAATTATACTTCACACACTAGGACAGAAACTGGGATTATACATTAAACACTGCGACATTAACAGGGGTTATACATCACACACTGGGACAGTAACTGGGAGTATCCACCAAAAAATGGGACAGTAACTGGGATTGTACATCACAAGCTGGGACAGTACCTGGTATTATCCATCAAAAAATGGGACAGTAACTGGGATTGTACATCACACACTGGGACAATAAGTGGGATTGTACATCATACAATGTGACAATTACTGGGATTATAGGTGAGACACTGGGACAGTAACTGTGATTAGACATTGAACAGTGTGACAGTAACTGGGATTATACATCACAAACTGGGACTGTAACTGGGATTATACAGCACACACTGGGACAGTAACTGGGATTATAAATCACACACTGGGTCAGTAACTGGGATTATACATCACAAATTGTGACAGTAACAGGGATTAAACGTCACATACTGGGATTATGAATCACACACTGGGACACTAACTGGGATTATACATCAAAAACTAGGACAGTAACTGGGATTATATATCACACACTGGGACATTAACTAGGATTATATATCATACACTGAGACAGGAACAGGGATTATACATCACACACTGGGACAAAAACTGGGATTGTACATTACACAATGTGACATTAACTGCTATTATAGGTGAGACACTGGGACAGTAACTGGGATTAGACATTGAACAGTGTGACAGTAACTGGGATTATAAATCACAAACTGAGATTGTAACTGGGATTATACATCACAAACAGGGACAGTAACTGGGATTAAACATCACATACTGGGATTATGAATCACACACTGGGACAGTAAATGGGATTATACATCAAAAACTAGGACAGTAATTGCGATTATATATCACACACTGGGACATTAACTAGGATTATATATCATACACTGGGACAGCAACAGGGATTAGACATCACACACTGGGACAAAAATTGGGATTGTACATCACACAATGTGACATTAACTGGGATTATAAATCAGACACTGGGACAGTAACTGGGATTATACATCACAAACGGGGACTGTAACTGGGATAATACAGCACACACTGGGACAGTAACTGGGTTATAAATCACACACTAGGTCAGTAGCTGGGATTATATATCACACAGATGGACTGTAAATGTGATTGCATATCGCACACTGGAACAGTAACTGTGATTATACATTAAACACTGCGACATTAACGGGGGTTAAACATTAAACACTGGAACAGTAACTGTGATTATACATCACAGGCTGAGACAGTAACTTGGATTATACATCACAAACTGGGACAGTAACTGGGATTATCCATCAAAAAATGGATCAGTAACTGGGATTGTACATCACAAACTGGGACAGTAACTGGGATTATCCATCAAAAATGGGACAGTAACTGGGATTGTACATCACACACTGGGACAATAACTGGGATCATACATCACAAACTGGAACTGTAACTGGGATCATACACAACACCCTGGGATTATACATCACTCACTGGGACTGTAACTGGGATAATCCATGAAAAAATGGATCAGTAACTGGGATTGTACATCAGAAACTGGGACAGTAACTGGGATTATCCATCAAAAAATGGGACAGTAACTGGGATCATACATCACACACTGGGACAGTAACTGGGATCATACATCACAAACAGGGACAGTAACTTGGAGCATACATCACACATTGGGATTATACATCACACACTGGGACAGTAATTGGGATTATACATCACAAATTGGCACAGTAACTGGGATTAAACATCACATACTGGGATTATGAATCACACACTGGGACACTAACTGGGATTATACATCAAAAACTAGGACAGTAACTGGGATTATATATCACACACTGGGACATTAACTAGGATTATGTATCATACACTGGGACAGCAATAGGGATTATACATCACACACTGGGACAAAAACTGGGATTGTACATCACACAATGTGACATTAACTGGGATTATAAATCAGACACTGGGACAGTAACTGGGATTATACATCACACACTGGGACATTAACTGGGATTGTACATCACACAATGCGACATTAACTGGGATTATAAATCAGACACTGGGACAGTAACTGGGATTATACCTTAAACAGTGTTAAAGTAACTAGGATTATACATTACAAACTGGGACTGTAACTGGAATTTTACAGCACACGCTGGGTCAGTGACTGGGAGTATACGTCACGTACTGGGATAATATTTGGGAATATACATCACACACTGGGACTGTAACTGAGATTATACAGCACAAACTGGGACAGTAACTGGGATTATAAATCACACACTGGGACAGTAACTGGGACTATCCATCACACACTGGGATAGTGATTGGGATTATACGTCACACACTAGGACAGTAATGGTGTTATACGTCACACACTGGGACAATAACTGGGATTATACTTCACACAGTTGGAGAGTAATTGGGATTATACATCACACACTGGGACACTAATTGGGATTACACATCACGCACTGGGAAAGTAACAGGGATTATACATCACACACTGGGACAGTGGCTGGGATAATACGTCACGCACTGGGATACTATTTGGGATTATATATCACACACTGGGACAGTAACTGGGTTATAAATCACACACTAGGTCAGTAACTGGGATTATATATCACACAGAGGGACTGTAAATGTGATTGCATATCGCACACTGGGACAGTAACTGGGATTATACATTAAACACTGCGACATTAACGGGGGTTAAACATTAAACACTGGAACAGTAACTGTGATTATACATCACAGGCTGAGACAGTAACTTGGATTATACATCACAAACTGGGACAGTAACTGGGATTATCCATCAAAAAATGGATCAGTAACTGGGATTGTACATCACAAACTGGGACAGTAACTGGGATTATCCATCAAAAATGGGACAGTAACTGGGATTGTACATCACACACTGGGACAATAACTGGGATCATACATCACAAACTGGAACTGTAACTGGGATCATACATCACACCCTGGGATTATACATCACTCACTGGGACTGTAACTGGGATAATCCATGAAAAAATGGGACAGTAACTGGGATTGTACATCAGAAACTGGGATAGTAACTGGGATCATACATCACAAACAGGGACAGTAACTTGGAGCATACATCACACATTGGGATTATACATCACACACTGGGACAGTAACTGGGACTGTACATCACATGCTGGGACAGTAACTGGGATTGTACATCACAAGCTGGGACAGTACCTGGTATTATCCATCAAAAAATGGGACAGTAACTGGGATTGTACATCACACACAGGGACAATAAGTGGGATTGTACATCACACAATGCGACACTTACTGGGATTATAGGTGAGACACTGGGACAGTAACTGGGATTAGACATTGAACAGTGTGACAGTAACTGGGATTATACATCACAAACTGGGACTGTAACTGGGATTATACAGCACACACTGGGACACTAACTGGGATTATACATCACACACTAGGACAGTAATTGGTATCATACATCACACAGTGGGATTATACATTACACACTGGGACAGTAACTGGGACTATACATCACACACTTGGGACAGTAACTGGGAGTATACATCACACACTGGGACAGTACCTGGAATTATACATCATAAACTGGGATAGTAACTGGGATTATATATCATACACTGTGAAAGTAACTGGGATTATACAGCAAAACCTGGGACAGTAACTGGGATTATACATCACACACTGTGACATTAATTGGGATTATATATCATACACTGGGACAGCAACTGGGATTTGACATCACACACTGGGACAATAACTGGGATTGTACATCACACAATGCTGCATTAACTGGTATTATAAATCAGACACTGGGACAGTAACTGGGATTATACCTTAAACAGTGTGACTGTAACTGGGATTATACAGCACAAACTGGGAAAGTAACTGTGATTTTAAATCACACACTGTGTCAGTTACTGGGATTATATATCACACACAGGGACTGTAACTGTGATTACATATCGCACACTGGGGCAGTAACTGCAACTATATATGACAGACTGGGGCACTAACAGGGATTTATACATCACACAGTGGGACAGTAATTGGGATTATACATTAAACACTGGGACATAAACTGGGATTATACATTACACACTGGGACAGTAACTGGGAATATAATATCACAAACTGGGACAGTAACTGGGATTATACATTACACTCTCGGACAGTAACTGGGATTATACATCACAAAGTGGGACAGTAACTGGGATTATACACCACTCACTGGGACAGTAATTGGGATTATACATCTCACATTGGCACTCTAACTGAGATTATACATCGCACACTGGGACAGTAACTGGGATTATATATGACACACTGGTACAGTAACTGGGATTACACATCACACACTGGGACTGTAACTGGAATTATACATCACAAACTGGGACAATTATTAGAATTATACTTCACACACTAGGACAGAAACTGGGATTATACATTAAACACTGCGACATTAACAGGGGTTATACATCACACACTGGGACAGTAACTGGGAGTATCCACCAAAAAATGGGACAGTAACTGGGATTGTACATCACAAGCTGGGACAGTACCTGGTATTATCCATCAAAAAATGGGACAGTAACTGGGATTGTACATCACACACTGGGACAATAAGTGGGATTGTACATCATACAATGTGACAATTACTGGGATTATAGGTGAGACACTGGGACAGTAACTGTGATTAGACATTGAACAGTGTGACAGTAACTGGGATTATACATCACAAACTGGGACTGTAACTGGGATTATACAGCACACACTGGGACAGTAACTGGGATTATAAATCACACACTGGGTCAGTAACTGGGATTATACATCACAAATTGTGACAGTAACAGGGATTAAACATCACATACTGGGATTATGAATCACACACTGGGACACTAACTGGGATTATACATCAAAAACTAGGACAGTAACTGGGATTATATATCACACACTGGGACATTAACTAGGATTATATATCATACACTGAGACAGGAACAGGGATTATACATCACACACTGGGACAAAAACTGGGATTGTACATTACACAATGTGACATTAACTGCTATTATAGGTGAGACACTGGGACAGTAACTGGGATTAGACATTGAACAGTGTGACAGTAACTGGGATTATACATCACAAACTGGGATTGTAACTGGGATTATATAGCACACACTGGGACAGTAACTGGGATTATAAATCACACACTGGGTCAGGAACTGGGATTATACATCACAAACAGGGACAGTAACTGGGATTAAACATCACATACTGGGATTATGAATCACACACTGGGACAGTAAATGGGATTATACATCAAAAACTAGGACAGTAATTGCGATTATATATCACACACTGGGACATTAACTAGGATTATATATCATACACTGGGACAGCAACAGGGATTAGACATCACACACTGGGACAAAAATTGGGATTGTACATCACACAATGTGACATTAACTGGGATTATAAATCAGACACTGGGACAGTAACTGGGATTATACATCACAAACGGGGACTGTAACTGGGATAATACAGCACACACTGGGACAGTAACTGGGTTATAAATCACACACTAGGTCAGTAGCTGGGATTATATATCACACAGATGGACTGTAAATGTGATTGCATATCGCACACTGGGACAGTAACTGGGATTATACATTAAACACTGCGACATTAATGGGGGTTAAACATTAAACACTGGAACAGTAACTGTGATTATACATCACAGGCTGAGACAGTAACTTGGATTATACATCACAAACTGGGACAGTAACTGGGATTATCCATCAAAAAATGGGACAGTAACTGGGATTGTACATCAAAAGCTGGGACAGTACCTGGTATTATCCATCAAAAAATGGATCATTAACTGGGATTATACAGCACAAACTGGGAAAGTAACTGTGATTTTAAATCACACACTGTGTCAGTTACTGGGATTATATATCACACACAGGGACTGTAACTGTGATTACATATCGCACACTGGGGCAGTAACTGCAACTATATATGACAGACTGGGGCACTAACAGGGATTTATACATCACACAGTGGGACAGTAATTGGGATTATACATTAAACACTGGGACATAAACTGGGATTATACATTACACACTGGGACAGTAACTGGGAATATAATATCACAAACTGGGACAGTAACTGGGATTATACATTACACTCTCGGACAGTAACTGGGATTATACATCACAAAGTGGGACAGTAACTGGGATTATACACCACTCACTGGGACAGTAATTGGGATTATACATCTCACATTGGCACTCTAACTGAGATTATACATCGCACACTGGGACAGTAACTGGGATTATATATGACACACTGGTACAGTAACTGGGATTACACATCACACACTGGGACTGTAACTGGAATTATACATCACAAACTGGGACAATTATTAGAATTATACTTCACACACTAGGACAGAAACTGGGATTATACATTAAACACTGCGACATTAACAGGGGTTATACATCACACACTGGGACAGTAACTGGGAGTATCCACCAAAAAATGGGACAGTAACTGGGATTGTACATCACAAGCTGGGACAGTACCTGGTATTATCCATCAAAAAATGGGACAGTAACTGGGATTGTACATCACACACTGGGACAATAAGTGGGATTGTACATCATACAATGTGACAATTACTGGGATTATAGGTGAGACACTGGGACAGTAACTGTGATTAGACATTGAACAGTGTGACAGTAACTGGGATTATACATCACAAACTGGGACTGTAACTGGGATTATACAGCACACACTGGGACAGTAACTGGGATTATAAATCACACACTGGGTCAGTAACTGGGATTATACATCACAAATTGTGACAGTAACAGGGATTAAACATCACATACTGGGATTATGAATCACACACTGGGACACTAACTGAGATTATACATCAAAAACTAGGACAGTAACTGGGATTATATATCACACACTGGGACATTAACTAGGATTATATATCATACACTGAGACAGGAACAGGGATTATACATCACACACTGGGACAAAAACTGGGATTGTACATTACACAATGTGACATTAACTGCTATTATAGGTGAGACACTGGGACAGTAACTGGGATTAGACATTGAACAGTGTGACAGTAACTGGGATTATACATCACAAACTGGGATTGTAACTGGGATTATACAGCACAAACTGGGACAGTAACTGGGATTATAAATCACACACTGGGACAGTAACTGGGACTATCCATCACACACTGGGATAGTGATTGGGATTATACGTCACACACTAGGACAGTAATGGTGTTATACGTCACACACTGGGACAATAACTGGGATTATACATCACACAGTTGGAGAGTAATTGGGATTATACATCACACACTGGGACACTAATTGGGATTACACATCACGCACTGGGAAAGTAACAGGGATTATACATCACACACTGGGACAGTGGCTGGGATAATACGTCACGCACTGGGATACTATTTGGGATTATATATCACACACTGGGACAGTAACTGGGTTATAAATCACACACTAGGTCAGTAACTGGGATTATATATCACACAGAGGGACTGTAAATGTGATTGCATATCGCACACTGGGACAGTAACTGGGATTATACATTAAACACTGCGACATTAACGGGGGTTAAACATTAAACACTGGAACAGTAACTGTGATTATACATCACAGGCTGAGACAGCAACTTGGATTATACATCACAAACTGGGACAGTAACTGGGATTATCCATCAAAAAATGGATCAGTAACTGGGATTGTACATCACAAACTGGGACAGTAACTGGGATTATCCATCAAAAATGGGACAGTAACTGGGATTGTACATCACACACTGGGACAATAACTGGGATCATACATCACAAACTGGAACTGTAACTGGGATCATACACCACACCCTGGGATTATACATCACTCACTGGGACTGTAACTGGGATAATCCATGAAAAAATGGATCAGTAACTGGGATTGTACATCAGAAACTGGGACAGTAACTGGGATTATCCATCAAAAAATGGGACAGTAACTGGGATCATACATCACACACTGGGCCAGTAACTGGGATCATACATCACAAACAGGGACAGTAACTTGGAGCATACATCACACATTGGGATTATACATCACACACTGGGACAGTAATTGGGATTATACATCACAAATTGGCACAGTAACTGGGATTAAACATCACATACTGGGATTATGAATCACACACTGGGACACTAACTGGGATTATACATCAAAAACTAGGACAGTAACTGGGATTATATATCACACACTGGGACATTAACTAGGATTATGTATCATACACTGGGACAGCAATAGGGATTATACATCACACACTGGGACAAAAACTGGGATTGTACATCACACAATGTGACATTAACTGGGATTATAAATCAGACACTGGGACAGTAACTGGGATTATACATCACACACTGGGACATTAACTGGGATTGTACATCACACAATGCGACATTAACTGGGATTATAAATCAGACACTGGGACAGTAACTGGGATTATACCTTAAACAGTGTTAAAGTAACTAGGATTATACATTACAAACTGGGACTGTAACTGGAATTTTACAGCACACGCTGGGTCAGTGACTGGGAGTATACGTCACGTACTGGGATAATATTTGGGAATATACATCACACACTGGGACTGTAACTGAGATTATACAGCACAAACTGGGACAGTAACTGGGATTATAAATCACACACTGGGACAGTAACTGGGACTATCCATCACACACTGGGATAGTGATTGGGATTATACGTCACACACTAGGACAGTAATGGTGTTATACGTCACACACTGGGACAATAACTGGGATTATACATCACACAGTTGGAGAGTAATTGGGATTATACATCACACGCTGGGACACTAATTGGGATTACACATCACGCACTGGGAAAGTAACAGGGATTATACATCACACACTGGGACAGTGGCTGGGATAATACGTCACGCACTGGGATACTATTTGGGATTATATATCACACACTGGGACAGTAACTGGGTTATAAATCACACACTAGGTCAGTAACTGGGATTATATATCACACAGAGGGACTGTAAATGTGATTGCATATCGCACACTGGGACAGTAACTGGGATTATACATTAAACACTGCGACATTAACGGGGGTTAAACATTAAACACTGGAACAGTAACTGTGATTATACATCACAGGCTGAGACAGTAACTTGGATTATACATCACAAACTGGGACAGTAACTGGGATTATCCATCAAAAAATGGATCAGTAACTGGGATTGTACATCACAAACTGGGACAGTAACTGGGATTATCCATCAAAAATGGGACAGTAACTGGGATTGTACATCACACACTGGGACAATAACTGGGATCATACATCACAAACTGGAACTGTAACTGGGATCATACACCACACCCTGGGATTATACATCACTCACTGGGACTGTAACTGGGATAATCCATGAAAAAATGGATCAGTAACTGGGATTGTACATCAGAAACTGGGACAGTAACTGGGATTATCCATCAAAAAATGGGACAGTAACTGGGATCATACATCACACACTGGGACAGTAACTGGGATCATACATCACAAACAGGGACAGTAACTTGGAGCATACATCACACATTGGGATTATACATCACACACTGGGACAGTAACTGGGACTGTACATCACATGCTGGGACAGTAACTGGGATTGTACATCACAAGCTGGGACAGTACCTGGTATTATCCATCAAAAAATGGGACAGTAACTGGGATTGTACATCACACACAGGGACAATAAGTGGGATTGTACATCACACAATGCGACACTTACTGGGATTATAGGTGAGACACTGGGACAGTAACTGGGATTAGACATTGAACAGTGTGACAGTAACTGGGATTATACATCACAAACTGGGACTGTAACTGGGATTATACAGCACACACTGGGACACTAACTGGGATTATACATCACACACTAGGACAGTAATTGGTATCATACATCACACAGTGGGATTATACATTACACACTGGGACAGTAACTGGGACTATACATCACACACTTGGGACAGTAACTGGGAGTATACATCACACACTGGGACAGTACCTGGAATTATACATCATAAACTGGGATAGTAACTGGGATTATATATCATACACTGTGAAAGTAACTGGGATTATACAGCAAAACCTGGGACAGTAACTGGGATTATACATCACACACTGTGACATTAATTGGGATTATATATCATACACTGGGACAGCAACTGGGATTTGACATCACACACTGGGACAATAACTGGGATTGTACATCACACAATGCTGCATTAACTGGTATTATAAATCAGACACTGGGACAGTAACTGGGATTATACCTTAAACAGTGTGACTGTAACTGGGATTATACAGCACAAACTGGGAAAGTAACTGTGATTTTAAATCACACACTGTGTCAGTTACTGGGATTATATATCACACACAGGGACTGTAACTGTGATTACATATCGCACACTGGGGCAGTAACTGCAACTATATATGACAGACTGGGGCACTAACAGGGATTTATACATCACACAGTGGGACAGTAATTGGGATTATACATTAAACACTGGGACATAAACTGGGATTATACATTACACACTGGGACAGTAACTGGGAATATAATATCACAAACTGGGACAGTAACTGGGATTATACATTACACTCTCGGACAGTAACTGGGATTATACATCACAAAGTGGGACAGTAACTGGGATTATACACCACTCACTGGGACAGTAATTGGGATTATACATCTCACATTGGCACTCTAACTGAGATTATACATCGCACACTGGGACAGTAACTGGGATTATATATGACACACTGGTACAGTAACTGGGATTACACATCACACACTGGGACTGTAACTGGAATTATACATCACAAACTGGGACAATTATTAGAATTATACTTCACACACTAGGACAGAAACTGGGATTATACATTAAACACTGCGACATTAACAGGGGTTATACATCACACACTGGGACAGTAACTGGGAGTATCCACCAAAAAATGGGACAGTAACTGGGATTGTACATCACAAGCTGGGACAGTACCTGGTATTATCCATCAAAAAATGGGACAGTAACTGGGATTGTACATCACACACTGGGACAATAAGTGGGATTGTACATCATACAATGTGACAATTACTGGGATTATAGGTGAGACACTGGGACAGTAACTGTGATTAGACATTGAACAGTGTGACAGTAACTGGGATTATACATCACAAACTGGGACTGTAACTGGGATTATACAGCACACACTGGGACAGTAACTGGGATTATAAATCACACACTGGGTCAGTAACTGGGATTATACATCACAAATTGTGACAGTAACAGGGATTAAACATCACATACTGGGATTATGAATCACACACTGGGACACTAACTGGGATTATACATCAAAAACTAGGACAGTAACTGGGATTATATATCACACACTGGGACATTAACTAGGATTATATATCATACACTGAGACAGGAACAGGGATTATACATCACACACTGGGACAAAAACTGGGATTGTACATTACACAATGTGACATTAACTGCTATTATAGGTGAGACACTGGGACAGTAACTGGGATTAGACATTGAACAGTGTGACAGTAACTGGGATTATACATCACAAACTGGGATTGTAACTGGGATTATATAGCACACACTGGGACAGTAACTGGGATTATAAATCACACACTGGGTCAGGAACTGGGATTATACATCACAAACAGGGACAGTAACTGGGATTAAACATCACATACTGGGATTATGAATCACACACTGGGACAGTAAATGGGATTATACATCAAAAACTAGGACAGTAATTGCGATTATATATCACACACTGGGACATTAACTAGGATTATATATCATACACTGGGACAGCAACAGGGATTAGACATCACACACTGGGACAAAAATTGGGATTGTACATCACACAATGTGACATTAACTGGGATTATAAATCAGACACTGGGACAGTAACTGGGATTATACATCACAAACGGGGACTGTAACTGGGATAATACAGCACACACTGGGACAGTAACTGGGTTATAAATCACACACTAGGTCAGTAGCTGGGATTATATATCACACAGATGGACTGTAAATGTGATTGCATATCGCACACTGGGACAGTAACTGGGATTATACATTAAACACTGCGACATTAATGGGGGTTAAACATTAAACACTGGAACAGTAACTGTGATTATACATCACAGGCTGAGACAGTAACTTGGATTATACATCACAAACTGGGACAGTAACTGGGATTATCCATCAAAAAATGGGACAGTAACTGGGATTGTACATCACAAGCTGGGACAGTACCTGGTATTATCCATCAAAAAATGGATCATTAACTGGGATTATACAGCACAAACTGGGAAAGTAACTGTGATTTTAAATCACACACTGTCAGTTACTGGGATTATATATCACACACAGGGACTGTAACTGTGATTACATATCGCACACTGGGGCAGTAACTGCAACTATATATGACAGACTGGGGCACTAACAGGGATTTATACATCACACAGTGGGACAGTAATTGGGATTATACATTAAACACTGGGACATAAACTGGGATTATACATTACACACTGGGACAGTAACTGGGAATATAATATCACAAACTGGGACAGTAACTGGGATTATACATTACACTCTCGGACAGTAACTGGGATTATACATCACAAAGTGGGACAGTAACTGGGATTATACACCACTCACTGGGACAGTAATTGGGATTATACATCTCACATTGGCACTCTAACTGAGATTATACATCGCACACTGGGACAGTAACTGGGATTATATATGACACACTGGTACAGTAACTGGGATTACACATCACACACTGGGACTGTAACTGGAATTATACATCACAAACTGGGACAATTATTAGAATTATACTTCACACACTAGGACAGAAACTGGGATTATACATTAAACACTGCGACATTAACAGGAGTTATACATCACACACTGGGACAGTAACTGGGAGTATCCACCAAAAAATGGGACAGTAACTGGGATTGTACATCACAAGCTGGGACAGTACCTGGTATTATCCATCAAAAAATGGGACGGTAACTGGGATTGTACATCACACACTGGGACAATAAGTGGGATTGTACATCATACAATGTGACAATTACTGGGATTATAGGTGAGACACTGGGACAGTAACTGTGATTAGACATTGAACAGTGTGACAGTAACTGGGATTATACATCACAAACTGGGACTGTAACTGGGATTATACAGCACACACTGGGACAGTAACTGGGATTATAAATCACACACTGGGTCAGTAACTGGGATTATACATCACAAATTGTGACAGTAACAGGGATTAAACATCACATACTGGGATTATGAATCACACACTGGGACACTAACTGGGATTATACATCAAAAACTAGGACAGTAACTGGGATTATATATCACACACTGGGACATTAACTAGGATTATATATCATACACTGAGACAGGAACAGGGATTATACATCACACACTGGGACAAAAACTGGGATTGTACATTACACAATGTGACATTAACTGCTATTATAGGTGAGACACTGGGACAGTAACTGGGATTAGACATTGAACAGTGTGACAGTAACTGGGATTATACATCACAAACTGGGATTGTAACTGGGATTATACAGCACAAACTGGGACAGTAACTGGGATTATAAATCACACACTGGGACAGTAACTGGGACTATCCATCACACACTGGGATAGTGATTGGGATTATACGTCACACACTAGGACAGTAATGGTGTTATACGTCACACACTGGGACAATAACTGGGATTATACATCACACAGTTGGAGAGTAATTGGGATTATACATCACACACTGGGACACTAATTGGGATTACACATCACGCACTGGGAAAGTAACAGGGATTATACATCACACACTGGGACAGTGGCTGGGATAATACGTCACGCACTGGGATACTATTTGGGATTATATATCACACACTGGGACAGTAACTGGGTTATAAATCACACACTAGGTCAGTAACTGGGATTATATATCACACAGAGGGACTGTAAATGTGATTGCATATCGCACACTGGGACAGTAACTGGGATTATACATTAAACACTGCGACATTAACGGGGGTTAAACATTAAACACTGGAACAGTAACTGTGATTATACATCACAGGCTGAGACAGCAACTTGGATTATACATCACAAACTGGGACAGTAACTGGGATTATCCATCAAAAAATGGATCAGTAACTGGGATTGTACATCACAAACTGGGACAGTAACTGGGATTATCCATCAAAAATGGGACAGTAACTGGGATTGTACATCACACACTGGGACAATAACTGGGATCATACATCACAAACTGGAACTGTAACTGGGATCATACACCACACCCTGGGATTATACATCACTCACTGGGACTGTAACTGGGATAATCCATGAAAAAATGGATCAGTAACTGGGATTGTACATCAGAAACTGGGACAGTAACTGGGATTATCCATCAAAAAATGGGACAGTAACTGGGATCATACATCACACACTGGGCCAGTAACTGGGATCATACATCACAAACAGGGACAGTAAGTTGGAGCATACATCACACATTGGGATTATACATCACACACTGGGACAGTAATTGGGATTATACATCACAAATTGGCACAGTAACTGGGATTAAACATCACATACTGGGATTATGAATCACACACTGGGACACTAACTGGGATTATACATCAAAAACTAGGACAGTAACTGGGATTATATATCACACACTGGGACATTAACTAGGATTATGTATCATACACTGGGACAGCAATAGGGATTATACATCACACACTGGGACAAAAACTGGGATTGTACATCACACACTGGGACAGTAACTGGGATTATAAATCAGACACTGGGACAGTAACTGGGATTATACATCACACACTGGGACATTAACTGGGATTGTACATCACACAATGCGACATTAACTGGGATTATAAATCAGACACTGGGACAGTAACTGGGATTATACCTTAAACAGTGTTAAAGTAACTAGGATTATACATTACAAACTGGGACTGTAACTGGAATTTTACAGCACACGCTGGGTCAGTGACTGGGAGTATACGTCACGTACTGGGATAATATTTGGGAATATACATCACACACTGGGACTGTAACTGAGATTATACAGCACAAACTGGGACAGTAACTGGGATTATAAATCACACACTGGGACAGTAACTGGGACTATCCATCACACACTGGGATAGTGATTGGGATTATACGTCACACACTAGGACAGTAATGGTGTTATACGTCACACACTGGGACAATAACTGGGATTATACATCACACAGTTGGAGAGTAATTGGGATTATACATCACACGCTGGGACACTAATTGGGATTACACATCACGCACTGGGAAAGTAACAGGGATTATACATCACACACTGGGACAGTGGCTGGGATAATACGTCACGCACTGGGATACTATTTGGGATTATATATCACACACTGGGACAGTAACTGGGTTATAAATCACACACTAGGTCAGTAACTGGGATTATATATCACACAGAGGGACTGTAAATGTGATTGCATATCGCACACTGGGACAGTAACTGGGATTATACATTAAACACTGCGACATTAACGGGGGTTAAACATTAAACACTGGAACAGTAACTGTGATTATACATCACAGGCTGAGACAGTAACTTGGATTATACATCACAAACTGGGACAGTAACTGGGATTATCCATCAAAAAATGGATCAGTAACTGGGATTGTACATCACAAACTGGGACAGTAACTGGGATTATCCATCAAAAATGGGACAGTAACTGGGATTGTACATCACACACTGGGACAATAACTGGGATCATACATCACAAACTGGAACTGTAACTGGGATCATACACCACACCCTGGGATTATACATCACTCACTGGGACTGTAACTGGGATAATCCATGAAAAAATGGATCAGTAACTGGGATTGTACATCAGAAACTGGGACAGTAACTGGGATTATCCATCAAAAAATGGGACAGTAACTGGGATCATACATCACACACTGGGACAGTAACTGGGATCATACATCACAAACAGGGACAGTAACTTGGAGCATACATCACACATTGGGATTATACATCACACACTGGGACAGTAACTGGGACTGTACATCACATGCTGGGACAGTAACTGGGATTGTACATCACAAGCTGGGACAGTACCTGGTATTATCCATCAAAAAATGGGACAGTAACTGGGATTGTACATCACACACAGGGACAATAAGTGGGATTGTACATCACACAATGCGACACTTACTGGGATTATAGGTGAGACACTGGGACAGTAACTGGGATTAGACATTGAACAGTGTGACAGTAACTGGGATTATACATCACAAACTGGGACTGTAACTGGGATTATACAGCACACACTGGGACACTAACTGGGATTATACATCACACACTAGGACAGTAATTGGTATCATACATCACACAGTGGGATTATACATTACACACTGGGACAGTAACTGGGACTATACATCACACACTTGGGACAGTAACTGGGAGTATACATCACACACTGGGACAGTACCTGGAATTATACATCATAAACTGGGATAGTAACTGGGATTATATATCATACACTGTGAAAGTAACTGGGATTATACAACAAAACCTGGGACAGTAACTGGGATTATACATCACACACTGTGACATTAATTGGGATTATATATCATACACTGGGACAGCAACTGGGATTTGACATCACACACTGGGACAATAACTGGGATTGTACATCACACAATGCTGCATTAACTGGTATTATAAATCAGACACTGGGACAGTAACTGGGATTATACCTTAAACAGTGTGACTGTAACTGGGATTATACAGCACAAACTGGGAAAGTAACTGTGATTTTAAATCACACACTGTGTCAGTTACTGGGATTATATATCACACACAGGGACTGTAACTGTGATTACATATCGCACACTGGGGCAGTAACTGCAACTATATATGACAGACTGGGGCACTAACAGGGATTTATACATCACACAGTGGGACAGTAATTGGGATTATACATTAAACACTGGGACATAAACTGGGATTATACATTACACACTGGGACAGTAACTGGGAATATAATATCACAAACTGGGACAGTAACTGGGATTATACATTACACTCTCGGACAGTAACTGGGATTATACATCACAAAGTGGGACAGTAACTGGGATTATACACCACTCACTGGGACAGTAATTGGGATTATACATCTCACATTGGCACTCTAACTGAGATTATATATCGCACACTGGGACAGTAACTGGGATTATATATGACACACTGGTACAGTAACTGGGATTACACATCACACACTGGGACTGTAACTGGAATTATACATCACAAACTGGGACAATTATTAGAATTATACTTCACACACTAGGACAGAAACTGGGATTATACATTAAACACTGCGACATTAACAGGGGTTATACATCACACACTGGGACAGTAACTGGGAGTATCCACCAAAAAATGGGACAGTAACTGGGATTGTACATCACAAGCTGGGACAGTACCTGGTATTATCCATCAAAAAATGGGACAGTAACTGGGATTGTACATCACACACTGGGACAATAAGTGGGATTGTACATCATACAATGTGACAATTACTGGGATTATAGTGAGACACTGGGACAGTAACTGTGATTAGACATTGAACAGTGTGACAGTAACTGGGATTATACATCACAAACTGGGACTGTAACTGGGATTATACAGCACACACTGGGACAGTAACTGGGATTATAAATCACACACTGGGTCAGTAACTGGGATTATACATCACAAATTGTGACAGTAACAGGGATTAAACATCACATACTGGGATTATGAATCACACACTGGGACACTAACTGGGATTATACATCAAAAACTAGGACAGTAACTGGGATTATATATCACACACTGGGACATTAACTAGGATTATATATCATACACTGAGACAGGAACAGGGATTATACATCACACACTGGGACAAAAACTGGGATTGTACATTACACAATGTGACATTAACTGCTATTATAGGTGAGACACTGGGACAGTAACTGGGATTAGACATTGAACAGTGTGACAGTAACTGGGATTATACATCACAAACTGGGATTGTAACTGGGATTATATAGCACACACTGGGACAGTAACTGGGATTATAAATCACACACTGGGTCAGGAACTGGGATTATACATCACAAACAGGGACAGTAACTGGGATTAAACATCACATACTGGGATAATGAATCACACACTGGGACAGTAAATGGGATTATACATCAAAAACTAGGACAGTAATTGCGATTATATATCACACACTGGGACATTAACTAGGATTATATATCATACACTGGGACAGCAACAGGGATTAGACATCACACACTGGGACAAAAATTGGGATTGTACATCACACAATGTGACATTAACTGGGATTATAAATCAGACACTGGGACAGTAACTGGGATTATACATCACAAACGGGGACTGTAACTGGGATAATACAGCACACACTGGGACAGTAACTGGGTTATAAATCACACACTAGGTTAGTAGCTGGGATTATATATCACACAGATGGACTGTAAATGTGATTGCATATCGCACACTGGGACAGTAACTGGGATTATACATTAAACACTGCGACATTAATGGGGGTTAAACATTAAACACTGGAACAGTAACTGTGATTATACATCACAGGCTGAGACAGTAACTTGGATTATACATCACAAACTGGGACAGTAACTGGGATTATCCATCAAAAAATGGGACAGTAACTGGGATTGTACATCACAAGCTGGGACAGTACCTGGTATTATCCATCAAAAAATGGATCATTAACTGGGATTGTACATCACAAACTGGGATAGTAACTGGGATTTTCCATCAAAAAATGGGACAGTAACTGGCATTGTACATCACACACTGGGACACTAACTGGGATCATACATCACAAACTGGGACAGTAACATGGATCATACATCACACATTGGGATTATACATCACACACTGGGACAGTAACTGCGATCATACACCACACACTGCGACTGTAACTGGGATTATACATCTCACATTGGGACTCTAACTGGGATTACATATCACACACTGGGACAGTAATTGGGATTATATATGACACACTAGTACAGTAACTGGGATTACACTTCACACACTGGGACTGTAACTGGGATTATACATCACAAATTGGGACACTCATTGGAATTAAACATCCCACACTGGGACCGTAACTGTGATTATACATCACAAACTGGGACAGTAACTGGGATTATCAATCAAAAAATGGGACAGTAACTGGGATTGTACATCACACACTGGGACAATAAGTGGGATTGTACATCACACAATGCGACACTTACTGGGATTATAGGTGAGACACTAGGACAGTAACTGGGATTAGACATTGAACAGTGTGACAGTAACTGGGATTATACATCACAAACTGGGACTGTAACTGGGATTATAAATCACACACTGGGACAGTAACTGGGATTATACATCACAAATTGGCACAGTAACTGGGATTAAACATCACATACTGGGATTATGAATCACACACTGGGACAGTAAATGGGATTATACATCAAAAACTAGGACAGTAATTGGGATTATATATCACACACTGGGACATTAACTAGGATTATATATCATACACTGGGACAGCAACAGGGATTATACATCACACACTGGGACAAAAACTGGGATTGTACATCACACAATGTGACATTAACTGGGATTATAAATCAGACACTGGGACAGTAACTGGGATTATACATCAAAAACTAGGACAGTAACTGGGATTATATATCACACACTGGGACATTAACTAGGATTATATATCATACACTGGGACAGCAACAGGGATTATACATCACACACTGGGACAAAAACTGGGATTGTACATCACACAATATGACATTAACTGGGATTATAAATCAGACACTGGGACAGTAACTGGGATTATACATCACAAACGGGGACTGTAACTGGGATTATACAGCACACACTGGGACAGTAACTGGGTTATAAATCACACACTAGGTCAGTAACTGAGATTATATATCACACAGAGGGACTGTAAATGTGATTGCATATCGCACACTGGGACAGTAACTGGGATTATACATTAAACACTGCGACATTAACGGGCGTTAAACATTAAACACTGGAACAGTAACTGTGATTATACATCACAGGCTGAGACAGTAACTTGGATTATACATCATAAACTGGGACAGTAACTGGGATTATCCATCAAAAAATGGGACAGTGACTGGGATTGTACATCACACACTGGGACAATAACTGGGATCATACATCACAAACGGGGACTGTAACTTGGATCATACATCACACATTGGGATTATACATCACACACTGGGACTGTAACTGGGATAATCCATGAAAAAATGGATCAGTAACTGGGATTGTACATCACAAACTGGGACAGTAACTGGGATTATCCATCAAAAAATGGGACAGTGACTGGGATTGTACATCACACACTGGGACAATAACTGGGATCATACATCACAAACTGGGACTGTAACTTGGATCATACATCACACATTGGGATTATACATCACACACTGGGACTGTAACTGGGATAATCCATGAAAAAATGGATCAGTAACTGGGATTGTACATCACAAACTGGGATAGTAACTGGGATCATACATCACAAACTGGGACAGTAACTTGGATCATACATCACACTTTGGGATTATACATCACACACTGGGACAGTAACTGGGATCATACACCACACACTGGGACTGTAACTGGGATTATACATCTCACATTGGGTCTCTAACTGGGATTACATATCACACACTGGGACAGTAATTGGGATTATATATGACACACTAGTACAGTAACTGGGATTACACTTCACACACTGGGACTGTAACTGGGATTATACATCACAAATTGGGACACTCATTGGAATTAAACATCCCACACTGGGACCGTAACTGTGATTATACATCACAAACTGGGACAGTAACTGGGATTATCAATCAAAAAATGGGACAGCAACTGGGATTGTACATCACACACTGGGACAATAAGTGGGATTGTACATCACACAATGCGACACTTACTGGGATTATAGGTGAGACACTGGGACAGTAACTGGGATTAGACATTGAACAGTGTGACAGTAACTGGGATTATACATCACAAACTGGGACTGTAACTGGGATTATAAATCACACACTGGGACAGTAACTGGGATTATACATCACAAATTGGCACAGTAACTGGGATTAAACATCACATACTGGGATTATGAATCACACACTGGGACACTAACTGGGATTATACATCAAAAACTAGGACAGTAACAGGGATTATATATCACACACTGGGACATTAACTAGGATTATATATCATACACTGGGACAGCAACAGGGATTATACATCACACATTGGGACAAAAACTGGGATTGTACATCACACAATATGACATTAACTGGGATTATAAATCAGACACTGGGACAGTAACTGGGATTATACATCACAAACGGGGACTGTAACTGGGATTATACAGCACACACTGGGACAGTAACTGGGTTATAAATCACACACTAGGTCAGTAACTGGGATTATATATCACACAGAGGGACTGTAAATGTGATTGCATATCGCACACTGGGACAGTAACTGGGATTATACATTAAACACTGCGACATTAACGGGCGTTAAACATTAAACACTGGAACAGTAACTGTGATTATACATCACAGGCTGAGACAGTAACTTGGATTATACATCATAAAATGGGACAGTAACTGGGATTATCCATCAAAAAATGGGACAGTGACTGGGATTGTACATCACACACTGGGACAATAACTGGGATCATACATCACAAACGGGGACTGTAACTTGGATCATACATCACACATTGGGATTATACATCACACACTGGGACTGTAACTGGGATAATCCATGAAAAAATGGATCAGTAACTGGGATTGTACATCATAAACTGGGACAGTAACTGGGATTATCCATCAAAAAATGGGACAGTGACTGGGATTGTACATCACACACTGGGACAATAACTGGGATCATACATCACAAACTGGGACTGTAACTTGGATCATACATCACACATTGGGATTATACATCACACACTGGGACTGTAACTGGGATAATCCATGAAAAAATGGATCAGTAACTGGGATTGTACATCACAAACTGGGATAGTAACTGGGATCATACATCACAAACTGGGACAGTAACTTGGATCATACATCACACTTTGGGATTATACATCACACACTGGGACAGTAACTGGGATCATACACCACACACTGGGACTGTAACTGGGATTATACATCTCACATTGGGTCTCTAACTGGGATTACATATCACACACTGGGACAGTAATTGGGATTATATATGACACACTAGTACAGTAACTGGGATTACACTTCACACACTGGGACTGTAACTGGGATTATACATCACAAATTGGGACACTCATTGGAATTATACATCCCACACTGGGACCGTAACTGTGATTATACATCACAAACTGGGACAGTAACTGGGATTATCAATCAAAAAATGGGACAGTAACTAGGATTGTACATCACACACTGGGACAGTAACTGGAATTATACATCACACACCGGGGATATATATCACACACTGGGACAGTAACTGGGATTGTACATCACACACTGGGACAATAAGTGGGATTGTACATCACACAATGCGACACTTACTGGGATTATAGGTGAGACACTAGGACAGTAACTGGGATTAGACATTGAACAGTGTGACAGTAACTGGGATTATACATCACAAACTGGGACTGTAACTGGGATTATAAATCACACACTGGGACAGTAACTGGGATTATACATCACAAATTGGCACAGTAACTGGGATTAAACATCACATACTGGGATTATGAATCACACACTGGGACAGTAAATGGGATTATACATCAAAAACTAGGACAGTAATTGGGATTATATATCACACACTGGGACATTAACTAGGATTATATATCATACACTGGGACAGCAACAGGGATTATACATCACACACTGGGACAAAAACTGGGATTGTACATCACACAATGTGACATTAACTGGGATTATAAATCAGACACTGGGACAGTAACTGGGATTATACATCAAAAACTAGGACAGTAACTGGGATTATATATCACACACTGGGACATTAACTAGGATTATATATCATACACTGGGACAGCAACAGGGATTATACATCACACACTGGGACAAAAACTGGGATTGTACATCACACAATATGACATTAACTGGGATTATAAATCAGACACTGGGACAGTAACTGGGATTATACATCACAAACGGGGACTGTAACTGGGATTATACAGCACACACTGGGACAGTAACTGGGTTATAAATCACACACTAGGTCAGTAACTGAGATTATATATCACACAGAGGGACTGTAAATGTGATTGCATATCGCACACTGGGACAGTAACTGGGATTATACATTAAACACTGCGACATTAACGGGCGTTAAACATTAAACACTGGAACAGTAACTGTGATTATACATCACAGGCTGAGACAGTAACTTGGATTATACATCATAAACTGGGACAGTAACTGGGATTATCCATCAAAAAATGGGACAGTGACTGGGATTGTACATCACACACTGGGACAATAACTGGGATCATACATCACAAACGGGGACTGTAACTTGGATCATACATCACACATTGGGATTATACATCACACACTGGGACTGTAACTGGGATAATCCATGAAAAAATGGATCAGTAACTGGGATTGTACATCACAAACTGGGACAGTAACTGGGATTATCCATCAAAAAATGGGACAGTGACTGGGATTGTACATCACACACTGGGACAATAACTGGGATCATACATCACAAACTGGGACTGTAACTTGGATCATACATCACACATTGGGATTATACATCACACACTGGGACTGTAACTGGGATAATCCATGAAAAAATGGATCAGTAACTGGGATTGTACATCACAAACTGGGATAGTAACTGGGATCATACATCACAAACTGGGACAGTAACTTGGATCATACATCACACTTTGGGATTATACATCACACACTGGGACAGTAACTGGGATCATACACCACACACTGGGACTGTAACTGGGATTATACATCTCACATTGGGTCTCTAACTGGGATTACATATCACACACTGGGACAGTAATTGGGATTATATATGACACACTAGTACAGTAACTGGGATTACACTTCACACACTGGGACTGTAACTGGGATTATACATCACAAATTGGGACACTCATTGGAATTAAACATCCCACACTGGGACCGTAACTGTGATTATACATCACAAACTGGGACAGTAACTGGGATTATCAATCAAAAAATGGGACAGCAACTGGGATTGTACATCACACACTGGGACAATAAGTGGGATTGTACATCACACAATGCGACACTTACTGGGATTATAGGTGAGACACTGGGACAGTAACTGGGATTAGACATTGAACAGTGTGACAGTAACTGGGATTATACATCACAAACTGGGACTGTAACTGGGATTATAAATCACACACTGGGACAGTAACTGGGATTATACATCACAAATTGGCACAGTAACTGGGATTAAACATCACATACTGGGATTATGAATCACACACTGGGACACTAACTGGGATTATACATCAAAAACTAGGACAGTAACAGGGATTATATATCACACACTGGGACATTAACTAGGATTATATATCATACACTGGGACAGCAACAGGGATTATACATCACACATTGGGACAAAAACTGGGATTGTACATCACACAATATGACATTAACTGGGATTATAAATCAGACACTGGGACAGTAACTGGGATTATACATCACAAACGGGGACTGTAACTGGGATTATACAGCACACACTGGGACAGTAACTGGGTTATAAATCACACACTAGGTCAGTAACTGGGATTATATATCACACAGAGGGACTGTAAATGTGATTGCATATCGCACACTGGGACAGTAACTGGGATTATACATTAAACACTGCGACATTAACGGGCGTTAAACATTAAACACTGGAACAGTAACTGTGATTATACATCACAGGCTGAGACAGTAACTTGGATTATACATCATAAAATGGGACAGTAACTGGGATTATCCATCAAAAAATGGGACAGTGACTGGGATTGTACATCACACACTGGGACAATAACTGGGATCATACATCACAAACGGGGACTGTAACTTGGATCATACATCACACATTGGGATTATACATCACACACTGGGACTGTAACTGGGATAATCCATGAAAAAATGGATCAGTAACTGGGATTGTACATCATAAACTGGGACAGTAACTGGGATTATCCATCAAAAAATGGGACAGTGACTGGGATTGTACATCACACACTGGGACAATAACTGGGATCATACATCACAAACTGGGACTGTAACTTGGATCATACATCACACATTGGGATTATACATCACACACTGGGACTGTAACTGGGATAATCCATGAAAAAATGGATCAGTAACTGGGATTGTACATCACAAACTGGGATAGTAACTGGGATCATACATCACAAACTGGGACAGTAACTTGGATCATACATCACACTTTGGGATTATACATCACACACTGGGACAGTAACTGGGATCATACACCACACACTGGGACTGTAACTGGGATTATACATCTCACATTGGGTCTCTAACTGGGATTACATATCACACACTGGGACAGTAATTGGGATTATATATGACACACTAGTACAGTAACTGGGATTACACTTCACACACTGGGACTGTAACTGGGATTATACATCACAAATTGGGACACTCATTGGAATTATACATCCCACACTGGGACCGTAACTGTGATTATACATCACAAACTGGGACAGTAACTGGGATTATCAATCAAAAAATGGGACAGTAACTAGGATTGTACATCACACACTGGGACAGTAACTGGAATTATACATCACACACCGGGGATATATATCACACACTGGGACAGTAACTGGGATTGTACATCACACACTGGGACAATAAGTGGGATTGTACATCACACAATGCGACACTTACTGGGATTATAGGTGAGACACTAGGACAGTAACTGGGATTAGACATTGAACAGTGTGACAGTAACTGGGATTATACATCACAAACTGGGACTGTAACTGGGATTATAAATCACACACTGGGACAGTAACTGGGATTATACATCACAAATTGGCACAGTAACTGGGATTAAACATCACATACTGGGATTATGAATCACACACTGGGACAGTAAATGGGATTATACATCAAAAACTAGGACAGTAATTGGGATTATATATCACACACTGGGACATTAACTAGGATTATATATCATACACTGGGACAGCAACAGGGATTATACATCACACACTGGGACAAAAACTGGGATTGTACATCACACAATGTGACATTAACTGGGATTATAAATCAGACACTGGGACAGTAACTGGGATTATACATCAAAAACTAGGACAGTAACTGGGATTATATATCACACACTGGGACATTAACTAGGATTATATATCATACACTGGGACAGCAACAGGGATTATACATCACACACTGGGACAAAAACTGGGATTGTACATCACACAATATGACATTAACTGGGATTATAAATCAGACACTGGGACAGTAACTGGGATTATACATCACAAACGGGGACTGTAACTGGGATTATACAGCACACACTGGGACAGTAACTGGGTTATAAATCACACACTAGGTCAGTAACTGAGATTATATATCACACAGAGGGACTGTAAATGTGATTGCATATCGCACACTGGGACAGTAACTGGGATTATACATTAAACACTGCGACATTAACGGGCGTTAAACATTAAACACTGGAACAGTAACTGTGATTATACATCACAGGCTGAGACAGTAACTTGGATTATACATCATAAACTGGGACAGTAACTGGGATTATCCATCAAAAAATGGGACAGTGACTGGGATTGTACATCACACACTGGGACAATAACTGGGATCATACATCACAAACGGGGACTGTAACTTGGATCATACATCACACATTGGGATTATACATCACACACTGGGACTGTAACTGGGATAATCCATGAAAAAATGGATCAGTAACTGGGATTGTACATCACAAACTGGGACAGTAACTGGGATTATCCATCAAAAAATGGGACAGTGACTGGGATTGTACATCACACACTGGGACAATAACTGGGATCATACATCACAAACTGGGACTGTAACTTGGATCATACATCACACATTGGGATTATACATCACACACTGGGACTGTAACTGGGATAATCCATGAAAAAATGGATCAGTAACTGGGATTGTACATCACAAACTGGGATAGTAACTGGGATCATACATCACAAACTGGGACAGTAACTTGGATCATACATCACACTTTGGGATTATACATCACACACTGGGACAGTAACTGGGATCATACACCACACACTGGGACTGTAACTGGGATTATACATCTCACATTGGGTCTCTAACTGGGATTACATATCACACACTGGGACAGTAATTGGGATTATATATGACACACTAGTACAGTAACTGGGATTACACTTCACACACTGGGACTGTAACTGGGATTATACATCACAAATTGGGACACTCATTGGAATTAAACATCCCACACTGGGACCGTAACTGTGATTATACATCACAAACTGGGACAGTAACTGGGATTATCAATCAAAAAATGGGACAGTAACTGGGATTGTACATCACACACTGGGACAATAAGTGGGATTGTACATCACACAATGCGACACTTACTGGGATTATAGGTGAGACACTGGGACAGTAACTGGGATTAGACATTGAACAGTGTGACAGTAACTGGGATTATACATCACAAACTGGGACTGTAACTGGGATTATAAATCACACACTGGGACAGTAACTGGGATTATACATCACAAATTGGCACAGTAACTGGGATTAAACATCACATACTGGGATTATGAATCACACACTGGGACACTAACTGGGATTATACATCAAAAACTAGGACAGTAACAGGGATTATATATCACACACTGGGACATTAACTAGGATTATATATCATACACTGGGACAGCAACAGGGATTATACATCACACATTGGGACAAAAACTGGGATTGTACATCACACAATATGACATTAACTGGGATTATAAATCAGACACTGGGACAGTAACTGGGATTATACATCACAAACGGGGACTGTAACTGGGATTATACAGCACACACTGGGACAGTAACTGGGTTATAAATCACACACTAGGTCAGTAACTGAGATTATATATCACACAGAGGGACTGTAAATGTGATTGCATATCGCACACTGGGACAGTAACTGGGATTATACATTAAACACTGCGACATTAACGGGCGTTAAACATTAAACACTGGAACAGTAACTGTGATTATACATCACAGGCTGAGACAGTAACTTGGATTATACATCATAAAATGGGACAGTAACTGGGATTATCCATCAAAAAATGGGACAGTGACTGGGATTGTACATCACACACTGGGACAATAACTGGGATCATACATCACAAACTGGGACTGTAACTTGGATCATACATCACACATTGGGATTATACATCACACACTGGGACTGTAACTGGGATAATCCATGAAAAAATGGATCAGTAACTGGGATTGTACATCACAAACTGGGATAGTAACTGGGATCATACATCACAAACTGGGACAGTAACTTGGATCATACATCACACTTTGGGATTATACATCACACACTGGGACAGTAACTGGGATCATACACCACACACTGGGACTGTAACTGGGATTATACATCTCACATTGGGTCTCTAACTGGGATTACATATCACACACTGGGACAGTAATTGGGATTATATATGACACACTAGTACAGTAACTGGGATTACACTTCACACACTGGGACTGTAACTGGGATTATACATCACAAATTGGGACACTCATTGGAAGTATACATCCCACACTGGGACCGTAACTGTGATTATACATCACAAACTGGGACAGTAACTGGGATTATCAATCAAAAAATGGGACAGTAACTAGGATTGTACATCACACACTGGGACAGTAACTGGAATTATACATCACACACCGGGGATATATATCACACACTGGGACAGTTACTGGGATTATACATCACACACTGGGACAGTAACTTCTACTGTACATCACACACTGGGACAGTAACTGGGTTCATACATCACCTACTGGGATTATGCATCACACACTGGGACAGTTACTGGGATTATACATCACACACTGGGACAGTAACTTCTACTGTACATCACACACTGGGACAGTAACTGGGTTCATACATCACCTACTGGGATTATGCATCACACACTGGGACAGTAACTGGGATTATACATCACACACTGGGACAGTAACTGGGATTATACCTTAAACAGTGTTAAAGTAACTAGGATTATACATTACAAACTGGGACTGTAACTGGAATTTTACAGCACACGCTGGGTCAGTGACTGGGAGTATACGTCACGTACTGGGATAATATTTGGGAATATACATCACAAACTGGGACTGTAACTGAGATTATACAGCACAAACTGGGACAGTAACTGGGATTATAAATCACACACTGGGACAGTAACTGGGACTATCCATCACACACTGGGATAGTGATTGGGATTATACGTCACACACTAGGACAGTAATGGTGTTATACGTCACACACTGGGACAATAACTGGGATTATACATCACACAGTTGGAGAGTAATTGGGATTATACATCACACACTGGGACACTAATTGGGATTACACATCACGCACTGGGAAAGTAACAGGGATTATACATCACACACTGGGACAGTGGCTGGGATAATACGTCACGCACTGGGATACTATTTGGGATTATATATCACACACTGGGACAGTAACTGGGTTATAAATCACACACTAGGTCAGTAACTGGGATTATATATCACACAGAGGGACTGTAAATGTGATTGCATATCGCACACTGGGACAGTAACTGGGATTATACATTAAACACTGCGACATTAACGGGGGTTAAACATTAAACACTGGAACAGTAACTGTGATTATACATCACAGGCTGAGACAGTAACTTGGATTATACATCACAAACTGGGACAGTAACTGGGATTATCCATCAAAAAATGGATCAGTAACTGGGATTGTACATCACAAACTGGGACAGTAACTGGGATTATCCATCAAAAATGGGACAGTAACTGGGATTGTACATCACACACTGGGACAATAACTGGGATCATACATCACAAACTGGAACTGTAACTGGGATCATACACCACACCCTGGGATTATACATCACTCACTGGGACTGTAACTGGGATAATCCATGAAAAAATGGATCAGTAACTGGGATTGTACATCAGAAACTGGGACAGTAACTGGGATTATCCATCAAAAAATGGGACAGTAACTGGGATCATACATCACACACTGGGACAGTAACTGGGATCATACATCACAAACAGGGACAGTAACTTGGAGCATACATCACACATTGGGATTATACATCACACACTGGGACAGTAACTGGGACTGTACATCACATGCTGGGACAGTAAATGGGATTGTACATCACAAGCTGGGACAGTACCTGGTATTATCCATCAAAAAATGGGACAGTAACTGGGATTGTACATCACACACAGGGACAATAAGTGGGATTGTACATCACACAATGCGACACTTACTGGGATTATAGGTGAGACACTGGGACAGTAACTGGGATTAGACATTGAACAGTGTGACAGTAACTGGGATTATACATCACAAACTGGGACTGTAACTGGGATTATACAGCACACACTGGGACACTAACTGGGATTATACATCACACACTAGGACAGTAATTGGTATCATACATCACACAGTGGGATTATACATTACACACTGGGACAGTAACTGGGACTATACATCACACACTTGGGACAGTAACTGGGAGTATACATCACACACTGGGACAGTACCTGGAATTATACATCATAAACTGGTATAGTAACTGGGATTATATATCATACACTGTGAAAGTAACTGGGATTATACAACAAAACCTGGGACAGTAACTGGGATTATACATCACACACTGTGACATTAATTGGGATTATATATCATACACTGGGACAGCAACTGGGATTTGACATCACACACTGGGACAATAACTGGGATTGTACATCACACAATGCTGCATTAACTGGTATTATAAATCAGACACTGGGACAGTAACTGGGATTATACCTTAAACAGTGTGACTGTAACTGGGATTATACAGCACAAACTGGGAAAGTAACTGTGATTTTAAATCACACACTGTGTCAGTTACTGGGATTATATATCACACACAGGGACTGTAACTGTGATTACATATCGCACACTGGGGCAGTAACTGCAACTATATATGACAGACTGGGGCACTAACAGGGATTTATACATCACACAGTGGGACAGTAATTGGGATTATACATTAAACACTGGGACATAAACTGGGATTATACATTACACACTGGGACAGTAACTGGGAATATAATATCACAAACTGGGACAGTAACTGGGATTATACATTACACTCTCGGACAGTAACTGGGATTATACATCACAAAGTGGGACAGTAACTGGGATTATACACCACTCACTGGGACAGTAATTGGGATTATACATCTCACATTGGCACTCTAACTGAGATTATATATCGCACACTGGGACAGTAACTGGGATTATATATGACACACTGGTACAGTAACTGGGATTACACATCACACACTGGGACTGTAACTGGAATTATACATCACAAACTGGGACAATTATTAGAATTATACTTCACACACTAGGACAGAAACTGGGATTATACATTAAACACTGCGACATTAACAGGGGTTATACATCACACACTGGGACAGTAACTGGGAGTATCCACCAAAAAATGGGACAGTAACTGGGATTGTACATCACAAGCTGGGACAGTACCTGGTATTATCCATCAAAAAATGGGACAGTAACTGGGATTGTACATCACACACTGGGACAATAAGTGGGATTGTACATCATACAATGTGACAATTACTGGGATTATAGTGAGACACTGGGACAGTAACTGTGATTAGACATTGAACAGTGTGACAGTAACTGGGATTATACATCACAAACTGGGACTGTAACTGGGATTATACAGCACACACTGGGACAGTAACTGGGATTATAAATCACACACTGGGTCAGCAACTGGGATTATACATCACAAATTGTGACAGTAACAGGGATTAAACATCACATACTGGGATTATGAATCACACACTGGGACACTAACTGGGATTATACATCAAAAACTAGGACAGTAACTGGGATTATATATCACACACTGGGACATTAACTAGGATTATATATCATACACTGAGACAGGAACAGGGATTATACATCACACACTGGGACAAAAACTGGGATTGTACATTACACAATGTGACATTAACTGCTATTATAGGTGAGACACTGGGACAGTAACTGGGATTAGACATTGAACAGTGTGACAGTAACTGGGATTATACATCACAAACTGGGATTGTAACTGGGATTATATAGCACACACTGGGACAGTAACTGGGATTATAAATCACACACTGGGTCAGGAACTGGGATTATACATCACAAACAGGGACAGTAACTGGGATTAAACATCACATACTGGGATAATGAATCACACACTGGGACAGTAAATGGGATTATACATCAAAAACTAGGACAGTAATTGCGATTATATATCACACACTGGGACATTAACTAGGATTATATATCATACACTGGGACAGCAACAGGGATTAGACATCACACACTGGGACAAAAATTGGGATTGTACATCACACAATGTGACATTAACTGGGATTATAAATCAGACACTGGGACAGTAACTGGGATTATACATCACAAACGGGGACTGTAACTGGGATAATACAGCACACACTGGGACAGTAACTGGGTTATAAATCACACACTAGGTCAGTAGCTGGGATTATATATCACACAGATGGACTGTAAATGTGATTGCATATCGCACACTGGGACAGTAACTGGGATTATACATTAAACACTGCGACATTAATGGGGGTTAAACATTAAACACTGGAACAGTAACTGTGATTATACATCACAGGCTGAGACAGTAACTTGGATTATACATCACAAACTGGGACAGTAACTGGGATTATCCATCAAAAAATGGGACAGTAACTGGGATTGTACATCACAAGCTGGGACAGTACCTGGTATTATCCATCAAAAAATGGATCATTAACTGGGATTGTACATCACAAACTGGGATAGTAACTGGGATTTTCCATCAAAAAATGGGACAGTAACTGGCATTGTACATCACACACTGGGACACTAACTGGGATCATACATCACAAACTGGGACAGTAACATGGATCATACATCACACATTAGGATTATACATCACACACTGGGACAGTAACTGCGATCATACACCACACACTGCGACTGTAACTGGGATTATACATCTCACATTGGGACTCTAACTGGGATTACATATCACACACTGGGACAGTAATTGGGATTATATATGACACACTAGTACAGTAACTGGGATTACACTTCACACACTGGGACTGTAACTGGGATTATACATCACAAATTGGGACACTCATTGGAATTAAACATCCCACACTGGGACCGTAACTGTGATTATACATCACAAACTGGGACAGTAACTGGGATTATCAATCAAAAAATGGGACAGTAACTGGGATTGTACATCACACACTGGGACAATAAGTGGGATTGTACATCACACAATGCGACACTTACTGGGATTATAGGTGAGACACTAGGACAGTAACTGGGATTAGACATTGAACAGTGTGACAGTAACTGGGATTATACATCACAAACTGGGACTGTAACTGGGATTATAAATCACACACTGGGACAGTAACTGGGATTATACATCACAAATTGGCACAGTAACTGGGATTAAACATCACATACTGGGATTATGAATCACACACTGGGACACTAACTGGGATTATACATCAAAAACTAGGACAGTAATTGGGATTATATATCACACACTGGGACATTAACTAGGATTATATATCATACACTGGGACAGCAACAGGGATTATACATCACACACTGGGACAAAAACTGGGATTGTACATCACACAATGTGACATTAACTGGGATTATAAATCAGACACTGGGACAGTAACTGGGATTATACATCAAAAACTAGGACAGTAACTGGGATTATATATCACACACTGGGACATTAACTAGGATTATATATCATACACTGGGACAGCAACAGGGATTATACATCACACACTGGGACAAAAACTGGGATTGTACATCACACAATATGACATTAACTGGGATTATAAATCAGACACTGGGACAGTAACTGGGATTATACATCACAAACGGGGACTGTAACTGGGATTATACAGCACACACTGGGACAGTAACTGGGTTATAAATCACACACTAGGTCAGTAACTGAGATTATATATCACACAGAGGGACTGTAAATGTGATTGCATATCGCACACTGGGACAGTAACTGGGATTATACATTAAACACTGCGACATTAACGGGCGTTAAACATTAAACACTGGAACAGTAACTGTGATTATACATCACAGGCTGAGACAGTAACTTGGATTATACATCATAAACTGGGACAGTAACTGGGATTATCCATCAAAAAATGGGACAGTGACTGGGATTGTACATCACACACTGGGACAATAACTGGGATTATACATCACAAACGGGGACTGTAACTTGGATCATACATCACACATTGGGATTATACATCACACACTGGGACTGTAACTGGGATAATCCATGAAAAAATGGATCAGTAACTGGGATTGTACATCACAAACTGGGACAGTAACTGGGATTATCCATCAAAAAATGGGACAGTGACTGGGATTGTACATCACACACTGGGACAATAACTGGGATCATACATCACAAACTGGGACTGTAACTTGGATCATACATCACACATTGGGATTATACATCACACACTGGGACTGTAACTGGGATAATCCATGAAAAAATGGATCAGTAACTGGGATTGTACATCACAAACTGGGATAGTAACTGGGATCATACATCACAAACTGGGACAGTAACTTGGATCATACATCACACTTTGGGATTATACATCACACACTGGGACAGTAACTGGGATCATACACCACACACTGGGACTGTAACTGGGATTATACATCTCACATTGGGTCTCTAACTGGGATTACATATCACACACTGGGACAGTAATTGGGATTATATATGACACACTAGTACAGTAACTGGGATTACACTTCACACACTGGGACTGTAACTGGGATTATACATCACAAATTGGGACACTCATTGGAATTAAACATCCCACACTGGGACCGTAACTGTGATTATACATCACAAACTGGGACAGTAACTGGGATTATCAATCAAAAAATGGGACAGTAACTGGGATTGTACATCACACACTGGGACAATAAGTGGGATTGTACATCACACAATGCGACACTTACTGGGATTATAGGTGAGACACTGGGACAGTAACTGGGATTAGACATTGAACAGTGTGACAGTAACTGGGATTATACATCACAAACTGGGACTGTAACTGGGATTATAAATCACACACTGGGACAGTAACTGGGATTATACATCACAAATTGGCACAGTAACTGGGATTAAACATCACATACTGGGATTATGAATCACACACTGGGACACTAACTGGGATTATACATCAAAAACTAGGACAGTAACAGGGATTATATATCACACACTGGGACATTAACTAGGATTATATATCATACACTGGGACAGCAACAGGGATTATACATCACACATTGGGACAAAAACTGGGATTGTACATCACACAATATGACATTAACTGGGATTATAAATCAGACACTGGGACAGTAACTGGGATTATACATCACAAACGGGGACTGTAACTGGGATTATACAGCACACACTGGGACAGTAACTGGGTTATAAATCACACACTAGGTCAGTAACTGGGATTATATATCACACAGAGGGACTGTAAATGTGATTGCATATCGCACACTGGGACAGTAACTGGGATTATACATTAAACACTGCGACATTAACGGGCGTTAAACATTAAACACTGGAACAGTAACTGTGATTATACATCACAGGCTGAGACAGTAACTTGGATTATACATCATAAAATGGGACAGTAACTGGGATTATCCATCAAAAAATGGGACAGTGACTGGGATTGTACATCACACACTGGGACAATAACTGGGATCATACATCACAAACGGGGACTGTAACTTGGATCATACATCACACATTGGGATTATACATCACACACTGGGACTGTAACTGGGATAATCCATGAAAAAATGGATCAGTAACTGGGATTGTACATCATAAACTGGGACAGTAACTGGGATTATCCATCAAAAAATGGGACAGTGACTGGGATTGTACATCACACACTGGGACAATAACTGGGATCATACATCACAAACTGGGACTGTAACTTGGATCATACATCACACATTGGGATTATACATCACACACTGGGACTGTAACTGGGATAATCCATGAAAAAATGGATCAGTAACTGGGATTGTACATCACAAACTGGGATAGTAACTGGGATCATACATCACAAACTGGGACAGTAACTTGGATCATACATCACACTTTGGGATTATACATCACACACTGGGACAGTAACTGGGATTATACATCTCACATTGGGTCTCTAACTGGGATTACATATCACACACTGGGACAGTAATTGGGATTATATATGACACACTAGTACAGTAACTGGGATTACACTTCACACACTGGGACTGTAACTGGGATTATACATCACAAATTGGGACACTCATTGGAATTATACATCCCACACTGGGACCGTAACTGTTATTATACATCACAAACTGGGACAGTAACTGGGATTATCAATCAAAAAATGGGACAGTAACTAGGATTGTACATCACACACTGGGACAGTAACTGGAATTATACATCACACACCGGGGATATATATCACACACTGGGACAGTTACTGGGATTATACATCACACACTGGGACAGTAACTTCTACTGTACATCACACACTGGGACAGTAACTGGGTTCATACATCACCTACTGGGATTATGCATCACACACTGGGACAGTAACTGGGATTATACATCACACACTGGGACATTAACTGGGATTGTACATCACACAATGCGACATTAACTGGGATTATACATCACACACTGGGACAGTAACTGGGATTATACCTTAAACAGTGTTAAAGTAACTAGGATTATACATTACAAACTGGGACTGTAACTGGAATTTTACAGCACACGCTGGGTCAGTGACTGGGAGTATACGTCACGTACTGGGATAATATTTGGGAATATACATCACACACTGGGACTGTAACTGAGATTATACAGCACAAACTGGGACAGTAACTGGGATTATAAATCACACACTGGGACAGTAACTGGGACTATCCATCACACACTGGGATAGTGATTGGGATTATACGTCACACACTAGGACAGTAATGGTGTTATACGTCACACACTGGGACAATAACTGGGATTATACATCACACAGTTGGAGAGTAATTGGGATTATACATCACACGCTGGGACACTAATTGGGATTACACATCACGCACTGGGAAAGTAACAGGGATTATACATCACACACTGGGACAGTGGCTGGGATAATACGTCACGCACTGGGATACTATTTGGGATTATATATCACACACTGGGACAGTAACTGGGTTATAAATCACACACTAGGTCAGTAACTGGGATTATATATCACACAGAGGGACTGTAAATGTGATTGCATATCGCACACTGGGACAGTAACTGGGATTATACATTAAACACTGCGACATTAACGGGGGTTAAACATTAAACACTGGAACAGTAACTGTGATTATACATCACAGGCTGAGACAGTAACTTGGATTATACATCACAAACTGGGACAGTAACTGGGATTATCCATCAAAAAATGGATCAGTAACTGGGATTGTACATCACAAACTGGGACAGTAACTGGGATTATCCATCAAAAATGGGACAGTAACTGGGATTGTACATCACACACTGGGACAATAACTGGGATCATACATCACAAACTGGAACTGTAACTGGGATCATACACCACACCCTGGGATTATACATCACTCACTGGGACTGTAACTGGGATAATCCATGAAAAAATGGATCAGTAACTGGGATTGTACATCAGAAACTGGGACAGTAACTGGGATTATCCATCAAAAAATGGGACAGTAACTGGGATCATACATCACACACTGGGACAGTAACTGGGATCATACATCACAAACAGGGACAGTAACTTGGAGCATACATCACACATTGGGATTATACATCACACACTGGGACAGTAACTGGGACTGTACATCACATGCTGGGACAGTAACTGGGATTGTACATCACAAGCTGGGACAGTACCTGGTATTATCCATCAAAAAATGGGACAGTAACTGGGATTGTACATCACACACAGGGACAATAAGTGGGATTGTACATCACACAATGCGACACTTACTGGGATTATAGGTGAGACACTGGGACAGTAACTGGGATTAGACATTGAACAGTGTGACAGTAACTGGGATTATACATCACAAACTGGGACTGTAACTGGGATTATACAGCACACACTGGGACACTAACTGGGATTATACATCACACACTAGGACAGTAATTGGTATCATACATCACACAGTGGGATTATACATTACACACTGGGACAGTAACTGGGACTATACATCACACACTTGGGACAGTAACTGGGAGTATACATCACACACTGGGACAGTACCTGGAATTATACATCATAAACTGGGATAGTAACTGGGATTATATATCATACACTGTGAAAGTAACTGGGATTATACAACAAAACCTGGGACAGTAACTGGGATTATACATCACACACTGTGACATTAATTGGGATTATATATCATACACTGGGACAGCAACTGGGATTTGACATCACACACTGGGACAATAACTGGGATTGTACATCACACAATGCTGCATTAACTGGTATTATAAATCAGACACTGGGACAGTAACTGGGATTATACCTTAAACAGTGTGACTGTAACTGGGATTATACAGCACAAACTGGGAAAGTAACTGTGATTTTAAATCACACACTGTGTCAGTTACTGGGATTATATATCACACACAGGGACTGTAACTGTGATTACATATCGCACACTGGGGCAGTAACTGCAACTATATATGACAGACTGGGGCACTAACAGGGATTTATACATCACACAGTGGGACAGTAATTGGGATTATACATTAAACACTGGGACATAAACTGGGATTATACATTACACACTGGGACAGTAACTGGGAATATAATATCACAAACTGGGACAGTAACTGGGATTATACATTACACTCTCGGACAGTAACTGGGATTATACATCACAAAGTGGGACAGTAACTGGGATTATACACCACTCACTGGGACAGTAATTGGGATTATACATCTCACATTGGCACTCTAACTGAGATTATATATCGCACACTGGGACAGTAACTGGGATTATATATGACACACTGGTACAGTAACTGGGATTACACATCACACACTGGGACTGTAACTGGAATTATACATCACAAACTGGGACAATTATTAGAATTATACTTCACACACTAGGACAGAAACTGGGATTATACATTAAACACTGCGACATTAACAGGGGTTATACATCACACACTGGGACAGTAACTGGGAGTATCCACCAAAAAATGGGACAGTAACTGGGATTGTACATCACAAGCTGGGACAGTACCTGGTATTATCCATCAAAAAATGGGACAGTAACTGGGATTGTACATCACACACTGGGACAATAAGTGGGATTGTACATCATACAATGTGACAATTACTGGGATTATAGTGAGACACTGGGACAGTAACTGTGATTAGACATTGAACAGTGTGACAGTAACTGGGATTATACATCACAAACTGGGACTGTAACTGGGATTATACAGCACACACTGGGACAGTAACTGGGATTATAAATCACACACTGGGTCAGTAACTGGGATTATACATCACAAATTGTGACAGTAACAGGGATTAAACATCACATACTGGGATTATGAATCACACACTGGGACACTAACTGGGATTATACATCAAAAACTAGGACAGTAACTGGGATTATATATCACACACTGGGACATTAACTAGGATTATATATCATACACTGAGACAGGAACAGGGATTATACATCACACACTGGGACAAAAACTGGGATTGTACATTACACAATGTGACATTAACTGCTATTATAGGTGAGACACTGGGACAGTAACTGGGATTAGACATTGAACAGTGTGACAGTAACTGGGATTATACATCACAAACTGGGATTGTAACTGGGATTATATAGCACACACTGGGACAGTAACTGGGATTATAAATCACACACTGGGTCAGGAACTGGGATTATACATCACAAACAGGGACAGTAACTGGGATTAAACATCACATACTGGGATTATGAATCACACACTGGGACAGTAAATGGGATTATACATCAAAAACTAGGACAGTAATTGCGATTATATATCACACACTGGGACATTAACTAGGATTATATATCATACACTGGGACAGCAACAGGGATTAGACATCACACACTGGGACAAAAATTGGGATTGTACATCACACAATGTGACATTAACTGGGATTATAAATCAGACACTGGGACAGTAACTGGGATTATACATCACAAACGGGGACTGTAACTGGGATAATACAGCACACACTGGGACAGTAACTGGGTTATAAATCACACACTAGGTCAGTAGCTGGGATTATATATCACACAGATGGACTGTAAATGTGATTGCATATCGCACACTGGGACAGTAACTGGGATTATACATTAAACACTGCGACATTAATGGGGGTTAAACATTAAACACTGGAACAGTAACTGTGATTATACATCACAGGCTGAGACAGTAACTTGGATTATACATCACAAACTGGGACAGTAACTGGGATTATCCATCAAAAAATGGGACAGTAACTGGGATTGTACATCACAAGCTGGGACAGTACCTGGTATTATCCATCAAAAAATGGATCATTAACTGGGATTGTACATCACAAACTGGGATAGTAACTGGGATTTTCCATCAAAAAATGGGACAGTAACTGGCATTGTACATCACACACTGGGACACTAACTGGGATCATACATCACAAACTGGGACAGTAACATGGATCATACATCACACATTGGGATTATACATCACACACTGGGACAGTAACTGCGATCATACACCACACACTGCGACTGTAACTGGGATTATACATCTCACATTGGGACTCTAACTGGGATTACATATCACACACTGGGACAGTAATTGGGATTATATATGACACACTAGTACAGTAACTGGGATTACACTTCACACACTGGGACTGTAACTGGGATTATACATCACAAATTGGGACACTCATTGGAATTAAACATCCCACACTGGGACCGTAACTGTGATTATACATCACAAACTGGGACAGTAACTGGGATTATCAATCAAAAAATGGGACAGTAACTGGGATTGTACATCACACACTGGGACAATAAGTGGGATTGTACATCACGCAATGCGACACTTACTGGGATTATAGGTGAGACACTAGGACAGTAACTGGGATTAGACATTGAACAGTGTGACAGTAACTGGGATTATACATCACAAATTGGCACAGTAACTGGGATTAAACATCACATACTGGGATTATGAATCACACACTGGGACACTAACTGGGATTATACATCAAAAACTAGGACAGTAACTGGGATTATATATCACACACTGGGACATTAACTAGGATTATATATCATACACTGGGACAGCAATAGGGATTATACATCACACACTGGGACAAAAACTGGGATTGTACATCACACAATGTGACATTAACTGGGATTATAAATCAGACACTGGGACAGTAACTGGGATTATACATCAAAAACTAGGACAGTAACTGGGATTATATATCACACACTGGGACATTAACTAGGATTATATATCATACACTGCGACAGCAACAGGGATTATACATCACACACTGGGACAAAAACTGGGATTGTACATCATACAATATGACATTAACTGGGATTATAAATCAGACACTGGGACAGTAACTGGGATTATACATCACAAACGGGGACTGTAACTGGGATTATACAGCACACACTGGGACAGTAACTGGGTTATAAATCACACACTAGGTCAGTAACTGGGATTATATATCACACAGAGGGACTGTAAATGTGATTGCATATCGCACACTGGGACAGTAACTGGGATTATACATTAAACACTGCGACATTAACGGGCGTTAAACATTAAACACTGGAACAGTAACTGTGATTATACATCACAGGCTGAGACAGTAACTTGGATTATACATCATAAACTGGGACAGTAACTGGGATTATCCATCAAAAAATGGGACAGTGACTGGGATTGTACATCACACACTGGGACTGTAACTGGGATTATCCATCAAAAAATGGGACAGTGACTGGGATTGTACATCACACACTGGGACAATAACTGGGATCATACATCACAAACTGGGACTGTAACTTGGATCATACATCACACATTGGGATTATACATCACACACTGGGACTGTAACTGGGATAATCCATGAAAAAATGGATCAGTAACTGGGATTGTACATCACAAACTGGGATAGTAACTGGGATCATACATCACAAACTGGGACAGTAACTTGGATCATACATCACACTTTGGGATTATACATCACACACTGGGACAGTAACTGGGATCATACACCACACACTGGGACTGTAACTGGGATTATACATCTCACATTGGGTCTCTAACTGGGATTACATATCACACACTGGGACAGTAATTGGGATTATATATGACACACTAGTACAGTAACTGGGATTACACTTCACACACTGGGACTGTAACTGGGATTATACATCACAAATTGGGACACTCATTGGAATTATACATCCCACACTGGGACCGTAACTGTGATTATACATCACAAACTGGGACAGTAACTGGGATTATCAATCAAAAAATGGGACAGTAACTAGGATTGTACATCACACACTGGGACAGTAACTGGAATTATACATCACACACCGGGGATATATATCACACACTGGGACAGTTACTGGGATTATACATCACACACTGGGACAGTAACTTCTACTGTACATCACACACTGGGACAGTAACTGGGTTCATACATCACCTACTGGGATTATGCATCACACACTGGGACAGTAACTGGGATTATACATCACACACTGGGACATTAACTGGGATTGTACATCACACAATGCGACATTAACTGGGATTATACATCACACACTGGGACAGTAACTGGGATTATACCTTAAACAGTGTTAAAGTAACTAGGATTATACATTACAAACTGGGACTGTAACTGGAATTTTACAGCACACGCTGGGTCAGTGACTGGGAGTATACGTCACGTACTGGGATAATATTTGGGAATATACATCACACACTGGGACTGTAACTGAGATTATACAGCACAAACTGGGACAGTAACTGGGATTATAAATCACACACTGGGACAGTAACTGGGACTATCCATCACACACTGGGATAGTGATTGGGATTATACGTCACACACTAGGACAGTAATGGTGTTATACGTCACACACTGGGACAATAACTGGGATTATACATCACACAGTTGGAGAGTAATTGGGATTATACATCACACACTGGGACACTAATTGGGATTACACATCACGCACTGGGAAAGTAACAGGGATTATACATCACACACTGGGACAGTGGCTGGGATAATACGTCACGCACTGGGATAATATTTGGGATTATATATCACACACTGGGACAGTAACTGGGTTATAAATCACACACTAGGTCAGTAACTGGGATTATATATCACACAGAGGGACTGTAAATGTGATTGCATATCGCACACTGGGACAGTAACTGGGATTATACATTAAACACTGCGACATTAACGGGGGTTAAACATTAAACACTGGAACAGTAACTGTGATTATACATCACAGGCTGAGACAGTAACTTGGATTATACATCACAAACTGGGACAGTAACTGGGATTATCCATCAAAAAATGGATCAGTAACTGGGATTGTACATCACAAACTGGGACAGTAACTGGGATTATCCATCAAAAATGGGACAGTAACTGGGATTGTACATCACACACTGGGACAATAACTGGGATCATACATCACAAACTGGAACTGTAACTGGGATCATACACCACACCCTGGGATTATACATCACTCACTGGGACTGTAACTGGGATAATCCATGAAAAAATGGATCAGTAACTGGGATTGTACATCAGAAACTGGGACAGTAACTGGGATTATCCATCAAAAAATGGGACAGTAACTGGGATCATACATCACACACTGGGACAGTAAATGGGATCATACATCACAAACAGGGACAGTAACTTGGAGCATACATCACACATTGGGATTATACATCACACACTGGGACAGTAACTGGGACTGTACATCACATGCTGGGACAGTAACTGGGATTGTACATCACAAGCTGGGACAGTACCTGGTATTATCCATCAAAAAATGGGACAGTAACTGGGATTGTACATCACACACAGGGACAATAAGTGGGATTGTACATCACACAATGCGACACTTACTGGGATTATAGGTGAGACACTGGGACAGTAACTGGGATTAGACATTGAACAGTGTGACAGTAACTGGGATTATACATCACAAACTGGGACTGTAACTGGGATTATATAGCACACACTGGGACAGTAACTGGGATTATAAATCACACACTGGGTCAGTAACTGGGATTATACATCACAAATTGTGACAGTAACTGGGATTAAACATCACATACTGGGATTATGAATCACACACTGGGATACTAACAGGGATTATACATCAAAAACTAGGACAGTAACTGGGATTATATATCACACACTGGGACATTAACTAGAATTATATATCATACACTGAGACAGGAACAGTGATTATACATCACACACTGGGACAAAAACTGGGATTGTACATTACACAATGTGACATTAACTGCTATTATAGGTGAGACACTGGGACAGTAACTGGGATGAGACATTGAACAGTGTGACAGTATCTGGGATTATACATCACAAACTGGGACTGTAACTGGGATTATACAGCACACACTGGGCCAGTAACTGGGATTATACAGCACGCACTGGGACAGTAACTGGGATTATACATCACAAATTGGGACAATAACTGGGATTAAACATCACATACTGGGATTATGAATCACACACTGGGACACTAACTGGGATTATACATCAAAAGCTAGGACAGTCACTGGGATTATATATCACACACTGGGACATTAACTAGAATTATATATCATACACTGAGACAGGAACAGTGATTATACATCACACACTGGGACAAAAACTGGGATTGCACATCACACAATATGACATTAACTGGGATTATAAATCAGATACTAGGACAGTAACTGGGATTATACATCACAAATGGGGACTGTAACTGGGATTATACAGCACACACTGGGACAGTAACTGGGTTATAAATCACACACTAGGTCAGTAACTGGGATTATATATCACACAGATGGACTGTAAATGTGATTGCATATCGCACACTGGGACAGTAACTGGGATTATACATTAAACACTGCGACATTAACGGGGGTTAAACATTAAACACTGGAACAGTAACTGGGATTATACATCACAGGCTGAGACAGTAACTTGGATTATACATCACAAACTGGGACAGTAACTGGGATTATCCATCAAAAAATGGGACAGTAACTGGGATTGTACATCACAAGCTGGGACAGTACCTGGTATTATCCATCAAAAAATGGATCAGTAACTGGGATTGTACATCACAAACTGGGATAGTAACTGGGATTTTCCATCAAAAAATGGGACAGTAACTGGCATTGTACATCACACACTGGGATAGTAACTGGGATCATACATCACAAACTGGGACAGTAACATGGATCATACATCACACATTGGGATTATACATCACACACTGGGACAGTAACTGCGATCATACACCACACACTGGGACTGTAACTGGGATTATACATCTCACATTGGGACTCTAACTGGGATTACATATCGCACATTGGGACAGTAATTGGGATTATATATGACAAACTAGTACAGTAACTGGGATTACACTTCACACACTGGGACTGTAACTGGGATTATACATCACAAATTGGGACACTCATTGGAATTAAACATCCCACACTGGGACCGTAACTGTGATTATACATCAGAAACTGGGACAGTAACTGGGATTATCAATCAAAAAATGGGACAGTAACTGGGATTGTACATCACACACTGGGACAATAAGTGGGATTGTACATCACACAATGTGACACTTACTGGGATTATAGGTGAGACACTGGGACAGTAACTGGGATTAGACATTGAACAGTGTGACAGTAACTGGGATTATACATCACAAACTGGGACTGTAACTGGGATTATACAGCACACACTGGGACAGTAACTGGGATTATAAATCACACACTGGGTCAGTAACTGGGATTATACATCACAAATTGGCACAGTAACTGGGATTAAACATCACATACTGGGATTATGAATCACACACTGGGACACTAACTGGGATTATACATCAAAAACTAGGACAGTAACTGGGATTATATATCACACACTGGGACATTAACTAGGATTATATATCATACACTGGGACAGCAATAGGGATTATACATCACACACTGGGACAAAAACTGGGATTGTACATCACACAATGTGACATTAACTGGGATTATCAATCAGACACTGGGACAGTAACTGGGATTATACATCAAAAACTAGGACAGTAACTGGGATTATATATCACACACTGGGACATTAACTAGGATTATATATCATACACTGGGACAGCAACAGGGATTATACATCACACACTGGGACAAAAACTGGGATTGTACATCACACAATATGACATTAACTGGGATTATAAATCAGACACTGGGACAGTAACTGGGATTATACATCACAAACGGGGACTGTAACTGGGATTATACATCACGCTGGGACAGTAAACAGGAGTATACATCACAAACAGAGGCAGTATTTGGGATTATACATCACACACTAGGGTAGTAACTGGGATTATGCATTAAACACTGTGACAGTAAATGGGATTATACATCACAAACTGGGACAGTAACTGGGACTATCCATCACACACTGGAACAGGATCTGGGATTATACACCAAAAAGTGGGACAGTATGTGGGATTATGCATCACACACTGGGACAATAACTGGGATTATCCATCACACACCGGAAGAGTAATTAGGATTATACATCACACAGTGGGAGAGTATTTGGGATTATACATCACACACTGGGGCAGTAACTGGGATTAAATATCATGCACTGGGAAAGTAACTTGGATTATCAATCACACACTGGGACAGTGACTGGGATTATACGTCACACACTGGGACATTAACTGGGATTATATATCATACACTGGGACAGCAACTGAGATTATACATCACACACTGGGACAATAACTGGCATTGTACATCACACAATGTGACATTAACTGGGATTATAAATCAGACACTGGGATAGTAACTGGGATTATACCTTAAACAGTGTGAAAGTAACTGGGATTATACATCACAAACTGGGACTGTAACTGGGAATATACAGCACACACTGGGTCAGTAACTGGGAGTATACGTCACACACTGGTATAATAATTGGGAGTATACATCACACACTGGGACAGTAACTGAGATTGTACAGCACAAACTGGGACAGCGACTAGGATTATAAATCACACACTGGGACAGTAACTGGGTTTAAATATCGCACACTGGGACAGTAACTGCGATTAAACATGACAGGCTGGGACAGTAACTGGGATTATATATCACACTGGGACAGTAACTGTGATTATACATCACAGATTGGGACAGTAACTGGGATTATGCATTAAACACTGGGACAGTAACTGGGATTATACATCATACACTAGGACAGTAATGGTGTTATATGTCACACAATGGGACAATAACTGGGATTATCCATCACACACTGGGACAGTAACTTGGATTATACATCACACACTGGGACAGTAACTGGGATTATACATCACACACTGGGACAGTAACTGGGATTACAAACCACGCACTGGGAAAGTAACTGGGATTATACATCACACACTACGACAGTGACTGGGGTTATACGTCACACTCTGGGAGAGTAAATGGGATTATACATCACACGCTGGGACAGTAACTGGGATTATACATCACACACTGGGACAGTAACTGGGATTATACATCACACACTGGGACAGTAACTGGGACTATCCATCACACACTGGGACAGTGACTGGGATTATATGTCACACACTAGGACAGTAATGGTGTTATATGTCACACAATGGGACAATAACTGGGATTATCCATCACACACTGGGACAGTAACTGGGATTATACATCACACACTGGGACAGTAACTGGGATTACAAATCACGCACTGGGAAAGTAACTGGGATTATACATCACACACTACGACAGGGACTGGGATTATACGTCACACTCTGGGAGAGTAAATGGGATTATACATCACACGCTGCGACAGTAACTGGGATTATACAGCACGAATTGTGATAGCAACTGAGATTACGAATCACACCCCGGGACAGTAACTGGGTTTATACATCACACACTGGGACTGTAACTGTGATTATACATCACACACTGGGACAGTAATTGGGATTACACATCACACACTGGGACAGTGACTGGGATTATACATCACACTCTGGGACATTAACTGGATTATACATCACACGCTGGGACAGTAACTGGGATTATACAGCACAAATTGGGATAGCAACTGAGATTATAAATCACACCCCAGGACAGTAACTGGGTTTATACATCACACACTGGGACTGTAACTGTGATTATATATGGCACACTGGGACAGTAACTGCGATTATACATGACGGACTGCGACAGTTACTGCGATTAAACATGACAGACTGGGACAGTAACTGGGAGTATACATCACGGATTGGGACAGTAATTGGGATTATACATCACACACAAGGGTAGTAACTAGGATTATGCATTAAACACTGGAACAGAAACTGGGATTGTAAATCACACACTGGGACAGTAACTGGGACTATCCATCACACACTGGGACAGTGTTTGGGATTATACATCACACACAAGGGTAGTAACTGGGATTATGCATTAAACACTGGAACAGAAACTGGGATTATAAATCACACACTGGGACAGTAACTGGGACTATCCATCACACACTGGGACAGTGTTTGGGATTATACGTCACACACTAGGACAGTAATGGTGTTATACGGCACACACTGGGACAATAATTGGGATTATCCATCACACACTGGGACAGTAACTGGGATTATACATCACATACTTGGACAGTAACTGGGATCATACATCACACAGTGCGAGAGGAATTGGGATTATACATCACACACTGGGACAGTAACTGGGATTATACATCACACACTGGGACTGTAACTGGGATTATACATCACACTCTGGGACCTTAACTAGGATTATACATCACACGCTGGGACAGTAACTGGGATTATACAGCACAAATTGGGATAGCAACTGAGATTATATATCACACCCCGGGACAGTAACTGGGTTTATACATCACACACTGGCACTGTAACTGTGATTATATATGGCACACTGGGATAGTAACTGCGATTATACATGACAGACTGGGTGATTAACTCGGATATACATCACGCTGGGACAGTAAACAGGAGTATACATCACAAACAGAGGCAGTAATTGGGATTATACATCACACACTAGGGTAGTAACTGGGATTATGCATTAAACACTGGGACAGTAAATGGGATTATACATCACATCTGGGACAGTAACTGGGACTATCCATCATACACTGGGACAGTGACTAGGTTTATACATCACACTGGGATTCTAATTGGGATTATACATCACACACTAGGACAGTAACTGGTGTTACACATCACACACTGGGACAATAACTGGGATTATACATCGCACACTGGAACAGGATTTGGGATTATACACCAAAAGGTGGGACAGTATGTGGGATTATACATCACACACTGGGACAATAACTGGGATTATCCATCACACACCGGAAGAGTAATTAGGATTATACATCACACAGTGGGAGAGTATTTGGGATTATACATCACACACTGGGGCAGTAAATGGGATTAAATATCATGCACTGGGAAAGTAACTTGGATTATCAATCACACACTGGGACAGCGACTGGGATTATACGTCACACACTGGGATACTAATTGGTATTAGACATCACACACTGGGACAGTAACTCGGATTGTACAGCACAAACTGGGACAGCAACTGGGATTATAAATCACACACTGGGACAGTAACTGGGTTTAAATATCGCACACTGGGACAGTAACTGCGATTAAACATGACAGGCTGGGACAGTAACTGGGATTATATATCACACTGGGACAGTAACTGTGATTATACATCACAGATTGGGACACTAACTGGGATTATGCATTAAACACTGGGACAGTAACTGGGATTATAAATCACACACTGGGACTGTAACTGGGACTATCCATCACACACTGAGACAGTGACTGGGATTATACGTCACACACTAGGACAGTAATGGTGTTATATGTCACACAATGGGACAATAACTGGGATTATCCATCACACACTGGGACAGTAACTGGGATTATACATCACACACTGGGACAGTAACTGGGATTACAAATCACGCACTGGGAAAGTAACTAGGATTATAAATCACACACTGGGTCAGTAACTGGGATTTTATATCACAATTTGGGACAGTAACTGGGATTAAACATCACATACTGGGATTATGAATCACACACTGGGACAGTAACTGGGATTATACATCAAAAACTTGGACAATAACTGGGATTATGAATCACACACTAGGACATTAACGGGGATTATATATTATACACTGGGACAGCAATAGGGATTATACATCACAAACTGGGACAATAACTGGGAATGTACATCCCACAATGCGACATTAACTGAGATTATAAATCAGACACTAGGTGAGTAACTGGGATTATATATCACACAGAGGGACTGTAAATGTGATTACTAATCGCACACTGGGACAGTAACTGGGAATATACATTAAACACTGGGATATTAACTGGGGTTACACATCACACACTGGGACAGTAACTGTGATTATACATCACAAACTGGGACAGTAACTGGGATTATCCATCAAAAAATGGGAGAATAACTGGGATTGTACATCACACACTGGGACATTAACTGGGATCATACATCACAAACTGGGACAGTATCTTGGATCATACATCACACATTGGGATTAGACATCACACACTGGGACAGTAAATGGGATTATACATCACACACTGGGACATTAACTGGGATTATATATTAAACACTGGGATATTGGCTGGGGTTACACATCACACACTGGGATTATACAGCACACTGGGACAGTAACTGTGATTATACCACACAAACTGGGGCAGTAACTGAGATTATCCATCATAACATGGGACAGTAACTGGGATTACATAACACACACTGGGACAATTAACTGGGATTATATATCATACACTGGGACAGTAAGGGGGATTATGCCTTAAACAGTGAGACAGTAACTGGGATTATACAACACAAACTGGGACTGTAGCTGGGGTTATAAATCACACACTGGGTCAGTAACTGGGATTATTCATCACAAATTGGGACAATAACTGGGATTAAACATTACATACTGGGATAATGAATCACACACTGGGACAGTAACTGGGATTATACATTACACACTGGGACATTACCTGCGATTATATATCATACAATGGGACAGCAACAGGATTATACATCACACAGTGTGACAGTAACTGGGATCATACATCACACATTGGGATTATACATCACACACTGGGACAGTAATTAGGATTGTACATCACACACTGGGACAGTAAGTGGGATTATCCATCACACACTGGGATTATACATCACACACTGGGACTGTAACTGGCATCATACATCACACAGTGGGATTATACATTACAAACTGTGACAGTAACTGGGATTATACATCACACACTGGGACAATATGTGGGATTGTTCATCACACAATGCGACACTTACTGGAATTATAGGTGAGACAATGGGACAGTAACTGGGATTATACATTAAACACTGGGACATTAACTGGGGTTACACATCATACACTGGGACAGTAACTGTGATTATACCTCACAAACTGGGGCAGTAACTGGGATTATCCATCATAAAATGGGACAGTAACTGGGATTATACATCACACACTGGGACATTAACTGGAATTATATATCATACACTGGGACAGTAAGGGGGATTATGCATTAAACAGTGTGACAGTAACTGGGATTATACAACACAAACTGGGACTGTTGTTCGGATTATAAATCACACACTGGGTCAGTAACTGGGATTATACATTACAAATTGGGACAATAACTGGGATTATGCCTTAAACAGTGTGACAGTAACTGGGATTATACATCACAAACTGGGACTGTAACTGGGATTATACAGCACACTCTGGGACAGTAACTGGGTTATAAATCACACACTAGGTCAGTAACTGGGATTATATATCACACAGAGGAACTGTAAATGTGATAACAGATCGCACACTGGGACAGTAACTGAGAATATATAATAAACACTGGGTTATTAACTGGGGTTACACATCACACACTGGGACAGTAACTGCGATTATACATCACAAATTGGGACAGTAACTGGGATTATCCATCAAAAAATGGGAGAATAACTGGGATTGTACATGACACACTGGGACAGTAACTGGGATCATACATCACAAACTGGGACAGTAACTTGGATCATACATCACACATTGGGATTATACAGAACGCTGGGACAGTAACTGGGATTATCCATCACACACTGGGATTATACATCACACACTGGGACTGTAACTGGCATCATACATCACACAGTGGGATTATACATTACAAACTGTGACAGTAACTGGGATTATACATCACACACTGGAACAATATGTGGGATTGTTCATCACACAATGCGACACTTACTGGAATTATAGGTGAGACAATGGGACAGTAACTGGGATTATACATTAAACACTGGGACATTAACTGGTGTTACACATCATACACTGGGACAGTAACTGTGATTATACCTCACAAGCTGGGGCAGTAACTGGGATTATCCATCATAAAATGGGACAGTAACTGGGATTATACATCACACACTGGGACATTAACTGGGATTATATATCATACACTGGGACAGTAAGGGGGATTATGCACTAAACAGTGTGACAGTAACTGGGATTATACAACACAAACTGGGACTGTTGTTCGGATTATAAATCACACACTGGGTCAGTAACTGGGATTATACATCACAAATTGGGACAATAACTGGGATTATGCCTTAAACAGTGTGACAGTAACTGGGATTATACATCACAAACTGGGACTGTAACTGGGATTATACAGCACACTCTGAGACAGTAACTGGGTTATAAATCACACACTAGGTCAGTAACTGGGATTATATATCACACAGAGGGACTGTAAATGTGATAACAGATCGCACACTGGGACAGTAACTGAGAATATATAATAAACACTGGGTTATTAACTGGGGTTACACATCACACACTGGGACAGTAACTGCGATTATACATCACAAATTGGGACAGTAACTGGGATTATCCATCAAAAAATGGGAGAATAACTGGGATTGTACATGACACACTGGGACAGTAATTGGGATCATACATCACAAACTGGGACAGTAACTTGGATCATACATCACACATTGGGATTATACAGAACGCTGGGACAGTAACTGGGATTATAAATCACTCACTGGGTCAGTAACTGGGATTATACATTACAAATCAGGACAGTAACTGGGATTAAACATTACATACTGGGATTATGAATCACACACTGGGACAGTAACTGGGATTATACATCAAAAACTGGGACAGTAACTGGGATTATACATCAAACACTGGGACAATAATTGGGATTATATATCATACACTGGGACAGCAACAGGGATTCTACATCACACACTGGGACAATAACTGGCATTGTACATCCCACAATGCGACATTAACTGGGATTATAAATCAGACACTGGGACAGTAACTGGGATTATGCCTTAAACAGTGTGACAGTAACTGGGATAATACATCACAAACTGGGACTGTAAATGGGATTATACAGCACACGCTGGGACAGTAACTGGGTTATAAATCACACACTAGGTGAGTAACTGGGATTATATATCACACAGAGGGATTGTAAATGTGATTACTAATCGCACACTGGGACAGTAACTGGGAATATACATTAAACACTGGGATATTAACTGGGGTTACACATCACACACTGGGACAGTAACTGTGATTATACATCACAAACTGGGACAGTAACTGGGATTATCCATCAAAAAATGGAAGAATAACTGGGATTGTACATCACACACTGGGACTTTAACTGGGATCATACATCACAAACTGGGAGAGTAACTTGGATCATACATCGCACATTGGGATTAGACATCACACATTGGGACAGTAACTGGGATTATACATCACACACTGGGATATACATCACACACTGGGACAGTAACTGGGACAGTACCTCACACACTGGGACAGTAACTGGGATCATACACCACACACTGAGACTGTAACTGGGATTATACATCTCACACTGAAACTCTAACTGGGATTACATATTGCACACTGCGTCAGTAACTAGGATTATATATGACACACTGGTACAGTAACTGGGATTACACATCACACACTGGGACTGTAACTGGGACTATACATCACAAATTGGGACACATATTGGAATTATACATCACAAACTGGGAAAGTAACTGGGATTATACATTAAACACTGGGACATTAACTGGGGTTACATATCACACACTGGGACAGTAACTGTGATTATACCTCACAAACTGGGGCAGTAACTGGGATTATCCATCACAAAATGGGACAGTGACTGGGATTATACATCACACACTGGGACATTAACTGGAATTATATATCATACACTGGGACAGTAAGGGGGATTATGCCTTAAACAGTGTGACAGTAACTGGGATTATACAACACAAACTGGGACTGTAGCTGGGATTATAAATCACACACTGGGTCAGTAACTGGGATTATACATCAAAAATTGGGACAATAACTGGGATTAATTATTACATGCTGGGATGATGAATCACACACTGGGACAGTAACAGGGATTATACATCACACACTGGGACAATAACTGGCATTGTACATCCCACAATGCGACATTAACTGGGATTATAAATCAGACACTGGGACAGTAACTGGGATAATGCCTTAAACAGTGTGACAGTAACTGGGATAATACATCACAAACTGGGACTGTAAATGGGATTATGCAGCACACGCAGGGACAGTAACTGGGTTATAAATCACACACTAGGTGAGTAACTGGGATTATATATCACACAGAGGGACTGTAAATGTGATTACTAATCGCACACTGGGACAGTAACTGGGAATATACATTAAACACTGGGATATTAACTGGGGTTACGCATCAAACACTGGGACAGTAACTGTGATTATACATCACAAACTGGGACAGTAACTGGGATTATCCATCAAAAAATGGGAGAATAACTGGGATTGTACATCACACACTGGGACTTTAACTGGGATCATACATCACAAACTGGGACAGTAACTTGGATCATGCATCACACATTGGAATTAGACATCACACATTGGGACAGTAACTGGGATTATACATCACACATTGGGATATACATCATACACTGGGACAGTAACTGGGACTGTACATCACACACTGGGACAGTAACTGTGATTATACATCACAAACTGGGACAGTAACTGGGATTATCCATCAAAAAATGGGAGAATAACTGGGATTGTACATCACACACTGGGACTTTAACTGGGATCATACATCACAAACTGGGACAGTAACTTGGATCATGCATCACCCATTGGAATTAGACATCACACATTGGGACAGTAACTGGGATTATACATCACACATTGGGATATACATCATACACTGGGACAGTAACTGGGACTGTACATCACACACTGGGACAATAACTGGGATCATACATCACAAACGGGGACTGTAACTTGGATCATACATCACACATTGGGATTATACATCACACACTGGGACTGTAACTGGGATAATCCATGAAAAAATGGATCAGTAACTGGGATTGTACATCACAAACTGGGACAGTAACTGGGATTATCCATCAAAAAATGGGACAGTGACTGGGATTGTACATCACACACTGGGACAATAACTGGGATCATACATCACAAACTGGGACTGTAACTTGGATCATACATCACACATTGGGATTATACATCACACACTGGGACTGTAACTGGGATAATCCATGAAAAAATGGATCAGTAACTGGGATTGTACATCACAAACTGGGATAGTAACTGGGATCATACATCACAAACTGGGACAGTAACTTGGATCATACATCACACTTTGGGATTATACATCACACACTGGGACAGTAACTGGGATCATACACCACACACTGGGACTGTAACTGGGATTATACATCTCACATTGGGTCTCTAACTGGGATTACATATCACACACTGGGACAGTAATTGGGATTATATATGACACACTAGTACAGTAACTGGGATTACACTTCACACACTGGGACTGTAACTGGGATTATACATCACAAATTGGGACACTCGTTGGAATTATACATCCCACACTGGGACCGTAACTGTGATTATACATCACAAAATGGGACAGTAACTGGGATTATCAATCAAAAAATGGGACAGTAACTAGGATTGTACATCACACACTGGGACAGTATCTGGGATTATACATCACACACCGGGGGATATATATCACACACTGGGACAGTTACTGGGATTATACATCACACACTGGGACAGTAACTTGTACTGTACATCACACACTGGGACAGTAACTGGGTTCATACATCACCTACGGGGATTATGCATCACACACTGGGACAGTAACTGGGATTATACATCACACACTGGGACATTAACTGGGATTGTACATCACACAATGCGACATTAACTGGGATTATAAATCAGACACTGGGACAGTAACTGGGATTATACCTTAAACAGTGTTAAAGTAACTAGGATTATACATTACAAACTGGGACTGTAACTGGAATTTTACAGCACACGCTGGGTCAGTGACTGGGAGTATATGTCATGTACTGGGATAATATTTGGGAATATACATCACACACTGGGACTGTAACTGAGATTATACAGCACAAACTGGGACAGCTACTGGGATTATACATCACACACAAGGGTAGTAAATGTGATTATGCATTAAACACTGGGACAGTAACTGGGATTATAAATCACACACTGGGACAGTAACTGGGACTATCCATCACACACTGGGACAGTGATTGGGATTATACGTCACACACTAGGACAGTAATGGTGTTATACGTCACACACTGGGACAATAACTGGGATTATCCATCACACACTGGGACAGTAACTTTGATTATACATCACAGGCTGAGACAGTAACTTGGATTATACATCACAAACTGGGACAGTAACTGGGATTATCCATCAAAAAATGGATCAGTAACTGGGATTGTACATCACAAACTGGGACAGTAACTGGGATTATCCATCAAAAATGGGACAGTAACTGGGATTGTACATCACACACTGGGACAATAACTGGGATCATACATCACAAACTGGAACTTAACTTGGATCATACATCACACATTGGGATTATACATCACTCACTGGGACTGTAACTGGGATAATCCATGAAAAAATGGATCAGTAACTGGGATTGTACATCACAAACTGGGACAGTAACTGGGATTATCCATCAAAAAATGGGACAGTAACTGGGATCATACATCACACACTGGGACAGTAACTGGGATCATACATCACAAACAGGGACAGTAACTTGGAGCATACATCACACATTGGGATTATACATCACACACTGGGACAGTAACTGGGACTGTACATCACACGCTGGGACAGTAACTGGGATCAAACACCACACACTGGGACTGTAACTGGGATTATACATCTCACATTGGGACTCTAACTGGGATTACATATCGTACACTGGGACAGTAATTGGGATTATATATGACACACTAGTACAGTAACTGGGATTACACTTCACACACTGGGACTGTAACTGGGATTATACATCACAAATTGGGACACTCATTGGAATTATACATCCCACACTGGGACAGTAACTGGGATTATACATCACAAACGGGGACTGTAACTGAGATTATACAGCACACACTGGGACAGTAACTGGGTTCAAACATCACCTACTGGGATTATGAATCACACGCTGGGACAGTAACTGAGATCATACACCACACACTGGGACAGTAACTGTGATTATACATCACAAACTGGGACAGTAACTGGGATTATCAATAAAAAAATGGGAAAGTAACAAGGATTGTACATCACACACTGGGACAGTAACTGGGATCATACATCACACGTTGGGATTATACATCACACACTGGCACAGTAACTGGGATTATACATCACACACCGGGGGATATATATCACATACTGGGACAGTAACAGGGATTATACATCACACACTGGGACAGTAACCTGTACTGTAGATCACACACTGGGACAGTAACTGGGTTCAAACATCATCTACTGGGATTATGAATCACGCACTGGGAAAGTAACAGGGATTATACAGCACACACTGGGACAGTAACTGGGTTATAAATCACACACTAGGTCAGTAACTGGGATTATATATCACACAGAGGGACTGTAAATGTGATTGCATATCGCACACTGGGACAGTAACTGGGATTATACATTAAACACTGCGACATTAACGGGGGTTAAACATTAAACACTGGAACAGTAACTTGGATTATACATCACAAACTGGGACAGTAACTGGGATTATCCATCAAAAAATGGATCAGTAACTGGGATTGTACATCACAAACTGGGACAGTAACTGGGATTATCCATCAAAAATGGGACAGTAACTGGGATTGTACATCACACACTGGGACAATAACTGGGATCATACATCACAAACTGGAACTGTAACTTGGATCATACATCACACATTGGGATTATACATCACTCACTGGGACTGTAACTGGGATAATCCATGAAAAAATGGATCAGTAACTGGGATTGTACATCAGAAACTGGGACAGTAACTGGGATTATCCATCAAAAAATGGGACAGTAACTGGGATCATACATCACACACTGGGACAGTAACTGGGATCATACATCACAAACAGGGACAGTAACTTGGAGCATACATCACACATTGGGATTATACATCACACACTGGGACAGTAACTGGGACTGTACATCACACGCTGGGACAGTAACTGGGATCAAACACCACACACTGGGACTGTAACTGGGATTATACAGCACACACTGGGACAGTAACTGGGTTCAAACACCACACACTGGGACTGTAACTGGGATTATCAATAAAAAATGGGAAAGTAACAAGGATTGTACATCACACACTGGGACAGTAACTGGGATCATACATCACACGTTGGGATTATACATCACACACTGGCACAGTAACTGGGATTATGCATCACACACCGGGGATATATATCACATACTGGGACAGTAACTGGGATTATACATCACACACTGGGACAGTAACTGGGTTGAAACATCACCTACTGGGATTATGAATCACACACTGGGATAGTAACTGAGATTATACATCACACACTGGGACATTAACTGGGATTGTACATCACATAATGCGTCATGAAGTGGGATTATAAATCAGACACTGGGACAGTAACTGGGAATATACCTTAAACAGTGTTAAAGTAACTGGGATTATACATCACAAACTGGGACTGTAACTGGGATTATACAGCACACGCTGAGTCAGTGACTGGGAGTATACGTCATGCACTGGGATATTAATTGGGAATATACATCACACACTGGGACTGTAACTGAGATTATACAGCACAAACTGGGACAGCAACTGGGATTATAAATCACGCACTGGGACAGTTACTGAGATTAAACATGACAGACTGGGACAGTAACTGTGATTATACATCACAGATTGGCACAATAATTGGGTTTATACATCACATACAAGGTTAGTAAATGTGATTATGCATTAAACACTGGGACAGTAACTGGGATTATAAATCACACACTGGGACAGTAACTGGGACTATCCATCACACACTGGGACAGTGATTGGGATGATATGTCACACACTAGGACAGTAATGGTGTTATACGTCACACACTGGGACAATAACTTGGATTATCCATCACACACTGTGACAGTAACTGGGATTATACATCACATACTGTGACAGTAACTGGGATTATACATCACACAGTGGGAGAGTAATTGGGATTATACATCACACACTGGGACAGTAATTGGGATTACACATCACGCACTGGGAAAGTAACTGGGATTATACATCACACACTGGGACAGTGATTGGGATAATACGTCACGCACTGGGATACTAATTGGGATTATACATCACACACTGGTACAGTGACCGGGATTATACGTCATACTCTGGGACTGTAACTGGGATTATACATCACACGCTGGGACAGTAACTGGGATTATACAGCACAAATTGCGATAGCAACTGAGATTATAAATCACACCCCGGGACAGTAACTGGGTTTATACATCACACACTGGGACTGTAACTGTGATTATACATGACAGACTGGGACATTTACTGGGATTATACATCACGCTGGGACAGTAAACAGGAGTATACATCACAAACAGGGGCAGTAATTGGGATTATACATCACACACTAGGGTAGTAACTGGGATTATGCATTAAACACTGGGACAGTAAATGGGATTATACATCACAAACTGGGACAGTAACTGGGACTATCCATCATACACTCGGACAGTGACTGGGTTTATACATCACATTGGGATACTAATTGGGATTATACATCACACACTAGGACAGTAACTGGTGTTACACATCACACACTGGGACAATAACTGGGATTATACATCACACACTGGAACAGGATCTGGGATTATACACCAAAAAGTGGGACAGTATGTGGGATTATACATCACACACTGGGACAATAACTGGGATTATCCATCACACACCGGAAGAGCAATTAGGATTATACATCACACAGTGGGAGAGTATTTGGGATTATACATCACACACTGGGGCAGTAAATGGGATTAAATATCATGCACTGGGAAAGTAACTTGGATTATCAATCACAAACTGGGACAGTGACTGGGATTATACGTCACACACTGGGATACTAATTGGTATTAGACATCACACACTGGGACAGTAACTCGGATTGTACATCAAACACTGGGACAGTAACTGGGATCATACATCATACATTGGGATTATGAATCACACACCGGGACAGTAACTGGGATTATACATCAAAAACTGGGACTGTAACTGGGATTATACATCACACACTGGGACATTAACTGGGATTATATATCATACACTGGGACAGCAACTGAGATTATACATCACACACTGGGACAATAACTGGGATTGTACATCACACAATGTGACATTAATTGGGATTATAAATGAGACACTGGGATAGTAACTGGGATTATACCTTAAACAGTGTGAAAGTAACTGGGATTATGCATCACAAACTGGGACTGTAACTGGGAATATACAGGACACACTGGGTCAGTAGCTGGGAGTATACGTCACGCACTGATATAATAATTGGGAGTATACATCACACACTGGGACAGTAACTGAGATTGTACAGCACAAACTGGGACAGCAACCGGGATTATAAATCACAAACTGGGACAGTAATTGGGACTATCCATCATACACTCGGACAGTGACTGGGTTTGTACATCACACTGGGATACTAATTGGGATTATACATCACACACTAGGACAGTAACTGGTGTTACACATCACACACTGGGACAATAACTGGGATTATACATCACACACTGGAACAGGATCTGGGATTATACACCAAAAAGTGGGACAGTATGTGGGATTATACATCACACACTGGGACAATAACTGGGATTATCCATCACACACCGGAAGAGTAATTAGGATTATACATCACACAGTGGGAGAGTATTTGGGATTATACATCACACACTGGGGCAGTAAATGGGATTAAATATCATGCACTGGGAAAGTAACTTGGATTACCAATCACACACTGGGACAGCGACTGGGATTATACGTCACACACTGGGATACTAATTGGTATTAGACATCACACACTGGGACAGTAACTCGGATTGTACATCAAACACTGGGACAGTAACTGGGATCATACATCATACATTGGGATTATGAATCACACACCGGGACAGTAACTGGGATTATACAGCAAAAACTGGGACAGTAACTGGGATTATACATCACACACTGGGACATTAACTGGGAATATATATCACACAATGTGACATTAACTGGGATTATAAATCAGACACTGGGATAGTAAATGGGATTATACCTTAAACAGTGTGAAAGTAACTGGGATTATACATCACAAACTGGGACTGTAACTGGGAATATACAGCACACACTGGGTCAGTAACTGAAATTATACATTACGCGCTGGGACAGTAACTGGGATTATACAGCACAAATTGGGATAGCAACTGAGATTGTAAATCACACCCCGGGACAGTAACTGGGTTTATACATCACACACTGGGACTGTAACTGTGATTATATATCGCATACTGGGACAGTAACTGCGATTATACATGACAGACTGGGTGATTAACTCAGATTATACATCAGTAAACAGGAGTATACATCACAAACAGGGGCAGTAATTGGGATTATACATCACACACTGGGGTAGTAACTGGGATTATGCATTAAACACTGGGACAGTAAATGGGAGTATACATCACAAACTGGGACTATCCGTCGTACACTGGGACAGTGACTGGGTTTATACTTCACACACTGGGATACTAATTGGGATTATACATCACACACTAGGACTGTAACTGGTGTTACACATCACACACTGGGACAATAACTGGGATTATATATCACACACTGGGACAGGATCTGGGATTATACACCAAAAAGTGGGACAGTATGTGGGATTATACATCACATACTGGGACAATAACTGGGATTTTCCATCACACACCAGAAGATTAATTGGGATTATACATCACACAGTGGGAGAGTAATTCTGATTATACATCACACAGTGGGACAATAACTGGGATTATTAATCACATACTGGGATATTGATTGGAATTATACGTCACACACTGGGATACTAATTGGGATTATACATCACACATTGGGACAGTAACTCGGATTGTACATCAAACACTGGGACAGTGACTGGGATCATACATCACACATTGGAATTATACATCACACACCGGGACAGTAACTAGGATTGAACATCACACACTGGGACAGTATGCGGGATTATACAGCACACACAGAGATTATACATCACACACTGGGACAGTAACTGGGACTGTATATCACACACTGGGACAGTAACTGGGACTGTATATTACACACTGGGACAGTAACTGGGATCATACATCAAACATTGGGCTTATACATTACACACTGGGACAATAACTGGCATTATACATCACAATCTGGGACGTAACTGGGATTATACATCACTAACTCGGATTATGAATCGCATACTGGGACAGTAACTGAGATTATACATTACAAACTAGGACAGCAACTGGCATTATACATCACACACTGGGACAGTAACTGGGATTATATATCATACACTGGGACAGCAACTGGGATTATACATCTTACAGTGGAACATTAATTTGGATTATACGTCACACGCTGGGACAGTAAACGGGAGCATACCTCACACACTGGGTTAGATACTGGTATTATATATTACCCACCGGGACAGTAACTGGGATTATACATCACACAGTAGGAGAGTAATTGGGATTATACATCACACACTGGGACAGTAATTGGGATTACACATCACGCACTGGGAAAGTAACTGGGATTATACATCACACACTGGGACAGTGACTGGGATAATACGTCACGCACTGGGATACTAATTGGGATTATACATCACACACTGGTACAGTGACTGGGATTATATCGCATACTGGGACAGTAACTGCGATTATAAATGACAGACTAGGACATTAACTGGGATTATACATCACGCTGGGACAGGAAACAGGAGTATACATCACAAACAGAGGCAGTAATTGGGATTATACATCACACACTAGGGTAGTAACTGGGATTATGCATTAAACACTGTGACAGTAAATGGGATTATACATCACAAACTGGGGCAGTAACTGGGACTATCCATCACACACTGGAACAGGATCTGGGATTATACACCAAAAAGTGGGACAGTATGTGGGATTATACATCACACACTGGGAAAGTAACTGGGATTATACATCACACACTGGGACAATGACTGGGATAATACGTCATACTCTGGGACAGTAACTGGGTTTATACATCACACACTGGGACTGTAACTGTGATTATATATCGCATACTGGGACAGTAACTGCGATTATGCATGACAGACTGGGACAGTAACTGGGATTATACATCACGCTGGGACAGTAAACAGGAGTATACATCACAAACAGGGGCAGCAATTGGGATTATACATCACACACTAGGGTAGTAACTGGGATTATGCATTAAACACTGGGACAGTAAATGGGATTATACATCACAAACTGGGACAGTAACTGGGACTATCCATCATACACTGGGACAGTGACTGGGTTTATACATCACACTGGGATACTAATTGGGATTATACATCACACACTAGGACAGTAACTGGTGTTACACATCACACACTGGGACAATAACTGGGATTATACATCACACACTGGGACAATAACTGGGATTATCCATCACACACCGGAAGAGTAATTAGGATTATACATCACACAGTGGGAGAGTATTTGGGATTATACATCACACACTGGGGCAGTAAATGGGATTAAATATCATGCACTGGGAAAGTAACTTGGATTATCAATCACACACTGGGACAGTAATTGGGATTACACATCACACACTGGGAAAGCAACTGGGATTATACATCACACACTGGGACAGTGACTGGGATTATGCATCACACTCTGGGACATTAACTGGTATTATACATCACACGCTGGGACCGTAACTGGGATTATACAACACAAATTGGGATAGCAACTGAGATTATAAATCACACCCCGGGACAGTAACTGGGTTTATACATCACACACTGGGACTGTAACTGTGATTATATATGGCACACTGGGACAGTAACTGCGATTATACATGACGGACTGCGACAGTTACTGCGATTAAACATGACAGACTGGGACAGTAACTGGGAGTATACACCACGGATTGGGACAGTAATTGGGATTATACATCACACACAAGGGTAGTAACTAGGATTATGCATTAAACACTGGAACAGAAACTGGGATTATAAATCACACACTGGGACAGTAACTGGGACTATCCATCACACACTGGGACAGTGTTTGGGATTATACGTCACACACTAGGACAGTAATGGTGTTATACGGCACACACTGGGACAATAATTGGGATTATCCATCACACACTGGGACAGTAACTGGGATTATACATCACATACTTGGACAGTAACTGGGATCATACATCACACAGTGCAAGAGGAATTGGGATTATACATCACACACTGGGACAGTAATTGGGATTACACATCACGCACTGGGAAAGTAACTGGGATTATACATCACACACTGGGACTGTAACTGGGATTATACATCACACTCTGGGACCTTAACTAGGATTATACATCACACGCTGGGACAGTAACTGGGATTATACAGCACAAATTGGGATAGCAACTGAGATTATATATCACACCCCGGGACAGTAACTGGGTTTATACATCACACACTGGCACTGTAACTGTGATTATATATGGCACACTGGGACAGTAACTGCGATTATACATGACAGACTGGGTGATTAACTGGGATTATACATCCGCTGGGACAGTAAACAGGAGTATACATCACAAACAGAGGCAGTAATTGGGATTATACATCACACACTAGGGTAGTAACTGGGATTATGCATTAAACACTGGGACAGTAAATGGGATTATACATCACATCTGGGACAGTAACTGGGACTATCCATCATACACTGGGACAGTGACTAGGTTTATACATCACACTGGGATTCTAATTGGGATTATACATCACACACTAGGATAGTAACTGGTGTTACACATCACACACTGGGACAATAACTGGGATTATACATCGCACACTGGAACAGGATTTGGGATTATACACCAAAAGGTGGGACAGTATGTGGGATTATACATCACACGCTGGGACAATAACTGGGATTATCCATCACACACCGGAAGAGTAATTAGGATTATACATCACACAGTGGGAGAGTATTTGGGATTATACATCACACACTGGGGCAGTAAATGGGATTAAATATCATGCACTGGGAAAGTAACTTGGATTATCAATCACACACTGGGACAGCGACTGGGATTATACGTCACACACTGGGATACTAATTGGTATTAGACATCACACACTGGGACAGTAACTCGGATTGTACATCAAACACTGGGACAGTAACTGGGATCATACATCATACATTGGGATTATGAATCACACACCGGGACAGTAACTGGGATTATACATCAAAAACTGGGACAGTAACTGGGATTATACATCACACACTGGGACATTAACTGGGATTATATATCATACACTGGGACAGCAACTGAGATTATACATCACACACTGGGACAATAACTGGGATTGTACATCACACAATGTGACATTAACTGGGATTATAAATCAGACACTGGGATAGTAACTGGGATTATACCTTAAACAGTGTGAAAGTAACTGGGATTATGCATCACAAACTGGGACTGTAACTGGGAATATACAGCACACGCTGGGTCAGTAACTGGGAGTATACGTCACACACTGGTATAATAATTGGGAGTATACATCACACACTGGGACAGTAACTGAGATTGTACAGCACAAACTGGGACAGCAACTAGGATTATAAATCACACACTGGGACAGTAACTGGGTTTAAATATCGCACACTGGGACAGTAACTGCGATTAAACATGACAGGCTGGGACAGTAACTGGGATTATATATCACACTGGGACAGTAACTGTGATTATACATCACAGATTGGGACACTAACTGGGATTATGCATTAAACACTGGGACAGTAACTGGGATTATAAATCACACACTGGGACTGTAACTGGGACTATCCATCACACACTGAGACAGTGACTGGGATTATACGTCACACACTAGGACAGTAATGGTGTTATATGTCACACAATGGGACAATAACTGGGATTATCCATCACACACTGGGACAGTAACTGGGATTATACATCACACACTGGGACAGTAACTGGGATTACAAATCACGCACTGGGAAAGTAACTGGGATTATACATCACACACTACGACAGTGACTGGGATTATATGTCACACTCTGGGAGAGTAAATGGGATTATACATCACACGCTGTGACAGTAACTGGGATTATACAGCACAAATTGTGATAGCAACTGAGATTACGAATCACACCCCGGGACATTCACTGGTTTTATACATCACACACTGGGACTGTAACTGTGATTATATATCACGCACTGGGACAGTAACTGCGATTATACATGACCGACTGGGACAGTTACTGCGATTAAACATGACAGACTGGGACAGTAACTGGGAGTATACATCACAGAAATAGGACAGTAATTGGGATTATACATCACACACAAGGGTAGAAACTGGGATTATGCATTAAACACTGGGACAGAAACTGGGATTATAAATCACACACTGGGACAATAACTGGGTTATCCATTACCCACTGGGACAGTGATTGGGATTATACGTCACACACTAGGACAGTAATGGTGTTATACGGCACACAATGAGACAATAATTGGGATTATCCATCACACAGTGGGACAGTAACTGGGATTATACATCACATACTGGGACAGTAACTGGGATTATACATCACATACTTGGACAGTAACTGGGATTATACATCACACAGTGGGAGAGGAATTGGGATTATACATCACACACTGGGACAGTAATTGGGATTACACATCACACACTGGGAAAGCAACTGGGATTATACATCACACTCTGGGACAGTGACTGGGATTATACATCACACGCTGGGACAGTAACTGGGATTATACAACACAAATTGGGATAGCAACTGAGATTTTAAATACACCCCGGGACAGTAACTGGGTTTATACATCACAAACTGGGACTGTAACTGTGAGTATATATGGCACACTGGGACAGTAACTGCGATTATAAATGACGGATTGCGACAGTTACTGCGATTAAACATGACAGACTGGGACAGTAACTGGGAGTATACATCACGGATTGGGACAGTAATTGAGATTATACATCACACACAAGGGTAGTAACTAGGATTATGCATTAAACACTGGAACAGAAACTGGGATTATAAATCACACACTGGGACAGTAACTGGGAGTATCCATCACACACTGGGACAGTAATTGGGATTATACATCACACACAAGGGTAGTAACTGGGATTATGCATTAAACACTGGAACAGAAACTGGGATTATAAATCACAAACTGGGACAGTAACTGGGACTATCCATCACACACTGGGACAGTGATTGGCATTATATGTCACACACTAGGACAGTAATGGTGTTATACGGCACACACTGGGACAATAATTGGGATTATCCATCATACACTGGGACAGTAACTGGGATGATACATCACATACTGGGAAAGTAACTGGGATCATACATCACACAGTGCGAGAGGAATTGGGATTATACATCACACACTGGGACAGTAATTGGGATTACACATCACGCACTGGGAAAGTAACTGGGATTATACATCACACACTGGGACTGTGACTGGGTTTATACGTCACACACTGGGATACTAATTGGGATTATACATCACACACTAGGACTGTAACTGGTGTTACACATCACACACAGGGACTATAACTGGGATTATAAATCACACACTGGGACAGGATCTGGGATTATACACCAAAAAGTGGGACAGTATGTGGGATTATACATCACATACTGGGACAATAACTGGGATTTTCCATCACACACCAGAAGATTAATTGGGATTATACATCACACAGTAGGAGAGTAATTCTGATTATACATCACACAGTGGGACAGTAACTGGGATTATTAATCACACACTGGGACAGTGACTGGGATTGTACGTCACATACTGGGACAGTAACTCGGATTGTACATCAAACATTGGGACAGTAACTGGGATCATACATCACACATTGGAATTATACATCACACACCGGGACAGTAACTAGTATTGAACATCACACACTGGGACAGTATCTGGGATTATACAGCACACACAGGGATTAGATATCACACACTGGGACAGTAACTGGGACTGTATATCACACACTGGGACAGTAACTGGGATCATACATCAAACATTGGGTTTATACATTACACACTGGGACAGGAACTGGCATTATACATCACAATCTGGGACGTAACTGGGATTATACATCACTAACTGCGATTATGAATCGCATACTGGGACAGTAACTGAGATTATACATTACAAAATAGGACAGCAACTGGCATTATACATCACACACTGGGACAGTAACTGGGATTATATATCATACACTGGGACAGCAACTGGGATTATACATCTCACAGTGGAACATTAATTTGGATTATACGTCACACGCTGGGACAGTAAACGGGAGCATGCTTCACACACTGGGTTAGATACTGGTATTATATATTACCCACCGGGACAGTAACTGGGATTATATATCACACAGTGGGAGAGTAATTGGGATTATACATCACACACTGGGACAGTAATTGGGATTACACATCACGCACTGGGAAAGTAACTGGGATTATACATCACACACTGGGACAGTGACTGGGATAATACGTCACGCACTGGGATACTAATTGGGATTATACATCACACACTGGTACAGTGACTGGGATTATACATCACACTCTGGGACAGTAACTGGGATTATACATCACACGCTGGGACAGTAACTGGGATTATAAAGCACAAATTGGGATAGCAACTGAGATTATACATCACACCCCGTGACAGTAACTGGGTTAGATACTGGTATTATATATTACCCACCGAGATAGTAACTGGGATTATACATCACACAGTAGGAGAGTAATTGGGATTATACATCACGCACTGGGAAAGTAACTGGGATTATACATCACACACTGGGACAGTGACTGGGATAATACGTCACGCACTGGGATACTAATTGGGATTATACATCACACACTGGTACAGTGACTGGGATTATATCGCATACTGGGACAGTAACTGCGATTATAAATGACAGACTAGGACATTAACTGGGATTATACATCACGCTGGGACAGGAAACAGGAGTATACATCACAAACAGAGGCAGTAATTGGGATTATACATCACACACTAGGGTAGTAACTGGGATTATGCATTAAACACTGTGACAGTAAATGGGATTATACATCACAAACTGGGGCAGTAACTGGGACTATCCATCACACACTGGAACAGGATCTGGGATTATACACCAAAAAGTGGGACAGTATGTGGGATTATACATCACACACTGGGACAATAACTGGGATTATCCATCACACACCGGAAGAGTAATTAGGATTATACATCACACAGTGGGAGAGTATTTGGGATTATACATCACACACTGGGGCAGTAAATGGGATTAAATATCATGCACTGGGAAAGTAACTTGGATTATCAATCACACACTGGGACAGTGACTGGGATTATACGTCACACACTGGGACATTAACTGGGATTATATATCATACACTGGGACAGCAACTGAGATTATACATCACACACTGGGACAATAACTGGCATTGTACATCACACAATGTGACATTAACTGGGATTATAAATCAGACACTGGGATAGTAACTGGGATTATACCTTAAACAGTGTGAAAGTAACTGGGATTATACATCACAAACTGGGACTGTAACTGGGAATATACAGCACACACTGGGTCAGTAACTGGGAGTATACGTCACACACTGGTATAATAATTGGGAGTATACATCACACACTGGGACAGTAACTGAGATTGTACAGCACAAACTGGGACAGCAACTAGGATTATAAATCACACACTAGGACAGTAACTGGGTTTAAATATCGCACACTGGGACAGTAACTGCGATTAAACATGACAGGCTGGGACAGTAACTGGGATTATATATCACACTGGGACAGTAACTGTGATTATACATCACAGATTGGGACAGTAACTGGGATTATGCATTAAACACTGGGACAGTAACTGGGATTATACATCATACACTAGGACAGTAATGGTGTTATATGTCACACAATGGGACAATAACTGGGATTATCCATCACACACTGGGACAGTAACTTGGATTATACATCACACACTGGGACAGTAACTGGGATTATACATCACACACTGGGACAGTAACTGGGATTACAAACCACGCACTGGGAAAGTAACTGGGATTATACATCACACACTACGACAGTGACTGGGGTTATACGTCACACTCTGGGAGAGTAAATGGGATTATACATCACACGCTGGGACAGTAACTGGGATTATACATCACACACTGGGACAGTAACTGGGATTATACATCACAGATTGGGACAGTAACTGGGATTATGCATTAAACACTGGGACAGTAACTGGGATTATACATCATACACTAGGACAGTAATGGTGTTATATGTCACACAATGGGACAATAACTGGGATTATCCATCACACACTGGGACAGTAACTTGGATTATACATCACACACTGGGACAGTAACTGGGATTATACATCACACACTGGGACAGTAACTGGGATTACAAACCACGCACTGGGAAAGTAACTGGGATTATACATCACACACTACGACAGTGACTGGGGTTATACGTCACACTCTGGGAGAGTAAATGGGATTATACATCACACGCTGGGACAGTAACTGGGATTATACATCACACACTGGGACAGTAACTGGGATTATACATCACACACTGGGACAGTAACTGGGACTATCCATCACACACTGGGACAGTGACTGGGATTATACGTCACACACTAGGACAGTAATGGTGTTATATGTCACACAATGGGACAATAACTGGGATTATCCATCACACACTGGGACAGTAACTGGGATTATACATCACACACTGGGACAGTAACTGGGATTACAAATCACGCACTGGGAAAGTAACTGGGATTATACATCACACACTACGACAGGGACTGGGATTATACGTCACACTCTGGGAGAGTAAATGGGATTATACATCACACGCTGCGACAGTAACTGGGATTATACAGCACGAATTGTGATAGCAACTGAGATTACGAATCACACCCCGGGACAGTAACTGGGTTTATACATCACACACTGGGACTGTAACTGTGATTATACATCACACACTGGGACAGTAATTGGGATTACACATCACACACTGGGACAGTGACTGGGATTATACATCACACTCTGGGACATTAACTGGATTATACATCACACGCTGGGACAGTAACTGGGATTATACAGCACAAATTGGGATAGCAACTGAGATTATAAATCACACCCCAGGACAGTAACTGGGTTTATACATCACACACTGGGACTGTAACTGTGATTATATATGGCACACTGGGACAGTAACTGCGATTATACATGACGGACTGCGACAGTTACTGCGATTAAACATGACAGACTGGGACAGTAACTGGGAGTATACATCACGGATTGGGACAGTAATTGGGATTATACATCACACACAAGGGTAGTAACTAGGATTATGCATTAAACACTGGAACAGAAACTGGGATTGTAAATCACACACTGGGACAGTAACTGGGACTATCCATCACACACTGGGACAGTGTTTGGGATTATACATCACACACAAGGGTAGTAACTGGGATTATGCATTAAACACTGGAACAGAAACTGGGATTATAAATCACACACTGGGACAGTAACTGGGACTATCCATCACACACTGGGACAGTGTTTGGGATTATACGTCACACACTAGGACAGTAATGGTGTTATACGGCACACACTGGGACAATAATTGGGATTATCCATCACACACTGGGACAGTAACTGGGATTATACATCACATACTTGGACAGTAACTGGGATCATACATCACACAGTGCGAGAGGAATTGGGATTATACATCACACACTGGGACAGTAACTGGGATTATACATCACACACTGGGACTGTAACTGGGATTATACATCACACTCTGGGACCTTAACTAGGATTATACATCACACGCTGGGACAGTAACTGGGATTATACAGCACAAATTGGGATAGCAACTGAGATTATATATCACACCCCGGGACAGTAACTGGGTTTATACATCACACACTGGCACTGTAACTGTGATTATATATGGCACACTGGGATAGTAACTGCGATTATACATGACAGACTGGGTGATTAACTCGGATTATACATCACGCTGGGACAGTAAACAGGAGTATACATCACAAACAGAGGCAGTAATTGGGATTATACATCACACACTAGGGTAGTAACTGGGATTATGCATTAAACACTGGGACAGTAAATGGGATTATACATCACATCTGGGACAGTAACTGGGACTATCCATCATACACTGGGACAGTGACTAGGTTTATACATCACACTGGGATTCTAATTGGGATTATACATCACACACTAGGACAGTAACTGGTGTTACACATCACACACTGGGACAATAACTGGGATTATACATCGCACACTGGAACAGGATTTGGGATTATACACCAAAAGGTGGGACAGTATGTGGGATTATACATCACACACTGGGACAATAACTGGGATTATCCATCACACACCGGAAGAGTAATTAGGATTATACATCACACAGTGGGAGAGTATTTGGGATTATACATCACACACTGGGGCAGTAAATGGGATTAAATATCATGCACTGGGAAAGTAACTTGGATTATCAATCACACACTGGGACAGCGACTGGGATTATACGTCACACACTGGGATACTAATTGGTATTAGACATCACACACTGGGACAGTAACTCGGATTGTACAGCACAAACTGGGACAGCAACTGGGATTATAAATCACACACTGGGACAGTAACTGGGTTTAAATATCGCACACTGGGACAGTAACTGCGATTAAACATGACAGGCTGGGACAGTAACTGGGATTATATATCACACTGGGACAGTAACTGTGATTATACATCACAGATTGGGACACTAACTGGGATTATGCATTAAACACTGGGACAGTAACTGGGATTATAAATCACACACTGGGACTGTAACTGGGACTATCCATCACACACTGAGACAGTGACTGGGATTATACGTCACACACTAGGACAGTAATGGTGTTATATGTCACACAATGGGACAATAACTGGGATTATCCATCACACACTGGGACAGTAACTGGGATTATACATCACACACTGGGACAGTAACTGGGATTACAAATCACGCACTGGGAAAGTAACTAGGATTATAAATCACACACTGGGTCAGTAACTGGGATTTTATATCACAATTTGGGACAGTAACTGGGATTAAACATCACATACTGGGATTATGAATCACACACTGGGACAGTAACTGGGATTATACATCAAAAACTTGGACAATAACTGGGATTATGAATCACACACTAGGACATTAACGGGGATTATATATTATACACTGGGACAGCAACAGGGATTATACATCACACACTGGGACAATAACTGGGAATGTACATCCCACAATGCGACATTAACTGGGATTATAAATCAGACACTAGGTGAGTAACTGGGATTATATATCACACAGAGGGACTGTAAATGTGATTACTAATCGCACACTGGGACAGTAACTGGGAATATACATTAAACACTGGGATATTAACTGGGGTTACACATCACACACTGGGACAGTAACTGTGATTATACATCACAAACTGGGACAGTAACTGGGATTATCCATCAAAAAATGGGAGAATAACTGGGATTGTACATCACACACTGGGACATTAACTGGGATCATACATCACAAACTGGGACAGTATCTTGGATCATACATCACACATTGGGATTAGACATCACACACTGGGACAGTAAATGGGATTATACATCACACACTGGGACATTAACTGGGATTATATATTAAACACTGGGATATTGGCTGGGGTTACACATCACACACTGGGATTATACAGCACACTGGGACAGTAACTGTGATTATACCACACAAACTGGGGCAGTAACTGAGATTATCCATCATAACATGGGACAGTAACTGGGATTACATAACACACACTGGGACAATTAACTGGGATTATATATCATACACTGGGACAGTAAGGGGGATTATGCCTTAAACAGTGTGACAGTAACTGGGATTATACAACACAAACTGGGACTGTAGCTGGGGTTATAAATCACACACTGGGTCAGTAACTGGGATTATTCATCACAAATTGGGACAATAACTGGGATTAAACATTACATACTGGGATAATGAATCACACACTGGGACAGTAACTGGGATTATACATTACACACTGGGACATTACCTGCGATTATATATCATACAATGTGACAGCAACAGGATTATACATCACACAGTGTGACAGTAACTGGGATCATACATCACACATTGGGATTATACATCACACACTGGGACAGTAATTAGGATTGTACATCACACACTGGGACAGTAAGTGGGATTATCCATCACACACTGGGATTATACATCACACACTGGGACTGTAACTGGCATCATACATCACACAGTGGGATTATACATTACAAACTGTGACAGTAACTGGGATTATACATCACACACTGGGACAATATGTGGGATTGTTCATCACACAATGCGACACTTACTGGAATTATAGGTGAGACAATGGGACAGTAACTGGGATTATACATTAAACACTGGGACATTAACTGGGGTTACACATCATACACTGGGACAGTAACTGTGATTATACCTCACAAGCTGGGGCAGTAACTGGGATTATCCATCATAAAATGGGACAGTAACTGGGATTATACATCACACACTGGGACATTAACTGGAATTATATATCATACACTGGGACAGTAAGGGGGATTATGCATTAAACAGTGTGACAGTAACTGGGATTATACAACACAAACTGGGACTGTTGTTCGGATTATAAATCACACACTGGGTCAGTAACTGGGATTATACATTACAAATTGGGACAATAACTGGGATTATGCCTTAACAGTGTGACAGTAACTGGGATTATACATCACAAACTGGGACTGTAACTGGGATTATACAGCACACTCTGGGACAGTAACTGGGTTATAAATCACACACTAAGTCAGTAACTGGGATTATATATCACACAGAGGGACTGTAAATGTGATAACAGATCGCACACTGGGACAGTAACTGAGAATATATAATAAACACTGGGTTATTAACTGGGGTTACACATCACACACTGGGACAGTAACTGTGATTATACATCACAAACTGGGACAGTAACTGGGATTATCCATCAAAAAATGGGAGAATAACTGGGATTGTACATCACACACTGGGACATTAACTGGGATCATACATCACAAACTGGGACAGTATCTTGGATCATACATCACACATTGGGATTAGACATCACACACTGGGACAGTAAATGGGATTATACATCACACACTGGGACATTAACTGGGATTATATATTAAACACTGGGATATTGGCTGGGGTTACACATCACACACTGGGATTATACAGCACACTGGGACAGTAACTGTGATTATACCACACAAACTGGGGCAGTAACTGAGATTATCCATCATAACATGGGACAGTAACTGGGATTACATAACACACACTGGGACAATTAACTGGGATTATATATCATACACTGGGACAGTAAGGGGGATTATGCCTTAAACAGTGTGACAGTAACTGGGATTATACAACACAAACTGGGACTGTAGCTGGGGTTATAAATCACACACTGGGTCAGTAACTGGGATTATTCATCACAAATTGGGACAATAACTGGGATTAAACATTACATACTGGGATAATGAATCACACACTGGGACAGTAACTGGGATTATACATTACACACTGGGACATTACCTGCGATTATATATCATACAATGTGACAGCAACAGGATTATACATCACACAGTGTGACAGTAAGTGGGATTATCCATCACACACTGGGATTATACATCACACACTGGGACTGTAACTGGCATCATACATCACACAGTGGGATTATACATTACAAACTGTGACAGTAACTGGGATTATACATCACACACTGGGACAATATGTGGGATTGTTCATCACACAATGCGACACTTACTGGAATTATAGGTGAGACAATGGGACAGTAACTGGGATTATACATTAAACACTGGGACATTAACTGGGGTTACACATCATACACTGGGACAGTAACTGTGATTATACCTCACAAGCTGGGGCAGTAACTGGGATTATCCATCATAAAATGGGACAGTAACTGGGATTATACATCACACACTGGGACATTAACTGGAATTATATATCATACACTGGGACAGTAAGGGGGATTATGCATTAAACAGTGTGACAGTAACTGGGATTATACAACACAAACTGGGACTGTTGTTCGGATTATAAATCACACACTGGGTCAGTAACTGGGATTATACATTACAAATTGGGACAATAACTGGGATTATGCCTTAACAGTGTGACAGTAACTGGGATTATACATCACAAACTGGGACTGTAACTGGGATTATACAGCACACTCTGGGACAGTAACTGGGTTATAAATCACACACTAGGTCAGTAACTGGGATTATATATCACACAGAGGGACTGTAAATGTGATAACAGATCGCACACTGGGACAGTAACTGAGAATATATAATAAACACTGGGTTATTAACTGGGGTTACACATCACACACTGGGACAGTAACTGTGATTATACATCACAAATTGGGACAGTAACTGGGATTATCCATCAAAAAATGGGAGAATAACTGGGATTGTACATGACACACTGGGACAGTAACTGGGATCATACATCACAAACTGGGACAGTAACTTGGATCATACATCACACATTGGGATTATACAGAACGCTGGGACAGTAACTGGGATTATCCATCACACACTGGGATTATACATCACACACTGGGACTGTAACTGGCATCATACATCACACAGTGGGATTATACATTACAAACTGTGACAGTAACTGGGATTATACATCACACACTGGAACAATATGTGGGATTGTTCATCACACAATGCGACACTTACTGGAATTATAGGTGAGACAATGGGACAGTAACTGGGATTATACATTAAACACTGGGACATTAACTGGTGTTACACATCATACACTGGGACAGTAACTGTGATTATACCTCACAAGCTGGGGCAGTAACTGGGATTATCCATCATAAAATGGGACAGTAACTGGGATTATACATCACACACTGGGACATTAACTGGGATTATATATCATACACTGGGACAGTAAGGGGGATTATGCATTAAACAGTGTGACAGTAACTGGGATTATACAACACAAACTGGGACTGTTGTTCGGATTATAAATCACACACTGGGTCAGTAACTGGGATTATACATCACAAATTGGGACAATAACTGGGATTATGCCTTAAACAGTGTGACAGTAACTGGGATTATACATCACAAACTGGGACTGTAACTGGGATTATACAGCACACTCTGGGACAGTAACTGGGTTATAAATCACACACTAGGTCAGTAACTGGGATTATATATCACACAGAGGGACTGTAAATGTGATAACAGATCGCACACTGGGACAGTAACTGAGAATATATAATAAACACTGGGTTATTAACTGGGGTTACACATCACACACTGGGACAGTAACTGCGATTATACATCACAAATTGGGACAGTAACTGGGATTATCCATCAAAAAATGGGAGAATAACTGGGATTGTACATGACACACTGGGACAGTAATTGGGATCATACATCACAAACTGGGACAGTAACTTGGATCATACATCACACATTGGGATTATACAGAACGCTGGGACAGTAACTGGGATTATAAATCACTCACTGGGTCAGTAACTGGGATTATACATTACAAATCTGGACAGTAACTGGGATTAAACATTACATACTGGGATTATGAATCACACACTGGGACAGTAACTGGGATTATACATCAAAAACTGGGACAGTAACTGGGATTATACATCAAACACTGGGACAATAACTGGGATTATATATCATACACTGGGACAGCAACAGGGATTCTACATCACACACTGGGACAATAACTGGCATTGTACATCCCACAATGCGACATTAACTGGGATTATAAATCAGACACTGGGACAGTAACTGGGATTATGCCTTAAACAGTGTGACAGTAACTGGGATAATACATCACAAACTGGGACTGTAAATGGGATTATACAGCACACGCTGGGACAGTAACTGGGTTATAAATCACACACTAGGTGAGTAACTGGGATTATATATCACACAGAGGGACTGTAAATGTGATAACAGATCGCACACTGGGACAGTAACTGAGAATATATAATAAACACTGGGTTATTAACTGGGGTTACACATCACACACTGGGACAGTAACTGTGATTATACATCACAAATTGGGACAGTAACTGGGATTATCCATCAAAAAATGGGAGAATAACTGGGATTGTACATGACACACTGGGACAGTAACTGGGATCATACATCACAAACTGGGACAGTAACTTGGATCATACATCACACATTGGGATTATACAGAACGCTGGGACAGTAACTGGGATTATCCATCACACACTGGGATTATACATCACACACTGGGACTGTAACTGGCATCATACATCACACAGTGGGATTATACATTACAAACTGTGACAGTAACTGGGATTATACATCACACACTGGAACAATATGTGGGATTGTTCATCACACAATGCGACACTTACTGGAATTATAGGTGAGACAATGGGACAGTAACTGGGATTATACATTAAACACTGGGACATTAACTGGTGTTACACATCATACACTGGGACAGTAACTGTGATTATACCTCACAAGCTGGGGCAGTAACTGGGATTATCCATCATAAAATGGGACAGTAACTGGGATTATACATCACACACTGGGACATTAACTGGGATTATATATCATACACTGGGACAGTAAGGGGGATTATGCATTAAACAGTGTGACAGTAACTGGGATTATACAACACAAACTGGGACTGTTGTTCGGATTATAAATCACACACTGGGTCAGTAACTGGGATTATACATCACAAATTGGGACAATAACTGGGATTATGCCTTAAACAGTGTGACAGTAACTGGGATTATACATCACAAACTGGGACTGTAACTGGGATTATACAGCACACTCTGGGACAGTAACTGGGTTATAAATCACACACTAGGTCAGTAACTGGGATTATATATCACACAGAGGGACTGTAAATGTGATAACAGATCGCACACTGGGACAGTAACTGAGAATATATAATAAACACTGGGTTATTAACTGGGGTTACACATCACACACTGGGACAGTAACTGCGATTATACATCACAAATTGGGACAGTAACTGGGATTATCCATCAAAAAATGGGAGAATAACTGGGATTGTACATGACACACTGGGACAGTAATTGGGATCATACATCACAAACTGGGACAGTAACTTGGATCATACATCACACATTGGGATTATACAGAACGCTGGGACAGTAACTGGGATTATAAATCACTCACTGGGTCAGTAACTGGGATTATACATTACAAATCTGGACAGTAACTGGGATTAAACATTACATACTGGGATTATGAATCACACACTGGGACAGTAACTGGGATTATACATCAAAAACTGGGACAGTAACTGGGATTATACATCAAACACTGGGACAATAACTGGGATTATATATCATACACTGGGACAGCAACAGGGATTCTACATCACACACTGGGACAATAACTGGCATTGTACATCCCACAATGCGACATTAACTGGGATTATAAATCAGACACTGGGACAGTAACTGGGATTATGCCTTAAACAGTGTGACAGTAACTGGGATAATACATCACAAACTGGGACTGTAAATGGGATTATACAGCACACGCTGGGACAGTAACTGGGTTATAAATCACACACTAGGTGAGTAACTGGGATTATATATCACACAGAGGGATTGTAAATGTGATTACTAATCGCACACTGGGACAGTAACTGGGAATATACATTAAACACTGGGATATTAACTGGGGTTACACATCACACACTGGGACAGTAACTGTGATTATACATCACAAACTGGGACAGTAACTGGGATTATCCATCAAAAAATGGAAGAATAACTGGGATTGTACATCACACACTGGGACTTTAACTGGGATCATACATCACAAACTGGGACAGTAACTTGGATCATACATCGCACATTGGGATTAGACATCACACATTGGGACAGTAACTGGGATTATACATCACACACTGGGATATACATCACACACTGGGACAGTAACTGGGACTGTACCTCACACACTGGGACAGTAACTGGGATCATACACCACACACTGAGACTGTAACTGGGATTATACATCTCACACTGAAACTCTAACTGGGATTACATATTGCACACTGCGTCAGTAACTAGGATTATATATGACACACTGGTACAGTAACTGGGATTACACATCACACACTGGGACTGTAACTGGGACTATACATCACAAATTGGGACACATATTGGAATTATACATCACAAACTGGGAAAGTAACTGGGATTATACATTAAACACTGGGACATTAACTGGGGTTACATATCACACACTGGGACAGTAACTGTGATTATGCCTCACAAACTGGGGCAGTAACTGGGATTATCCATCACAAAATGGGACAGTGACTGGGATTATACATCACACACTGGGACATTAACTGGAATTATATATCATACACTGGGACAGTAAGGGGGATTATGCCTTAAACAGTGTGACAGTAACTGGGATTATACAACACAAACTGGGACTGTAGCTGGGATTATAAATCACACACTGGGTCAGTAACTGGGATTATACATCAAAAATTGGGACAATAACTGGGATTAATTATTACATGCTGGGATGATGAATCACACACTGGGACAGTAACAGGGATTATACATCACACACTGGGACAATAACTGGCATTGTACATCCCACAATGCGACATTAACTGGGATTATAAATCAGACACTGGGACAGTAACTGGGATAATGCCTTAAACAATGTGACAGTAACTGGGATAATACATCACAAACTGGGACTGTAAATGGGATTATGCAGCACACGCAGGGACAGTAACTGGGTTATAAATCACACACTAGGTGAGTAACTGGGATTATATATCACACAGAGGGACTGTAAATGTGATTACTAATCGCACACTGGGACAGTAACTGGGAATATACATTAAACACTGGGATATTAACTGGGGTTACGCATCAAACACTGGGACAGTAACTGTGATTATACATCACAAACTGGGACAGTAACTGGGATTATCCATCAAAAAATGGGAGAATAACTGGGATTGTACATCACACACTGGGACTTTAACTGGGATCATACATCACAAACTGGGACAGTAACTTGGATCATGCATCACACATTGGAATTAGACATCACACATTGGGACAGTAACTGGGATTATACATCACACATTGGGATATACATCATACACTGGGACAGTAACTGGGACTGTACATCACACACTGGGACAGTAACTGGGATTATACATCTCACACTGAAACTCTAACTGGGATTACATATTGCACACTGGGTCAGTAACTAGGATTATATATGACACACTGGTACAGTAACTGGGATTACACATCACACACTGGGACTGTAACTGGGACTATACATCACAAATTGGGACACATATTGGAATTATACATCACAAACTGGGAAAGTAACTGGGATTATACATTAAACACTGGGACATTAACTGGGGTTACACATCATACACTGGGACAGTAACTGTGATTATACCTCACAAGCTGGGGCAGTAACTGGGATTATCCATCATAAAATGGGACAGTAAATGGGATTATACATCACACACTGGGACATTAACTGGGATTATATATCATACACTGGGACAGTAAGGGGGATTATGCATTAAACAGTGTGACAGTAACTGGGATTATACAACACAAACTGGGACTGTAGCTGGGATTATAAATCACACACTGGGTCAGTAATTGGGATTATACATCACAAATTGGGACAATAACTGGGATTAAACATTACATACTGGGATAATGAATCACACACTGGGACAGTAACTGGGATTATACATCACACACTGGGACATTACCTGGGATTATATATCATACAATGGGACAGCAACAGGATTATACATCACACACTGGGACAATAACTGGCATTGTACATCACACAATGCGACATTAACTGGGATTATAAATCAGACACTGGGTCAGTAACTGGGATTATGCCTTAAACAGTGTGACAGTAACTGGGATTATACATCACAAACTGGGACTGTAACTGGGATTATACAGCACACTCTGGGACAGTAACTGGGTTATATATCACACAATAGGTCAGTAACTGGGATTAAATATCACACAGAGGGACTGTAAATGTGATAACAGATCGCACACCGGGACAGTAACTGGGAATATATAATAAACACTGGGATATTAACTGGGGTTACACATCACACACTGGGACAGTAACTGCGATTATACATCACAAGTTGGGTCAGTAACTGGGATTATCCATCAAAAAATGGGAGAATAATTGGGATTGTACATGACACACTGGGACAGTAACTGGGATCATACATCACAAACTGGGACAGTAACTTGGATCATACATCACACATTGGGATTATACAGAACGCTGGGACAGTAACTGGGATTATAAATCACACACTGGGTCAGTAACTGGGATTATACATCACAAATTTGGACAGTAACTGGGATTAAACATTACATACTGGGATTATGAATCACACACTGGGACAGTAACTGGGATTATACATCAAAAACTGGGACTGTAACTGGGATTATACATCACACACTGGGACAATAACTGGCATTGTACATCCCACAATGCGACATTAACTGGGATTATAAATCAGACACTGGGACAGTAACTGGGATTATGCCTTAAACAGTGTGACAGTAACTGGGATAATACATCACAAACTGGGACTGTAAATGGGATTAAACAGCACACGCTGGGTCAGTAACTGGGTTATAAATCACACACTAGGTGAGTAACTGGGATTATATATCACACAGAGGGACTGTAAATGTGATTACTAATCGCACACTATGACAGTAACTGGGAATATACATTAAACACTGGGATATTAACTGGGGTTACACATCACACATTGGGACAGTAACTGTGATTATACATCACAAACTGGGACAGTAACTGGGATTATCCATCAAAAATGGGAGAATAACTGGGATTGTACATCACACACTGGGACTTTAACTGGGATCATACATCACAAACTGGGACAGTAACTTGGAGCATACATCGCACATTGGGATTAGACATCACACATTGGGACAGTAACTGGGATTATATATCACACACTGGGATATACATCACACACTGGGACAGTAACTGGGACTGTACCTCACACACTGGGACAGTAACTGGGATCATACACCACACACTGAGACTGTAACTGGGATTATACATCTCACACTGAAACTCTAACTGGGATTACATATTGCACACTGCGTCAGTAACTAGGATTATATATGACACACTGGTACAGTAACTGGGATTACACATCACACACTGGGACTGTAACTGGGACTATACATCACAAATTGGGACACATATTGGAATTATACATCACAAACTGGGAAAGTAACTGGGATTATACATTAAACACTGGGACATTAACTGGGGTTACTTATCACACACTGGACAGTAACTGTGATTATACCTCACAAACTGGGGCAGTAACTGGGATTATCCATCATAAAATGGGACAGTAACTGGGATTATACATCACACACTGGGACATTAACTGGGATTATATATCATACACTGGGACAGTAAGGGGGATTATGCCTTAAACAGTGTGACAGTAACTGGGATTATACAACACAAACTGGGACTGTAGCTGGGATTATAAATCACACACTGGGTCAGTAACTGGGATTATACATCACAAATTGGGACAATAACTGGGATTAAACATTACATACTGAGATAATGAATCACACACTGGGACAGTAACTGGGATTATACATCACACACTGGGACATTACCTGCGATTATATATCATACAATGGGACAGCAACAGGATTATACATCACACACTGAGACAATAACTGGGATTGTACATCACACAATGCGACATTAACTGGGATTATAAATCAGACACTGTGACAGTAACTGGGATTATGCCTTAAACAGTGTGACAGTAACTGAGATTATACATCACAAACTCGGACTGTCACTGGGATTATACAGCAAGCACTGGAAAAGTAACTGGGTAATATATCTCACAGTAGGTCAGTAACTGGGATTATATAACACACAGAGGGACTGTGAATGTGATAACATATCGCACACTGGGACAGTAACTGGGAATATATATTAAACACTGGGATATTACCTGGGGTTACGCATCACACACTGGGACAGTAACTGTGATTATACACCACAAATTGGGACAGTAACTGGGATTATCCATCAAAAAATGGGAGAATAACTGGGATTGTACATGACACACTGGGACAGTAACTGGGATTATACATCACAAACTGGGACAGTAACTTGGATCATAAATCACACATTGGGATTATACATCACACACTGGGACAGTAACTGGGATTATACATCACACACCGGGATATACGTCACACACTGGGACAGTAACTGGATCTGTACATCACACACTGGGACAGTAACTGGGATCATACAGCACACACTGAGACTGTAACTGGGATTATACATCTCACACTGGGACTTTAACTGGGATTACATATTGCACACTGGGACAGTAACTAGGATTATATATGACACACTGGTACAGTAACTGGGTTCATACATAACATACTGGGATTATGAATCACACACTGGGATAGTAACTGGGATTATACATCTAAAACCGGGACAGTAACTGGGATTATACATCACACACTGGGACAATAACTGGGTTTGCAAAACACACAATGCGACATTAAATGGGATTATAAATCAGACACTGGGTCAGTGACGGGGATTATACATCACAAATTGGGACAGTACCTGGGATTAAACATCAAATACTGGGATTATGAATCACACACTGGGACAGTAACTGGGATTATACATCAAAAACTAGGACAGTAACAGGGATTTACATCACACACTGGGACATTAACTGGGATTATATATCATACACTGGGACAGCAACAGGGATTATACATCACACACTAGGACAATAACTGGGATTGTACATCACACAATGCAACATTAACAGGGTCTATAAATCAGACACTGGGACAGTAACTGGGATTATGCAACATAAACTGGGACTGTATCTGGGATTATACAGCACACACTGGGACAGTAACTGGGTTATAAATCACAAACTAGGTCAGTAACTGGGATTATAAATCACACAGCGGGACTGTAAATGTGATTACATATCGCACACTGGGACAGTAACTGGGATTATACATTAAACACGGCGACTTTAACTGGGGTTAAACATCAAACACTGGGAAAGTAACTTTGATTATACATCACAGGCTGAGACAGTAACTTGGATTATACATCACACACTGGGATAGTAACTGGGACTGTACATCACACACTGAGACGGTAACTGGGATTATACATCTCATGCTGGGACTCAAACCGGGATTTCATATCGCACACTGGGACCATAACTAGGATTATATATGACACACTGGTACAGTAACTGGGATTATACATCACAAATTTGGACACCTATTGGAATTATACATCACACACTGGGACAGAAACTGGGATTATACATTAAACACTGGGACAGTAACTGTGATTATACATCACAAGGTGGGGCAGTAACTGGGATTATCCATCAAAGAATGGGACAGTAACTAGGATTGTACGTCACACACTGGGACAGTAACTCGAATTGTACATCAAACACTGGGACAGTAGCTGGGATCATACATCACACATCGAGATTATACACCACACACTGGGATAGTAACTAGGATTGAACATCACACACTGGGACAGTAAGGGATTATACATCACACACGAGGATCATACATCACACACTGGGACAGTAACTGGCATCATAAATCACAAAGTGGGATTATACATTACAAACTGCCACATAACTGGGATTATACATCACACACTGGGACAATAAGAGGGATTGCACATCACACAATGCGACACTTACTGGGACTATAGGTGAGACACTGGGACAGTAATTGGGATTATACATCACAAACTGGGACTGTAACTGGGATTATACAGCACACACTGGGACAGTAACTTGGATTATAACTCACACACTGGGTCAGTTACTGGGATTATACATCACAAATTGGGACAGTAACTGGGATTAAACATCGCATACGGGGATTATGAATCCCACACTGGGACAGTAACTGGGATTATACATTAAAAACTGGGACAGTAACTGTAATTATACATCACACACAGGGACATTAACTGGGATTGTACATCACAAATTGGGACACTTATTGGAATTATACATCAGACACTGGGACAATAACTCCGATTATACATTAAACATTGGAATATTAACTGGGGTTACACATCACACACTGGGACAGTAACTGTGATTATACATCACAAACTGGGACAGTAACTGGGATTATCCATCAAAAAATGGGAGAATAACTGGGATTGTACATCACACTCTGGGACAGAAACTGGGATCATACATCACAAACTGGGCCAGTAACTTGGATCATACATCACACATTGGGATTATACATCACACACTGGGACAGTAACTGGGACTGTACATCACACACTGGGACAGTAACTGGGATCATACACCACACATTGAGACTGTAACTGGGATTATACATCTCACACTGGGACTCAAACTGGGATTACATATCGCACACTGGGACAGTAACTAGGATTATATATGACACACTGGAACAGTAACTGGGATTATACATCACACACTGGGACAGTAACTAGGATTGAACATCACATACTGGGACAGTAAGTGGGATTATACATCACACATTGGGATTATACATTACACACTGGGACTGTAACTGGTATCATAGATCACACAGTTGGATTATACATTATAAATTGCCACAGTAACTGGGATTATACATCACACACTGGGACAATAAGAGGGCTTGTACATCACACAATGCGACACTTAGTGGGTTTATAGGTGAGACACTGGGACAGTAAATGTGATTAGACATTGAACGGTGTGACAGTAACTGGGATTATACATCACAAAATGGGACAGTAACTGGGATTAAACTTCCCATACTGGGATTATGAATCACACACTGGGACAGTAACTGGGGTTATACATCAAAATCTGGGACAGTAACTGGGATTATACATCTCAGACTGGGACATTAACTGGGATTGTACGTCACAAATTGGGACACTTATTGGAATTATACATCACACACTGGGACAGAAAGTGGGATCATACATTAAACACTGGGACATTAACTGGGGTTACTCATCACACAATGGGACAGTAACTGTGATTATACATCACAGGCTGGGGCAGTAATTGGGATTATCCATCAAGAAATGGGACAGTAACTAGGATTGTACATCACACACTGGGACATTAACTGGGATCATACATCACACATTGGGCTTACACATCACACACTGGGACAGTAACTAGGATTGTACATCACACACTGGAACAGTAAGTGGGATTATACATCACACACAGGGATTATACATCACACACTGGAACAGTAACTGGCATCATACATCACACAATGGGATTATACATTACAAATGCGACAGTAACTGGGATTATACATCATACACTGGGACAATAATTTGGATTGTACATCACACAATGCGACACTTACTGGGATTATAGGTGAGACACTGGGACAGTAACTGGGTTCATACATCACATACTGGGATTATGAATCACACGCTGGGATAGTAACTCGGATTATACATCAAAAACTGGTACAGTAACTGGGATTATACATCACACACTGGGACATTAACTGGGATTATATATCATACACTGGGACAGCAACTGGGATTGTACATCACACAATGCGACATTAACTGGGATTATAAATCAGACACTGGGACAGTAACTGGGATTATACCATAAACAGTGTGACCGTAACTGGGATTATACATCACAAACTGGGACTGTAACTGGGATTATACCTTAAACACTGGGACATAAACTGGGATTATACATTACACACTGGGACTGTAGCTGGGATTATAATACCACAAACTGGGACAGTAACTGGGATTATACATCACACACCGGAACAGTAACTGGGATTATACATCACACAGTGGGACAGTAATTGGGATTATACTTCACATGTTGGGACAGTAACTGGGATTATACATCACACACTGGGACAATAAGAGGGATTGTACATCACACAAGCAACACTTACTGGGATCATTGGTGAGACACTGGGACAGTAGCTGGGATTATACATCACAAAGTGGGACTGTAACTGGGATTATAGAGCACACACTGGGACAGTATCTGGGATTATAAATCACACACTGGGTGAGTTACTGGGGTTATACATCACAAATTGGGACAGTAACTGGGATTAAATATCGCACACTGGGATTATGAATCACACAATGGGACAGTAACTGGGATTATACATCAAAAACTGGGACAGTAAAAGGGATTATACATCACACACTGGGAAATCAACTGGGATTGTACATCACACATTGGGACACTTATTGAAATTATATATAAAACACTGGGACAGTAACTGGGATTATATATTAAACACTGGGATATTAACTGGGGTTACACATCACACACTCAGACATTAACTGGGATTATCCATCAAAAACTGGGAGAAAAACTGGGATTGTACATCACACACTGGGACAGTAACTGGGATCATATATCACAAACTGCGCCAGTAACTTGGATCATACATCACACATTGGGATTATACATCACACATTAGGACAGTAACTGGGACTGTACATCACACACTGGGACAGTAACTGGGATCATACACCACAAACTGAGATTGTAACTGGGATTATACATCTCACACTGGGACTACATATCGCACACTGGGACAGTAACTAGGATTGTATATGACACAGTGGTACATTAACTAGGATTACACATCACACACTCGAACTGTAACTGGGATTATACATCACAAATTGGGACACCTACTGGAATTAAACATCTCACACTGGGACAGTAACTTGGATCATACATCACACATTGGGATTATACATCACACACTGGGACAGTAACTGGGACTGTACATCACACACTGGGACAGTAACTGGGATCATACACCACACATTGAGACTGTAACTGGGATTAAACATCTCACGCTGGGACTCAAACTGGGATTACATATCGCACACTGGGACAGTAACTAGGATTATATATGACACACTGGTACAGTAACTGGGATTATTCACCACACACTGGGACAGTAACTAGGATTGAACATCACATACTGGGACAGTAGTGGGATTATACATCACACACTGGGATTATACATCACACACTGGGACAGTAACTGGCATCATAGATCACACAGTGGGATTATACATTACAAAGTGCCACGGTAACTGGGATTATACATCACACCCTGGGACAATAAGAGGGATTGTACATCACACAATGCAACACTTACTGGGATTATAGGTGAGACACTGGGACAGTAAATGGGATTAGACATTGAACAGTGTGACGGTAACTGGGATTATACGTCACAAAATGTGACAGTAACTGGGATTAAACATCCCAAATTTGGGATTATGAATCACACACTGGGACAGTAACTGGGATTATACATCAAAAACTGGGACAGTAACTGGGATTATACATCTCAGACTGGGACATTAACTGGGATTGTACGTCACAAATTGGGACACTTATTGGAATTATACATCATACACTGGGACAGTAACTGGGATTATACATCAAAAACTGGGACAGTAATTGGGATTATACATCTCACACTGGGACAGTAACTAGGATTGTATATGACACAGTGGTACATTAACTAGGATTACACATCACACACTGGAACTGGAACTGGGATTATACATCACAAATTGGGACACCTATTGGAATTATACATCACACACTGGGACAGTAACTTGGATCATACATCACACATTGGGATTATACATCACACACTGGGACAGTAACTGGGACTGTACATCACACACTGGGACAGTAACTGGGATCATGCACCACACACTGAGACTGTAACTGGGATTATACATCTCACGCTGGGACTCAAACCAGGATTTCATATCGCACACTGGGACCGTACCTAGGATTATATATGACACACTGGTACTGTAACTGGGATTACACATCACACTCTGGGACTGTAACAGGGATTATACATCACAAATTGGTACACCTATTGGAATTATACATCAAAAACTGGGACAGTAACTGCATTTATACATTAAACACTGGGACATTAACTAGGGTTACACATCACACACTGGGACAGTAACTGTGATTATACATCACAAAGTGGGACAGTAACTGGGATCATCCATCAAAGAATGGGACAGTAACTAGGATTGTACATCACACACTGGGACAGTAACTCGGATTGTACATCAAACACTGGGACAGTAATTGGGATTATACATCACACATCGGGATTATACATCACACACTGGGACATTAACAAGGATTGAACATCACACACTGGGACAGTAAGTGGGATTATACATCACACACTAGGATTATACATCACACACTGGGACAAGAACTGGCATCATACATCACAAAGTGGGATTATACATTACAAACTGCCACAGTAACTGGGATTATACATCACACACTGGGACAATAAGAGGGATTGTACATCACACAATGCGACACTTATTGGGACTATATGGTGAGACACTGGGCCAGTAATTGGGATTATACATCACAAACTGGGACTGTAACTGGGATTATACAGCACACACTGGGACAGTAACTGGGATTATAACTCACACACTGTGTCAGTAACTGGGATTATACATCACAAATTGGGACAGTAACTGGGATTACCCATCGCATACAGGGATTATGAATCACACACTGGGACAGTAACTGGGATTATACATTAAAAACTGGGACGGTAACTGTAATTATACATCACACACTGGGACATTAACTGGGATTGTACGTCACAAATTGGGACACTTATTGGAATTATACATCACACACTGGGACAGTAACTGGGTTTATACATTAAACACTGGAATATTAACTGGGGTTACACATCACACACTGGGACAGTAACTGTGATTATACATCACAAACTGGGACAGTAACTGGGATTATCCATCAAAAAATGGGAGAATAACTGGTATTGTACAGCACACACTGGAACAATAACTGGGATCATACATCACAAATTGGGCCAGTAACTTGGATCATACAGCACACATTGGGATTATAAATCACTCACTGGGACAGTAACTGGGACTGTACATCACACACTGGGACAGTAACTGGGATCATACACCACACATTGAGACTGTAACTGGGATTAAACATCTCACACTGGGATTCAAACTGGGATTACATATCGCACACTGGGTCAGTAACTAGGATTATATATGAAACACTGGTACAGTAACTGGGATTATTCACCACACACTGGGACAGTAACTAGGATTGAACATCACAAACTGGGACAGTAAGTGGGATTATACAACACACACAAGGATTATACATCACACACTGGGACAATAAGAGGGATTGTACATCACACAATGCAACACTTACTGGGAGTATAGGTGAGACACTGGGACAGTAAATGGGATTAGACATTGAACAGTGTGACAGTAACTGGGATTATACATCACAAAATGGGACAGTAACTGGGATTAAACATCCCAAATTTGGGATTATGAATCACACACTGGGACAGTAACTGGGATTATACATCAAAAACTGGGACAGTAACTGGGATTATACATCTCAGACTGGGACATTAACTGGGATTGTACGTCACAAATTGGGACAATTATTGGAATTATACATCATACACTGGGACAGTAATTGGGATTATACATTAAAAACTGGGACAGTAATTGGGATTATACATCTCACACTGGGACTACATATCGCACACTGGGACAGTAACTAGGATTGTATATGACACAGTGGTACATTAACTAGGATTACACATCACACACTGGAACTGGAACTGGGATTATACATCACAAATTGGGACACCTATTGTAATTATACATCACACACTGGGACAGTAACTTGGATCATACATCACACATTGGGATTATACATCACACACTGGGACAGTAAGTGGGATCATGCACCACACACTGAGACTGTAACTGGGATAATACATCTCACGCTGGGACTCAAACCGGGATTTCATATCGCACACTGGGACCGTAACTAGGATTATATATGACACACTGGTACAGTTATTGGGATTACACATCACACTCTGGGACTGTAACAGGGATTATACATCACAAATTGGTACACCGATTGGAATTATACATCAAAAACTGGGACAGTAACTGCGTTTATACATTAAACAATGGGACATTAACTGGGGTTACACATCACACACTGGGACAGTAACTGTGATTATACATCACAAACTGGGACAGTAACTGGGATCATCCATCAAAGAATGGGACAGTAACTAGGATTGTACATCACACACTGGGACAGTAACTCGGATTGTACATCAAACACTGGGACAGTAAGTGGAGTTATACATCACACACTAGGATTATACATCACACACTGGGACAGTAACTGGCATCATACATCACAAAGTGGGATTATACATTACAAACTGCCACAGTAACTGGGATTATACATCACACACTGGGACAATAAGAGGGATTGTACATCACACAATGCGACACTTACTGGGACTATAGGTGAGACACTGGGCCAGTAATTGGGATTATACATCACAAACTGGGACTGTAACTGGGATTATACAGCACACATTGGGACAGTAACTGGGATTATAAATCACACACTGGGTCAGTAACTGGGATTATACATCACAAATTGGGACAGTAACTGGGATTAAACATCGCATACAGGGATTATGAATCACACACTGGGACAGTAACTGGGATTATACATTAAAAACTGGGACGGTAACTGTAATTATACATCACACACTGGGACATTAACTGGGATTGTACGTCACGAATTGGGACACTTATTGGAATTATACATCACACACTGGGACAGTAACTGTGATTATACATCACAAACTGGGACAGTAACTGGGATTATCCATCAAAAAATGGGAGAATAACTGGGATTGTACAGCACACACTGGAACAGTAACTGGGATCATACATCACAAACTGGGACAGTAACTTGGATCGTACAGCACACATTGGGATTATACATCACTCACTGGGACAGTAACTGGGACTGTACATCACACACTGGGACAGTAACTGGGATCATACACCACACATTGAGATTGTAACTGGGATTATACATCTCACACTGGGACTCAAACTGGCATTACATATTGCACACTGGGACAGTAACTAGGATTATATATGACACACTGATACAGTAACTGGGATTATTCACCACACACTGGGACAGTAACTAGGATTGAACATCACATACTGGGACAGTAAGTGGGATTATACATCACACACTGGGATTATACATCACACACTGGGACAGTAAGTGGCATCATAGATCACACAGTGGGATTATACATTACAAAGTGCCACAGTAACTGGGATTATACATCACACACTGGGACAATAAGAGGGATTGTACATCACACAATGCAACACTTACTGGGATTATAGGTGAGACACTGGGACAGTAAATGGGATTAGACATTGAACAGTGTGACGGTAACTGGGATTATACATCACAAAATGGGACAGTAACTGGGATTAAACATCCCATATTTGGGATTATGAATCACACTGGGACAGTAACTGGGATTATACAGCAAAAACTGAGACAGTAACTGGGATTATACATCTCAGACTGGGACATTAACTGGGATTGTACGTCACAAATTGGGACACTTATTGGAATTATACATCATACACTGGGACAGTAACTGGGATTATACATCAAAAACTGGGACAGTAATTGGGATTATACATCACACACTGGGACAATAACTGGAATTGTACATCACACAATGCGACATTAACTGGGATTATAAATCAGACACTGGGACAGTAACTGGGATTATATATCACACACAGGGACTGTAACTGTGATTACATATCGCACACTGGGTCAGTAACTGCAATTATACATGACAGGCTGGGACAATAACTGGGATTGTACATCACACAATGCGACTTTAACAGGGATTATAAATCAGACACTGGGACAGTAACTGGGATTATACCTTAAACAGCGTGATAGTAACTGGGATTATACATCACAAACTGGGACTGTAACTGGGATTATACAGCACACACTGGGACAGTAACTGGGATTATTCATTAAACACTGGGACATAAACTGGGATTATACATTAAACACTGGGACCGTAACTCGGATTATAATATCACAAGCTGGGACAGAAACTGGGATTATACATCACACTCCAGAACAGTAACTGGGATTATACATCACATAGTGGGACAGTAATTGGGAATATACTTCACATGCTGGGACGTAACTGGGATTATTCATCACACTCTCGGACAGTAACTGGGATCATACATCACACATTGGGATTATGAATCACACACTGGGACAGTAACTGGGATCATGCATCACACGCTGGGACAATAACTGGGATTATACAAAAAAACTGGGACAGTAACGGGGATTATACATCGCACACTGGGACATTAACTGGGATTATATTTCATACACTGTGACAGCAACAGGGATTATACATCACACACTGGGACAATAACTGGGAATGTACATCACACAATGCGACTTTAACTGGGATTATAAATCACACACTGGGACAGTAATTGGGATTATACCTTAAACAGTGTGACAGTAACTGGGATTATACATCACAAACTGGGACTATAACTGGGATTATACAGCAAACACTGGGACAGTAACTGGGTTATAAATCACAAACTTGGTCAGTAACTGGGATTATATATCACACAGAGGCATTGTAAATGTGATTACACATCGCACACTGGGATAGTAACTACAATTATACATGACAGACTGGGATATTAACTGGGATTATACATCACCCACTGGGACAGTAACTGGGATTATACATTACACACTGGGACAGTAACTGGGATTATAATACCACAACTGGGACAGTAACTGGGAATATATATCACACACCGGAACAATAACTGGGATTATACATCACACACTGGGACAGTAATTGGGATTATACTTCATATGCTGGGACAGTAACTGGGATTATACATCACACGCTCGGACAGTAACTGGGATTATAATATCAGAAACTGGAACAATTACTGGGATTATACACCACTCACTGGGACAGTAACTGGGATTATACATCTCACATTGGGACCGTAACTGAGATTATATATTGCACACTGGGACAGTAACTCGGATTAAATGTGACACACTGATACAGTAACTGGGATTACACATCATACACTGGGACTGTAACTGGGATTATACATCACAAATTGGGACACCTATTGGAATTATACATCACACACTGGGACAGAAACTGGGATTATACATTAAACACTGGGACATTAACTGGGGTTACACATCACACACTGGGACAGTAACTGTGATTATACATTACAGGCTGGGGCAGTAACTGGGATTATCCATCAAGAAATGAGACAGTAACTAGGATTGTACATCACACTCTGGGACAGTAACTGGGATCATACATCATACATGGGACTTATACAACACACTGGGATGTAACTAGGATTGTACATCACACACTGGAACAGTCAGTGGGAAAACACATCACACACAGGGATTATACATCACACACTGGGACAGTAACTGGCATCATACATCACACAGTGGGATTATACATTACAAACTGCGACAGTAACTGGGATTATACATCACACACTGGGACAATAAGTGGGATTGTACATCACAGAATGCGACACTTACTGGGATTATAGGTGAGACACTGGGACAGTAACTGGGATTATACATCACAAACTGGGACTGTAACTGGGATTATACAGCAGACACTGGGACAGAAACTGGGATTATAAATCACACACTGGGTCAGTAACTGGGATTATAAATCACAAATTGAGACAGTAACTGGGATTAAACATTACATACTGGGACATTAACTGGGATTATATATCATACACTGGGACAGCAACAGGGATGATGCATCACACACTGGGACAATAACTGGGATTGTACATCACACAATGCGACATTAACTGGGATTATAAATCAGACATTGGGACAGTAACTGGGATTATGCCTTAAACAGTGTGACAGTAACTGGGATTATACAACACAAACTGGGACTGTAACTGGGATTATACAGCACGCACTGGGACAGTAACTGGGTTATAAATCACAAACTAGGTCAGTAACTGGGATTATATATCACACAGAGGGACTGTAAACGTGATTACATATTGCACACTGGGACAGTAACTGGGATTATACATTAAACACTGCGACATTAACTGGGGTTAAACATCAAACACTGGGACAGTTACTGTGATTATAAATCACAAACTGGGACAGTAACTGGGATTATCCATCAAAAAATGGATCAGTAACTGGGATTGTAACTCACAAACTGGGACAGGAACTGGGACTATCCATCAAAAAGTGGGAAAGTAACTGGGATTGTACATCACACACTGGGACAGTAACTGGGATCATACGTCACAAACTGGGACAGTAACTTGGATCATACATCACACACCAGGATATACATCACACACTGGGACAATAACTGGGACTGTACATCACACACTGGGACAGCAACTAGGATCATACACCACACGCTTGGACTGTAACTAGGATTATACATCTCACATTGGAATTCTAACTGGGATTACATATCGCACACTGGGACAGTAATTGGGATTATAAATGACACACTGGTACAGTAACTGGGATTAAACATCACCTACAGGGACTGCAACTGGGATTATACATCACAAATTGGGACAGTAACTGGGATTATCAATCTAAAAATGGGACAGAAACTAGGATTGTATATCACCCACTGGGACAGTAACTGGGATCATACATCACACGTTGGGATTATACATCACACACTGAGACAGTAACTAGGATTGTACATCACACACTGGGACAGTAACTGGGATTATACATCACACACTGCGATTATACATCACACACTGGGACAGTAACGTGTACTGTACTTCACACATTGGGACAGTAACTGGGTTCATACATCACATATTGGGATTATGAATCACACACTGGGACAGTAACTGGGATTATATATCAAACAGTGGGACAGCAACTGGGATTATACATCAAACACTGGGATAATATCTGGGATTGTACATCACACAATGCGACATTAACTGGGATTATAAATCAGACACTGGGACAGAAACTGGGATTATACCTTAAACAGTGTGAAAGTGCCTGGGATTATACATCACAAACTGGGACTGTAACTGGGATTATACAGCACACACTGGGACAGTAACTGGGATTATAAATCACACACTGGGTCAGTAACTGGGATTATATATCACACATGGGGACCGTAACTGGGATTATATATCGCACACTGGGACAGTAACTCGGATTATATATGACACACTGATACAGGAACTGGGATTACACATCACACACAGGGACTGTAACTGGGATTATACATCACAAATTGGGAAAGTAACTTGGATTATACATCACAAACTGGGACAGTAACTGGGTTTACACATTAAACGCTGGGACGTTAACTGGGGTTACACATCACACACTGGGACAGTAACGGTGATTATACATCACAAGCTGGGGCAGTAACTGGGATTATCCACCAAAAAATGGGAGAATAACTGGGATTGTACATCACACACTGGGACAGTTACTGGGATCATACATCACAAACTAGGCCAGTAACTTGGATCATTCATCACACATTGGGATTATACATCACATACTGGGACAGTAACTGGGACTGTACATCACACACTGGGACAGTAACTGGGATCATAAACCACACACTGAGACTGTAACTGGGATTATACATCTCACACTGGGACTCAAACTGGGATTACATATCACACACTGAGACAGTAACTAGGATTATATATGACACACTGGTACAGTAACTGGGATCACACATCACACACTGGGACTGTAACTGGATTATACATCACAAATTGGGACACCTTTTGGAATTATACATCACACACTGGGATAGTAACTGGGTTTATACATTAAACACTGGGACATTAACTGGGGTTACACATCACAAACTGGGTCAGTAACTGTGATTATACATCACAAACTGGGGCAGTAACTGGGATTATCCATCAGAAAATGGGACAGTAATAGGATTGAACATCAGACACTGGGACAGTAACTCAGATTGTACATCAAACACTGTGACAGTTATTGGGATCATACATTACAGATCGGGAATATACATCACACACTGGGACAGTAACCGGGACTGTACATTACACACTGGGACAGTAACTGGGATCATAAACCACACACTGAGACTGTAACTGGGATTGTACATCTCACCCTGGGACTCAAACTGGGATTACATATCGCACACTGTGACAGTAACTGGGAATATACAACACAAACTGGGACTGTAACTGGGATTATACAGCACATACTGGGATTATAAATCACACACTGGGTCAGTAACTGGGATTATACATCACAAATTGGGACAGTAACTGGGATTAAACATCGCATACTGGGATTATGAATCACACACTGGGACAGTAACTGGGATTATACAACAAAAACTGGGACAGTAACTGGGATTATACATCACACACTGGGACATTAACTGGGATTGTATATCACAAATTGGCACACTTATTGGAATCATACATCACACACTGGGACAGTAACTGGGATTATACACTAAACACTGGGATATTAACTGTGATTATACATCACAAACTGGGACAGTAACTGGGATCATCCATCAAAAAATGGGAGAATAACTGGGATTGTACATCACACACTGGGACAGTAACTGGGATCATACATCACACACTGGGACAGTAACTGGGATCATACATCACACATTGGGATTATACACCTCACATTAAGACTGTACCTGGGATTATACATCTCACACTGGGACTCAAACTGGGATTACATATCGCACACTGGGACAGTAAATAGGATTACATATGATACACTGGTACAGTAACTGGGATTACAGGTCACACACTGGGACTGTAACTGGGATTATACATAACAAATTGGGACACCTATTGGAATTATACATCACACACTGGGACAGTAACTGGGTTTATACATTAAATGTTGGGACATTAACTGGGGTTACACATCACACACTGGGACAGTAACTGTGATTATACATCACAAGCTGGGGCAATAACTGGGATTATCCATCAAAAAATGGGACAGTAACTAGGATTGTACATCACACACTGGGACAGTAACTCGGATTGCACATCAAACACTGGGACAGTAACCGGGATCAAACATCACACATCGGGAATATACATCACACACTGGGACAGTAACTAGGATTGAAGATCACACACTGGGACAGTAACTAGGATTGAAGATCACACACTGGGACAGTAACTGGCATCATACATCACACAGTGGGATTATACATTACAAACTGCCACAGTAACTGGGATTATACATCACACACGGGGACAATAAGAGCGATTGTACATCACACAATGGGACACTTACTGGGATTATAGGTGAGACACTGGGACATTAACTGGGATTAGACATTGAACAGTGTGACAGTAACTGGGATTATACATCACAAACTGGGATTGTAACTGGGATTATAAATCACACACTGGGACTGTAACTGGGATTATACAGCACATACTGGGACAGTAACTGGGATTATAAATCACACACTGGGTCAGTAACTGGGATTATACACCACAATTTGGGACAGTAACTGGGATTAAACATCGCATACTGGGATTATGAATCACACACTGGGACAGTAACTGGGATTATACATCCAAAACTGGGACAGTAACTGCGATTATACATCACACACTGGGACATTAACTGGGATTGTATGTCACAAATTGGGACACTTATTGGAATTATACATCACACACTGGGACAGTAACTGGGATTATACATTAAACACTGGGATATTAACTGTGATTATACATCACAAACTGGGTTCATCCATCAAAAAATGGGAGAATAACTGGGATTGTACAGCACACACTGGGACAGTAAATGGGATCATACATCACAAACTGGGACAGTAACTTGGATCATACATCACACATTGTGATTATACACCACACATTGAGACTGTAACTGGGATTATACAGCTCACACTGGGACTCAAACTGGGATTACATATCGCACACTGGGACAGTAACTAGGATTACATATGACACACTGGTACAGTAACTGGGATTACACGTCACACACTGGGACTGTAACTGGGATTATACATAACAAATTGGGACACCTATTGGAATTATACATCACACACTGGGACAGTAACTGGGTTTATATATTAAACACTGGGACATTAACTGGGGTTACACATCACACACTAGGACAGTAACTGTGATTATACATCACAAGCTGGGGCAGTAACTGTGATTATACATCACAAATTGGGACAGTAACTGGGATTAAACATCGCATACTGGGATTATGAATCACACACTAGGACAGTAACTGGGATTATACATCAAACACTGGAACAGTAAGTGGGATTATGCATCACACACTGGGACAGTGACTGGGATTATACATCACACACCAGGACAGTAACTGAGATTATACATCACACTCTGGGACAATAACTGGGAGTATAAATAACACACTGCAACAGTAACTGGGATTATACATCACTAACAGGGACCGTAACTGGTATTAGACAGCACAAACCGGGACAGCAATTGGGATTATAAATCACACACTGGGACAGTAAGTTGTTTTCTACATGACAGACTGGGACAGTAACTGGGATTATACATCACACTGGGATATTAACTGGGATCATACATCACACATTGGGTTTATACACTACACACTGGTACAGTAACTGGGATTACACATCACACATTGGGACTGTAACTGGGATTATACATCATATACTGGGATTATTAATCACACACTGGGACAGTAACTGGGATTATACATCACATACTGGGATTATGAATCACACACTGGGACAGTAACTGGGATTATACAAAAAAACTGGGACAGTAACTGGGATTATACATCACATACTGGGATTATGAATCACACACTGGGACAGTAACTGGGATTATACAAAAAAACCGGGACAGCAACGGGGATTATACATCACACAATGCGACATTAACAGGGATTATAAATCAGACACTGGGACAGTAACTGGGATTATGCCTTAAACAGTGTGACAGTAACTGGGATTATCCATCACAAACGGGGACTGTAACTGGGATTATACAGCTCACACTGGGACAGTAACTGGGTTATAAATCACACACTAGGTCAGTAACTGGGATTATATATCACACAAAGGGACTGTAAATGTGATTACATATCGCACACTGGGACAGTAACTGGGAATACACATTAAACACTGCGACATTAACTGGGGTTAAACATCAAACACTGGGACAGTAACTGTGATTATACATCACAGGCTGAGACAGTAACTTGGATTATACATCACAAACTGGGACAGTAACTGGGATTATCCATCAAAAAATGGATCAGTAACTGGGATTGTACATCACAAACTGGGACAGTAACTGGGATTATCCATCAAAAAATGGATCAGTAACTGGGAGTGTACATCACACACAGGGAGAGTAACTGGGATCATACATCACAAACTGGGTCAGTAACTTGGATCATCCATCACGCATTGGGATTATACATCACACACTGGGACAGTAACTGGGATAATACATCACACACTGGGGGATATATATCACACGCTGGGACAGTAACTGGGACGGTGCATCACACGCTGGGACAGTAACTGGGATCATACACCACACACCGGGACAGTAACTGGGATTATACATCTCAAATTGGGACTCTAACTGGGATTACATATCGCAACACTGGGACAGTAATTGGGATTATATATGACACACTACTCTAACTGGGATTACATAACGCACACTGGGACAGTAATTGGGATTATATATGACACACTGCTACAGTAACTAGGATTACACATCACACACTGGGACAGTAACTCAGGTTGTACATCAAACACTGGGACAGTTATTGGGATCATACATTACACATCGGGATTATACATCACACACTGGGACAGTAACCGGGACTGTACATCACACACTGGGACAGTAACTGGGATCATAAACCACACACTGAGACTGTAATTGGGATTATACATCTCACACTGGGACTCAAACTGGGATTACATATCGCACACTGGGACAGTAACTAGGATTATATATGACACACTGGTACAATAACTGGGATTACACATCACACACTGGGACTGAAACTTGGATTATGCATCACAAATTGGGACACCTATTGGAATTGTACATCACACACTGGGACAGTAACTGGGTTTATACATTAAACACTGGGACATTAACTGGGGTTACACATCACACACTGGGACAGTAACTGTGAGTATACATCACAGGCTGGGGCTGTAACTGGAATATCCATCAAAAAATGGGACAGTAACTAGGATTGTACACCAAACACTGGGACTTTAACTCGGATTGTACATCAAACACTGGGACAGTAATTGGGATCATAGATCACACATCAGGATTCTACATCACACACTGGGACAGTAACTGGGACTGTACATCACTCACTGGGACAGTAAGTGCGATTATACATCACACTCTAGGATTATACATCACACACTGGAACACAAACTGGCATCATACATCACACAGTGGGATTTTACATTACAAACTGCCACAGTAACTGGGATTATACATCACACACTGGGACAATAGGAGGGATTATGTCACACAATGCGACACTTGCTGGGATTATAGGTGAGACACTGGGACCGTAAACGGGATTAGACATTGAACAGTGTGACAGTAACTGGGATTATACAACACACACAGGGATTATAAATCACACACTGGGTCAGTAACTGGGATTATACATCACAAATTGGGACAGTAACTGGTATTAAACATCGCATACTGGGATTATGAATCACACACTGGGACAGTAACTGGGATTATACATCCAAAACTGGGACAGTAACTGGGATTATACATCACACACTGGGACATTAACTGGGATTGTATGTCACAAATTGGGACACTTATTGGAATTATACATCACACACTGGGACAGTAACTGGGATTATACATTAAACACTGGGATATTAACTATGATTATACATCACAAACTGGGACAGTAACTGGGATCATCCATCAAAAAATGGGAGAATAACTGGGATTGTACAGCACACACTGGGACAGTAAATGGGATCATACATCACAAACTGGGACAGTAACTTGGATCATACATCACACATTGCGATTATACACCACACATTGAGACTGTAACTGGGATTATACAGCTCACACTGGGACTCAAACTGGGATTACATATCGCACACTGGGACAGTAACTAGGATTACATATGACACACTGGTACAGTAACTGGGATTATACATAACAAATTGGGACACCTATTGGAATTATACATCACACACTGGGACAGTAACTGGGTTTATATATTAAACACTGGGACATTAACTGGGGTTACACATCACACACTAGGACAGTAACTGTGATTATACATCACAAGCTGGGGCAGTAACTGTGATTATACATCACAAATTGGGACAGTAACTGGGATTAAACATCGCATACTGGGATTATGAATCACACACTAGGACAGTAACTGGGATTATACATCAAACACTGGACCAGTAACTGGGATTATGCATCACACACTGGGACAGTGACTGGGATTATACATCACACACCAGGACAGTAACTGAGATTATACATCACACTCTGGGACAATAACTGGGAGTATAAATAACACATGCAACAGTAACTGGGATTATACATCACTAACTGGGACCGTAACTGGTATTAGACAGCACAAACCGGGACAGCAATTGGGATTATAAATCACACACTGGGACAGTAAGTGGTTTTCTACATGACAGACTGGGACAGTAACTGGGATTATACATCACACTGGGATAGTAACTGGGATCATACATCACACATTGGGTTTATACATTACACACTGGTACAGTAACTGGGATTACACATCACACATTGGGACTGTAACTGGGATTATACATCACATACTGGGATTATTAATCACACACTGGGACAGTAACTGGGATTATACATCACATACTGGGATTATGAATCACACACTGGGACAGTAACTGGGATTATACAAAAAAACTGGGACAGTAACTGGGATTATACATCACATACTGGGATTATGAATCACACACTGGGACAGTAACTGGGATTATACAAAAAAACTGGGACAGCAACGGGGATTATACATCACACAATGCGACATTAACAGGGATTATAAATCAGACACTGGGACAGTAACTGGGATTATGCCTTAAACAGTGTGACAGTAACTGGGATTATCCATCACAAACGGGGACTGTAACTGGGATTATACAGCTCACACTGGGACAGTAACTGGGTTATAAATCACACACTAGGTCAGTAACTGGGATTATATATCACACAAAGGGACTGTAAATGTGATTACATATCGCACACTGGGACAGTAACTGGGAATACACATTAAACACTGCGACATTAACTGGGGTTAAACATCAAACACTGGGACAGTAACTGTGATTATACATCACAGGCTGAGACAGTAACTTGGATTATACATCACAAACTGGGACAGTAACTGGGATTATCCATCAAAAAATGGATCAGTAACTGGGATTGTACATCACAAACTGGGACAGTAACTGGGATTATCCATCAAAAAATGGATCAGTAACTGGGAGTGTACATCACACACAGGGAGAGTAACTGGGATCATACATCACAAACTGGGTCAGTAACTTGGATCATACATCACGCATTGGGATTATACATCACACACTGGGACAGTAACTGGGATAATACATCACACACTGGGGGATATATATCACACGCTGGGACAGTAACTGGGACGGTGCATCACACGCTGGGACAGTAACTGGGATCATACACCACACACCGGGACAGTAACTGGGATTATACATCTCAAATTGGGACTCTAACTGGGATTACATATCGCAACACTGGGACAGTAATTGGGATTATATATGACACACTACTCTAACTGGGATTACATAACACACACTGGGACAGTAATTGGGATTATATATGACACACTGCTACAGTAACTAGGATTACACATCACACACTGGGACAGTAACTCAGGTTGTACATCAAACACTGGGACAGTTATTGGGATCATACATTACACATCGGGATTATACATCACACACTGGGACAGTAACCGGGACTGTACATCACACACTGGGACAGTAACTGGGATCATAAACCACACACTGAGACTGTAATTGGGATTATACATCTCACACTGGGACTCAAACTGGGATTACATATCGCACACTGGGACAGTAACTAGGATTATATATGACACACTGGTACAATAACTGGGATTACACATCACACACTGGGACTGAAACTTGGATTATGCATCACAAATTGGGACACCTATTGGAATTATACATCACACACTGGGACAGTAACTGGGTTTATACATTAAACACTGGGACATTAACTGGGGTTACACATCACACACTGGGACAGTAACTGTGAGTATACATCACAGGCTGGGGCTGTAACTGGAATATCCATCAAAAAATGGGACAGTAACTAGGATTGTACACCAAACACTGGGACTTTAACTCGGATTGTACATCAAACACTGGGACAGTAATTGGGATCATAGATCACACATCAGGATTCTACATCACACACTGGGACAGTAACTGGGACTGTACATCACTCACTGGGACAGTAAGTGCGATTATACATCACACTCTAGGATTATACATCACACACTGGAACACAAACTGGCATCATACATCACACAGTGGGATTTTACATTACAAACTGCCACAGTAACTGGGATTATACATCACACACTGGGACAATAAGAGGGATTATGTCACACAATGCGACACTTGCTGGGATTAAAGGTGAGACACTGGGACCGTAAACAGGATTAGACATTGAACAGTGTGACAGTAACTGGGATTATACAACACACACAGGGATTATAAATCACACACTGGGTCAGTAACTGGGATTATACATCACAAATTGGGACAGTAACTGGTATTAAACATCGCATACTGCGATTATGAATCACACACTGGGACAGTAACTGGGATTATACATCCAAAACTGGGACAGTAACTGGGATTATACATCACACACTGGGACATTAACTGGGATTGTATGTCACAAATTGGGACACTTATTGGAATTATACATCACACACTGGGACAGTAACTGGGATTATACATTAAACACTGGGATATTAACTGTGATTATACATCACAAACTGGGACAGTAACTGGGATCATCCATCAAAAAATGGGAGAATAACTGGGATTGTACAGCACACACTGGGACAGTAAATGGGATCATACATCACAAACTGGGACAGTAACTTGGATCATACATCACACATTGCGATTATACACCACACATTGAGACTGTAACTGGGATTATACAGCTCACACTGGGACTCAAACTGGGATTACATATCGCACACTGGGACAGTAACTAGGATTACATATGACACACTGGTACAGTAACTGGGATTACACGTCACACACTGGGACTGTAACTGGGATTATACATAACAAATTGGGACACCTATTGGAATTATACATCACACACTGGGACAGTAACTGGGTTTATATATTAAACACTGGGACATTAACTGGGGTTACACATCACACACTAGGACAGTAACTGTGATTATACATCACAAGCTGGGGCAGTAACTGTGATTATACATCACAAATTGGGACAGTAACTGGGATTAAACATCGCATACTGGGATTATGAATCACACACTAGGACAGTAACTGGGATTATACATCAAACACTGGAACAGTAACTGGGATTATGCATCACACACTGGGACAGTGACTGGGATTATACATCACACACCAGGACAGTGACTGAGATTATACATCACACTCTGGGACAATAACTGGGAGTATAAATAACACATGCAACAGTAACTGGGATTATACATCACTAACTGGGACCGTAACTGGTATTAGACAGCACAAACCGGGACAGCAATTGGGATTATAAATCACACACTGGGACAGTAAGTGGTTTTCTACATGACAGACTGGGACAGTAACTGGGATTATACATCACACTGGGATAGTAACTGGGATCATACATCACACATTGGGCTTATACATTACACACTGGTACAGTAACTGGGATTACACATCACACATTGGGACTGTAACTGGGATTATACATCACATACTGGGATTATTAATCACACACTGGGACAGTAACTGGGATTATACATCACATACTGGGATTATGAATCACACACTGGGACAGTAACTGGGATTATACAAAAAACTGGGACAGTAACTGGAATTATACATCACATACTGGGATTATGAATCACACACTGGGACAGTAACTGGGATTATACAAAAAAACTGGGACAGTAACGGGGATTATACATCACACAATGCGACATTAACAGGGATTATAAATCAGACACTGGGACAGTAACTGGGATTATGCCTTAAACAGTGTGACAGTAACTGGGATTATCCATCACAAACGGGGACTGTAACTGGGATTATACAGCTCACACTGGGACAGTAACTGGGTTATAAATCACACACTAGGTCAGTAACTGGGATTATATATCACACAAAGGGACTGTAAATGTGATTACATATCGCACACTGGGACAGTAACTGGGAATACACATTAAACACTGCGACATTAACTGGGGTTAAACATCAAACACTGGGACAGTAACTGTGATTATACATCACAGGCTGAGACAGTAACTTGGATTATACATCACAAACTGGGACAGTAACTGGGATTATCCATCAAAAAATGGATCAGTAACTGGGATTGTACATCACAAACTGGGACAGTAACTGGGATTATCCATCAAAAAATGGATCAGTAACTGGGAGTGTACATCACACACAGGGAGAGTAACTGGGATCATACATCACAAACTGGGTCAGTAACTTGGATCATACATCACGCATTGGGATTATACATCACACACTGGGACAGTAACTGGGATAATACATCACACACTGGGGGATATATATCACACGCTGGGACAGTAACTGGGACGGTGCATCACACGCTGGGACAGTAACTGGGATCATACACCACACACCGGGACAGTAACTGGGATTATACATCTCAAATTGGGACTCTAACTGGGATTACATATCGCAACACTGGGACAGTAATTGGGATTCTATATGACACACTACTCTAACTGGGATTACATAACACACACTGGGACAGTAATTGGGATTATATATGACACACTGCTACAGTAACTAGGATTACACATCACACACCAGGACAGTAACTCGGATTGTACATCAAACACTGGGACAGTTATTGGGATCATACATTACACATCGGGATTATACATCACACACTGGGACAGTAACCGGGACTGTACATCACACACTGGGACAGTAACTGGGATCATAAACCACACACTGAGACTGTAATTGGGATTTTACATCTCACACTGGGACTCAAACTGGGATTACATATCGCACACTGGGACAGTAACTAGGATTATATATGACACACTGGTACAATAACTGGGATTACACATCACACACTGGGACTGATACTTGGATTATGCATCACAAATTGGGACACCTATTGGAATTATACATCACACACTGGGACAGTAACTGGGTTTATACATTAAACACTGGGACATTAACTGGGGTTACACATCACACACTGGGACAGTAATTGTGATTATACATCACAGGCTGGGGCTGTAACTGGGATTATCCATCAAAAAATGGGACAGTAACTAGGATTGTACACCAAACACTGGGACTTTAACTCGGATTGTACATCAAACACTGGGACAGTAATTGGGATCATAGATCACACATCAGGATTCTACATCACACACTGGGACAGTAACTGGGACTGTACATCACTCACTGGGACAGTAAGTGGGATTATACATCACACTCTAGGATTATACATCACACACTGGGACACAAACTGGCATCATACATCACACAGTGGGATTTTACATTACAAACTGCCACAGTAACTGGGATTATACATCACACACTGGGACAATAAGAGAGATTATGTCACACAATGCGACACTTGCTGGGATTATAGGTGAGACACTGGGACCGTAAACGGGATTAGACATTGAACAGTGTGACAGTAACTGGGATTATACAACACACACAGGGATTATAAATCACACACTGGGTCAGTAACTGGGATTATACATCACAAATTGGGACAGTAACTGGTATTAAACATCGCATACTGGGATTATGAATCACACACTGGGACAGTAACTGGGATTATACATCCAAAACTGGGACAGTAACTGGGATTATACATCACACACTGGGACATTAACTGGGATTGTATGTCACAAATTGGGACACTTATTGGAATTATACATCACACACTGGGACAGTAACTGGGATTATACATTAAACACTGGGATATTAACTGTGATTATACATCACAAACTGGGACAGTAACTGGGATCATCCATTAAAAAATGGGAGAATAACTGGGATTGTACAGCACACACTGGGACAGTAAATGGGATCATACATCACAAACTGGGACAGTAACTTGGATCATACATCACACATTGCGATTATACACCACACATTGAGACTGTAACTGGGATTATACAGCTCACACTGGGACTCAAACTGGGATTACATATCGCACACTGGGACAGTAACTAGGATTACATATGACACACTGGTACAGTAACTGGGATTACATGTCACACACTGGGATTGTAACTGGGATTATACATAACAAATTGGGACACCTATTGGAATTGTACATCACACACTGGGACAGTAACTGGGTTTATATATTAAACACTGGGACATTAACTGGGGTTACACATCACACACTAGGACAGTAACTGGGATTATACATCACAAATTGGGACAGTAACTGGGATTAAACATCGCATACTGGGATTATGAATCACACACTAGCACAGTAACTGGGATTATACATCAAAAACTGGAACAGTAACTGGGATTATGCATCACACACTGGGACAGTGACTGGGATTATACATCACACACCAGGACAGTAACTGAGATTATACATCACACTCTGGGACAATAACTGGGAGTATAAATAACACACTGCAACAGTAACTGGGATTATACATCCCTAACTGGGACCGTAACTGGTATTAGACAGCACAAACCGGGACAGCAATTGGGATTATAAATCACACACTGGGACAGTAAGTGGTTTTCTACATGACAGACTGGGACAGTAACTGGGATTATACATCACACTGGGATAGTAACTGGGATCATACATCACACATTGGGCTTATACATTAAACACTGGTACAGTAACTGGGATTACACATCACACATTGGGACTGTAACTGGGATTATACATCACATACTGGGATTATTAATCACACACTGGGACAGTAACTGGGATTATACATCACATACTGGGATTATGAATCACACACTGGGACAGTAACTGGGATTATACAAAAAAACTGGGACAGTAACGGGGATTATACATCACACAATGCGACATTAACAGGGATTATAAATCAGACACTGGGACAGTAACTGGGATTATGCCTTAAACAGTGTGACAGTAACTGGGATTATCCATCACAAACGGGGACTGTAACTGGGATTATACAGCTCACACTGGGACAGTAACTGGGTTATAAATCACACACTAGGTCTGTAAGTGGGATTATATATCACACAAAGAGACTGTAAATGTGATTACATATCGCACACTGGGACAGTAACTGGGAATACACATTAAACACTGCGACATTAACTGGGGTTAAACATCAAACACTGGGACAGTAACTGTGATTATACATCACAGGCTGAGACAGTAACTTGGATTATAAATCACAAACTGGGACAGTAACTGGGATTATCCATCAAAAAATGGATCAGTAACTGGGATTGTACATCACAAACTGGGACAGTAATTGGGATTATAAATCACACACTGGGTCAGTAACTGGGATTATATATCACACATGGGGACCGTAACTGGGATTATATATCGCACACTGGGACAGTAACTCGGATTATATATGACACACTGATACAGGAACTGGGATTACACATCACACACAGGGACTGTAACTGGGATTATACATCACAAATTGGGAAAGTAACTTGGATTATACATCACAAACTGGGACAGTAACTGGGTTTACACATTAAACGCTGGGACATTAACTGGGGTTACACATCACACACTGGGACAGTAACGGTGATTATACATCACAAGCTGGGGCAGTAACTGGGATTATCCACCAAAAAATGGGAGAATAACTGGGATTGTACATCACACACTGGGACAGTTACTGGGATCATACATCACAAACTAGGCCAGTAACTTGGATCATTCATCACACATTGGGATTATACATCACATACTGGGACAGTAACTGGGACTGTACATCACACACTGGGACAGTAACTGGGATCATAAACCACACACTGAGACTGTAACTGGGATTATACATCTCACACTGGGACTCAAACTGGGATTACATATCACACACTGAGACAGTAACTAGGATTATATATGACACACTGGTACAGTAACTGGGATCACACATCACACACTGGGACTGTAACTGGATTATACATCACAAATTGGGACACCTTTTGGAATTATACATCACACACTGGGATAGTAACTGGGTTTATACATTAAACACTGGGACATTAACTGGGGTTACACATCACAAACTGGGTCAGTAACTGTGATTATACATCACAAACTGGGGCAGTAACTGGGATTATCCATCAGAAAATGGGACAGTAATAGGATTGAACATCAGACACTGGGACAGTAACTCAGATTGTACATCAAACACTGTGACAGTTATTGGGATCATACATTACAGATCGGGAATATACATCACACACTGGGACAGTAACCGGGACTGTACATTACACACTGGGACAGTAACTGGGATCATAAACCACACACTGAGACTGTAACTGGGATTATACATCTCACACTGGGACTCAAACTGGGATTACATATCACACACTGAGACAGTAACTAGGATTATATATGACACACTGGTACAGTAACTGGGATCACACATCACACACTGGGACTGTAACTGGATTATACATCACAAATTGGGACACCTTTTGGAATTATACATCACACACTGGGATAGTAACTGGGTTTATACATTAAACACTGGGACATTAACTGGGGTTACACATCACAAACTGGGTCAGTAACTGTGATTATACATCACAAACTGGGGCAGTAACTGGGATTATCCATCAGAAAATGGGACGGTAATAGGATTGTACATCAGACACTGGGACAGTAACTCAGATTGTACACCAAACACTGTGACAGTTATTGGGATCATACATTACCGATCGGGAATATACATCACACACTGGGACAGTAACCGGGACTGTACATTACACACTGGGACAGTAACTGGGATCATAAACCACACACTGAGACTGTAACTGGGATTGTATATCTCACCCTGGGACTCAAACTGGGATTACATATCGCACACTGTGACAGTAACTGGGAATATACAACACAAACTGGGACTGTAACTGGGATTATACAGCACATACTGGGATTATAAATCACACACTGGGTCAGTAACTGGGATTATACATCACAAATTGGGACAGTAATTGGGATTAAACATCGCATACTGGGATTATGAATCACACACTGGGACAGTAACTAGGATTACATATGATACACTGGTACAGTAACTGGGATTACAGGTCACACACTGGGACTGTAACTGGGATTATACATAACAAATTGGGACACCTATTGGAATTATACATCACACACTGGGACAGTAACTGGGTTTATACATTAAACATTGGGACATTAACTGAGGTTACACATCACACACTGGGACAGTAACTGTGATTATACATCACAAGCTGGGGCAATAACTGGGATTATCCATCAGAAAATGGGACAGTAACTAGGATTGTACATCACACACTGGGACAGTAACTCGGATTGTACATCAAACACTGGGACAGTAACCGGGATCATACATCACACATCGGGAATATACATCACACACTGGGACAGTAACTAGGATTGAAGATCACACACTGGGACAGTAACTGGCATCATACATCACACAGTGGGATTATACATTACAAACTGCCACAGTAACTGGGATTATACATCACACACGGGGACAATAAGAGCGATTGTACATCACACAATGGGACACTTACTGGGATTATAGGTGAGACACTGGGACATTAACTGGGATTAGACATTGAACAGTGTGACAGTAACTGGGATTATACATCACAAACTGGGATTGTAACTGGGATTATACATCACACACTGGGACTGTAACTGGGATTATACAGCACATACTGGGACAGTAACTGGGATTATAAATCACACACTGGGTCAGTAACTGGGATTATACATCACAATTTGGGACAGTAACTGGGATTAAACATCGCATACTGGGATTATGAATCACACACTAGCACAGTAACTGGGATTATACATCAAAAACTGGAACAGTAACTGGGATTATGCATCACACACTGGGACAGTGACTGGGATTATACATCACACACCAGGACAGTAACTGAGATTATACATCACACTCTGGGACAATAACTGGGAGTATAAATAACACACTGCAACAGTAACTGGGATTATACATCCCTAACTGGGACCGTAACTGGTATTAGACAGCACAAACCGGGACAGCAATTGGGATTATAAATCACACACTGGGACAGTAAGTGGTTTTCTACATGACAGACTGGGACAGTAACTGGGATTATACATCACACTGGGATAGTAACTGGGATCATACATCACACATTGGGCTTATACATTACACACTGGTACAGTAACTGGGATTACACATCACACATTGGGACTGTAACTGGGATTATACATCACATACTGGGATTATTAATCACACACTGGGACAGTAACTGGGATTACACATCACATACTGGGATTATGAATCACACATTGGGACAGTAACTGGGATTATACAAAAAAAACTGGGACAGTAACTGGGATTATACATCACATACTGGGATTATGAATCACACACTGGGACAGTAACTGGGATTATACAAAAAAACTGGGACAGTAACGGGGATTATACATCACACAATGCGACATTAACAGGGATTATAAATCAGACACTGGGACAGTAACTGGGATTATGCCTTAAACAGTGTGACAGTAACTGGGATTATCCATCACAAACGGGGACTGTAACTGGGATTATACAGCTCACACTGGGACAGTAACTGGGTTATAAATCACACACTAGGTCTGTAAGTGGGATTATATATCACACAAAGAGACTGTAAATGTGATTACATATCGCACACTGGGACAGTAACTGGGAATACACATTAAACACTGCGACATTAACTGGGGTTAAACATCAAACACTGGGACAGTAACTGTGATTATACATCACAGGCTGAGACAGTAACTTGGATTATAAATCACAAACTGGGACAGTAACTGGGATTATCCATCAAAAAATGGATCAGTAACTGGGATTGTACATCACAAACTGGGACAGTAATTGGGATTATAAATCACACACTGGGTCAGTAACTGGGATTATATATCACACATGGGGACCGTAACTGGGATTATATATCGCACACTGGGACAGTAACTCGGATTATATATGACACACTGATACAGGAACTGGGATTACACATCACACACAGGGACTGTAACTGGGATTATACATCACAAATTGGGAAAGTAACTTGGTTTATACATCACAAACTGGGACAGTAACTGGGTTTACACATTAAACGCTGGGACATTAACTGGGGTTACACATCACACACTGGGACAGTAACGGTGATTATACATCACAAGCTGGGGCAGTAACTGGGATTATCCACCAAAAAATGGGAGAATAACTGGGATTGTACATCACACACTGGGACAGTTACTGGGATCATACATCACAAACTAGGCCAGTAACTTGGATCATTCATCACACATTGGGATTATACATCACATACTGGGACAGTAACTGGGACTGTACATCACACACTGGGACAGTAACTGGGATCATAAACCACACACTGAGACTGTAACTGGGATTATACATCTCACACTGGGACTCAAACTGGGATTACATATCACACACTGAGACAGTAACTAGGATTATATATGACACACTGGTACAGTAACTGGGATCACACATCACACACTGGGACTGTAACTGGATTATACATCACAAATTGGGACACCTTTTGGAATTATACATCACACACTGGGATAGTAACTGGGTTTATACATTAAACACTGGGACATTAACTGGGGTTACACATCACAAACTGGGTCAGTAACTGTGATTATACATCACAAACTGGGGCAGTAACTGGGATTATCCATCAGAAAATGGGACGGTAATAGGATTGTACATCAGACACTGGGACAGTAACTCAGATTGTACACCAAACACTGTGACAGTTATTGGGATCATACATTACCGATCGGGAATATACATCACACACTGGGACAGTAACCGGGACTGTACATTACACACTGGGACAGTAACTGGGATCATAAACCACACACTGAGACTGTAACTGGGATTGTATATCTCACCCTGGGACTCAAACTGGGATTACATATCGCACACTGTGACAGTAACTGGGAATATACAACACAAACTGGGACTGTAACTGGGATTATACAGCACATACTGGGATTATAAATCACACACTGGGTCAGTAACTGGGATTATACATCACAAATTGGGACAGTAATTGGGATTAAACATCGCATACTGGGATTATGAATCACACACTGGGACAGTAACTAGGATTACATATGATACACTGGTACAGTAACTGGGATTACAGGTCACACACTGGGACTGTAACTGGGATTATACATAACAAATTGGGACACCTATTGGAATTATACATCACACACTGGGACAGTAACTGGGTTTATACATTAAACATTGGGACATTAACTGAGGTTACACATCACACACTGGGACAGTAACTGTGATTATACATCACAAGCTGGGGCAATAACTGGGATTATCCATCAGAAAATGGGACAGTAACTAGGATTGTACATCACACACTGGGACAGTAACTCGGATTGTACATCAAACACTGGGACAGTAACCGGGATCATACATCACACATCGGGAATATACATCACACACTGGGACAGTAACTAGGATTGAAGATCACACACTGGGACAGTAACTGGCATCATACATCACACAGTGGGATTATACATTACAAACTGCCACAGTAACTGGGATTATACATCACACACGGGGACAATAAGAGCGATTGTACATCACACAATGGGACACTTACTGGGATTATAGGTGAGACACTGGGACATTAACTGGGATTAGACATTGAACAGTGTGACAGTAACTGGGATTATACATCACAAACTGGGATTGTAACTGGGATTATACATCACACACTGGGACTGTAACTGGGATTATACAGCACATACTGGGACAGTAACTGGGATTATAAATCACACACTGGGTCAGTAACTGGGATTATACATCACAATTTGGGACAGTAACTGGGATTAAACATCGCATACTGGGATTATGAATCACACACTAGCACAGTAACTGGGATTATACATCAAAAACTGGAACAGTAACTGGGATTATGCATCACACACTGGGACAGTGACTGGGATTATACATCACACACCAGGACAGTAACTGAGATTATACATCACACTCTGGGACAATAACTGGGAGTATAAATAACACACTGCAACAGTAACTGGGATTATACATCCCTAACTGGGACCGTAACTGGTATTAGACAGCACAAACCGGGACAGCAATTGGGATTATAAATCACACACTGGGACAGTAAGTGGTTTTCTACATGACAGACTGGGACAGTAACTGGGATTATACATCACACTGGGATAGTAACTGGGATCATACATCACACATTGGGCTTATACATTACACACTGGTACAGTAACTGGGATTACACATCACACATTGGGACTGTAACTGGGATTATACATCACATACTGGGATTATTAATCACACACTGGGACAGTAACTGGGATTATACATCACATACTGGGATTATGAATCACACACTGGGACAGTAACTGGGATTATACAAAAAAACTGGGACAGTAACTGGGATTATACATCACATACTGGGATTATGAATCATACACTGGGACAGTAACTGGGATTATTCAAAAAAACTGGGACAGTAACTGGGATTATACATCACACAATGCGACATTAACAGGGATTATAAATCAGACACTGGGACAGTAACTGGGATTATGCCTTAAACAGTGTGACAGTAACTGGGATTATCCATCACAAACGGGGACTGTAACTGGGATTATACAGCTCACACTGGGACAGTAACTGGGTTATAAATCACACACTAGGTCAGTAACTGGGATTATATATCACACAAAGGGACTGTAAATGTGATTACATATCGCACACTGGGACAGTAACTGGGAATACACATTAAACACTGCGACATTAACTGGGGTTAAACATCAAACACTGGGACAGTAACTGTGATTATACATCACAGGCTGAGACAGTAACTTGGATTATACATCACAAACTGGGACAGTAACTGGGATTATCCATCAAAAAATGGATCAGTAACTGGGATTGTACATCACAAACTGGGACAGTAACTGGGATTATCCATCAAAAAATGGATCAGTAACTGGGAGTGTACATCACACACAGGGAGAGTAACTGGGATCATACATCACAAACTGGGTCAGTAACTTGGATCATACATCACGCATTGGGATTATACATCACACACTGGGACAGTAACTGGGATAATACATCACACACTGGGGGATATATATCACAAGCTGGGACAGTAACTGGGACGGTGCATCACACGCTGGGACAGTAACTGGGATCATACACCACACACCGGGACAGTAACTGGGATTATACATCTCAAATTGGGACTCTAACTGGGATTACATATCGCAACACTGGGACAGTAATTGGGATTCTATATGACACACTACTCTAACTGGGATTACATAACACACACTGGGACAGTAATTGGGATTATATATGACACACTGCTACAGTAACTAGGATTACACATCACACACTGGGACAGTAACTCGGATTGTACATCAAACACTGGGACAGTTATTGGGATCATACATTACACATCGGGATTATACATCACACACTGGGACAGTAACCGGGACTGTACATCACACACTGGGACAGTAACTGGGATCATAAACCACACACTGAGACTGTAATTGGGATTATACATCTCACACTGGGACTCAAACTGGGATTACATATCGCACACTGGGACAGTAACTAGGATTATATATGACACACTGGTACAATAACTGGGATTACACATCACACACTGGGACTGATACTTGGATTATGCATCACAAATTGGGACATCTATTGGAATTATACATCACACACTGGGACAGTAACTGGGATTATCCATCAAAAAATGGGACAGTAACTAGGATTGTACACCAAACACTGGGACTTTAAGTCGGATTGTACATCAAACACTGGGACAGTAATTGGGATCATAGATCACACATCAGGATTCTACATCACACACTGGGACAGTAACTGGGACTGTACATCACTCACTGGGACAGTAAGTGGGATTATACATCACACTCTAGGATTATACATCACACACTGGGACACAAACTGGCATCATACATCACACAGTGGGATTTTACATTACAAACTGCCACAGTAACTGGGATTATACATCACACACTGGGACAATAAGAGGGATTATGTCACACAATGCGACACTTGCTGGGATTATAGGTGAGACACTGGGACCGTAAACGGGATTAGACATTGAACAGTGTGACAGTAACTGGGATTATACAACACACACAGGGATTATAAATCACACACTGGGTCAGTAACTGGGATTATACATCACAAATTGGGACAGTAACTGGTATTAAACATCGCATACTGGGATTATGAATCACACACTGGGACAGTAACTGGGATTATACATCCAAAACTGGGACAGTAACTGGGATTATACATCACACACTGGGACATTAACTGGGATTGTCTGTCACAAATTGGGACACTTATTGGAATTATACATCACACACTGGGACAGTAACTGGGATTATACATTAAACACTGGGATATTAACTGTGATTATACATCACAAACTGGGACAGTAACTGGGATCATCCATTAAAAAATGGGAGAATAACTGGGATTGTACAGCACACACTGGGACAGTAAATGGGATCATACATCACAAACTGGGACAGTAACTTGAATCATACATCACACATTGCGATTATACACCACACATTGAGACTGTAACTGGGATTATACAGCTCACACTGGGACTCAAACTGGGATTACATATCGCACACTGGGACAGTAACTAGGATTACATATGACACACTGGTACAGTAACTGGGATTACATGTCACACACTGGGACTGTAACTGGGATTATACATAACAAATTGGGACACCTATTGGAATTGTACATCACACACTGGGACAGTAACTGGGTTTATATATTAAACACTGGGACATTAACTGGGGTTACACATCACACACTAGGACAGTAACTGGGATTATACATCACAAATTGGGACAGTAACTGGGATTAAACATCGCATACTGGGATTATGAATCACACACTAGCACAGTAACTGGGATTATACATCAAAAACTGGAACAGTAACTGGGATTATGCATCACACACTGGGACAGTGACTGGGATTATACATCACACACCAGGACAGTAACTGAGATTATACATCACACTCTGGGACAATAACTGGGAGTATAAATAACACACTTCAACAGTAACTGGGATTATACATCCCTAACTGGGACCGTAACTGGTATTAGACAGCACAAACCGGGACAGCAATTGGGATTATAAATCACACACTGGGACAGTAAGTGGTTTTCTACATGACAGACTGGGACAGTAACTGGGATTATACATCACACTGGGATAGTAACTGGGATCATACATCACACATTGGGTTTATACATTAAACACTGGTACAGTAACTGGGATTACACATCACACATTGGGACTGTAACTGGGATTATACATCACATACTGGGATTATTAATCACACACTGGGACAGTAACTGGGATTACACATCACATACTGGGATTATGAATCACCCATTGGGACAGTAACTGGGATTATACAAAAAAAACTGGGACAGCAACTGGGATTATACATCACATACTGGGATTATGAATCACACACTGGGACAGTAACTGGGATTATACAAAAAAACTGGGACAGTAACGGGGATTATACATCACACAATGCGACATTAACAGGGATTATAAATCAGACACTGGGACAGTAACTGGGATTATGCCTTAAACAGTGTGACAGTAACTGGGATTATCCATCACAAACGGGGACTGTAACTGGGATTATACAGCTCACACTGGGACAGTAACTGGGTTATAAATCACACACTAGGTCTGTAAGTGGGATTATATATCACACAAAGAGACTGTAAATGTGATTACATATCGCACACTGGGACAGTAACTGGGAATACACATTAAACACTGCGACATTAACTGGGGTTAAACATCAAACACTGGGACAGTAACTGTGATTATACATCACAGGCTGAGACAGTAACTTGGATTATAAATCACAAACTGGGACAGTAACTGGGATTATCCATCAAAAAATGGATCAGTAACTGGGATTGTACATCACAAACTGGGACAGTAATTGGGATTATAAATCACACACTGGGTCAGTAACTGGGATTATATATCACACATGGGGACCGTAACTGGGATTATATATCGCACACTGGGACAGTAACTCGGATTATATATGACACACTGATACAGGAACTGGGATTACACATCACACACAGGGACTGTAACTGGGATTATACATCACAAATTGGGAAAGTAACTTGGTTTATACATCACAAACTGGGACAGTAACTGGGTTTACACATTAAACGCTGGGACATTAACTGGGGTTACACATCACACACTGGGACAGTAACGGTGATTATACATCACAAGCTGGGGCAGTAACTGGGATTATCCACCAAAAAATGGGAGAATAACTGGGATTGTACATCACACACTGGGACAGTTACTGGGATCATACATCACAAACTAGGCCAGTAACTTGGATCATTCATCACACATTGGGATTATACATCACATACTGGGACAGTAACTGGGACTGTACATCACACACTGGGACAGTAACTGGGATCATAAACCACACACTGAGACTGTAACTGGGATTATACATCTCACACTGGGACTCAAACTGGGATTACATATCACACACTGAGACAGTAACTAGGATTATATATGACACACTGGTACAGTAACTGGGATCACACATCACACACTGGGACTGTAACTGGATTATACATCACAAATTGGGACACCTTTTGGAATTATACATCACACACTGGGATAGTAACTGGGTTTATACATTAAACACTGGGACATTAACTGGGGTTACACATCACAAACTGGGTCAGTAACTGTGATTATACATCACAAACTGGGGCAGTAACTGGGATTATCCATCAGAAAATGGGACGGTAATAGGATTGTACATCAGACACTGGGACAGTAACTCAGATTGTACACCAAACACTGTGACAGTTATTGGGATCATACATTACCGATCGGGAATATACATCACACACTGGGACAGTAACCGGGACTGTACATTACACACTGGGACAGTAACTGGGATCATAAACCACACACTGAGACTGTAACTGGGATTGTATATCTCACCCTGGGACTCAAACTGGGATTACATATCGCACACTGTGACAGTAACTGGGAATATACAACACAAACTGGGACTGTAACTGGGATTATACAGCACATACTGGGATTATAAATCACACACTGGGTCAGTAACTGGGATTATACATCACAAATTGGGACAGTAATTGGGATTAAACATCGCATACTGGGATTATGAATCACACACTGGGACAGTAACTAGGATTACATATGATACACTGGTACAGTAACTGGGATTACAGGTCACACACTGGGACTGTAACTGGGATTATACATAACAAATTGGGACACCTATTGGAATTATACATCACACACTGGGACAGTAACTGGGTTTATACATTAAACATTGGGACATTAACTGAGGTTACACATCACACACTGGGACAGTAACTGTGATTATACATCACAAGTTGGGGCAATAACTGGGATTATCCATCAGAAAATGGGACAGTAACTAGGATTGTACATCACACACTGGGACAGTAACTCGGATTGTACATCAAACACTGGGACAGTAACCGGGATCATACATCACACATCGGGAATATACATCACACACTGGGACAGTAACTAGGATTGAAGATCACACACTGGGACAGTAACTGGCATCATACATCACACAGTGGGATTATACATTACAAACTGCCACAGTAACTGGGATTATACATCACACACGGGGACAATAAGAGCGATTGTACATCACACAATGGGACACTTACTGGGATTATAGGTGAGACACTGGGACATTAACTGGGATTAGACATTGAACAGTGTGACAGTAACTGGGATTATACATCACAAACTGGGATTGTAACTGGGATTATACATCACACACTGGGACTGTAACTGGGATTATACAGCACATACTGGGACAGTAACTGGGATTATAAATCACACACTGGGTCAGTAACTGGGATTATACATCACAATTTGGGACAGTAACTGGGATTAAACATCGCATACTGGGATTATGAATCACACACTAGCACAGTAACTGGGATTATACATCAAAAACTGGAACAGTAACTGGGATTATGCATCACACACTGGGACAGTGACTGGGATTATACATCACACACCAGGACAGTAACTGAGATTATACATCACACTCTGGGACAATAACTGGGAGTATAAATAACACACTGCAACAGTAACTGGGATTATACATCCCTAACTGGGACCGTAACTGGTATTAGACAGCACAAACCGGGACAGCAATTGGGATTATAAATCACACACTGGGACAGTAAGTGGTTTTCTACATGACAGACTGGGACAGTAACTGGGATTATACATCACACTGGGATAGTAACTGGGATCATACATCACACATTGGGCTTATACATTACACACTGGTACAGTAACTGGGATTACACATCACACATTGGGACTGTAACTGGGATTATACATCACATACTGGGATTATTAATCACACACTGGGACAGTAACTGGGATTATACATCACATACTGGGATTATGAATCGCACAATGGGACAGTAACTGGGATTATACAAAAAAACTGGGACAGTAACTGGGATTATACATCACATACTGGGATTATGAATCATACACTGGGACAGTAACTGGGATTATTCAAAAAAACTGGGACAGTAACGGGGATTATACATCACACAATGCGACATTAACAGGGATTATAAATCAGACACTGGGACAGTAACTGGGATTATGCCTTAAACAGTGTGACAGTAACTGGGATTATCCATCACAAACGGGGACTGTAACTGGGATTATACAGCTCACACTGGGACAGTAACTGGGTTATAAATCACACACTAGGTCAGTAACTGGGATTATATATCACACAAAGGGACTGTAAATGTGATTACATATCGCACACTGGGACAGTAACTGGGAATACACATTAAACACTGCGACATTAACTGGGGTTAAACATCAAACACTGGGACAGTAACTGTGATTATACATCACAGGCTGAGACAGTAACTTGGATTATACATCACAAACTGGGACAGTAACTGGGATTATCCATCAAAAAATGGATCAGTAACTGGGATTGTACATCACAAACTGGGACAGTAACTGGGATTATCCATCAAAAAATGGATCAGTAACTGGGAGTGTACATCACACACAGGGAGAGTAACTGGGATCATACATCACAAACTGGGTCAGTAACTTGGATCATACATCACGCATTGGGATTATACATCACACACTGGGACAGTAACTGGGATAATACATCACACACTGGGGGATATATATCACACGCTGGGACAGTAACTGGGACGGTGCATCACACGCTGGGACAGTAACTGGGATCATACACCACACACCGGGACAGTAACTGGGATTATACATCTCAAATTGGGACTCTAACTGGGATTACATATCGCAACACTGGGACAGTAATTGGGATTCTATATGACACACTACTCTAACTGGGATTACATAACACACACTGGGACAGTAATTGGGATTATATATGACACACTGCTACAGTAACTAGGATTACACATCACACACTGGGACAGTAACTCGGATTGTACATCAAACACTGGGACAGTTATTGGGATCATACATTACACATCGGGATTATACATCACACACTGGGACAGTAACCGGGACTGTACATCACACACTGGGACAGTAACTGGGATCATAAACCACACACTGAGACTGTAATTGGGATTATACATCTCACACTGGGACTCAAACTGGGATTACATATCGCACACTGGGACAGTAACTAGGATTATATATGACACACTGGTACAATAACTGGGATTACACATCACACACTGGGACTGATACTTGGATTATGCATCACAAATTGGGACACCTATTGGAATTATACATCACACACTGGGACAGTAACTGGGTTTATACATTAAACACTGGGACATTAACTGGGGTTACACATCACACACTGGGACAGTAATTGTGAGTATACATCACAGGCTGGGGCTGTAACTGGGATTATCCATCAAAAAATGGGACAGTAACTAGGATTGTACACCAAACACTGGGACTTTAAGTCGGATTGTACATCAAACACTGGGACAGTAATTGGGATCATAGATCACACATCAGGATTCTACATCACACACTGGGACAGTAACTGGGACTGTACATCACTCACTGGGACAGTAAGTGGGATTATACATCACACTCTAGGATTATACATCACACACTGGGACACAAACTGGCATCATACATCACACAGTGGGATTTTACATTACAAACTGCCACAGTAACTGGGATTATACATCACACACTGGGACAATAAGAGGGATTATGTCACACAATGCGACACTTGCTGGGATTATAGGTGAGACACTGGGACCGTAAACGGGATTAGACATTGAACAGTGTGACAGTAACTGGGATTATACAACACACACAGGGATTATAAATCACACACTGGGTCAGTAACTGGGATTATACATCACAAATTGGGACAGTAACTGGTATTAAACATCGCATACTGGGATTATGAATCACACACTGGGACAGTAACTGGGATTATACATCCAAAACTGGGACAGTAACTGGGATTATACATCACACACTGGGACATTAACTGGGATTGTCTGTCACAAATTGGGACACTTATTGGAATTATACATCACACACTGGGACAGTAACTGGGATTATACATTAAACACTGGGATATTAACTGTGATTATACATCACAAACTGGGACAGTAACTTGGATCATACATCACACATTGCGATTATACACCACACATTGAGACTGTAACTGGGATTATACAGCTCACACTGGGACTCAAACTGGGATTACATATCGCACACTGGGACAGTAACTAGGATTACATATGACACACTGGTACAGTAACTGGGATTACACGTCACACACTGGGACTGTAACTGGGATTATACATAACAAATTGGGACACCTATTGGAATTGTACATCACACACTGGGACAGTAACTGGGTTTATATATTAAACACTGGGACATTAACTGGGGTTACACATCACACACTAGTACAGTAACTGTGATTATACATCACAAGCTGGGGCAGTAACTGGGATTATACATCACAAATTGGGACAGTAACTGGGATTAAACATCGCATACTGGGATTATGAATCACACACTAGGACAGTAACTGGGATTATACATCAAACACTGGAACAGTAACTGGGATTATGCATCACACACTGGGACAGTGACTGGGATTATACATCATACACCAGGACAGTAACTGAGATTATACATCACACTCTGGGACAATAACTGGGAGTATAAATAACACACTGCAACAGTAACTGGGATTATACATCCCTAACTGGGACCGTAACTGGTATTAGACAGCACAAACCGGGACAGCAATTGGGATTATAAATCACACACTGGGACAGTAAGTGGTTTTCTACATGACAGACTGGGACAGTAACTGGGATTATACATCACACTGGGATAGTAACTGGGATCATACATCACACATTGGGCTTATACATTACACACTGGTACAGTAACTGGGATTACACATCACACATTGGGACTATAACTGGGATTATACATCACATACTGGGATTATTAATCACACACTGGGACAGTAACTGGCATTATACATCACATACTGTGATTATGAATCACACACTGGGACAGAAACTGGGATTATACAAAAAAACTGGGACAGTAACGGGGATTATACATCACACAATGCGACATTAACAGGGATTATAAATCAGACACTGGGACAGTAACTGGGATTATGCCTTAAACAGTGTGACAGTAACTGGGATTATCCGTCACAAACGGGGACTGTAACTGGGATTATACAGCTCACACTGGGACAGTAACTGGGTTATAAATCACACACTAGGTCAGTAACTGGGATTATATATCACACAAAGGGACTGTAAATGTGATTACATATCGCACACTGGGACAGTAACTGGGAATACACATTAAACACTGCGACATTAACTGGGGTTAAACATCAAACACTGGGACAGTAACTGTGAGTATACATCACAGGCTGAGACAGTAACTTGGATTATACATCACAAACTGGGACAGTAACTGGGATTATCCATCAAAAAATGGATCAGTAACTAGGATTGTACATCACACACTGGGAGAGTAACTGGGATCATACATCATAAACTGGGTCAGTAACTTGGATCATACATTACGCATTGGGATTATACATCACACACTGGGACAGTAACTGGGATAATATATCACACACTGGGGGATATATATCACACACTGGGACAGTAACTGGGACGGTACATCACACGCTGGGACAGTAACTGGGATCATACACCACACAACGGGACAGTAACTGGGATTATACATCTCAAATTGGGACTCTAACTGGGATTACATATCGCACACTGGGACAGTAATTGGGATTATTTATGACACACTGCTACAGTAACTAGGATTACACATCACACACTGGGACAGTAACTCGGATTGTACATCAAACACTGGGACAGTTATTCGGATTATACATTACACATTGGGATTATACATCACACACTGGGACAGTAACCAGGACTGTACATCACACACTGGGACAGTAACTGGGATCATAAACCACACACTGAGACTGTAACTGGGATTATACATCTCACACTGGGACTCAAACTGGGATTACATATCGCACACTGGGACAGTAACTAGGATTATATATGACACACTGGTACAGTAACTGGGATTACACATCACAAACTGGGACTGAAACTTGGATTATACATCACAAATTAGGACACCTATTGGAATTAAACATCACACACTGGGACAGTAACTGGGTTTATACATTAAACACTGGGACATTAAATGGGGTTACACATCACACGCTGGGACAGTAACTGTGAGTATACATCACAGGCTGGGGCTGTAACTGGGATTATCCATCAAAAAATGGGACAGTAACTCGGATTATACATCAAACACTGGGACAGTAATTGGGATCATAGATCACAGATCGGGATTCTACATCACACACTGGGACAGTAACTGGGACTGTACATCACTCACTGGGACAGTAAGTGGGATTATACATCACACACTAGGATTATGCATCACACACTGGGACACTAACTGGCATCATACATCACACAGTGGGATTTAACATTACAAACTGCCACAGTAACTGGGATTATACATCACACACTGGGACAATAAGTGGGATTATGTCACACAATGCGACACTTGCTGGGATTATATGTGAGACACTGGCACCGTAAACGGGAATAGACATTGAACAGTGTGACAGTAACTGGGATTATACAACACAAACTGGGACTGTAACTGGGATTATACAGCACATACTGGGATTATAAATCACACACTGGGTCAGTAACTGGGATTATACATCACAAATTGGGACAGTAACTGGGATTAAACATCGCATACTGGGATTATGAATCACACACTGGGACAGTAACTGGGATTATACATCCAAAACTGGGACAGTAACTGGGATTATGCATCACACACTGGGACATTAACTGGGACTGTATGTCACAAATTGGGACACTTTTTGGAATTATACATCACACACTGGGACAGTAACTTGGTTTATACATTAAACACTGGGATATTAACTGTGATTATACATCACAAACTGGGACAGTAACTGGGATCATCCATCTAAAAATGGGAGAATAACTGGGATTGTAGAGCACACACTGGGACAGTTAATGGGATCATACATTACAAACTGGGACAATAACTTGTATCATACATCACACATTGGGATTATACACCAAAAACAGGGACAGTAACTGGGATTATGCATCACGCACTGGGACCTTAACTGGGATTGTACGTCACAAATTGGGACACTTATTGGAATTATACATCACACACTGGGACAGTAACTGGGATTATACATTAAACACGGGGATATTAATTGGGGTTACACATCACACACTGGGACAGTTACTGCGATTATACATCACAAACTGACAGTAACTGGGATTATCCACCAAAAATGGGAGAATAACTGGGATTGTTCATCACACGCAGGGACAGTAACTGGGATCATACATCACAAACTGGTCCAGTAACTTGGATCATACATCACACACTGGGACAGTAACTGGATTTATACATTAAACACTGGGACATTAACTGGGGTTGCACATCACACACTGGGACAGTAACTGTGATTATACATCACAAGCTGGGGCAGTAACTGGGATTATCCATCAAAAAATGGGACAGTAACTAGGATTTTACATCAAACACTGGGACAGTAACTCGGATTGTACATCAAACACTGGGACAGTAACTGGCATCATACATTACACAGTGGGATTATACATCACAAACTGCCACAGTAACTGGGATTATACATCACACACTGGGACAATAAGAGGGATTGTACATCACACAATGCGATACTTACTGTGATTATAGGTGAGACACTGGGACCGTAACTGGGATTAGACATTGAACAGTGTGACAGTAACTGGGATTATACATCTCAAACTGGGATTGCAACTGGGATTATACAGCACACACTCGGACAGTAACTGAGATTATAAATCACACACAGGGTCAGTAAATGGGATTATACATCAAAAACTGGGAGAGTAACTGGGATTATACATCACACACTGGGACAGTAACTGGATTTATACATTAAACACTGGGACATTAACTGGGGTTGCACATCACACACTGGGACAGTAACTGTGATTATACATCACAAGCTGGGGCAGTAACTGGGATTATCCATCAAAAAATGGGACAGTAACTAGATTTTACATCAAACACTGGGACAGTAACTCGGATTGTACATCAAACACTGGGACAGTAACTGGCATCATACATTACACAGTGGGATTATACATCACAAACTGCCACAGTAACTGGGATTATACATCACACACTGGGACAATAAGAGGGATTGTACATCACACAATGCGACACTTACTAGGTGAGACACTGGGACCGTAACTGGGATTAGACATTGAACAGTGTGACAGTAACTGGGATTATACATCTCAAACTGGGATTGCAACTGGGATTATACAGCACACACTCGGACAGTAACTGAGATTATAAATCACACACAGGGTCAGTAAATGGGATTATACATCAAAAACTGGGACAGTAACTGGGATTATACATCACATACTGGGACAGTAACTGGAATTATACATTAAACACTGGGATATTAACTAGGGATCATCCATCAAAAAATGGGAGAATAACTGGGATTGTACATCACATACTGGGACAGTAACTGGGATCATACATCACAAACTGGGCCAGTAACTTGGATCATTCATCACACATTGGGATTGCACATCACACACTGGGACAGTAACTGGGACTGTACATCACACACTGGGACAGTAACTGGGATCATACACCACATACTGAGACTGTAACTGGGATTATACATCTCACACTGGGACTCAAACTGGGATTACATATCGCACACTGCGACTGTAATTGGGATTATACATCACAAATTGGGACAGTAACTGGGATTATCCATCAAAAAATGGGAGAATAACTGGGATTGTACATCACACACAGGGACAGTAATTGGGATCATACATCACAAACTGGGCTAGTAACTTGGATCATACATCACACATTGGGATTATACATCACACACTGGGACAGTAACTGGGACTTTACATCACACACTGGGACAGTAACTGGGATCATACACCACACACTGAGACTCAAACTGGGATTACGTATCGCACACTGGGACAGTAACTAGGATTATATATGACATACTGGTACAGTAACTGGGATTACACATCACACACTGGAACTGTAACTGGGATTATACATCACAAATTGGGACACTAACTGGGATTATCCATCAAAAAATGGGAGAATTACTGGGATTGTACATCACACACTGGGACAGTAAATGGGATCATACATCACAAACTGGGCCAGTAACTTGGATCATACATCACACATTGGGATTGTACATCACACACTGGGACAGTAACTGGGACTTTACATCACACAGTGGGACAGTAACTGGGATCATACACCACACACTGAGACTGTAACTGGGATTATACATCTCACACTGGGACTCAAACTGGGATTACATATCGCACACCGGGACAGTAACTAGGATTATATATGACACACTGGTACAGTAACTGGGATTACACATCACACACTGGAACTGTAACTGGGATTACACATCACAAATTGGGACACTTATTGGAATTATACATCACACACTGGGTCAGTAACTGGGTTTATACATTAAACGCTGGGACATTAACTGGGGTTACACATCACACACTGGGACAGTAACTGTGATTATACATCACAAACTGGGACAGCAACAGGGATTATACCGCACTAACTGGGATTATGAATCATACACTGGGATAGCAACTTGGATTATACATCACACACTGGGACAGTGACTGGGATTATACATCACACACCAGGACAGTAACTGGGATTATACATCACTAACTGGGACCGTAACTGGGATTATACAGCAGAAACCGGGACAGCCATTGGGATTATAAATCACACACTGGGAAGTAAGTGGTTTTCTACATGACAGACTGGGACAGTAACTGGGATTATACATCACACTGGGATAGTAACTGGGATCATACATCACACATTGGGCTTATACATTACACACTGGTACAGTAACTGGGATTACACATCACACATTGGGACTGTAACTGGGATTATACATCACCTATTGGGATTATTAATCACACACTGGGACAGTAACTGGAATTATACATCAGATACTGGGATTATGAATCACACACTGGGACAGTAACTGGGATTATACAAAAAAACTGGGACAGTAACGGGGATTATACATCACACAATGCAACGTTAACAGGGATTAGAAATCAGACTCTGGGACAGTAACTGGGATTATATCTTAAACAATGTGACAGTAACTGTGATTATACAACACAAACTGGGACCGTAACTGGGATTATACATCACATATTGGGATTATTAATCACACACTGGGACAGTAACTGGGATTATACATCACATACTGGGACTATAAATCACACACTAGGTCAGTAACTGGGATTATATATCACACAGATGGACTGTAAATGTGATTACATGTCGTACACTGGGACAGTAATTGGGATTATACATTAAACACTGCGACATTAACTGGGGTTAAACATCAAACACTGGGACAGTAACAGTGATTATACATCACATTCTGAGACAGTAACTTGGATTATACATCACAAACTGGGACAGTAACTGGGATTATACATAAAAAAATGGATCAGTAATTGGGATTGTACATCACAAACTGGGACAGTAACTGGGATCATACATCACTAACTGGGACAGTAACATGGATCATACATCACACATTGGAATTATACATCAGACACTGGGACGGTAACTGGGATTATACATCACACACCGGGATATACTTCACACACTGGGTCAGTAACTGGGACTGTACATCACACACTGAGACAGTAACTGGGATCATACACCACACACTGGGACTGTAACTGGGATTATACATCGCACATTGGGACTCTAACTGGGATTAAATATTGTACACTGGGACAGTAATTGGGATTATATATGACACACTGGTTCAGTAACTGGGATTAAACATCACACACTGGAACTGTAACTGGGATTATACATCACAAATTGGGACACTTATTGGAATTATACATCACACACTGGGACAGTAACTGGGATTATACATCACAAACTGGGACAGTAACTGGGATTATCAATCAAAAAATGGGACAGAAACTAGGATTGTACATCACACACTGGGACAGTAACTGCGATCATACATCACACGTTGGGATTATACATCACACACTGAGACAATAACTAGGATTGTACATCACACACTGGGACAGTAACTGGGATTATACATTACACGTTGGGATTATACATCACACACTGAAACAGTAACTAGGATTGTACATCACACACTGGGACAGTAACTGGGATTATACATCACACACTGCGATTATACATCATACACTGGGACAGTAACTTGTACTGTACATCACACACTGGGACAGTAACTGGCTTCATACATCACATACTGGGATAATGAATCACACGCTGGGACAGTAACTGGGATTATACATCAAAAACTGGGACAGTAACTAGGATTATACATCACACACTGGGACATTATCTGGGATTATATATCATACACTGGGACAGCAACTGGGATTGTACATCACACAATGCGACATTAACTGGGATTATAAATCAGACACTTGGACAGTAACTGGGATTATACCTTAAACAGTGTGACCGTAACTGGGATTATACATTACAAACTGGGACTGTAACTGGGATTATTAGGCACACACTGGGACAGTAACTGGGTTATAAATCACAAACTAGGTCAGTAACTGGGATTATATATCACACACAGGCACTGTAAATGTGATTACACATCGCACACTGGGATAGTAACTGCAGTTATACATGACAGACTGGGACACTAACTGGGATCATACATCACACACTGGGACAATAACTGGGATTGTACATGACACAGCGCGACATTAACTGGGATAATAAATCAGACATTGGGACTATATCTTAAACAGTGTGACAGTAACTGGGATTATACATCACAAACTGGGACTGTAACTGGGATTATACAGCACACACTGGGACAGTAACTGGAATTATACATTAAACACTGGGACATAAACTGGGAAAAAACATTACACACTGGGACTGTAACTGGGATTATAATACCACAAACTGGGACAGTAACTGGGATTATACATCACACACCGGAATGGTAAATGGGATTATACATCACACAGTGGGACAGTAATTGGGATTATAATTCACATGTTGGGACAGTAACTGGGTTTATACATCACACGCTCGGACAGTAATTGGGATTATAATATCAGAAACTGGGACAGTAACTGGGATTATATACCACTCACTGAGACAGTAACTGGGATTATACATCTCACATTGGGACCGTAACTGGGATTATATATCGCACACTAGGACAGTAACTCGGATTATATTTGAGACACTGATACAGGAACTGGGATTACACATCACACACTGGGACTGTAACTGGGATTATATATCACAAATTGGGAAAGTAACTTGGATTATACATCACAAACTGGGACAGTAAATGGGATTATATATTAAACACTGGGACATTAACTGGGGTTACACATCACACACTGGGAGAGTAACTGTGATTATGCATCACAAGCTGGGGCAGTAACGGGGATTATCCATCAAAAAATGGGACAGTAACTAGGATTGAACATCACATACTGGGGCAGTAACTGGCATCATAGATCACACAGTGGATTAGACATTACAAACTGCCACAGTAACTGGGATTATACATCACACATTGGGACAATAAGTTGGATTGTACATCACACATTGCAACACTTACTGGGATTATAGGTGAGACACTGGGACAGTAACTGGGATTAGACATTGAACAGTGTGACAGTAACTGGGATTACACATCACAAATTGAGACAGTAACTGGGATTAAACATCGCATACTGGGATTATGAATCACACACTGGGACAGTAACTGGGATTATACATCAAAACCTGGGACAGTAACGGGGATTATACATCACACACTGGGACATTAACTGGGATTGTACGTCACAAATTGGGACACTTATTGGAATTATACATCACACACTGGGACAGTAACTGGGATTATACATCACAAACTGGGACAGTAACTGGGATTATCCATCAAAAAATGGGAGAATAACTGGGATTGTACATCACACACTGGGACAGTAACTGGGATTATACATCACAAACTGGGCAGTAACCTGGATCATACATCACACATTGGGATTATACATCACACACTGGGACAGTAACTGGGACTGTACATCACTCACTGGGACAGTAACTGGGATCATACACCACACACTGAGACTGTAACTGGGATTATACATCTCACACTGGGACTCATACTGGGATTACATATCTCACACTGTGACAGTAACTAGGATTATATATGACACACTGGTACAGTAACTGGGATTACACATCACACACTGGGACTGTAACTGGGATCATACATCACAAATTGGGACACCTATTGGAATTATACATCACACACTGGGACAGTAACTGGGTTTATACATTAAACGGTGGGATATTAACTGGGGTTACACAGCACACACTGGAACAGTAACTGTGAATATACATCACAAGCTGGGACAGTAACTGGGATTAACCACCAAAAAATGGTAGAATAACTGGGATTGTACATCACACACTGGGACAGTAACTGGGATCATACATCACAAACTGGGCCAGTAACTTGGATCATACATCACACATTGGGATTATACATCACATACTGGGACAGTAACCGGTACTGTACATCACACACTGGGACAGTAACTGGGATCATACACCACACACTGAGACTGTAACTGGGATTATACATCTCACACTGGGACTCAAACTGGGATTACATATCACACACTGGGATAGTAAATAGGATTATATATGACACACTGGTACAGTAACTGGGATTACACATCACACATTGGGACTGAAACTTGGATTATACATCACAAATTGGGACACCTATTGGAATTATACATCATACACTGGGACAGTAACTGGGTTTATACATTAAACACTGGGACATTAACTGGGGTTACACATTACACACTGGGACAGTAACTGTGAGTATACATCACAGGCTGAGGCTGTAACTGGGATTATCCATCAAAAAATGGGACAGTAACGAGGATTGTACATCACACACTGGGACATTAACTCGGATTGTACATCAAACACTGGGACAGTAATTGCGATCATAGATCACACATCGGGATTCTACTTCACACACTGGGACAGTAACTGGGACTGTACTTCACTCACTGGGACAGTAACTGTGAATATACATCACAAACTGGGACAGTAACTGGGATTAACCACCAAAAAATGGGAGAATAACTGGGATTGTACATCACACACTGGGACAGTAACTGGGATCATACATCACAAACTGGGCCAGTAACTTGGATCATACATCACACATTGGGATTATACATCACATACTGGGATAGTAACCGGGACTGTACATCACACACTGGGACAGTAACTGGGATCATACACCACACACTGAGACTGTAACTGGGATTATACATCTCACACTGGGACTCAAACTGGGATTACATATCGCACACTGGGACAGTAACTAGGATTATATATGACACACTGGCACAGTAACTGGAATCACACATCACAAACTGGGACTGTAACTGGGATTATACATAACAAATTGGGACTCCTATTGGAATTATACATCACACACTGGGACAGTAACTGGGTTTATACATTAAACGCTGGGACATTAACTGGGGTTACGCATCACACACTGGGTCAGTAACTGTGATTATACATAACAAGCTAGGGCAGTAACTGGAATTATCCATCAAATAATGGGACAGTAAGTAGGATCGTACATCAGACACTGGGACAGTAACTCGGATTGTACATCAAACACTGGGACAGTTATTGGGATCATACATTACACATCGGGATTACACATCACACACTGGGACAGTAACTGGGACTGTACATCACACACTGGGACAGTAACTGGGATCATAAACCACACACTGAGACTGTAACTGGGATTATACATCTCACACTGGGACTCAAACTGGGATTACATATCAGACACTGGGACAGTAAATAGGATTATATATGACACACTGGTACAGTAACTGGGATTACACATCACACATTGGGACTGAAACTTGGATTATACATCACAAATTGGGACACCTATTGGAATTATGCATCATACACTGGGACAGTAACTGGGTTTATACATTAAACACTGGGACATTAACTGGGGTTACACATTACACACTGGGACAGTAACTGTGAGTATACATCAAAGGCTGGGGCTGTAACTGGGATTATCCATCAAAAAATGGGACAGTAACTAGGATTGTACATCACACACTGGGACATTAACTCGGATTGTACATCAAACACTGGGACAGTAATTGGGATCATAGATCACACATCGGGATTCTACATCACACACTGGGACAGTAACTGGGACTGCACATCACTCACTGGGACAGTAAGTGGGATTATACATTACACACTAGGATTATACATCACACACTGGGACACTAACGGCTATCATACATCAGACAGCGGGATTTTACATTACAAACTGCCACAGTACCTGGGATTATACATCACACACTAGGACAATAAGAGGGATTACATATCACACAATTCGACAATTGCTGGGATTATAGGTGAGACACTGGGACCGTAAGTGGGATTAGACATTGAACAGTGTGACAGTAACTGGGATTATACAACACAAACTGGGACTGTAACTGAGATTATACAGCACACACTGGGATTATAAATCACACACTGGGTCAGTAACTGGGATTATACATCACAAATTGGGACAGTAACTGGGATTAAACATCGCATACGGGGACTATTAATCACACACCTGGAGAGTAACTGGGATTATACATCAAAAACTGGGACAGTAACTGGGATTATACATCACACACTGGGACATTAACTGGGATTGTATGTCACAAATTGGGACATTTATTGGAATTATACATCATACACTGGGACAGTAACTGGGATTATACATTAAACACTGGGATATTAACTGTGATTATACATCACAAACTGGGACAGTAACTGGGATCATCATCAAAAAATGGGAGAATAACTGGGATTACACGTCACACACTGGGACTGTAACTGGGATTATACATATCAAATTGGGACACCTATTGGAATTATACATCACACACTGGGACTGTAACTGGGTTTATACATTAAACACTGGGACATTAACTGGAGATACACATCACACACTGGGACAGTAACTGTAATTATACATCAAAAGCTGGGGCAGTAACTGGGATTATCCATCAAAAAATGGGACAGTAACTAGGATTGTACATCACACACTGGGACAGTAACTTGGATTGTACATCAAACACTGGGACAGTAACCGCGATCTTACAAAACACATCGGGATTATACATCACACACTGGGACAGTAACTAGGATTGAACATCACACACTGGGACAGTAACTGGCATCATACATCACACAGTGGGATTATACATTACAAACTGCCACAGTAACTGGGATTATACATCACACACGGGGACAATAAGAGGGATTGTACATCACACAATGCGGCACTTACAGGGATTATAGGTGAGACACTGGGACAGTAACTGGGATTAGACATTGAACAGTATGACAGTAAATGGGATTATACATCACAAACTGGGATTGTAACTGGGATTATACAGCACACACTGGGACAGTAACTGGGATTATAAATCACACACTGGGTCAGTAACTGGGATTATACATCACAAATTGGGACAGTAACTGGGATTAAACATCGCATACTGGGATTATGAATCACAGACTAGCACAGTAACTGGGATTATACATCAAAAACTGGGACAGTAACTGCGATTATACATCACACACTGGGACATTAACTGGGATTGTACATCACAAATTGGGGCACTTATTGGAATTATACATCACACACTGGGACAGTAACTGGGATTATACATTAAACACTGGGATATTAATTGGGGTTACACATCACACATTGGGACAGTAACTGTGATTATACAGCACAAACTGGGACAGTAACTGGGATTATCCAACAAAAATGGGAGAATAACTGGGATTGTACATCACACACAAGGACAGTAACTGGGATCATACATCACAAACTGGCCAGTAACTTGGATCATACATCACACAGTGGGACAGTAACTGGATTTATACATTAAACACTGGGACATTAACTGGGGTTGCACATCACACACTGGGACAGTAACTAGGATTGAACATCACACACTGGGACAGTAAGTGGCAATGTACATCACACACTAGGATTATACATCACACACTGGGACAGTAACTGGCATCATACATCACACTGTGGGATTATACATTACAAACAGCCACAGTAACTGCGATTATACATCACACGGTGGGACAATAAGATGGATTGTACATCACACAATGGAACACTTACTGGGAATACAGGTGAGACACTGGGACAGTAACTGGGATTATACATCACAAACTGGGACTGTAACTGGGATTATACAGCACACAATGGGACGGTACCTGGGATTATAACTCACACACTGGGACATTAACTGGGATTGTACGTCACAAATTGGGACACTTATTGGAATTATACATCACACATGGGGACTGTAACACCGATTATACATTAAACACTGGGATATTAACTGGGGTTACACTTCACACACTGGAACAGTAACTGTGATTATACATCACAAACTGGGACAGTAACTGGGATTATCCATCAAAAAATCGGAGAATAACTGGGATTGTACATCACACACTGGGACAGTAACTGGGATCATACATCTCAAACTGGGCCAGTAACTTGGATCATACATCACACATTGGGATTATACATCACACACTGGGACAGTAACTGGGACTGTACATCACACACTGGGACAGTAACTGGGATCATACACCACACACTGAGACTGTAACTGGGATTATACATTCCACACTGGGACTCAAACTGGGATTACATATCGTACACTGGGACAGTAATTAGGATTATAAATGGTACTGGTACAGTAATTGGGATTATACATCACACACTGGGACAGTAACTGGGACTGTACATCACACACTGGGACAGTAACTGGGATCATACACCACACACTGAGACTGTAACTGGGATTATACATTCCACACTGGGACTCAAACTGGGATTACATATCGTACACTGGGACAGTAATTAGGATTATAAATGGTACTGGTACAGTAATTGGGATTATACATCACAAACTGGGACAGTAACTGGGATTATATCATCACACAGTGGACCAGCAATTTGGATTATACATCACACACTGGGACAGTAAATGGGAGTATACATCACACTCTGGGTTAGTTACTCGGATAATATGTCACAAACTTGGATAGTAAATGGGATTATACACCAAACACTGGGCCAGTAACAGGGATTATTGATCATGCACTTGGACAGTTACTGAGATTATACCTTTGGGACAGTAACTGGGATTATAATTAAACACTGGGACAGGAACTGGGATTAAAGATCACAAACTGGGACAGTAACTGGGATTATACATCACACACTGGGACAGTAACTGGGATTATGCATCATACACTGGGAAAGTAACTGGGATTATACATCACAGGCTGAGACAGTAACTGGGATCATATATCACACACTGCGACAGTAATTGGGATTATACATCACACACTGGGACAGTAACAGGGATTATACATCACAAACTGGGACAGTAACAGGGATTATACCGCACTAACTGGGATTATGAATCATACACTGGGATAGCAAGTCGGATTATACATCACACACTAGGACAGTGACTGGGATTATACATCACACACCAGGACTGGAACTGGGATTATACATCACACTCTGGGACAATAACTGGGAGTATAAATAACACACTGCGACAGTAACTGGGATTATACATCACTAACTGGGACCGTAACTGGGATTATACAGCACAAACCGGGACAGCAACTGGGATTATAAATTACACACTGGGACAGTAACTGGGTTTATACATGACAGACTGGGACAGTAACTGGGATTATACATCACACTGGGATAGTAACTGGGATTATCCATCACAACTGGGACAGTAACTGCAATTATGCCTCACACACTGGGACAGCAAATGGGATTATCCATCACAACTGGGGCAGTAATTGGGATTATGCATCACAAAACCGGACAGTAACTGGTATTATACATCAAACACTGGGGCAGTAACTGAGATTATACATTAAACACTGGGACATTAACTCGGATTATACATCGCACACTGGGACAGTAACTGGGATTATCCATCACAACTGGGACAGGAATTGGGATTATACATCACAAAGTCGGACAGTAAGTGGGATTATCAATCACAACTGGGATTGGAACTGGGATTATACATAACAAAGGCAGACAGTAACTGGGATTATCAATCACAACTGGGAAAGTAACTGGGTTTATGCATCACAAACTGAGACAGTAACTGGGATTATACATCACACGCTGGGACAGTAACTGGGATTATACATCACAAACTGGGATGGTAAATGGGATTTTACATCACTCACTGGGACAGTATTTGGGATTATATATCACAAACTGGGACAGTAACTGGGATTATATCATCACACAGTAGACCAGCAATTTGGATTATACATCACACACTGGGACAGTAAATGGGAGTATACATCACACTCTGGGTTAGTTACTCGGATAATATGTCACAAACTTGGACAGTAAATGGGATTATACACCAAACACTAGGCCAGTAACAGGGATTATCGATCATGCACTTGGACAGTTACAGAGATTATACCTTAAACTTTGGGACAGTAACTGGGATTATAATTAAACACTGGGACAGTAACTGGGATTATATATCACACGCTGGGACAGAACTGGATTATACATCACACGCTGGGACAGTATTTGGGATTATACATCACAAACTGGGACAGTAACTGGGATTATACCATCACATAGTGGACGAGTAATTTGGATTACACATGACACACTGGGACAGTAAATGGGAGTATACAGCACACTCTGGGTTAGTAACTGGGATTATATGTCACAAACGTGGACAGTAAAGGGGATTATACATCACCCACTGGGCCAGTAACAGGGATTATCGATCACGCACTGGGACAGTTACTGGGATTATACCATAAACTTTGGGACAGTAACTGGGATAATAATTAAACACTTGGATAGTAACTGGGATTAAAGATCACCAACTGGGACTGTAACTGGGATTATACATCACATACTGGGACAGTAACTGGGGCTATACATCACACACTGGGACAGTAACTGGGATTTTATATCACAGGCTGAGACAGTAACTGGGATTTTTTATCACACACTGGGACAGTAACTGGGATTATCCATCACACACTTGGACAGTAACTATGATTATACATCACACAGTGGGACAGTAAATGGGATTGTACATCACAAACTGGAGCAGTAACTGGGATTATACATCACACACTGGATCAATAACTGGGATTATACATCACACACTGGGACAGTAAATGGGATTATACATCACACACTGGGAATGTAACTGGGATTATATATCACTAACTGGGACCGTAACTGGGACTATACAGCACAAACCGGGAAAGCAACTGGGAATAGAAATCAAACACTGGGACAGTAACTGGGTTTATACATGACAGACAGGGACAGTAACTGGGATTATTCATCACACTGGGATAGTAACTGGAATTATCCATCACAACTGGGACAGTAACTGGGATTATGCCTCACAAACTGGGACAGTAACTGGTATTATACACCACACACTGGGACAGTAACTGGTATTATCCATCACAACTGGGACAGTAACTGGGGTTATACATCACAAACTGGGACAGTATGTGGGATTATACATCACAAACAGGGACAGTAACTGGGATTATACCGCACTGACTGAGATTATGACTCAAAAACTGGGACAGCAAATCGGATTATGCATCACAGACTGTGTCAGTGACAGGGATTATACATCTCACACTAGGACAGGAAATGGAATTATACATCACACTCTGGGACAATAACTGGGAGTATACATAACACACTGCGACAGTAAATGGGATAATACATCAAAAACTGGGACAGTAACTGGGATTGTACATCACAAACTGGAGCAGTAACTGGGAGTATACATCACACATTGGATCAGTAATTGGGCTTATACATCACACACTGGGACAGTAAATGGGATTATACATCACACACTGGGAATGTAACTGGGATTATACATCACTAACTGGGACCGTAACTGGGATTATACAGTACAAACCGGGACAGCAACTGGGATAATAAATCACACACTGGGACAGTAACTGGGATTATACATTACACTGGGATAGTAACTGGGATTATCCATCACAACTTGGACAGTAATTGTGATCATGCCTCACATACTGGGACAGCAAATGGGATTATTCATCACACAGTGGACCAGTAATTTGGATTATACATCACACACTGGGACAGTAAATGGGAGTATACTTCACAGTCTGGGTTAATTATTGGGATTATATGTCACAAACTTGGACAGTAAATGGGATCATACATCACCCACTGGGCCAGTGACAATGATGAGTGATCACGCACTGGAACAGCTCCTAGAATTATACCTTAAACTTTGGGACGGTAACTAGGATTATAATTAAACACTGGGACAGTAACTGGGATTATACATCACACACTGGGACAGCAACTGAGGCTATACATCACACACTGGGACAGTAACTGGGAACATACATCACAGGCTGGGACAGTAACTGGGATTATATATCGCACACTGGGACAGTAATTAGGATTATATATGACACACTGGTACAGTAACTGGGATTACACATCACTCACTGTGACGGTAACTGGGATTATACATCCAAATTGGGACACTTATTGGAATTATACATCACACACTGGGACAGTAACTATGATTATACATCACACTGTGGGACAGTAATTGGGATTATACATCACACACTAGGACAGTAACTGGGATTGTACATCACAAACTGGAACAGTAACTGGGATTATACATCACACACTGGGACAGCAATTGTGATTATATATGACACACTGGTACAGTAACTGGGATTACACATCACACACTGTGACTATAACTGGGATTATACATCACACAGTGGGACAGTAATTGGGATTATGCATCACACACTAGGACAGTAACTGGGATTGTACATCACAAACTGGAACAGTAACTGGGATTATACATCACACACTGGATCAGTAACTGGGATTATACACCACACACTGGGACAGTAAATGGGATTATACATCACACACTGGGAATGTTACTGGGATTATACATCACTAACTGGGACCGTAACTGGGATTATACAGCACAAACCGGGACAGCAACTGGGATTATAAATCACACACTGGGACAGTAACTGGGTTTATACATGACAGACTGGGACAGTAACTGGGATTATCCATCCCAACTGGGACAGTAACTGGGATTATGCCTCACAAACTGGGAAAGTAACTGCTATTATACGTCACACACTGGGGCAGTAACTGGGATTATACATTAAACACAGGGACATTAACTGGGATTATACATCACACACTGGAACAGTAACTGCGATTATCCTGCACAACTGGGAGAAGGAACTGGGATTATACATCACAAAATCAGACAGTAAGTGGGATTATCCTTCACAACTGGGAGAGGAACTGGGATTCTACATCACAAAGTCGGACAGTAACTGGGATTATCAATCACAGCCGGGAAAGTCACTGGGTTTATGCATCACCAACTGGGACAGTAACTGGGATTATACATCACACGCTGGGACAGTAACTGGGATTATACCTTAAAATTTGGGATAGTAACTGGGATTATACATTAAACACTGGGACAGTAACTGGGATTAAAGTTCACAAACTGGGACTGTAACTGGGATTATACATCACACACTGGGACAGTAACTGGGATTAAAGTTCACAAACTGGGACTGTAACTGGCATTATACATCACACACTGGGACAGTAACAGGGATTATACATCACAAACTGGGACAGTAACTGGGGCTATACATCACAGAGTGGGACAGTAAATGGGATTATACATCACAGGCTGAGACAGTAATTGGGATTATATATCACAAACTGGGATGGTAAATGGGATTATACATCGCACACTGGGACAGTATTTGGGATTATACATCACACACTAGGACAGTAACTGGGATTGTACATCACAAACTGGAACAGTAACTGGGATTGTACATCACACACTGGATCAGTAACTCGTATTATACATCACACACTGGGACAGTAAATGAGATTATACATCACACACTGGGAATGTAAGTGGGATTATACATCACATATTGGGACCGTTATTGGGATTATACAGCACAAACCGGGACAGCAACTGGGATTATAAATCACACACTGGGACAGTAATTGGGGTTATACATGACAGACTGGGACAGTAACTGGGATTATACATCACACTGGGATAGTAAAAGGAATTATCCATCACAACTGGGACAGTAACTGGGATTATGCCTCACAAACTAGGAAAGAAACTGCTATTATACACCACACACTGGGGCAGTAACTGGGATTATACATTAAACACTGAGACATTAACAAGGATTATACATCACACACTGGAACAGTAACTGGTATTATCCATCACAACTGGGACAGTTACTCGGATTATACATCAGAAACTGGGACAGTAAGTGGGATTATACATCACAAACTGGGACAGTAACTGGGATTATACCGCACTAACTAAGATTATGAATCAAACACTGGGACAGCAACTCGGATTATACATCACACACTGTATCAGTGACAGGGATTATACATCACACACTAGGACAGGAAATGGAATTATACATCACACTCTGGGACAATAACTGGGAGTATACATAACACACTGCGACAGTAATTGGGATTATACGTCAAAAAATGGGACAGTAACTGGGAATGTACATCACAAACTGGAGCAGTAACTGGGATTATACATCACACACTGGATCAGTAATTGGGCTTATGCATCACACACTGGAACAGTAACTGCGATTATCCAGCAGAACTGGGACAGAAACTGGGATTATACATCACAAAGTCGGACAGTAAGTGGGATTATCCTTCACAACTGGGACGGGAACTGGGATTCTACATCACAAAAACGGACAGTAACTGGGATTATCAATCACAACTGGCAAAGTAACTGGGTTTATGCATCACAAACTGGGACAGTAACTGGGATTATACATCACACACTGGGAAAGTAACTGGGATCATAACTTAAAATTTGGGACTGTAACTGGGATTATACATCACACACTGGGACAGTAAATGCGATTATACATCACAAACTGGGACAGTAACTGGGATTATAAATCACACACTGGGACAGGAACTGGGATTATACACCACACAGTGGAACAGTAATTTGGATTATGCATCACATGCTGGGACAGTAAATGAGAGTGTACATCACACTCTGGGTTAGTTACTGGGATTATATGTCACAAACTAGGAAAGTAAATGTTATTATACATCACCCAATGGGCCAGTAACTGGGATTATCAATCACGCACTGGGACAGTTACTGGGATTATACCTTAAACTTTGGGACAGTAACTGGGATTATACGTTAAACACTGGGACAGTAACTGGGATTAAAGATCACAAACTGGGACTGTAACTGGGATTATACATCACACACTGGGACAGTAACTGGGATTATACATTACACACAGGGACAATAACTGTGATTATACATCACACACTGGGACAGTAACTGTGGATATACATCACACCCTGGGACAGTAACTGGGATTATTTATCACAGGCTGAGACAATAACTGGGATTATATATCACACACTGGGACAGTAACTGGGATTATCCATCACAAACTGGGACAGTAACTGGGATTATCCATCAAAAACTGGTATAGTAACTGGGATTGCACATCACACACTGGGACAGTAATTGCAATTATATATCACAAACTGGGACAGTAACTGGGATTATACGTCACACAGTGGAACAGTAATTTGGATTATACATCACACGCTGGGACAGTAAATGGGTGTATACATAACACACTGGATTAGTTACTGGGATAATACGTCACAAACTAGGACAGTAACTAGGATTATACATCACACACTGGGTCATATGCTGGGATTATACCTCACACACTGGGACACTAACTGGGATTATCGATCACACACTGGGACAGTTACTGGGATTATACCTCAAACACTGGGACAGTAACCGGGATTATACATTATACACTGGGACAGTAACTGGAATTATACATCACAAACTGTGACTGCAACTGGGATTATACATCACATACTGGGACAATAACTGAGATTTTACATCACACACTTCGACTGTAACTGGGATTATACATCGCACATTGGGACAGTAATTGGGATTATATATGACACACTGGTACAGTAACTGGGATTACACACCACACACTGTGACTGTAACTGGGATTATCCATCACAAACTGTGACAGTAACTGGGGTTATCCATCAAAAACTGGGATAGTAACTGGGATTGCACATCATACACTGGGACAGTAACTGCGATTATATATCACAAACTGGGACAGTAAATGGGATAATACATCACATAGTGGAACAGTAAATGCGATTATACATCACACAGTGGAACAGTAATTTGGATTATACATCACACGGTGGGACAGTAATTGGCTGTATACATAACACTCTGGGTTAGTTACAGGGATTATACTTCACAAACTAGGACAGTAACTAGGATTCTACATTACACACTGAGTCAGATACTGGGTTATATATCACACATTGGGACACTAACTGGGATTATCACTCACACACTGTGACAGTTACTGGGATTATACCTCAAACACTGGGACAGTAATTGGGATTATACATTATACACTGGGATAGTAACTGGGATTATACATCACAAACTGTGACTGTAACTGGGATTATACATCACACACTGGGACAGTAACTGGGATTATACATCATGCACTTCGACTGTAATTGGGATTATATATCGCACACTGGGACAGTAATTGAGATTATATATGACACACTGGTACAGCAACTGGGAATACACATCACACACTGTGACTGTAACTGGGATTATACATCACAAATTGGGACACTCATTGGAAATATACATTACACACGGGGACAGTAACTATGATTATACATCACACAGTGGGATAGTAATTGCGATTATACATCACACAATAGGATAGTAACTGGGATTGTACATCACAAACTGGAACCGTAACTGGGATTATACATCACTCACTGGATCAGTAACTGGGATTATACATCACACTGGGACAGTAAATGGGATTATACATCACACACTGGGAATGTAACTGGGATTATACATCACTAACTGGGACCATAACTGGGATTAAACAGCACAAACTGGGACAGCAACTGGGATTATAAATCACACACAGGGACAGTAACTGGGATTATACATCACACTGGGATAGTAACTGGAATTATCCATCACAACTGGGACAGTAACTGGGATTATGCCTCACAAACTGGGAAAGTAACTGCTATTATACATCACACAATGGGGAAGTAACTGGGATTATACATTAAACACTGGGACATTAACTGGGATTATACATCACACACTGGGACAATAACTGGGATTATATATCATAAACTTGGACGGTAAATGGGATTATACATCGCACACTGGGACAGTATTTGGGATTATGCATCACAAACAGGGACAGTAACTGGGATTATACATCACTAATTGTTATTATGAGTCACACACTGGGACAGTAACTGGGATTATACATCAAGAACTGGGACAGTAATTTGGATTATGCATCACATGCTGGGACAGTAAATGGGAGTATACAGCACACTCTGGGTTAGTTACTGGGATTATACGTCACAAACTAGGAAAGTAAATGTTATTATACATCACCCAATGGGCCAGTAACTGGGATTATCGATCACGCACTGGGACAGTTACTGAGATTATACCTTAAACTTTGGGAGAGTAACTGGGATTATACATTAAACACTGGGACAGTAACTGGTTTATACATCACATACCGGAAAAGTAATTGCAATTATACATCACACAGTGGAACAGTAATTTGGATTATACATCACACGCTAGGACAGTAAATGGGTGTATACATAACACACTGGGTTAGTTACTGGGATTAAACATCACAAACTAGGACAGTAACTAGGATTATACATCACACACTGGGTCAGATGCTGGGATTATACATCACACACTGGGACAGTAACTGGGATCATCGATCACACACTGGGACAGTTACTGGGATTGTACCTCAAACACTGTGACAGTAACTAGGATTATAAATTATACACTGGGACAGTAACTGGGATTGTACATCAGAAACTGGGACAGTAATTGGGATCAAACATCACGCACTTCGACTGTAACTGGGATTATATATCACACACTGGGACAGTAATTGGGATTATATATGACACGCTGGTACAGTAACTGGGATTACACATCACGCACTCTGACTGTAACTGGGATTATCCATCACAAACTGAGACAGTAACTGGGATTATCCATCAAAAACTTGGATAGTAACTGGTATTGCACATCATACACTGGAACAGTAATTCCGATTATATATCACAAACTGGGACAGTAACTGGGATTATACATCACATACCGGAACAGTAAATGCGATTATATGTCACACAGTGGAACAGTAATTTGGATTATACATCACATGCTGGGACAGTGAATGGGTGTATACATAACACACTGGGTTAGGTACTGGGATTATACGTCACAAACTAGGACAGTAACTAGGATTATAATCACATGCTGGGTCAGATACTGGGATTATACCTCAGACACTGAGACAGTAATTGGGATTATACATCACACATTGGGACAGTAAATGGGATTATATATCACAAACCAGAACAGACACTGGGATCATGCATCACACAGTGGGACAGCAACTGGTATTATACATCACACGCTGTGACTGTAATTGGGATTATGCATCACAAACTGGGAAAGTAACTGGTATTATACATCATACACTGGGACAGTAACTGGGATTATATATCACACAGTGGGATTATACATCACACACTGGGACATTAAATGGGATTATGCATCACAAACTGGGACAGTAACTGGGGGTATACATCACACACTGGGACAGTAATTTGATTATACATCACAGGCTGAGACACTATCTGGGATTATACATGACAAACTGGGACGGTAAATGGGATTATACATCACAAACTGGGAAAGTAACTGGGATTATACATCACTAACAGGTATTATGAGTCACACACTGGGACAGTAACTGGGATTATACGTCAAGAACTGGGACAGTAAATGGGATTATAAATCACGCACTGGGACAGTAACTGGGATTATACATCGCACACTGGGACAGGAACTGGGATTATACACCACACAGTGGAACAGTAATTTGGATTATGCATCACATGCTGGGACAGTAAATGGGAGTGTACATCACACTCTGGGTTAGTTACTGGGATTATACGTCACAAACTAGGAAATTAAATGTTATTATACATCACCCAATGGGCCAGTAACTGGGATTATCGATCACGCACTGGGACAGTTACTGGGATTATACCTTAAACTTTGGGACAGTAACTGGGATTATACATTGAACACTGGTACAGTAACTGGGATTAAAGATCACAAACTGGGACTGTAACTGGGATTATACATCACACACAGGGACAGTAACTGGGGCTATTCATCACACCCTGGGACAGTAACTGGGATTATTCGTCACAGGCTGACACAGTAACTGGGATTATATATCACACACTGGGACAGTAACTGGGATTATCCATCACAAACTAGGACAGTAACTGGGATTATCCATCAAAAACTGGGATAGTAACTGGGATTGCACATCATACACTGGGACACTAACTGCGATTATATATCACAAACTGGGAAAGTAACTGGGATTATACATCACATACCGGAACAGTAAATGCGATTATATGTCACACAGTGGAACAGTAATTTGGATTATACATCATACGCTGGGACAGTAATTGGGTGTATACATAACACAATGTGTTAGTTACTGGGATTATACGTCACAAACTAGGACAGTAACTAGGATTATACATCACAAACTGGGTCAGATACTGGGATTATACATTACACACTGGGACAGTAACTGGGATTATCGATCACACACTGGGACAGTTACTGGGATTATACCTCAAACACTGGGACAGTAACTGGAATTATACATTATACACTGGGACAGTAACTGGGATTATACATCAAAAACTGGGATAGTAACTGGTATTGCACATCATACACTGGGACAGTAATTCCGATTATATATCACAAACTGGGACAGTAACTGGGATTATACATCATATACCGGAACAGTAAATGTGATTATATGTCACACAGTGGAACCGTAATTTGGATTATACATCACACACTGGGACAGCAAATGGGTGTATACATAACACACTGGGTTAGTTGCTGGGATTATACGTCACAAACTAGGACAGTAACTAAGATTATACATCACACACTGGGTCAGATACTGGGATTTTACCTCAAACACTGAGACAGTAATGGGGATTATACATTATACACTGGGACAGTAACCTGGATTATACATCACACACTGGGACATTAACTGGGATTATATATCACCAACTGGGACAGAAACTCGGATTATGAATCACACACTGGGACAGTAACTGGGATTATACATTACACACTAGGACAGTATCTGGGATTATACATTACCCACTGGGACAATAACTAGGAATATACATCACACACTTGAGCAATAACTGGGATTATACATCAAAAACCGGGACAGTAAATTGGATTATACATCACACACTGGGAACGTAACTGGGATTATACAGCACAAACCGGGACAGCAACTGGGATTATAAATCACACACTGGGACAGTAACTGGGATTATACATCACTCTGGGATAGTAACTGGAATTATCCATCACAACTGGGACAGTAACTGGGATTATGCCTCACAAACTGGGAAAGTAACTGCTATTATACATCACAACTGGGGAAGTAACTGGGATTATACATTAAACACTGGGACATTAACTGGGATTATACATCACACACTGGAACAGTAACTGGATTATCCAGCACAACTGGGACAGCAACTGGGATTATTCATCACAAAATCGGACAGTAAGTGGGATTATCCTTCACAACTGGGACAGGAACTGAGATTCTACATCTCAACGTCAGACAGTAACTGGGATTATCAAACACAACTGGGAAAGTAACTGGGTTTATGCATCACAAATTGGGACAGTAACTGGGATTATACATCACACGCTGGGACAGTAACTGGGATTATACCTTAAAATTTGGGACAGAAACTGGGATTATACATTAAACACTGGGACAGAAAATGGGATTAAAGTTCACAAACTGGGACAGTAACTGGGGCTATAAATCACACACTGGGACAGTAACTGGGATTATATATCACAAACTGGCACGGTAAATGGGATTATACATCACACACTGGGACAGTAAATGGGATTATATATCACAAACCAGAACAGTCACTGGGATCATGCATCACACAGTGGGACAGCAACTGGTATTATACATCACACGCTGTGACTGTAACTGGGAAAGTAACTGGTATTATACATCATACACTGGGACAGTAACTGGGATTATACATCACACACTGGGACATTAACTGGGATTAGACCTCACAATCTGGGACAATAAATGTCATTATACATCACACACTGGGACAGTAACTGGGATTATATATCACACAGTGGGATTATACATCACACACTGGGACATTAAATGGGATTATACATCACAAACTGGGACGGTAAATGGGATTATACATCACAAACTGGGACAGTAACTGGGATTATACATCACTAACTGGTATTATGAGTCACACACTGGAACAGTAACTGGGATTATACGTCAAGAACTGGGACAGTAACTGGGATTATAAATCACGCACTGGGACAGTAACTGGGATTATACATCACACACTGGGACAGGAACTGGGATTATACACCACACAGTGGAACAGTAATTTGGATTATACATCACATGCTGGGACAGTAAATGGGAGTGTACATCACACTCTGGGTTAGTTACTGGGATTATACGTCGCAAACTAGGAAAGTAAATGTTATTTTACATCGCCCAACGGGCCAGTAACTGGGATTATCGATCACGCACTGGGACAGTTACTGGGATTATACCTTAAACTTTGGGACAGTAACTGGGATTATACATTGAACACTGGTACAGTAACTGGGATTAAAGATCACAAACTGGGACTGTAACTGGGATTATACATCACACACAGGGACAGTAACTGGGGCTATTCATCACACCCTGGGACAGTAACTGGGATTATTTGTCACAGGCTGACACAATAACTGGGATTATATATCACACACTGGGACAGTAACTGGGATTATCCATCACAAACTGGGACAGTAACTGGGATTATCCATCAAAAACTGGGATAGTAACTGGGATTGCACATCATACACTGGGACACTAACTGCGATTATATATCACAAACTGGGAAAGTAACTGGGATTATACATCACATACCGGAACAGTAAATGCGATTATATGTCACACAGTGGAACAGTAATTTGGATTATACATCATACGCTGGGACAGTAAATGGGTGTATACATAACACAATGTGTTAGTTACTGGGATTATACATCACAAACTAGGACAGTAACTGGGATTATACATCACAAACTGGGTCAGATACTGGGATTATACATCACACATTGGGACAGTAACTGGGATTATCGATCACACACTGGGACAGGAACTGGGATTATTCATCACAAAATCGGACAGTAAGTGGGATTATCCTTCACAACTGGGACAGGAACTGAGATTCTACATCTCAAAGTCAGACAGTAACTGGGATTATCAATCACAATTGGGAAAGTAACTGGGATTATGCATTACAAACTGGGACAGTAACTGGGATTATACCTTAAAATTTGGGACAGAAACTGGGATTGTACATTAAACACTGGGACAGTAAATGGGATTAAAGTTCACAAACTGGGACAGTAACTGGGGCTATAAATCACACACTGGGACAGTAACTGGGATTATATATCACAAACTGGGACGGTAAATGGGATTATACATCACACACTGGGACAGTATTTGGGATTATACATCACAAACTGGGACAGTAACTGGGATTATACATCACTAATTGCTATTATGAGTCACACACTGGGACAGTAACAGGGATTATACGTCAAGAACTGGGACAGTAACTGGGATTATACATCACACACTGGGACAGGAACTGTGACTATGTATCAAAAACTGGGACAGTAACTGGGATTATACATCACACAGTGAAACAGTAATTTGGATTATGCATCACATGCTGGGACAGTAAATGGGAGTATACATCACACACTGGGTTAGTTACTGGGATTATACGTCACAAACTAGGAAAGTAAATGTTGTTATACATCACCCAATGGGCCAGAAACTGGGATTATCGATCACGCACTGGGACAGTTACTGGGATTATACCTTAAACTTTGGGACAGTAATTGGGATTATTCATTAAACACTGGGATGGTAACTGGGATTAAAGATCACAAACTGGGACTGTAACTGGGATTATACATCACACCTGGGGACAGTAACTGGGATTATTCATCACAAGCTGAGACAGTAACTGGGATTGCACATCATACACTGGAACATTAACTGCGATTATATATCAAAAACTGGGACAGTATCTGGGATTATACATCACATACTGGAACAGTAGCTTGGATTATACATCACACGCTAGGTCAGTAAATGGGTGTATACATAACACACTGGGTTAGTTACTGGGATTAAATGTAACAAACTAGGACAGAAACTAGGATTATACATCACACACTGGGTCAGATACTGGGATTATATATCGCACACTGGGACAGTAACTGGGATTATCGATCACAAACTGGGACAGTAACTGGGATTATCCATCATAAACTGGTATAGTAACTGGGATTATATATCACAAAAACTGGGGCAGTAACTGGGATTATACCTCACACACTGGGACAGTAACTGGGATCATTGATCACACATTGGGAGTTACTGGGATTATACCACAAACACCTGGACAGTAATTGGGATTATACATTATACACTGGGACAGTAACTGGGATTATACATCAGAAACTGGGACAGTAACTGGGATTATACATCACGCACTTCGACTGTAACTGGGATTATATGTCGCACACTGGGACAGTAATTGGGATTATATATGACACATTGGTACAGTAACTGGGATTACACATCACGCACTCTGACTGTAACTGGGATTATCCATCACAAACTGGGACAGTAACTGGGATTATCCATCAAAAACTGGTATAGTAACTGGGATTGCACATCATACACTGGGACAGTAATTCCGATTATATATCACAAACTGGGACAGTAACTGGGATTATACATCACATACCGGAACAGTAAATGCGATTATACATCACACAGTGGAACTGTAATTTGGATTATACATCACAAGCTGGGACAGCAAATGGATGTATACATAACACACTGGGTTAATTACTGGGATTATACTTCACAAACTTGGACAGTAACTAGGCTTATACATCACACACTGGGTCAGATACTGGGATTATAACTCAAACACTGAGACAGTAATTGGGATTATATATGACACACTGGTACAGTCACTGGGATTACACATCACACACTGTGACTGCAACTGGGATTATACATCACAAATTGGGACACTTATTGGAATTATACATCACATACTGGGACATTAACTATGAATATACATCATACAATGGGACAGTAATTGGGATTATACATCACACACTAGGACAGTAACTGGGATTGTACATCACAAACTGGAACAGTAACTGGTATTATACATCACACACTGGATCAGTTACTGGGATTATACATCACACACTGGGGCAGTAAATAGGATTATACATCACACACTGGGAATGTAACTGGGATTATACATCACAGGCTGAGACAGTAACTGGGATTATATATCACAAACTGGGACGGTAACTGGGATTATACATCACAGGCTGAGACAGTAACTGGGATTATATATCACAAACTGGGATGGTAAATGGGATTATACATCACAAACTGGGACAGTAACTGGGATTATACATCACTAACTGGGATTATGAGTCACACACTGGGACAGTAACTGGAATTATACGTCAAGAACTGGGACAGTAACTGGGATTATACATCACACACTGCGACAGTAACTGGGATTATCCATCACACACGGGGACAGGAACTGTGATTATGTATCACAAACTGGGACAGTAACTGGGATTATACATCACACAATGGAACAGTAATTTGGATTATGCTTCACATGCTGGGACAGTAACTGGGATTATACATCACACACTGGGACACTAACTGGGATTATACATCACAACTAGGACAGTAACATGGATTATACATCACAACTGGGAAAGTAACTGGGATTATACGTCACTAACTGAGATTATACATCAAACACTGGGATAGTGACTGGGATTATACATCACAAACTGGGACAGTAACTGGGATTATACATCACACACCGGAACAGTCACTGGGATAATGCATCATACAGTGGGACAGTAATTGGTATTATACATCACACGCTGGGACAGTAACTGTGATTATACATCACAACTGGGACAGTAACTGGGATTATGCATAACAAACTGGGAAAGTAACTGGTATTACACATCATACACTGGGACAGTAACTGGGATTATACACCATACTCTGGGACATTAACCGGTATTAGACATCACAATCTGGGACAATAAATGGGATTATACATCACACACTGGGACTGTAACTGGGATAATATAACAGACAGTGGGAAAATACATCACATACTGGGACAGTAACTGGGATTATACATCACACATTAGGACAGTAAATTGAATTATATATCATGCACTGGGCCAGTAACTGGGATTATCGATCATGCACTGGGACAGTCACTGGGATTATGCCTTAAACTTTGGGACAGTAACTGGGTTTATACATTAAACACTGGGACAGTAATTGGGAAAAAAGATCACAAACTGGGACTGTAACTAGGATTATACTTCACACACTGGGACAGTAACTGAGATTATACATCACACACTGGGACAGTAACTGGGATTATCGATCACACACTGGGACAGTTACTGGGATTATACCTCAAACACTGGGACAGTAACTGGAATTATACATTATACACTGGGACAGTAACTGGGATTATCCATCAAAAACTGGGATAGTAACTGGGATTGCACATCATATACTGGGACAGTAATTCCGATTATATATCACAAACTGGGACAGTAACTGGGATTATACATCACATACCGGAACAGTAAATGTGATTATACATCACACAGTGGAACTGTAATTTGGATTATACATCACATGCTGGGACAGGGAATGGGTGTATACATAACACACTGGGTTAGGTACTGGGATTATACGTCACAAACTAGGACAGTAACTAGGATTATAATCACATGCTGGGTCAGATACTGGGATTATACCTCAGACACTGAGACAGTAATTGGGATTATACATCACACACTGGAACAGTAAATGGGATTACACATCACACACTGTGACTGTAACTGGGATTATACATCACAAATTGGGACACTCATTGGAAATATACATTACACACGGGGACAGTAACTATGATTATACATCACACAGTGGGATAGTAATTGCGATTATACATCACACAATAGGATAGTAACTGGGATTGTACATCACAAACTGGAACCGTAACTGGGATTATACATCACTCACTGGATCAGTAACTGGGATTATACATCACACTGGGACAGTAAATGGGATTATACATCACACACTGGGAATGTAACTGGGATTATACATCACTAACTGGGACCATAACTGGGATTAAACAGCACAAACTGGGACAGCAACTGGGATTATAAATCACACACAGGGACAGTAACTGGGATTATACATCACACTGGGATAGTAACTGGAATTATCCATCACAACTGGGACAGTAACTGGGATTATGCCTCACAAACTGGGAAAGTAACTGCTATTATACATCACACAATGGGGAAGTAACTGGGATTATACATTAAACACTGGGACATTAACTGGGATTATACATCACACACTGGGACAATAACTGGGATTATATATCATAAACTTGGACGGTAAATGGGATTATACATCGCACACTGGGACAGTATTTGGGATTATGCATCACAAACAGGGACAGTAACTGGGATTATACATCACTAATTGTTATTATGAGTCACACACTGGGACAGTAACTGGGATTATACATCAAGAACTGGGACAGTAATTTGGATTATGCATCACATGCTGGGACAGTAAATGGGAGTATACAGCACACTCTGGGTTAGTTACTGGGATTATACGTCACAAACTAGGAAAGTAAATGTTATTATACATCACCCAATGGGCCAGTAACTGGGATTATCGATCACGCACTGGGACAGTTACTGAGATTATACCTTAAACTTTGGGAGAGTAACTGGGATTATACATTAAACACTGGGACAGTAACTGGTTTATACATCACATACCGGAAAAGTAATTGCAATTATACATCACACAGTGGAACAGTAATTTGGATTATACATCACACGCTAGGACAGTAAATGGGTGTATACATAACACACTGGGTTAGTTACTGGGATTAAACATCACAAACTAGGACAGTAACTAGGATTATACATCACACACTGGGTCAGATGCTGGGATTATACATCACACACTGGGACAGTAACTGGGATCATCGATCACACACTGGGACAGTTACTGGGATTGTACCTCAAACACTGTGACAGTAACTAGGATTATAAATTATACACTGGGACAGTAACTGGGATTGTACATCAGAAACTGGGACAGTAATTGGGATCAAACATCACGCACTTCGACTGTAACTGGGATTATATATCACACACTGGGACAGTAATTGGGATTATATATGACACGCTGGTACAGTAACTGGGATTACACATCACGCACTCTGACTGTAACTGGGATTATCCATCACAAACTGAGACAGTAACTGGGATTATCCATCAAAAACTTGGATAGTAACTGGTATTGCACATCATACACTGGAACAGTAATTCCGATTATATATCACAAACTGGGACAGTAACTGGGATTATACATCACATACCGGAACAGTAAATGCGATTATATGTCACACAGTGGAACAGTAATTTGGATTATACATCACATGCTGGGACAGTGAATGGGTGTATACATAACACACTGGGTTAGGTACTGGGATTATACGTCACAAACTAGGACAGTAACTAGGATTATAATCACATGCTGGGTCAGATACTGGGATTATACCTCAGACACTGAGACAGTAATTGGGATTATACATCACACATTGGGACAGTAAATGGGATTATATATCACAAACCAGAACAGACACTGGGATCATGCATCACACAGTGGGACAGCAACTGGTATTATACATCACACGCTGTGACTGTAATTGGGATTATGCATCACAAACTGGGAAAGTAACTGGTATTATACATCATACACTGGGACAGTAACTGGGATTATATATCACACAGTGGGATTATACATCACACACTGGGACATTAAATGGGATTATGCATCACAAACTGGGACAGTAACTGGGGGTATACATCACACACTGGGACAGTAATTTGATTATACATCACAGGCTGAGACACTATCTGGGATTATACATGACAAACTGGGACGGTAAATGGGATTATACATCACAAACTGGGAAAGTAACTGGGATTATACATCACTAACAGGTATTATGAGTCACACACTGGGACAGTAACTGGGATTATACGTCAAGAACTGGGACAGTAAATGGGATTATAAATCACGCACTGGGACAGTAACTGGGATTATACATCGCACACTGGGACAGGAACTGGGATTATACACCACACAGTGGAACAGTAATTTGGATTATGCATCACATGCTGGGACAGTAAATGGGAGTGTACATCACACTCTGGGTTAGTTACTGGGATTATACGTCACAAACTAGGAAATTAAATGTTATTATACATCACCCAATGGGCCAGTAACTGGGATTATCGATCACGCACTGGGACAGTTACTGGGATTATACCTTAAACTTTGGGACAGTAACTGGGATTATACATTGAACACTGGTACAGTAACTGGGATTAAAGATCACAAACTGGGACTGTAACTGGGATTATACATCACACACAGGGACAGTAACTGGGGCTATTCATCACACCCTGGGACAGTAACTGGGATTATTCGTCACAGGCTGACACAGTAACTGGGATTATATATCACACACTGGGACAGTAACTGGGATTATCCATCACAAACTAGGACAGTAACTGGGATTATCCATCAAAAACTGGGATAGTAACTGGGATTGCACATCATACACTGGGACACTAACTGCGATTATATATCACAAACTGGGAAAGTAACTGGGATTATACATCACATACCGGAACAGTAAATGCGATTATATGTCACACAGTGGAACAGTAATTTGGATTATACATCATACGCTGGGACAGTAATTGGGTGTATACATAACACAATGTGTTAGTTACTGGGATTATACGTCACAAACTAGGACAGTAACTAGGATTATACATCACAAACTGGGTCAGATACTGGGATTATACATTACACACTGGGACAGTAACTGGGATTATCGATCACACACTGGGACAGTTACTGGGATTATACCTCAAACACTGGGACAGTAACTGGAATTATACATTATACACTGGGACAGTAACTGGGATTATACATCAAAAACTGGGATAGTAACTGGTATTGCACATCATACACTGGGACAGTAATTCCGATTATATATCACAAACTGGGACAGTAACTGGGATTATACATCATATACCGGAACAGTAAATGTGATTATATGTCACACAGTGGAACCGTAATTTGGATTATACATCACACACTGGGACAGAAAATGGGTGTATACATAACACACTGGGTTAGTTGCTGGGATTATACGTCACAAACTAGGACAGTAACTAAGATTATACATCACACACTGGGTCAGATACTGGGATTTTACCTCAAACACTGAGACAGTAATGGGGATTATACATTATACACTGGGACAGTAACCTGGATTATACATCACACACTGGGACATTAACTGGGATTATATATCACCAACTGGGACAGAAACTCGGATTATGAATCACACACTGGGACAGTAACTGGGATTATACATTACACACTAGGACAGTATCTGGGATTATACATTACCCACTGGGACAATAACTAGGAATATACATCACACACTTGAGCAATAACTGGGATTATACATCAAAAACCGGGACAGTAAATTGGATTATACATCACACACTGGGAACGTAACTGGGATTATACAGCACAAACCGGGACAGCAACTGGGATTATAAATCACACACTGGGACAGTAACTGGGATTATACATCACTCTGGGATAGTAACTGGAATTATCCATCACAACTGGGACAGTAACTGGGATTATGCCTCACAAACTGGGAAAGTAACTGCTATTATACATCACAACTGGGGAAGTAACTGGGATTATACATTAAACACTGGGACATTAACTGGGATTATACATCACACACTGGAACAGTAACTGGATTATCCAGCACAACTGGGACAGCAACTGGGATTATTCATCACAAAATCGGACAGTAAGTGGGATTATCCTTCACAACTGGGACAGGAACTGAGATTCTACATCTCAACGTCAGACAGTAACTGGGATTATCAAACACAACTGGGAAAGTAACTGGGTTTATGCATCACAAATTGGGACAGTAACTGGGATTATACATCACACGCTGGGACAGTAACTGGGATTATACCTTAAAATTTGGGACAGAAACTGGGATTATACATTAAACACTGGGACAGAAAATGGGATTAAAGTTCACAAACTGGGACAGTAACTGGGGCTATAAATCACACACTGGGACAGTAACTGGGATTATATATCACAAACTGGCACGGTAAATGGGATTATACATCACACACTGGGACAGTAAATGGGATTATATATCACAAACCAGAACAGTCACTGGGATCATGCATCACACAGTGGGACAGCAACTGGTATTATACATCACACGCTGTGACTGTAACTGGGAAAGTAACTGGTATTATACATCATACACTGGGACAGTAACTGGGATTATACATCACACACTGGGACATTAACTGGGATTAGACCTCACAATCTGGGACAATAAATGTCATTATACATCACACACTGGGACAGTAACTGGGATTATATATCACACAGTGGGATTATACATCACACACTGGGACATTAAATGGGATTATACATCACAAACTGGGACGGTAAATGGGATTATACATCACAAACTGGGACAGTAACTGGGATTATACATCACTAACTGGTATTATGAGTCACACACTGGAACAGTAACTGGGATTATACGTCAAGAACTGGGACAGTAACTGGGATTATAAATCACGCACTGGGACAGTAACTGGGATTATACATCACACACTGGGACAGGAACTGGGATTATACACCACACAGTGGAACAGTAATTTGGATTATACATCACATGCTGGGACAGTAAATGGGAGTGTACATCACACTCTGGGTTAGTTACTGGGATTATACGTCGCAAACTAGGAAAGTAAATGTTATTTTACATCGCCCAACGGGCCAGTAACTGGGATTATCGATCACGCACTGGGACAGTTACTGGGATTATACCTTAAACTTTGGGACAGTAACTGGGATTATACATTGAACACTGGTACAGTAACTGGGATTAAAGATCACAAACTGGGACTGTAACTGGGATTATACATCACACACAGGGACAGTAACTGGGGCTATTCATCACACCCTGGGACAGTAACTGGGATTATTTGTCACAGGCTGACACAATAACTGGGATTATATATCACACACTGGGACAGTAACTGGGATTATCCATCACAAACTGGGACAGTAACTGGGATTATCCATCAAAAACTGGGATAGTAACTGGGATTGCACATCATACACTGGGACACTAACTGCGATTATATATCACAAACTGGGAAAGTAACTGGGATTATACATCACATACCGGAACAGTAAATGCGATTATATGTCACACAGTGGAACAGTAATTTGGATTATACATCATACGCTGGGACAGTAAATGGGTGTATACATAACACAATGTGTTAGTTACTGGGATTATACATCACAAACTAGGACAGTAACTGGGATTATACATCACAAACTGGGTCAGATACTGGGATTATACATCACACATTGGGACAGTAACTGGGATTATCGATCACACACTGGGACAGGAACTGGGATTATTCATCACAAAATCGGACAGTAAGTGGGATTATCCTTCACAACTGGGACAGGAACTGAGATTCTACATCTCAAAGTCGGACAGTAACTGGGATTATCAATCACAATTGGGAAAGTAACTGGGATTATGCATTACAAACTGGGACAGTAACTGGGATTATACCTTAAAATTTGGGACAGAAACTGGGATTGTACATTAAACACTGGGACAGTAAATGGGATTAAAGTTCACAAACTGGGACAGTAACTGGGGCTATAAATCACACACTGGGACAGTAACTGGGATTATATATCACAAACTGGGACGGTAAATGGGATTATACATCACACACTGGGACAGTATTTGGGATTATACATCACAAACTGGGACAGTAACTGGGATTATACATCACTAATTGCTATTATGAGTCACACACTGGGACAGTAACAGGGATTATACGTCAAGAACTGGGACAGTAACTGGGATTATACATCACACACTGGGACAGGAACTGTGACTATGTATCAAAAACTGGGACAGTAACTGGGATTATACATCACACAGTGAAACAGTAATTTGGATTATGCATCACATGCTGGGACAGTAAATGGGAGTATACATCACACACTGGGTTAGTTACTGGGATTATACGTCACAAACTAGGAAAGTAAATGTTGTTATACATCACCCAATGGGCCAGAAACTGGGATTATCGATCACGCACTGGGACAGTTACTGGGATTATACCTTAAACTTTGGGACAGTAATTGGGATTATTCATTAAACACTGGGATGGTAACTGGGATTAAAGATCACAAACTGGGACTGTAACTGGGATTATACATCACACCTGGGGACAGTAACTGGGATTATTCATCACAAGCTGAGACAGTAACTGGGATTGCACATCATACACTGGAACATTAACTGCGATTATATATCAAAAACTGGGACAGTATCTGGGATTATACATCACATACTGGAACAGTAGCTTGGATTATACATCACACGCTAGGTCAGTAAATGGGTGTATACATAACACACTGGGTTAGTTACTGGGATTAAATGTAACAAACTAGGACAGAAACTAGGATTATACATCACACACTGGGTCAGATACTGGGATTATATATCGCACACTGGGACAGTAACTGGGATTATCGATCACAAACTGGGACAGTAACTGGGATTATCCATCATAAACTGGTATAGTAACTGGGATTATATATCACAAAAACTGGGGCAGTAACTGGGATTATACCTCACACACTGGGACAGTAACTGGGATCATTGATCACACATTGGGACAGTTACTGGGATTATACCACAAACACCTGGACAGTAATTGGGATTATACATTATACACTGGGACAGTAACTGGGATTATACATCAGAAACTGGGACAGTAACTGGGATTATACATCACGCACTTCGACTGTAACTGGGATTATATGTCGCACACTGGGACAGTAATTGGGATTATATATGACACATTGGTACAGTAACTGGGATTACACATCACGCACTCTGACTGTAACTGGGATTATCCATCACAAACTGGGACAGTAACTGGGATTATCCATCAAAAACTGGTATAGTAACTGGGATTGCACATCATACACTGGGACAGTAATTCCGATTATATATCACAAACTGGGACAGTAACTGGGATTATACATCACATACCGGAACAGTAAATGCGATTATACATCACACAGTGGAACTGTAATTTGGATTATACATCACAAGCTGGGACAGCAAATGGATGTATACATAACACACTGGGTTAATTACTGGGATTATACTTCACAAACTTGGACAGTAACTAGGCTTATACATCACACACTGGGTCAGATACTGGGATTATAACTCAAACACTGAGACAGTAATTGGGATTATATATGACACACTGGTACAGTCACTGGGATTACACATCACACACTGTGACTGCAACTGGGATTATACATCACAAATTGGGACACTTATTGGAATTATACATCACATACTGGGACATTAACTATGAATATACATCATACAATGGGACAGTAATTGGGATTATACATCACACACTAGGACAGTAACTGGGATTGTACATCACAAACTGGAACAGTAACTGGTATTATACATCACACACTGGATCAGTTACTGGGATTATACATCACACACTGGGGCAGTAAATAGGATTATACATCACACACTGGGAATGTAACTGGGATTATACATCACAGGCTGAGACAGTAACTGGGATTATATATCACAAACTGGGACGGTAACTGGGATTATACATCACAGGCTGAGACAGTAACTGGGATTATATATCACAAACTGGGATGGTAAATGGGATTATACATCACAAACTGGGACAGTAACTGGGATTATACATCACTAACTGGGATTATGAGTCACACACTAGGACAGTAACTGGAATTATACGTCAAGAACTGGGACAGTAACTGGGATTATACATCACACACTGCGACAGTAACTGGGATTATCCGTCACACACGGGGACAGGAACTGTGATTATGTATCACAAACTGGGACAGTAACTGGGATTATACATCACACAATGGAACAGTAATTTGGATTATGCTTCACATGCTGGGACAGTAACTGGGATTATACATCACACACTGGGACACTAACTGGGATTATACATCACAACTAGGACAGTAACATGGATTATACATCACAACTGGGAAAGTAACTGGGATTATACGTCACTAACTGAGATTATACATCAAACACTGGGATAGTGACTGGGATTATACATCACAAACTGGGACAGTAACTGGGATTATACATCACACACCGGAACAGTCACTGGGATAATGCATCATACAGTGGGACAGTAATTGGTATTATACATCACACGCTGGGACAGTAACTGTGATTATACATCACAACTGGGACAGTAACTGGGATTATGCATAACAAACTGGGAAAGTAACTGGTATTACACATCATACACTGGGACAGTAACTGGGATTATACACCATACTCTGGGACATTAACCGGTATTAGACATCACAATCTGGGACAATAAATGGGATTATACATCACACACTGGGACTGTAACTGGGATAATATAACAGACAGTGGGAAAATACATCACATACTGGGACAGTAACTGGGATTATACATCACACATTAGGACAGTAAATTGAATTATATATCATGCACTGGGCCAGTAACTGGGATTATCGATCATGCACTGGGACAGTCACTGGGATTATGCCTTAAACTTTGGGACAGTAACTGGGTTTATACATTAAACACTGGGACAGTAATTGGGAAAAAAGATCACAAACTGGGACTGTAACTGGGATTATACTTCACACACTGGGACAGTAACTGAGATTATACATCACACACTGGGACAGTAACTGGGATTATCGATCACACACTGGGACAGTTACTGGGATTATACCTCAAACACTGGGACAGTAACTGGAATTATACATTATACACTGGGACAGTAACTGGGATTATCCATCAAAAACTGGGATAGTAACTGGGATTGCACATCATACACTGGGACAGTAATTCCGATTATATATCACAAACTGGGACAGTAACTGGGATTATACATCACATACCGGAACAGTAAATGCGATTATACATCACACAGTGGAACTGTAATTTGGATTATACATCACATGCTGGGACAGGGAATGGGTGTATACATAACACACTGGGTTAGGTACTGGGATTATACGTCACAAACTAGGACAGTAACTAGGATTATAATCACATGCTGGGTCAGATACTGGGATTATACCTCAGACACTGAGACAGTAATTGGGATTATACATCACACACTGGAACAGTAAATGGGATTACACATCACACACTGTGACTGCAACTGGGATTATACATCACAAATTGGGACACTTATTGGAATTATACATCACATACTGGGACATTAACTATGAATATACATCATACAATGGGACAGTAATTGGGATTATACATCACACACTAGGACAGTAACTGGGATTGTACATCACAAACTGGAACAGTAACTGGTATTATACATCACACACTGGATCAGTTACTGGGATTATACATCACACACTGGGACAGTATATAGGATTATACATCACACACTGGGAATGTAACTGGGATTATACATCAAAGGCTGAGACAGTAACTGGGATTATATATCACAAACTGGGACGGTAACTGGGATTATACATCACAGGCTGAGACAGTAACTGGGATTATATATCACAAACTGGGACGGTAAATGGGATTATACATCACAAACTGGGACAGTAACTGGGATTATACATCATTAACTGGGATTATGAGTCACACACTGGGACAGTAACTGGAATTATACGTCAAGAACTGGGACAGTAACTGGGATTATACATCACACACTGCGACAGTAACTGGGATTATCCATCACACACGGGGACAGGAACTGTGATTATGTATCACAAACTGGGACAGTAACTGGGATTATACATCACACAATGGAACAGTAATTTGGATTATGCTTCACATGCTGGGACAGTAACTGGGATTATACATCACACACTGGGACACTAACTGGGATTATACATCACAACTAGGACAGTAACATGGATTATACATCGCAACTGGGAAAGTAACTGGGATTATACGTCACTAACTGAGATTATACATCAAACGCTGGGATAGTGACTGGGATTATACATCACAAACTGGGACAGTAACTGGGATTATACATCACACACCGGAACAGTCACTGGGATAATGCATCACACAGTGGGACAGTAATTGGTATTATACATCACACGCTGGGACAGTAACTGTGATTATACATCACAACTGGGACAGTAACTGGGATTATGCATAACAAACTGGGAAAGTAACTGGTATTACACATCATACACTGGGACAGGAACTGGGATTATACACCATACTCTGGGACATTAACTGGTATTAGACATCACAATCTGGGACAATAAATGGGATTATACATCACACACTGGGACAGTAACTGGGATAATATAACAGACAGTGGGAAAATACATCACATACTGGGACAGTAACTGGGATTATGCATCACACATTAGGACAGTAAATGGTATTATATATCATGCACTGGGCCAGTAACTGGGATTATCGATCATGCACTGGGACAGTCACTGGGATTATGCCGTAAACTTTGGGACAGTAACTGGGTTTATACATTAAACACTGGGACAGTAATTGGGAAAAAGAGCACAAACTGGAACTGTAACTGGGATTATACATCACACACTGGGACAGTAAATGGGGCTATACATCACACACTGGGACAGTAACTGTGATTATGTATCACAAACTGGGACAGTAACTGGGATTATACATCACACACTGGGACACTAACTGGGATTATACATCACGTCTAGGACAGTAACATGGATTATACATCACAACTGGGAAAGTAACTGGGATTATACGTCACTAACTGGGATTATGAATCACACACTGGGAGAGCAACTGAGATTATACATCACACACTGGGTCAGTAAATGGTATTATATATCACAAACTGGGACAGTAATTGGGATTATATATGACACACTGGGACAGTAACTGGGATTATACATCACACACTGTGACTGTAACTGGGATTATACATCACATACTGGGACAGTAACTAGGATTATACATCACGCACTTCGACTGTAACTGGGATTATATATCGCACACTGGGACAGTAATTGGGATTATATATGACACACTGGTACAGTAACTGGGACAACACATTACACACTGTAACTGTAACTGGGATTATACGTCACAAATTGGGACATTTATTGGAATTATACATCACACACTGGGACATTAACTATGATTATACATCACACAGTGGGAAAGTAATTGGGATTATACATCACACACTAGGACAGTAACTGGGATTGTACATTCCAACCTGAACAGTAACTGGGATTATACATCACACACAGGATCAGTAACTGGGATTATACATCACATGCTGGGACAGTAAATGGGAGTATACATCACACTCTGGGTTAGTTACTGGGATTATACGTCAAAAACCAGGACAGTAAATGGGATTATACATCACACACTGGGCCAGTAACTGGGATTATCGATCACGCACTGGATAAATTACTGGGATTATAGCTTAAACTTTGGGACAGTAACTGGGATAATACATTAAACATTGGGATAGTAACTGGGATGAAAGATCACAAACTGGGATTATACATCACACACTGGGACAGTAACTGGGTTTATACATCACAGGCTGAGACAGTAACTGGGATTCTACATCACAGGCTGAGACAGTAACTGGGATTATACCTCAAACACTGGGACAGTAACTGGGATTATACATTACAACTGGGACAGTAACTGGGATTGTGCATCACAAACTGGGAAAGTAACTGGCATTATACATCATACACTGGGATAGTAACTGGGAATATTCATCACAAACTGAGACAGTATCTGGGATTATACGTCACTAATTTGGATTGTTAATCACACACTGGGACAGTAACTGGGATTATTGATCACGCACTGGGACAGTTACTGGGATTATACCTTAAACTTTGGGACAGTAACTGGGATTATACTTTAAACACTGGGACAGTAAATGGGATTAAAGATCACAAACTGGGACTGTAACTGGGATTATCGATCACGCACTGGGACAGTTACTGGGATTATACCTTAAACTTTGGGACAGTAACTGGGATTATACATTAAACACTGGGACAGTAACTGGGATTATACATTAAACACTGGGACAGTAACTGGGATTAAAGATCACACACTCGGACAGTAACTGGGATTATCGATCACGCACTGGGACAGTTAATGGGATTATACCTTAAACTTTGGGACAGTAACTGGGATTATACATTAAACACTGGGACAGTAACTGGGATTAAAGATCACAAACTGGGACTGTAACTGGGATTATACATCACACACTGGTACAGTAACTGTGATTATACATCACACACTGGGACAGTAAATGGGGCTATACATCACACACTGGGACAGTAATTGGGAATATTCATCACAAACTGAGACAGTATCTGGGATTATACATCACTAATTTGGATCATAAATCACACACTGGGACAGTAACTGTGATTATACATCACACACTGGGACAGTAAATGGGGCTATACATCACACACTGGGACAGTAACTCGGATTATACATCACAACTGGGACAGGAACTGGGATTATACATCACAAAGTCAGATAGTAAGTGGGATTATCCATCACAACAGGGACAGGAACTGGGATTATACATCACAAACTGGGACAGTGACTGGGATTATATATCACACACTGGGACAGTAACTGGGAGGGAACATCATGCACTGGGACAGTGACTGAGATTATACATCACGCACTGGCACAGTATCTCGGATTATACGTCACACACTGGGATACTAATTGGGATTATACATCACACCATAGGACATAACTGGGGTTATACATCTCACATTGGGACAATAGCTGGGATTATACATCACAAACTGGAACTGTAACTGGCATTATACATCAAAAACTGGGACAGTATCTGGGATTATGCATCACACACTGGAACAGTAACTTGGATTATACATCACACTGTAGCATTATACATCACACACTGGGACAGTAACTGGGATTATAAATCAGAACTGGGACAGTAACTGGGGTTATAGATCACAACTGGGAAAGTAACTGGGATTATACATCACTAACTGGGATTATGAATCACACACTGAGACAGCAACTGGGATTATACACCATACACTGGGACAGTGACTGGGATTATACATCACACATTAGGGCAGGAACTGGGATTATACATCACAGACTGGGACAGTAAATGGGATTATATATCAAAAACTGGGACAGTAACTGGGATTATACAACACACACTGGGACAGTAACTGGTTTTATACTTCACACGCTGGGACAGTAACTGGGATTATACATTACAACTGGGACAGTAACTGGGATTATGCATCACAAACTGGGAAAGTAACTGGCATTATACATCATACACTGGGATAGTAACTGGGAATATTCATCACAAACTGGGAAATTAACTGGGATTAGACATCACAATCTGGGACAATAAATGGGATTATACATCACACACTGGAACAGTAACTGGGATTATACATCACACTGTGGCATTATACATCACACACTGGGACAGTAACTGGGATTATACATCTGAACTGGGACAGTAACTGGGGTTATATATCACAACTGGGAAAGTAACTGGGATTATACATCACTAACTAGGATTATGAATCACACATTGGGACAGTAACTGGGATTATACATCATACACTGGGACAGTGACTGGGATTATACATCACACACTAGGACAGGAACTGGGATTATACATCACAGACTGGGACAGTAACTGGGATTATACATCACACACTGGGACAGTAACTGGTATTATACTTCACACGCTGGGACAGTAAATGGGATTATACATTACAACTGGGACACTAACTGGGATTATGCATCACAAACTGGGAAAGTAACTGGCATTATACATCATACACTGGGACAGTAACTGGGATTATACATCATACACTGGGACATTAACTGGGATTAGACATCACAATCTGCGACAATAAATGGGATTATACATCACACACTGGGATAGTAACTGGGAATATACGTCACAAACTGGGACAGTAACTGGGATTATACATCACTAACTCGGATTATGAATCACACAACTGGGACAGGAACTGGGATTATACATCATAAAGTCAGACAGTAAGTGGGATTATCCATCACAACAGGGACAGGAACTGGGATTGTACATCGCAAAGTCGGACATAAACTGGGATTATCTATCACAACTGGGAAAGTAACTGAGTTTGTGCATCACAAACTGGGACAGTAACTGGGATTATACATCACACGCTGGGACAGTAACTGGGATTATATATCACAAACTGGGATGGTAAATGGGATTATACATCACACACTGGGACAGTATTTTGGATTATACATCACAAACTGGGACAGTAACTGGGATTATTCATCGCTAACTGGGATTATGAATCACACACTGGGACAGTAACTGGGATTGCACATCATACACTGGGACAGTAATTGGGATTATACATCACACACTGGGACAGGAACGGTGATTATGTATCACAAACTGGGACAGTAACTGGGATTATACATCACACAGTGGAACAGTAATTTGGATTATACATCACATGCTGGGACAGTAAATGGGAGTATACATTACACTCTGGGTTAGTTACTGGGATTATACGTCACAAACCAGGACAGTAACTGGGATTATACATCACACACTGGGACAGTAAATGGGGCTATACATCACACACTGGGACAGTAACTCGGATTATACATCACAGGCTGAGACAGTAACTTGGGATTATCCATCAAAAACTGGGACAGTAACTGGGATTGCACATCACACACTGGGACAGTAACTGCGATTATATATCACAAACTGGGATAGTAACTGGGATTATACATCACATACCGGAACAGTAAATGCGATTATACATCACACAGTGGAACAGTAATTTGGATTATACATCACACGCTGAGAAAGTAAATGGGTGTATACATAACAAACTGGGTTAGTTACTGGGATTATACGTCACACACTGGGACAGTTACTGGGATTATCCCTCAAACATTGGGACAGTAACTGGGATGATACATTATACACTGGGACAGTAACTGGGATTATGTATCACAAACTGTGACTGTAACTGGGATTATACATCACAAACTTGGACAGTAACTGGGATTATACATCACGCACTTCGACTGTGACTGGGATTATATATCGCACACTGGGACAGTAATTGGGATTATATATGACACACTGGTACAGTAACTGGGATTACACATCACACACTGTGACTGTAACTTGGATTATACGTCACAAATTGGGACACTTATTGGAATTATACATCACACACTGGGACATTAACTATGATTATACATCACACAGTGGGACAGTAAATGGGATTATCCATTACAAACTGGCTCAGTAACCGGGATTATCTATCAAAAACTGGGACAGTAACTGGGATTGCACATCACACACTGTGACTGTAACTTGGATTATACGTCACAAATTGGGACACTTATTGGAATTATACATCACACACTGGGATATTAACTATGATTATACATCACACAGTGGGACAGTAACTGGGATTATCCATCACAAACTGGCTCAGTAACTGGGATTATCTATCAAAAACTGGGACAGTAACTGGGATTGCACATCATACACTGGGACAGAAACTGCGATTATATATCACAAACTGGGACACTAACTGGGATTATACATCACAACTAGGACAGTAACTGGGATTATACATCACAGCTGGGAAGGTAACTGGGATTATACATCACTAACTGGGATAATGAATCACACACTGGGACAGCAACTGAGATTTTAGATCACACACTGGGATAGTGACTGGGATTATACATCACACACTAGGACAGGAACTGGGATTATACATCACACACTGGGACAGTAAATGGAATTATATATCACAAACTGGGACAGTAACTGGGATTATACATCACATACCGGAACTGTCACTGGGATTATGCATCACGCAGTGGGACAGTAATTGGTATTATACATCACACACTGGGACAGTAACTGGAATTATACATCACAGCTGGGACAGTAACTGGGATTATGCATAACAAACTGGGAAGGTAACTGGTATTACACATCATACACTGGGACAGTGACTGGGATTATACATCATACTCTGGGACATTAACTGGTATTAGACATCACAATCTGGGACAATAAATGGGATTATACATCACACACTGGGATAGTAACTGGGAATATACATCACAAGCTGGGACAGTAACTGGGATTATACATCACTAACTCGGATTATGAATCACACACTGGGACAGTAACTGGGATGATACATTACACACTAGGACAGTATCTAGGATTATACATTACCCACTGGGACAATAACTAGGAATATACATCACACACTTGAGCAATAAGTGGAATTATACATCAAAAACTGGGAAAGTAACTGTGATTATACATCACTAACTAGGATTATGAATCACACACTGGGACAACATCTGGTGTTATACATCATACACTGGGGCAGTGACTGGGATTATACATCACACACTAGGACAGGAACTGGGATTATACATCACAGACTGGGACAGTAAATGGGATTATACATCACACACTGGGACAGTAACTGGTATTATACTTCACACGCTGGGACAGTAACTGGGTTTATACATTACAACTGGGACAGTAACTGGGATTATGCATCACACATTGGGAAAGTAACTGGCATTATACATCATACACTGGGACAGTAACTGGGATTATACATCACACACTGGGACATTAACTGGGATTATATATCACACAGTGGGAAAATACATCACACACTGGGATAGTAACTGGGAATATTCATCACAAACTGAGACAGTATCTGGGATTATACATCACTAATTTGGATTATTAATCACACACTGGGACAGTAACTGGGATTATCGATCACGCACTGGGACAGTTACTGGGATTATACCTTAAACTTTGGGACAGTAACTGGGATTATACATTAAACATGGGACAGTTACTGGGATTAAAGATCACAAACTGGGACTGTAACTGGGATTATACATCACACACTGGTACAGTAACTGTGACTATACATCACACACTGGGACAGTAAATGGGGCTATACATCACACACTGGGACAGTATTTTGGAATATTCATCACAAACTGAGACAGTATCTGGGATTATACATCACTAATTTGGATCATGAATCACACACTGGGACAGTAACTGTGATTATACATCACAACACTGGGACAGTAAATGGGGCTATACATCACACACTGGGACAGTAACTCGGATTATACATCACAAACTGGCTCAGTAACTGCGATTATCCATCAAAACCTGGGACAGTAACTGGGATTGCACATCACACACTGGGACAGTAACTGCGATTATATATCACAAACTGGGACAGTAAATGGGATTATACATCACACACTGGGAATGTAATTAGGATAAAACATCATTAACTGGGACCGTAACTGGGATTATACAGCGCAAACCGGGACAGCAACTGGGATTAAAAATCACACACTGGGACAGTAACTGTGTTTATACATGACAGACTGGGATAGTAACTGGGATTATAAATCACACTGGGATAGTAACTGGGATTATCCATCACAACTGGGACAGTAACTGGGATTATACATCACAAACTGGGACAGTAACTGCTATTATACATCACACACTGGGACAGTAACTGGTATTATCCATCACAACTGGGACATTAACTGGGATTATACATCACAAACTGGGACAGTAAATGGGATTATCCATCACAACTGGGATTATGCATCACAAACTGGGACGGTAACTGGTATTATACATCACACCATGGGACAGTAACTTGGATTATACATCACACACTGGGGCTGTAACTGGGATTATACATTAAACACTGGGACATTAACTGGGATTATACATCACACACTGGGACAGTAAATGGGATTATCCATCACAACTGGGACAGGAACTGGGATTATACATCATAAAGTCAGACAGTAAGTGGGATTATCCATCACAACAGGGACAGTTACTGGGATTATCCCTCAAACATTGGGACAGTAACTGGGATGATACATTATACACTGGGACAGTAACTGGGATTATACATCACAAACTGTGACTGTAACTGGGATTATACATCAAACACTGGGACAGTAACTGGGATTATACATCACGCACTTCGACTGTGACTGGGATTATATATCGCACACTGGGACAGTAATTGGGATTATATATGACACACTGGTACAGTAACTGGGATTACACATCACACACTGTGACTGTAACTTGGATTATACGTCACAAATTGGGACACTTATTGGAATTATACATCACACACTGGGACATTAACTATGATTATACATCACACAGTGGGACAGTAAATGGGATTATCCATTACAAACTGGCTCAGTAACCGGGATTATCTATCAAAAACTGGGACAGTAACTGGGATTGCACATCACACACTGTGACTGTAACTTGGATTATACGTCACAAATTGGGACACTTATTGGAATTATACATCACACACTGGGATATTAACTATGATTATACATCACACAGTGGGACAGTAACTGGGATTATCCATCACAAACTGGCTCAGTAACTGGGATTATCTATCAAAAACTGGGACAGTAACTGGGATTGCACATCATACACTGGGACAGAAACTGCGATTATATATCACAAACTGGGACACTAACTGGGATTATACATCACAACTAGGACAGTAACTGGGATTATACATCACAGCTGGGAAGGTAACTGGGATTATACATCACTAACTGGGATAATGAATCACACACTGGGACAGCAACTGAGATTTTAGATCACACACTGGGATAGTGACTGGGATTATACATCACACACTAGGACAGGAACTGGGATTATACATCACACACTGGGACAGTAAATGGAATTATATATCACAAACTGGGACAGTAACTGGGATTATACATCACATACCGGAACTGTCACTGGGATTATGCATCACGCAGTGGGACAGTAATTGGTATTATACATCACACACTGGGACAGTAACTGGAATTATACATCACAGCTGGGACAGTAACTGGGATTATGCATAACAAACTGGGAAGGTAACTGGTATTACACATCATACACTGGGACAGTGACTGGGATTATACATCATACTCTGGGACATTAACTGGTATTAGACATCACAATCTGGGACAATAAATGGGATTATACATCACACACTGGGATAGTAACTGGGAATATACATCACAAGCTGGGACAGTAACTGGGATTATACATCACTAACTCGGATTATGAATCACACACTGGGACAGTAACTGGGATGATACATTACACACTAGGACAGTATCTAGGATTATACATTACCCACTGGGACAATAACTAGGAATATACATCACACACTTGAGCAATAAGTGGAATTATACATCAAAAACTGGGAAAGTAACTGTGATTATACATCACTAACTAGGATTATGAATCACACACTGGGACAACATCTGGTGTTATACATCATACACTGGGGCAGTGACTGGGATTATACATCACACACTAGGACAGGAACTGGGATTATACATCACAGACTGGGACAGTAAATGGGATTATACATCACACACTGGGACAGTAACTGGTATTATACTTCACACGCTGGGACAGTAACTGGGTTTATACATTACAACTGGGACAGTAACTGGGATTATGCATCACACATTGGGAAAGTAACTGGCATTATACATCATACACTGGGACAGTAACTGGGATTATACATCACACACTGGGACATTAACTGGGATTATATATCACACAGTGGGAAAATACATCACACACTGGGATAGTAACTGGGAATATTCATCACAAACTGAGACAGTATCTGGGATTATACATCACTAATTTGGATTATTAATCACACACTGGGACAGTAACTGGGATTATCGATCACGCACTGGGACAGTTACTGGGATTATACCTTAAACTTTGGGACAGTAACTGGGATTATACATTAAACATGGGACAGTTACTGGGATTAAAGATCACAAACTGGGACTGTAACTGGGATTATACATCACACACTGGTACAGTAACTGTGACTATACATCACACACTGGGACAGTAAATGGGGCTATACATCACACACTGGGACAGTATTTTGGAATATTCATCACAAACTGAGACAGTATCTGGGATTATACATCACTAATTTGGATCATGAATCACACACTGGGACAGTAACTGTGATTATACATCACAACACTGGGACAGTAAATGGGGCTATACATCACACACTGGGACAGTAACTCGGATTATACATCACAAACTGGCTCAGTAACTGCGATTATCCATCAAAACCTGGGACAGTAACTGGGATTGCACATCACACACTGGGACAGTAACTGCGATTATATATCACAAACTGGGACAGTAAATGGGATTATACATCACACACTGGGAATGTAATAAGGATAAAACATCATTAACTGGGACCGTAACTGGGATTATACAGCGCAAACCGGGACAGCAACTGGGATTAAAAATCACACACTGGGACAGTAACTGTGTTTATACATGACAGACTGGGATAGTAACTGGGATTATAAATCACACTGGGATAGTAACTGGGATTATCCATCACAACTGGGACAGTAACTGGGATTATACATCACAAACTGGGACAGTAACTGCTATTATACATCACACACTGGGACAGTAACTGGTATTATCCATCACAACTGGGACATTAACTGGGATTATACATCACAAACTGGGACAGTAAATGGGATTATCCATCACAACTGGGATTATGCATCACAAACTGGGACGGTAACTGGTATTATACATCACACCATGGGACAGTAACTTGGATTATACATCACACACTGGGGCTGTAACTGGGATTATACATTAAACACTGGGACATTAACTGGGATTATACATCACACACTGGGACAGTAAATGGGATTATCCATCACAACTGGGACAGGAACTGGGATTATACATCATAAAGTCAGACAGTAAGTGGGATTATCCATCACAACAGGGACAGGAACTGGGATTATACATCGCAAAGTCGGACATAAACTGGGATTATCTATCAAAACTGGGAACGTAACTGGGTTTATGCATCACACAGTGGGACAGTAATTGGGATTATACATCACACGCTGGGACAGTAACTGGGATTGCACATCACACACTGGGACAGTAACTGTGATTATATATCACAAACTGGGACAGTAAATGGGATTATACATCACACACTGGGAATGTAATTAGGATAAAACATCATTAACTGGGACCGTAACTGGGATTATACAGCGCAAACCGGGACAGCAACTGGAATTATAAATCACACACTGGGACAGTAACTGTGTTTATACATGACAGACTGGGATAGTAACTGGGATTATAAATCATACTGGGATAGTAACTGGGATTATCAATCACAACTGGGACAGTAACTGGGATTATGCCTCGCAAACTGGGACAGTAACTGCTATTATACATCACACACTGGGACAGTAACTGGTATTATCCATCACAACTGGGACATTAACTGGGATTATACATCACAAACTGGGACAGTAAATGGGATTATCCATCACAACTGGGATAGCAACTGGGATTATGCATCACAAACTGGGACAGTAACTGGTATTATACATCACACCCTGGGACCGTAACTTGGATTATACATCACACACTGGGGCTGTAACTGGGATTATACATTAAACACTGGGACTTTAACTGGGATTATATACCACACACTGGGACAGTAAATGGCAATATCCATCACAACTGGGATAGCAACTGCGATTATACATCACAAACTGGGATAGTAACTGATATTATACATCACACGCTGGGACAGTAACTTGGATTATACACCACAAACTGGGGCTGTAACTGGGATTATACATTAAACATTGGGACATTAAATGGGATTATACACAACAGACTGGGGCAGTAAGTGGGATTATACATCACAACTGGGACAGGAACTGGGATTATACATCATAAAGTCAGACAGTAAGTGGGATTATCCATCACAACAGGGACAGGAACTGGGATTATACATCGCAAAGTCGGACATAAACTGGGATTATCTATCACAACTGGGAAAGTAACTGGGTTTATGCATCACAAACTGGGACAGTAACTGGGATTATATGTCACACGCTGGGACAGTAAGTGGGATTATATATCACACACTGGGACAGTAACTGGGATTATCCATCACAAACTGGCTCAGTAACTGTGATTATCCATCAAAAACTGGGACAGTAACTGGGATTGCACATTATACACTGGGACTGTAACTGCGATTATATATCACAAACTGGGACAGTAACTGTGATTATAGATCACATACCGGAACAGTAAATGCGATTATACATCACACAGTGGAACAGTAATTTGGATTATACATCACACGCTGAGACAGTAAATGGGTGTATACATAACAAACTGGGTTAGTTACTGGGATTATACGTCACAAACTAGGAGAGTAACTAGGAATAAACATCACACACTGGGTCAGATACTGGGATTATACATCACACACTGGGACAGTAACTGGGATTATCCCTCAAACACTGGGACAGTAACTGGGATTATACATTATACACTGGGACAGTAACTGGGATTATACATCACAAACTGGGTCATATGCTGGGATTATACCTCACACACTGGGACACTAACTGGGATTATCGATCACACACTGGGACAGTTACTGGGATTATCCCTCAAACACTGGGACAGTAACTGGGATTATACATTATACACTGGGACAGTAACTGGGATTATACATCACAAACTGTGACTGTAACTGGGATTATACATCACACACTGGGACAGTAACTGGGATTATACATCACGCACTTCGACTGTAACTGGGATTATATATCGCAAACTGGGACAGTAATTGGGATTATATATGACACACTGGTACAGTAACTGGGATTACACATTACACACTGTGACTGTAACTGGGATTATACGTCAGAAATTGGGACATTTATTGGAATTATACATCACACACTGGGACATTAACTATGATTATACATCACACAGTGGGACAGTAATTGGGATTATACATCACACACTAGGACAGTAACTGGGATTGTACATTACAAACTGGAACAGTAACTGGGATTATACAGCCCACACTCGATCAGTAACTGGGATTATACATCACACACTGGGACAGTAAATGGGATTATACATCACACACTGGGAATGCAATTAGGAGTATACATCATTAACTGGGACGGTAACTGGGATTATACAGCACAAACCGGGACAGCAACTGGGATTATAAATCACCCACTGGGACAGTAACTGGGTTGATACATGACAGACTGGGACAGTAACTGGGATTATACATCACACTGGGATAGTAACTGTGATTATCCATCACAACTGGGACAGTAACTGGGATTATGCCTCACAAACTGGGACAGTAACTGCTATTATACATCACACACTGGGACAGTAACTGGTATTATCCATCACAACTGGGACATTAACTGGGATTATACATCACAAACTGGGACAGTAAATGGGATTATCCATCACAACTGGGATTATGCATCACAAACTGGGACAGTAACTGGTATTATACATCAAACCATGGGACAGTAACTTGGATTATACATCACACACTGGGGCTGTAACTGGGATTATACATTAAACACTGGGACATTAACTGGGATTATACATCACACACTGGGACAGTAAATGGGATTATCCATCACAACTGGGACAGGAACTGGGATTATACATCATAAAGTCAGACAGTAAGTGGGATTATCCATCACAACAGGGACAGGAACTGGGATTGTACATCGCAAAGTCGGACATAAACTGGGATTATCTATCACAACTGGGAAAGTAACTGAGTTTGTGCATCACAAACTGGGACAGTAACTGGGATTATACATCACACGCTGGGACAGTAACTGGGATTATATATCACAAACTGGGATCGTAAATGGGATTATACATCACACACTGGGACAGTATTTTGGATTATACATCACAAACTGGGACAGTAACTGGGATTATTCATCGCTAACTGGGATTATGAATCACACACTGGGACAGTAACTGGGATTGCACATCATACACTGGGACAGTAATTGGGATTATACATCACACACTGGGACAGGAATGGTGATTATGTATCACAAACTGGGACAGTAACTGGGATTATACATCACACAGTGGAACAGTAATTTGGATTATACATCACATGCTGGGACAGTAAATGGGAGTATACATTACACTCTGGGTTAGTTACTGGGATTATACGTCACAAACCAGGACAGTAACTGGGATTATACATCACACACTGGGACAGTAAATGGGGCTATACATCACACACTGGGACAGTAACTCGGATTATACATCACAGGCTGAGACAGTAACTTGGGATTATCCATCAAAAACTGGGACAGTAACTGGGATTGCACATCACACACTGGGACAGTAACTGCGATTATATATCACAAACTGGGATAGTAACTGGGATTATACATCACATACCGGAACAGTAAATGCGATTATACATCACACAGCGGAACAGTAATTTGGATTATACATCACACGCTGAGACAGTAAATGGGTGTATACATAACAAACTGGGTTAGTTACTGGGATTATACGTCACAAACTAGGAGAGTAACTAGGACTATTCATCACACACTGGGTCAGATACTGGGATTATACATCACACACTGGGACAGTAAATGGGATTATCGATCACACACTGGGACAGTTACTGGGATTATCCCTCAAACATTGGGACAGTAACTGGGATGATACATTATACACTGGGACAGTAACTGGGATTATACATCACAAACTGTGACTGTAACTGGGATTATACATCAAACACTGGGACAGTAACTGGGATTATACATCACGCACTTCGACTGTGACTGGGATTATATATCGCACACTGGGACAGTAATTGGGATTATATATGACACACTGGTACAGTAACTGGGATTACACATCACACACTGTGACTGTAACTTGGATTATACGTCACAAATTGGGACACTTATTGGAATTATACATCACACACTGGGACATTAACTATGATTATACATCACACAGTGGGACAGTAAATGGGATTATCCATTACAAACTGGCTCAGTAACCGGGATTATCTATCAAAAACTGGGACAGTAACTGGGATTGCACATCACACACTGTGACTGTAACTTGGATTATACGTCACAAATTGGGACACTTATTGGAATTATACATCACACACTGGGATATTAACTATGATTATACATCACACAGTGGGACAGTAACTGGGATTATCCATCACAAACTGGCTCAGTAACTGGGATTATCTATCAAAAACTGGGACAGTAACTGGGATTGCACATCATACACTGGGACAGAAACTGCGATTATATATCACAAACTGGGACACTAACTGGGATTATACATCACAACTAGGACAGTAACTGGGATTATACATCACAGCTGGGAAGGTAACTGGGATTATACATCACTAACTGGGATAATGAATCACACACTGGGACAGCAACTGAGATTTTAGATCACACACTGGGATAGTGACTGGGATTATACATCACACACTAGGACAGGAACTGGGATTATACATCACACACTGGGACAGTAAATGGAATTATATATCACAAACTGGGACAGTAACTGGGATTATACATCACATACCGGAACTGTCACTGGGATTATGCATCACGCAGTGGGACAGTAATTGGTATTATACATCACACACTGGGACAGTAACTGGAATTATACATCACAGCTGGGACAGTAACTGGGATTATGCATAACAAACTGGGAAGGTAACTGGTATTACACATCATACACTGGGACAGTAACTGGGATTATACATCATACTCTGGGACATTAACTGGTATTAGACATCACAATCTGGGACAATAAATGGGATTATACATCACACACTGGGATAGTAACTGGGAATATACATCACAAGCTGGGACAGTAACTGGGATTATACATCACTAACTCGGATTATGAATCACACACTGGGACAGTAACTGGGATGCTACATTACACACTAGGACAGTATCTAGGATTATACATTACCCACTGGGACAATAACTAGGAATATACATCACACACTTGAGCAATAAGTGGAATTATACATCAAAAACTGGGAAAGTAACTGTGATTATACATCACTAACTAGGATTATGAATCACACACTGGGACAACATCTGGTGTTATACATCATACACTGGGGCAGTGACTGGGATTATACATCACACACTAGGACAGGAACTGGGATTATACATCACAGACTGGGACAGTAAATGGGATTATACATCACACACTGGGACAGTAACTGGTATTATACTTCACACGCTGGGACAGTAACTGGGTTTATACATTACAACTGGGACAGTAACTGGGATTATGCATCACACATTGGGAAAGTAACTGGCATTATACATCATACACTGGGACAGTAACTGGGATTATACATCACACACTGGGACATTAACTGGGATTATATATCACACAGTGGGAAAATACATCACACACTGGGATAGTAACTGGGAATATTCATCACAAACTGAGACAGTATCTGGGATTATACATCACTAATTTGGATTATTAATCACACACTGGGACAGTAACTGGGATTATCGATCACGCACTGGGACAGTTACTGGGATTATACCTTAAACTTTGGGACAGTAACTGGGATTATACATTAAACATGGGACAGTTACTGGGATTAAAGATCACAAACTGGGACTGTAACTGGGATTATACATCACACACTGGTACAGTAACTGTGACTATACATCACACACTGGGACAGTAAATGGGGCTATACATCACACACTGGGACAGTATTTTGGAATATTCATCACAAACTGAGACAGTATCTGGGATTATACATCACTAATTTGGATCATGAATCACACACTGGGACAGTAACTGTGATTATACATCACAACACTGGGACAGTAAATGGGGCTATACATCACACACTGGGACAGTAACTCGGATTATACATCACAAACTGGCTCAGTAACTGCGATTATCCATCAAAACCTGGGACAGTAACTGGGATTGCACATCACACACTGGGACAGTAACTGCGATTATATATCACAAACTGGGACAGTAAATGGGATTATACATCACACACTGGGAATGTAATTAGGATAAAACATCATTAACTGGGACCGTAACTGGGATTATACAGCGCAAACCGGGACAGCAACTGGGATTAAAAATCACACACTGGGACAGTAACTGTGTTTATACATGACAGACTGGGATAGTAACTGGGATTATAAATCACACTGGGATAGTAACTGGGATTATCCATCACAACTGGGACAGTAACTGGGATTATACATCACAAACTGGGACAGTAACTGCTATTATACATCACACACTGGGACAGTAACTGGTATTATCCATCACAACTGGGACATTAACTGGGATTATACATCACAAACTGGGACAGTAAATGGGATTATCCATCACAACTGGGATTATGCATCACAAACTGGGACGGTAACTGGTATTATACATCACACCATGGGACAGTAACTTGGATTATACATCACACACTGGGGCTGTAACTGGGATTATACATTAAACACTGGGACATTAACTGGGATTATACATCACACACTGGGACAGTAAATGGGATTATCCATCACAACTGGGACAGGAACTGGGATTATACATCATAAAGTCAGACAGTAAGTGGGATTATCCATCACAACAGGGACAGTTACTGGGATTATCCCTCAAACATTGGGACAGTAACTGGGATGATACATTATACACTGGGACAGTAACTGGGATTATACATCACAAACTGTGACTGTAACTGGGATTATACATCAAACACTGGGACAGTAACTGGGATTATACATCACGCACTTCGACTGTGACTGGGATTATATATCGCACACTGGGACAGTAATTGGGATTATATATGACACACTGGTACAGTAACTGGGATTACACATCACACACTGTGACTGTAACTTGGATTATACGTCACAAATTGGGACACTTATTGGAATTATACATCACACACTGGGACATTAACTATGATTATACATCACACAGTGGGACAGTAAATGGGATTATCCATTACAAACTGGCTCAGTAACCGGGATTATCTATCAAAAACTGGGACAGTAACTGGGATTGCACATCACACACTGTGACTGTAACTTGGATTATACGTCACAAATTGGGACACTTATTGGAATTATACATCACACACTGGGATATTAACTATGATTATACATCACACAGTGGGACAGTAACTGGGATTATCCATCACAAACTGGCTCAGTAACTGGGATTATCTATCAAAAACTGGGACAGTAACTGGGATTGCACATCATACACTGGGACAGAAACTGCGATTATATATCACAAACTGGGACACTAACTGGGATTATACATCACAACTAGGACAGTAACTGGGATTATACATCACAGCTGGGAAGGTAACTGGGATTATACATCACTAACTGGGATAATGAATCACACACTGGGACAGCAACTGAGATTTTAGATCACACACTGGGATAGTGACTGGGATTATACATCACACACTAGGACAGGAACTGGGATTATACATCACACACTGGGACAGTAAATGGAATTATATATCACAAACTGGGACAGTAACTGGGATTATACATCACATACCGGAACTGTCACTGGGATTATGCATCACGCAGTGGGACAGTAATTGGTATTATACATCACACACTGGGACAGTAACTGGAATTATACATCACAGCTGGGACAGTAACTGGGATTATGCATAACAAACTGGGAAGGTAACTGGTATTACACATCATACACTGGGACAGTGACTGGGATTATACATCATACTCTGGGACATTAACTGGTATTAGACATCACAATCTGGGACAATAAATGGGATTATACATCACACACTGGGATAGTAACTGGGAATATACATCACAAGCTGGGACAGTAACTGGGATTATACATCACTAACTCGGATTATGAATCACACACTGGGACAGTAACTGGGATGATACATTACACACTAGGACAGTATCTAGGATTATACATTACCCACTGGGACAATAACTAGGAATATACATCACACACTTGAGCAATAAGTGGAATTATACATCAAAAACTGGGAAAGTAACTGTGATTATACATCACTAACTAGGATTATGAATCACACACTGGGACAACATCTGGTGTTATACATCATACACTGGGGCAGTGACTGGGATTATACATCACACACTAGGACAGGAACTGGGATTATACATCACAGACTGGGACAGTAAATGGGATTATACATCACACACTGGGACAGTAACTGGTATTATACTTCACACGCTGGGACAGTAACTGGGTTTATACATTACAACTGGGACAGTAACTGGGATTATGCATCACACATTGGGAAAGTAACTGGCATTATACATCATACACTGGGACAGTAACTGGGATTATACATCACACACTGGGACATTAACTGGGATTATATATCACACAGTGGGAAAATACATCACACACTGGGATAGTAACTGGGAATATTCATCACAAACTGAGACAGTATCTGGGATTATACATCACTAATTTGGATTATTAATCACACACTGGGACAGTAACTGGGATTATCGATCACGCACTGGGACAGTTACTGGGATTATACCTTAAACTTTGGGACAGTAACTGGGATTATACATTAAACATGGGACAGTTACTGGGATTAAAGATCACAAACTGGGACTGTAACTGGGATTATACATCACACACTGGTACAGTAACTGTGACTATACATCACACACTGGGACAGTAAATGGGGCTATACATCACACACTGGGACAGTATTTTGGAATATTCATCACAAACTGAGACAGTATCTGGGATTATACATCACTAATTTGGATCATGAATCACACACTGGGACAGTAACTGTGATTATACATCACAACACTGGGACAGTAAATGGGGCTATACATCACACACTGGGACAGTAACTCGGATTATACATCACAAACTGGCTCAGTAACTGCGATTATCCATCAAAACCTGGGACAGTAACTGGGATTGCACATCACACACTGGGACAGTAACTGCGATTATATATCACAAACTGGGACAGTAAATGGGATTATACATCACACACTGGGAATGTAATAAGGATAAAACATCATTAACTGGGACCGTAACTGGGATTATACAGCGCAAACCGGGACAGCAACTGGGATTAAAAATCACACACTGGGACAGTAACTGTGTTTATACATGACAGACTGGGATAGTAACTGGGATTATAAATCACACTGGGATAGTAACTGGGATTATCCATCACAACTGGGACAGTAACTGGGATTATACATCACAAACTGGGACAGTAACTGCTATTATACATCACACACTGGGACAGTAACTGGTATTATCCATCACAACTGGGACATTAACTGGGATTATACATCACAAACTGGGACAGTAAATGGGATTATCCATCACAACTGGGATTATGCATCACAAACTGGGACGGTAACTGGTATTATACATCACACCATGGGACAGTAACTTGGATTATACATCACACACTGGGGCTGTAACTGGGATTATACATTAAACACTGGGACATTAACTGGGATTATACATCACACACTGGGACAGTAAATGGGATTATCCATCACAACTGGGACAGGAACTGGGATTATACATCATAAAGTCAGACAGTAAGTGGGATTATCCATCACAACAGGGACAGGAACTGGGATTATACATCGCAAAGTCGGACATAAACTGGGATTATCTATCAAAACTGGGAACGTAACTGGGTTTATGCATCACACAGTGGGACAGTAATTGGGATTATACATCACACGCTGGGACAGTAACTGGGATTGCACATCACACACTGGGACAGTAACTGTGATTATATATCACAAACTGGGACAGTAAATGGGATTATACATCACACACTGGGAATGTAATTAGGATAAAACATCATTAACTGGGACCGTAACTGGGATTATACAGCGCAAACCGGGACAGCAACTGGAATTATAAATCACACACTGGGACAGTAACTGTGTTTATACATGACAGACTGGGATAGTAACTGGGATTATAAATCATACTGGGATAGTAACTGGGATTATCAATCACAACTGGGACAGTAACTGGGATTATGCCTCGCAAACTGGGACAGTAACTGCTATTATACATCACACACTGGGACAGTAACTGGTATTATCCATCACAACTGGGACATTAACTGGGATTATACATCACAAACTGGGACAGTAAATGGGATTATCCATCACAACTGGGATAGCAACTGGGATTATGCATCACAAACTGGGACAGTAACTGGTATTATACATCACACCCTGGGACCGTAACTTGGATTATACATCACACACTGGGGCTGTAACTGGGATTATACATTAAACACTGGGACTTTAACTGGGATTATATACCACACACTGGGACAGTAAATGGCAATATCCATCACAACTGGGATAGCAACTGCGATTATACATCACAAACTGGGATAGTAACTGATATTATACATCACACGCTGGGACAGTAACTTGGATTATACACCACAAACTGGGGCTGTAACTGGGATTATACATTAAACATTGGGACATTAAATGGGATTATACACAACAGACTGGGGCAGTAAGTGGGATTATACATCACAACTGGGACAGGAACTGGGATTATACATCATAAAGTCAGACAGTAAGTGGGATTATCCATCACAACAGGGACAGGAACTGGGATTATACATCGCAAAGTCGGACATAAACTGGGATTATCTATCACAACTGGGAAAGTAACTGGGTTTATGCATCACAAACTGGGACAGTAACTGGGATTATATGTCACACGCTGGGACAGTAAGTGGGATTATATATCACACACTGGGACAGTAACTGGGATTATCCATCACAAACTGGCTCAGTAACTGTGATTATCCATCAAAAACTGGGACAGTAACTGGGATTGCACATTATACACTGGGACTGTAACTGCGATTATATATCACAAACTGGGACAGTAACTGTGATTATAGATCACATACCGGAACAGTAAATGCGATTATACATCACACAGTGGAACAGTAATTTGGATTATACATCACACGCTGAGACAGTAAATGGGTGTATACATAACAAACTGGGTTAGTTACTGGGATTATACGTCACAAACTAGGAGAGTAACTAGGAATAAACATCACACACTGGGTCAGATACTGGGATTATACATCACACACTGGGACAGTAACTGGGATTATCCCTCAAACACTGGGACAGTAACTGGGATTATACATTATACACTGGGACAGTAACTGGGATTATACATCACAAACTGGGTCATATGCTGGGATTATACCTCACACACTGGGACACTAACTGGGATTATCGATCACACACTGGGACAGTTACTGGGATTATCCCTCAAACACTGGGACAGTAACTGGGATTATACATTATACACTGGGACAGTAACTGGGATTATACATCACAAACTGTGACTGTAACTGGGATTATACATCACACACTGGGACAGTAACTGGGATTATACATCACGCACTTCGACTGTAACTGGGATTATATATCGCAAACTGGGACAGTAATTGGGATTATATATGACACACTGGTACAGTAACTGGGATTACACATTACACACTGTGACTGTAACTGGGATTATACGTCAGAAATTGGGACATTTATTGGAATTATACATCACACACTGGGACATTAACTATGATTATACATCACACAGTGGGACAGTAATTGGGATTATACATCACACACTAGGACAGTAACTGGGATTGTACATTACAAACTGGAACAGTAACTGGGATTATACAGCCCACACTCGATCAGTAACTGGGATTATACATCACACACTGGGACAGTAAATGGGATTATACATCACACACTGGGAATGCAATTAGGAGTATACATCATTAACTGGGACGGTAACTGGGATTATACAGCACAAACCGGGACAGCAACTGGGATTATAAATCACCCACTGGGACAGTAACTGGGTTGATACATGACAGACTGGGACAGTAACTGGGATTATACATCACACTGGGATAGTAACTGTGATTATCCATCACAACTGGGACAGTAACTGGGATTATGCCTCACAAACTGGGACAGTAACTGCTATTATACATCACACACTGGGACAGTAACTGGTATTATCCATCACAACTGGGACATTAACTGGGATTATACATCACAAACTGGGACAGTAAATGGGATTATCCATCACAACTGGGATTATGCATCACAAACTGGGACAGTAACTGGTATTATACATCAAACCATGGGACAGTAACTTGGATTATACATCACACACTGGGGCTGTAACTGGGATTATACATTAAACACTGGGACATTAACTGGGATTATACATCACACACTGGGACAGTAAATGGGATTATCCATCACAACTGGGACAGGAACTGGGATTATACATCATAAAGTCAGACAGTAAGTGGGATTATCCATCACAACAGGGACAGGAACTGGGATTGTACATCGCAAAGTCGGACATAAACTGGGATTATCTATCACAACTGGGAAAGTAACTGAGTTTGTGCATCACAAACTGGGACAGTAACTGGGATTATACATCACACGCTGGGACAGTAACTGGGATTATATATCACAAACTGGGATCGTAAATGGGATTATACATCACACACTGGGACAGTATTTTGGATTATACATCACAAACTGGGACAGTAACTGGGATTATTCATCGCTAACTGGGATTATGAATCACACACTGGGACAGTAACTGGGATTGCACATCATACACTGGGACAGTAATTGGGATTATACATCACACACTGGGACAGGAATGGTGATTATGTATCACAAACTGGGACAGTAACTGGGATTATACATCACACAGTGGAACAGTAATTTGGATTATACATCACATGCTGGGACAGTAAATGGGAGTATACATTACACTCTGGGTTAGTTACTGGGATTATACGTCACAAACCAGGACAGTAACTGGGATTATACATCACACACTGGGACAGTAAATGGGGCTATACATCACACACTGGGACAGTAACTCGGATTATACATCACAGGCTGAGACAGTAACTTGGGATTATCCATCAAAAACTGGGACAGTAACTGGGATTGCACATCACACACTGGGACAGTAACTGCGATTATATATCACAAACTGGGATAGTAACTGGGATTATACATCACATACCGGAACAGTAAATGCGATTATACATCACACAGCGGAACAGTAATTTGGATTATACATCACACGCTGAGACAGTAAATGGGTGTATACATAACAAACTGGGTTAGTTACTGGGATTATACGTCACAAACTAGGAGAGTAACTAGGACTATTCATCACACACTGGGTCAGATACTGGGATTATACATCACACACTGGGACAGTAAATGGGATTATCGATCACACACTGGGACAGTTACTGGGATTATCCCTCAAACATTGGGACAGTAACTGGGATGATACATTATACACTGGGACAGTAACTGGGATTATACATCACAAACTGTGACTGTAACTGGGATTATACATCAAACACTGGGACAGTAACTGGGATTATACATCACGCACTTCGACTGTGACTGGGATTATATATCGCACACTGGGACAGTAATTGGGATTATATATGACACACTGGTACAGTAACTGGGATTACACATCACACACTGTGACTGTAACTTGGATTATACGTCACAAATTGGGACACTTATTGGAATTATACATCACACACTGGGACATTAACTATGATTATACATCACACAGTGGGACAGTAAATGGGATTATCCATTACAAACTGGCTCAGTAACCGGGATTATCTATCAAAAACTGGGACAGTAACTGGGATTGCACATCACACACTGTGACTGTAACTTGGATTATACGTCACAAATTGGGACACTTATTGGAATTATACATCACACACTGGGATATTAACTATGATTATACATCACACAGTGGGACAGTAACTGGGATTATCCATCACAAACTGGCTCAGTAACTGGGATTATCTATCAAAAACTGGGACAGTAACTGGGATTGCACATCATACACTGGGACAGAAACTGCGATTATATATCACAAACTGGGACACTAACTGGGATTATACATCACAACTAGGACAGTAACTGGGATTATACATCACAGCTGGGAAGGTAACTGGGATTATACATCACTAACTGGGATAATGAATCACACACTGGGACAGCAACTGAGATTTTAGATCACACACTGGGATAGTGACTGGGATTATACATCACACACTAGGACAGGAACTGGGATTATACATCACACACTGGGACAGTAAATGGAATTATATATCACAAACTGGGACAGTAACTGGGATTATACATCACATACCGGAACTGTCACTGGGATTATGCATCACGCAGTGGGACAGTAATTGGTATTATACATCACACACTGGGACAGTAACTGGAATTATACATCACAGCTGGGACAGTAACTGGGATTATGCATAACAAACTGGGAAGGTAACTGGTATTACACATCATACACTGGGACAGTAACTGGGATTATACATCATACTCTGGGACATTAACTGGTATTAGACATCACAATCTGGGACAATAAATGGGATTATACATCACACACTGGGATAGTAACTGGGAATATACATCACAAGCTGGGACAGTAACTGGGATTATACATCACTAACTCGGATTATGAATCACACACTGGGACAGTAACTGGGATGATACATTACACACTAGGACAGTATCTAGGATTATACATTACCCACTGGGACAATAACTAGGAATATACATCACACACTTGAGCAATAAGTGGAATTATACATCAAAAACTGGGAAAGTAACTGTGATTATACATCACTAACTAGGATTATGAATCACACACTGGGACAACATCTGGTGTTATACATCATACACTGGGGCAGTGACTGGGATTATACATCACACACTAGGACAGGAACTGGGATTATACATCACAGACTGGGACAGTAAATGGGATTATACATCACACACTGGGACAGTAACTGGTATTATACTTCACACGCTGGGACAGTAACTGGGTTTATACATTACAACTGGGACAGTAACTGGGATTATGCATCACACATTGGGAAAGTAACTGGCATTATACATCATACACTGGGACAGTAACTGGGATTATACATCACACACTGGGACATTAACTGGGATTATATATCACACAGTGGGAAAATACATCACACACTGGGATAGTAACTGGGAATATTCATCACAAACTGAGACAGTATCTGGGATTATACATCACTAATTTGGATTATTAATCACACACTGGGACAGTAACTGGGATTATCGATCACGCACTGGGACAGTTACTGGGATTATACCTTAAACTTTGGGACAGTAACTGGGATTATACATTAAACATGGGACAGTTACTGGGATTAAAGATCACAAACTGGGACTGTAACTGGGATTATACATCACACACTGGTACAGTAACTGTGACTATACATCACACACTGGGACAGTAAATGGGGCTATACATCACACACTGGGACAGTATTTTGGAATATTCATCACAAACTGAGACAGTATCTGGGATTATACATCACTAATTTGGATCATGAATCACACACTGGGACAGTAACTGTGATTATACATCACAACACTGGGACAGTAAATGGGGCTATACATCACACACTGGGACAGTAACTCGGATTATACATCACAAACTGGCTCAGTAACTGCGATTATCCATCAAAACCTGGGACAGTAACTGGGATTGCACATCACACACTGGGACAGTAACTGCGATTATATATCACAAACTGGGACAGTAAATGGGATTATACATCACACACTGGGAATGTAATTAGGATAAAACATCATTAACTGGGACCGTAACTGGGATTATACAGCGCAAACCGGGACAGCAACTGGGATTAAAAATCACACACTGGGACAGTAACTGTGTTTATACATGACAGACTGGGATAGTAACTGGGATTATAAATCACACTGGGATAGTAACTGGGATTATCCATCACAACTGGGACAGTAACTGGGATTATGCCTCATAACCTGGGACAGTAACTGCTAATATACATCACACACTGCGACAGTAACTGGTATTATCCATCACAACTGGGACATTAACTGGGATTATATATCACAAACAGGGACAGTAAATGGGATTATCCATCACAACTGGGATAGCAACTGGGATTATGCATTACAAACTGGGAAAGTAACTGGTATTATACATCACACCCTGGGACAGTAACTTGGATTATACATCACACACTGGGGCTGTAACTGGGACTATACATTAAACACTGGGACTTTAACTGGGATTATATACCACACACTGGGACAGTAAATGGCAATATCCATCACAACTGGGATAGCAACTGGGATTATGCATCACTAACTGGGACAGTAACTGATATTATACATCACACACTGGGACAGTAACTTGGATTATACACCACAAACTGGGACTATAACTGGGATTATACATTAAACATTGGGACATTAAATGGGATTATACACCACACACTGGGGCAGTAAGTGGGATTATCCATCACAACTGGGACAGGAACTGGGATTATACATCACAAAGTCAGACAGTAAATGGGATTATCCATCACAACAGGGACAGGAACTGGGATTATACATCACAAACTGGGACAGTAACTGCTATTATACATCACACACTGGGACAGTAACTGGTATTATCCATCACAACTGGGACATTAACTGGTATTATACATCACAAACTGGTACAGTAAATGGGATTATCCATCACAACTGGGATTATGCATCACAAACTGGCACAGTAACTGGTATTATACATCACACCATGGGACAGTAACTTGGATTATACATCACACACTGGGGCTGTAACTGGGATTATACATTAAACACTGGGACATTAACTGGGATTATACATCACACACTGGGACAGTAAATGGGATTATCCATCACAACTGGGACAGGAACTGGGATTATACATCATAAAGTCAGACAGTAAGTGGGATTATCCATCACAACAGGGACAGGAACTGGGATTATACATCGCAAAGTTGGACATAAACTGGGATTATCTATCAAAACTGGGAACGTAACTGGGTTTATGCATCACACAGTGGGACAGTAATTGGGATTATACATCACACGCTGGGACAGTAACTGGGATTGCACATCACACACTGGGACAGTAACTGCGATTATATATCACAAACTGGGACAGTAAATGGGATTATACATCACACACTGGGAATGTAATTAGGATAAAACATCATTAACTGGGACCGTAACTGGGATTATACAGCGCAAACCGGGACAGCAACTGGGATTATAAATCACACACTGGGACAGTAACTGTGTTTATACATGACAGACTGGGATAGTAACTGGGATTATAAATCATACTGGGATAGTAACTGGGATTATCAATCACAACTGGGACAGTAACTGGGATTATGCCTCGCAAACTGGGACAGTAACTGCTATTATACATCACACACTGGGACAGTAACTGGTATTATCCATCACAACTGGGACATTAACTGGGATTATACATCACAAACTGGGACAGTAAATGGGATTATCCATCACAACTGGGATAGCAACTGGGATTATGCATCACAAACTGGGACAGTAACTGGTATTATACATCACACCCTGGGACAGTAACTTGGATTATACATCACACACTGGGGCTGTAACTGGGATTATACATTAAACACTGGGACTTTAACTGGGATTATATACCACACACTGGGACAGTAAATGGCAATATCCATCACAACTGGGATAGCAACTGCGATTATACATCACAAACTGGGATAGTAACTGATATTATACATCACACGCTGGGACAGTAACTTGGATTATACACCACAAACTGGGGCTGTAACTGGGATTATACATTAAACATTGGGACATTAAATGGGATTATACACAACAGACTGGGGCAGTAAGTGGGATTATACATCACAACTGGGACAGGAACTGGGATTATACATCATAAAGTCAGACAGTAAGTGGGATTATCCATCACAACAGGGACAGGAACTGGGATTATACATCGCAAAGTCGGACATAAACTGGGATTATCTATCACAACTGGGAAAGTAACTGGGTTTATGCATCACAAACTGGGACAGTAACTGGGATTATATGTCACACGCTGGGACAGTAAGTGGGATTATATATCACACACTGGGACAGTAACTGGGATTATCCATCACAAACTGGCTCAGTAACTGTGATTATCCATCAAAAACTGGGACAGTAACTGGGATTGCACATTATACACTGGGACTGTAACTGCGATTATATATCACAAACTGGGACAGTAACTGTGATTATAGATCACATACCGGAACAGTAAATGCGATTATACATCACACAGTGGAACAGTAATTTGGATTATACATCACACGCTGAGACAGTAAATGGGTGTATATATAACAAACTGGGTTAGTTACTGGGATTATACGTCACAAACTAGGAGAGTAACTAGGAATAAACATCACACACTGGGTCAGATACTGGGATTATACATCACACACTGGGACAGTAACTGGGATTATCCCTCAAACACTGGGACAGTAACTGGGATTATACATTATACACTGGGACAGTAACTGGGATTATACATCACAAACTGGGTCATATGCTGGGATTATACCTCACACACTGGGACACTAACTGGGATTATCGATCACACACTGGGACAGTTACTGGGATTATCCCTCAAACACTGGGACAGTAACTGGGATTATACATTATACACTGGGACAGTAACTGGGATTATACATCACAAACTGTGACTGTAACTGGGATTATACATCACACACTGGGACAGTAACTGGGATTATACATCACGCACTTCGACTGTAACTGGGATTATATATCGCAAACTGGGACAGTAATTGGGATTATATATGACACACTGGTACAGTAACTGGGATTACACATTACACATTGTGACTGTAACTGGGATTATACGTCAGAAATTGGGACATTTATTGGAATTATACATCACACACTGGGACATTAACTATGATTATACATCACACAGTGGGACAGTAATTGGGATTATACATCACACACTAGGACAGTAACTGGGATTGTACATTACAAACTGGAACAGTAACTGGGATTATACAGCCCACACTCGATCAGTAACTGGGATTATACATCACACACTGGGACAGTAAATGGGATTATACATCACACACTGGGAATGTAATTAGGAGTATACATCATTAACTGGGACCGTAACTGGGATTATACAGCACAAACCGGGACAGCAACTGGGATTATAAATCACCCACTGGGACAGTAACTGGGTTGATACATGACAGACTGGGACAGTAACTGGGATTATACATCACACTGGGATAGTAACTGTGATTATCCATCACAACTGGGACAGTAACTGGGATTATGCCTCACAAACTGGGACAGTAACTGCTATTATACATCACACACTGGGACAGTAACTGGTATTATCTATCACAACTGGGACATTAACTGGGATTATACATCACAAACTGGGACAGTAAATGGGATTATCCATCACAACTGGGATTATGCATCACAAACTGGGACGGTAACTGGTATTATACATCACACCATGGGACAGTAACTTGGATTATACATCACACACTGGGGCTGTAACTGGGATTATACATTAAACACTGGGACATTAACTGGGATTATACATCACACACTGGGACAGTAAATGGGATTATCCATCACAACTGGGACAGGAACTGGGATTATACATCATAAAGTCAGACAGTAAGTGGGATTATCCATCACAACAGGGACAGGAACTGGGATTATACATCGCAAAGTCGGACATAAACTGGGATTATCTATCAAAACTGGGAACGTAACTGGGTTTATGCATCACACAGTGGGACAGTAATTGGGATTATACATCACACGCTGGGACAGTAACTGGGATTGCACATCACACACTGGGACAGTAACTGCGATTATATATCACAAACTGGGACAGTAAATGGGATTATACATCACACACTGGGAATGTAATTAGGATAAAACATCATTAACTGGGACCGTAACTGGGATTATACAGTGCAAACCGGGACAGCAACTGGAATTATAAATCACACACTGGGACAGTAACTGTGTTTATACATGACAGACTGGGATAGTAACTGGGATTATAAATCATACTGGGATAGTAACTGGGATTATCAATCACAACTGGGACAGTAACTGGGATTATGCCTCGCAAACTGGGACAGTAACTGCTATTATACATCACACACTGGGACAGTAACTGGTATTATCCATCACAACTGGGACATTAACTGGGATTATACATCACAAACTGGGACAGTAAATGGGATTATCCATCACAACTGGGATAGCAACTGGGATTATGCATCACAAACTGGGACAGTAACTGGTATTATACATCACACCCTGGGACAGTAACTTGGATTATACATCACACACTGGGGCTGTAACTGGGATTATACATTAAACACTGGGACTTTAACTGGGATTATATACCACACACTGGGACAGTAAATGGCAATATCCATCACAACTGGGATAGCAACTGCGATTATACATCACAAACTGGGATAGTAACTGATATTATACATCACACGCTGGGACAGTAACTTGGATTATACACCACAAACTGGGGCTGTAACTGGGATTATACATTAAACATTGGGACATTAAATGGGATTATACACAACAGACTGGGGCAGTAAGTGGGATTATACATCACAACTGGGACAGGAACTGGGATTATACATCATAAAGTCAGACAGTAAGTGGGATTATCCATCACAACAGGGACAGGAACTGGGATTATACATCGCAAAGTCGGACATAAACTGGGATTATCTATCACAACTGGGAAAGTAACTGGGTTTATGCATCACAAACTGGGACAGTAACTGGGATTATATGTCACACGCTGGGACAGTAAGTGGGATTATATATCACACACTGGGACAGTAACTGGGATTATCCATCACAAACTGGCTCAGTAACTGTGATTATCCATCAAAAACTGGGACAGTAACTGGGATTGCACATTATACACTGGGACTGTAACTGCGATTATATATCACAAACTGGGACAGTAACTGTGATTATAGATCACATACCGGAACAGTAAATGCGATTATACATCACACAGTGGAACAGTAATTTGGATTATACATCACACGCTGAGACAGTAAATGGGTGTATACATAACAAACTGGGTTAGTTACTGGGATTATACGTCACAAACTAGGAGAGTAACTAGGAATAAACATCACACACTGGGTCAGATACTGGGATTATACATCACACACTGGGACAGTAACTGGGATTATCCCTCAAACACTGGGACAGTAACTGGGATTATACATTATACACTGGGACAGTAACTGGGATTATACATCACAAACTGGGTCATATGCTGGGATTATACCTCACACACTGGGACACTAACTGGGATTATCGATCACACACTGGGACAGTTACTGGGATTATCCCTCAAACACTGGGACAGTAACTGGGATTATACATCACACACTGGGACAGTAACTGGGATTATACATCACGCACTTCGACTGTAACTGGGATTATATATCGCAAACTGGGACAGTAATTGGGATTATATATGACACACTGGTACAGTAACTGGGATTACACATTACACACTGTGACTGTAACTGGGATTATACGTCAGAAATTGGGACATTTATTGGAATTATACATCACACACTGGGACATTAACTATGATTATACATCACACAGTGGGACAGTAATTGGGATTATACATCACACACTAGGACAGTAACTGGGATTGTACATTACAAACTGGAACAGTAACTGGGATTATACAGCCCACACTCGATCAGTAACTGGGATTATACATCACACACTGGGACAGTAAATGGGATTATACATCACACACTGGGAATGTAATTAGGAGTATACATCATTAACTGGGACCGTAACTGGGATTATACAGCACAAACCGGGACAGCAACTGGGATTATAAATCACCCACTGGGACAGTAACTGGGTTGATACATGACAGACTGGGACAGTAACTGGGATTATACATCACACTGGGATAGTAACTGTGATTATCCATCACAACTGGGACAGTAACTGGGATTATGCCTCACAAACTGGGACAGTAACTGCTATTATACATCACACACTGGGACAGTAACTGGTATTATCCATCACAACTGGGACATTAACTGGGATTATACATCACAAACTGGGACAGTAAATGGGATTATCCATCACAACTGGGATTATGCATCACAAACTGGGACAGTAACTGGTATTATACATCACACCATGGGACAGTAACTTGGATTATACATCACACACTGGGGCTGTAACTGGGATTATACATTAAACACTGGGACATTAACTGGGATTATACATCACACACTGGGACAGTAAATGGGATTATCCATCACAACTGGGACAGGAACTGGGATTATACATCATAAAGTCAGACAGTAAGTGGGATTATCCATCACAACAGGGACAGGAACTGGGATTGTACATCGCAAAGTTGGACATAAACTGGGATTATCTATCACAACTGGGAAAGTAACTGAGTTTGTGCATCACAAACTGGGACAGTAACTGGGATTATACATCACACGCTGGGACAGTAACTGGGATTATATATCACAAACTGGGATGGTAAATGGGATTATACATCACACACTGGGACAGTATTTTGGATTATACATCACAAACTGGGACAGTAACTGGGATTATTCATCGCTAACTGGGATTATGAATCACACACTGGGACAGTAACTGGGATTGCACATCATACACTGGGACAGTAATTGGGATTATACATCACACACTGGGACAGGAACGGTGATTATGTATCACAAACTGGGACAGTAACTGGGATTATACATCACACAGTGGAACAGTAATTTGGATTATACATCACATGCTGGGACAGTAAATGGGAGTATACATTACACTCTGGGTTAGTTACTGGGATTATACGTCACAAACCAGGACAGTAACTGGGATTATACATCACACACTGGGACAGTAAATGGGGCTATACATCACACACTGGGACAGTAACTCGGATTATACATCACAGGCTGAGACAGTAACTTGGGATTATCCATCAAAAACTGGGACAGTAACTGGGATTGCACATCACACACTGGGACAGTAACTGCGATTATATATCACAAACTGGGATAGTAACTGGGATTATACATCACATACCGGAACAGTAAATGCGATTATACATCACACAGCGGAACAGTAATTTGGATTATACATCACACGCTGAGACAGTAAATGGGTGTATACATAACAAACTGGGTTAGTTACTGGGATTATACGTCACAAACTAGGAGAGTAACTAGTACTATTCATCACACACTGGGTCAGATACTGGGATTATACATCACACACTGGGACAGTAAATGGGATTATCGATCACACACTGGGACAGTTACTGGGATTATCCCTCAAACATTGGGACAGTAACTGGGATGATACATTATACACTGGGACAGTAACTGGGATTATACATCACAAACTGTGACTGTAACTGGGATTATACATCAAACACTGGGACAGTAACTGGGATTATACATCACGCACTTCGACTGTGACTGGGATTATATATCGCACACTGGGACAGTAATTGGGATTATATATGACACACTGGTACAGTAACTGGGATTACACATCACACACTGTGACTGTAACTTGGATTATACGTCACAAATTGGGACACTTATTGGAATTATACATCACACACTGGGACATTAACTATGATTATACATCACACAGTGGGACAGTAAATGGGATTATCCATTACAAACTGGCTCAGTAACCGGGATTATCTATCAAAAACTGGGACAGTAACTGGGATTGCACATCACACACTGTGACTGTAACTTGGATTATACGTCACAAATTGGGACACTTATTGGAATTATACATCACACACTGGGATATTAACTATGATTATACATCACACAGTGGGACAGTAACTGGGATTATCCATCACAAACTGGCTCAGTAACTGGGATTATCTATCAAAAACTGGGACAGTAACTGGGATTGCACATCATACACTGGGACAGAAACTGCGATTATATATCACAAACTGGGACACTAACTGGGATTATACATCACAACTAGGACAGTAACTGGGATTATACATCACAGCTGGGAAGGTAACTGGGATTATACATCACTAACTGGGATAATGAATCACACACTGGGACAGCAACTGAGATTTTAGATCACACACTGGGATAGTGACTGGGATTATACATCACACACTAGGACAGGAACTGGGATTATACATCACACACTGGGACAGTAAATGGAATTATATATCACAAACTGGGACAGTAACTGGGATTATACATCACATACCGGAACTGTCACTGGGATTATGCATCACGCAGTGGGACAGTAATTGGTATTATACATCACACACTGGGACAGTAACTGGAATTATACATCACAGCTGGGACAGTAACTGGGATTATGCATAACAAACTGGGAAGGTAACTGGTATTACACATCATACACTGGGACAGTAACTGGGATTATACATCATACTCTGGGACATTAACTGGTATTAGACATCACAATCTGGGACAATAAATGGGATTATACATCACACACTGGGATAGTAACTGGGAATATACATCACAAGCTGGGACAGTAACTGGGATTATACATCACTAACTCGGATTATGAATCACACACTGGGACAGTAACTGGGATGCTACATTACACACTAGGACAGTATCTAGGATTATACATTACCCACTGGGACAATAACTAGGAATATACATCACACACTTGAGCAATAAGTGGAATTATACATCAAAAACTGGGAAAGTAACTGTGATTATACATCACTAACTAGGATTATGAATCACACACTGGGACAACATCTGGTGTTATACATCATACACTGGGGCAGTGACTGGGATTATACATCACACACTAGGACAGGAACTGGGATTATACATCACAGACTGGGACAGTAAATGGGATTATACATCACACACTGGGACAGTAACTGGTATTATACTTCACACGCTGGGACAGTAACTGGGTTTATACATTACAACTGGGACAGTAACTGGGATTATGCATCACACATTGGGAAAGTAACTGGCATTATACATCATACACTGGGACAGTAACTGGGATTATACATCACACACTGGGACATTAACTGGGATTATATATCACACAGTGGGAAAATACATCACACACTGGGATAGTAACTGGGAATATTCATCACAAACTGAGACAGTATCTGGGATTATACATCACTAATTTGGATTATTAATCACACACTGGGACAGTAACTGGGATTATCGATCACGCACTGGGACAGTTACTGGGATTATACCTTAAACTTTGGGACAGTAACTGGGATTATACATTAAACATGGGACAGTTACTGGGATTAAAGATCACAAACTGGGACTGTAACTGGGATTATACATCACACACTGGTACAGTAACTGTGACTATACATCACACACTGGGACAGTAAATGGGGCTATACATCACACACTGGGACAGTATTTTGGAATATTCATCACAAACTGAGACAGTATCTGGGATTATACATCACTAATTTGGATCATGAATCACACACTGGGACAGTAACTGTGATTATACATCACAACACTGGGACAGTAAATGGGGCTATACATCACACACTGGGACAGTAACTCGGATTATACATCACAAACTGGCTCAGTAACTGCGATTATCCATCAAAACCTGGGACAGTAACTGGGATTGCACATCACACACTGGGACAGTAACTGCGATTATATATCACAAACTGGGACAGTAAATGGGATTATACATCACACACTGGGAATGTAATTAGGATAAAACATCATTAACTGGGACCGTAACTGGGATTATACAGCGCAAACCGGGACAGCAACTGGGATTAAAAATCACACACTGGGACAGTAACTGTGTTTATACATGACAGACTGGGATAGTAACTGGGATTATAAATCACACTGGGATAGTAACTGGGATTATCCATCACAACTGGGACAGTAACTGGGATTATGCCTCATAACCTGGGACAGTAACTGCTAATATACATCACACACTGCGACAGTAACTGGTATTATCCATCACAACTGGGACATTAACTGGGATTATATATCACAAACAGGGACAGTAAATGGGATTATCCATCACAACTGGGATAGCAACTGGGATTATGCATTACAAACTGGGAAAGTAACTGGTATTATACATCACACCCTGGGACAGTAACTTGGATTATACATCACACACTGGGGCTGTAACTGGGACTATACATTAAACACTGGGACTTTAACTGGGATTATATACCACACACTGGGACAGTAAATGGCAATATCCATCACAACTGGGATAGCAACTGGGATTATGCATCACTAACTGGGACAGTAACTGATATTATACATCACACACTGGGACAGTAACTTGGATTATACACCACAAACTGGGACTATAACTGGGATTATACATTAAACATTGGGACATTAAATGGGATTATACACCACACACTGGGGCAGTAAGTGGGATTATCCATCACAACTGGGACAGGAACTGGGATTATACATCACAAAGTCAGACTGTAAATGGGATTATCCATCACAACAGGGACAGGAACTGGGATTATACATCACAAACTGGGACAGTAACTGCTATTATACATCACACACTGGGACAGTAACTGGTATTATCCATCACAACTGGGACATTAACTGGTATTATACATCACAAACTGGTACAGTAAATGGGATTATCCATCACAACTGGGATTATGCATCACAAACTGGCACGGTAACTGGTATTATACATCACACCATGGGACAGTAACTTGGATTATACATCACACACTGGGGCTGTAACTGGGATTATACATTAAACACTGGGACATTAACTGGGATTATACATCACACACTGGGACAGTAAATGGGATTATCCATCAAAACTGGGACAGGAACTGGGATTATACATCATAAAGTCAGACAGTAAGTGGGATTATCCATCACAACAGGGACAGGAACTGGGATTATACATCGCAAAGTCGGACATAAACTGGGATTATCTATCAAAACTGGGAACGTAACTGGGTTTATGCATCACACAGTGGGACAGTAATTGGGATTATACATCACACGCTGGGACAGTAACTGGGATTGCACATCACACACTGGGACAGTAACTGCGATTATATATCACAAACTGGGACAGTAAATGGGATTATACATCACACACTGGGAATGTAATTAGGATAAAACATCATTAACTGGGACCGTAACTGGGATTATACAGCGCAAACCGGGACAGCAACTGGAATTATAAATCACACACTGGGACAGTAACTGTGTTTATACATGACAGACTGGGATAGTAACTGGGATTATAAATCATACTGGGATAGTAACTGGGATTATCAATCACAACTGGGACAGTAACTGGGATTATGCCTCGCAAACTGGGACAGTAACTGCTATTATACATCACACACTGGGACAGTAACTGGTATTATCCATCACAATTGGGACATTAACTGGGATTATACATCACAAACTGGGACAGTAAATGGGATTATCCATCACAACTGGGATAGCAACTGGGATTATGCATCACAAACTGGGACAGTAACTGGTATTATACATCACACCCTGGGACAGTAACTTGGATTATACATCACACACTGGGGCTGTAACTGGGATTATACATTAAACACTGGGACTTTAACTGGGATTATATACCACACACTGGGACAGTAAATGGCAATATCCATCACAACTGGGATAGCAACTGCGATTATACATCACAAACTGGGATAGTAACTGATATTATACATCACACGCTGGGACAGTAACTTGGATTATACACCACAAACTGGGGCTGTAACTGGGATTATACATTAAACATTGGGACATTAAATGGGATTATACACAACAGACTGGGGCAGTAAGTGGGATTACACATCACAACTGGGACAGGAACTGGGATTATACATCATAAAGTCAGACAGTAAGTGGGATTATCCATCACAACAGGGACAGGAACTGGGATTATACATCGCAAAGTCGGACATAAACTGGGATTATCTATCACAACTGGGAAAGTAACTGGGTTTATGCATCACAAACTGGGACAGTAACTGGGATTATATGTCACACGCTGGGACAGTAAGTGGGATTATATATCACACACTGGGACAGTAACTGGGATTATCCATCACAAACTGGCTCAGTAACTGTGATTATCCATCAAAAACTGGGACAGTAACTGGGATTGCACATTATACACTGGGACTGTAACTGCGATTATATATCACAAACTGGGACAGTAACTGTGATTATAGATCACATACCGGAACAGTAAATGCGATTATACATCACACAGTGGAACAGTAATTTGGATTATACATCACACGCTGAGACAGTAAATGGGTGTATACATAACAAACTGGGTTAGTTACTGGGATTATACGTCACAAACTAGGAGAGTAACTAGGAATAAACATCACACACTGGGTCAGATACTGGGATTATACATCACACACTGGGACAGTAACTGGGATTATCCCTCAAACACTGGGACAGTAACTGGGATTATACATTATACACTGGGACAGTAACTGGGATTATACATCACAAACTGGGTCATATGCTGGGATTATACCTCACACACTGGGACAGTTACTGGGATTATCCCTCAAACACTGGGACAGTAACTGGGATTATACATTATACACTGGGACAGTAACTGGGATTATACATCACAAACTGTGACTGTAACTGGGATTATACATCACACACTGGGACAGTAACTGGGATTATACATCACGCACTTCGACTGTAACTGGGATTATATATCGCAAACTGGGACAGTAATTGGGATTATATATGACACACTGGTACAGTAACTGGGATTACACATTACACACTGTGACTGTAACTGGGATTATACGTCAGAAATTGGGACATTTATTGGAATTATACATCACACACTGGGACATTAACTATGATTATACATCACACAGTGGGACAGTAATTGGGATTATACATCACACACTAGGACAGTAACTGGGATTGTACATTACAAACTGGAACAGTAACTGGGATTATACAGCCCACACTCGATCAGTAACTGGGATTATACATCACACACTGGGACAGTAAATGGGATTATACATCACACACTGGGAATGTAATTAGGAGTATACATCATTAACTGGGACCGTAACTGGGATTATACAGCACAAACCGGGACAGCAACTGGGATTATAAATCACCCACTGGGACAGTAACTGGGTTGATACATGACAGACTGGGACAGTAACTGGGATTATACATCACACTGGGATAGTAACTGTGATTATCCATCACAACTGGGACAGTAACTGGGATTATGCCTCACAAACTGGGACAGTAACTGCTATTATACATCACACACTGGGACAGTAACTGGTATTATCCATCACAACTGGGACATTAACTGGGATTATACATCACAAACTGGGACAGTAAATGGGATTATCCATCACAACTGGGATTATGCATCACAAACTGGGACAGTAACTGGTATTATACATCACACCATGGGACAGTAACTTGGATTATACATCACACACTGGGGCTGTAACTGGGATTATACATTAAACACTGGGACATTAACTGGGATTATAAATCACACACTGGGACAGTAAATGGGATTATCCATCACAACTGGGACAGGAACTGGGATTATACATCATAAAGTCAGACAGTAAGTGGGATTATCCATCACAACAGGGACAGGAACTGGGATTGTACATCGCAAAGTCGGACATAAACTGGGATTATCTATCACAACTGGGAAAGTAACTGAGTTTGTGCATCACAAACTGGGACAGTAACTGGGATTATACATCACACGCTGGGACAGTAACTGGGATTATATATCACAAACTGGGATGGTAAATGGGATTATACATCACACACTGGGACAGTATTTTGGATTATACATCACAAACTGGGACAGTAACTGGGATTATTCATCGCTAACTGGGATTATGAATCACACACTGGGACAGTAACTGGGATTGCACATCATACACTGGGACAGTAATTGGGATTATACATCACACACTGGGACAGGAACGGTGATTATGTATCACAAACTGGGACAGTAACTGGGATTATACATCACACAGTGGAACAGTAATTTGGATTATACATCACATGCTGGGACAGTAAATGGGAGTATACATTACACTCTGGGTTAGTTACTGGGATTATACGTCACAAACCAGGACAGTAAATGGGATTATACATCACCCACTGGGCCAGTAACTGGGATTATCGATCACGCACTGGGACAGTTACTGGGATTATACCTTAAACTTTGGGACAGTAACTGGAATTATACATTAAACACTGGGATAGTAACTGGGATGAAAGATCACAAACTGGGATTATACACCACGCACTGGGACAGTAACTGGGTTTATACATCACAGGCTGAGACAGTAACTGGGATTCTACATCACAGGCTGAGACAGTAACTGGGATTATACCTCAAACACTGGGACAATAACTGGGGTTATACATTATACACTTCGTTTGTAACTGGGATTATATATCGCACACTGGGACTGTAATTGGGATTATATATGACACACTGGCACAGTAACTGGGATTACACATCACACACTGTGACTGTAACTTGAATTATACATCACACACTTGGAAAGTAACTATGATTATACATTAAACACTGGGACATTAACTGGGGTTATACATCACACACTGGGACAGTAACTGTGATTATACATCACAGGCTGAGACAGTAACTGGGATTATACATCACACACTGGGACAGTAACTGGAATTATCCATCACAAACTGGGACAGTAACTGGGATTATATATCACACACTGGGACAGTAACTGGGATTGAACATCATGCACTGGGACAGTGACTGAGATTATACATCACGCACTGGGACAGTGTCTCGGATTATACGTCACACACTGGGATACTAATTGGGATTATACATCACACCATAGGACATAACTGGGGTTATACATCTCACATTGGGACAATAGCTGGGATTATACATCACAAACTGGAACTGTAACTGGCATTATACATCAAAAACTGGGACAGTATCTGGGATTATGCATCATACACTGGAACAGTAACTGGGATTATACATCAGAACTGGGACAGTAACTGGGGTTATACATCATACACTGGGACAGTGACTGGGATTATACATCACGCACTAGGACAGGAACTGGGATTATACATCACAGACTGGGACAGTAAATGGGATTATATATCACAAACTGGGACAGTAACTGGGATTATTCATCACACACTAGGACAGTAACTGGTATTATGCATCACACACTAGAACAGTAACTGGGATTATACATCAGAACTGGGACACTAACTGGGGTTATATATCACAACTGGGAAAGTAACTGGGGTTATACATCATACACTGGGACAGTGACTGGGATTATACATCACACACTAGGATAGGAACTGGGATTATACATCACAGACTGGCACAGTAAATGGGATTATATATCACAAACTGGGACAGTAATTGGGATTATTCATCACACACTAGGACAGTAACTGGTATTATACATCACAAACTGGGAAAGTAACTGGTATTATACATCATACACTGGGACAGCAACTGTGATTATACATCACACACTGGGACATTAACTGGGATTAGACATCACAATCTGGGACAATAAATAGGTTTATACATCACACACTGGGACAGTAACTGGGATTATATATCACACAGTGGCATTATACATCACACACTGGGATTGTAACTGGGAATATACATCACAAGCTGGGACAGTAACTGGGATTATACATCACTAACTCGGATTATGAATCACACACTGGGACAGTAACTGGGATGATACATTACACACTAGGACAGTATCTGGGATTATACATTACCCACTGGGACAATAACTAGGAATATACATCACACACTTGCGCAATAACTGGAATTATACATCAAAAACTGGGAAAGTGACTGTGATTATACATCATACACTGGGATTATACGTTACAACTGGGACAGTAACTGTGATTATACATCACACACTGGGACATTAACTGGGATTAGACATCACAATCTGGGACAATAAATAGGTTTATACATCACACACTGGGACAGTAACTGGGATTATATATCACACAGTGGCATTATACATCACACACTGGGATAGTAACTGGGAATATACATCACAAGCTGGGACAGTAACTGGGATTATACATCACTAACTCGGATTATGAATCACACACTGGGACAGTAACTGGGATGATACATTACACACTAGGACAGTATCTAGGATTATACATTACCCACTGGGACAATAACTAGGAATATACATCACACACTTGAGCAATAACTGGAATTATACATCAAAAACTGGGAAAGTAACTGTGATTATACATCACTAACTGGGATTATACGTTACAACTGGGACAGTAACTGTGATTATACATTCACACACTGGAACATTAACTGGGATTAGACATCACAATCTGGGACAATAAATAGGTTTACACATCACACACTGGGACAGTAACTGGAATTATATATCACACAGTGGCATTATACATCACACACTGGGATAGTAACTGGGAATATACATCACAAGCTGGGACAGTAACTGGGATTATACATCACTAACTCGGATTATGAATCACACACTGGGACAGTAACTGGGATGATACATTACACACTAGGACAGTATCTGGGATTATACATTACCCACTGGGACAATAACTAGGAATATATATCACACAATTGAGCAATAACTGGAATTATACATCAAAAACTGGGAAAGTAACTGTGATTATACATCACTAACTGGGATTATGAATCACACACCTGGACGGCAACTGGGATTATACATCATACACTGGGACAGTGACTGGGATTATACATCACACACTGGGACAGTAAATGGGATTATACATCACACACTGGGACAGTAACTGGGATTATATATCACAAACTGGGACAGTAACTGGGATTATACATCACACACTGGGATAGTAAATGGGATTATATATCACAAACCAGAACAGTCACTGGGATCATGCATCACACAGTGGGACAATAATTGATATTATACATTACAACTGGGACAGTAACTGGGATTATGCATCACAAACTGGGAAAGTAACTGGTATTATCCATCACACACTGGGACATTAACTGGGATTATACATTACACGCTGGGGCAGTAACTGGGATTATATATCACACAGTGGCATTATACGTCACACACTGGGATAGTAACTGGGAATATACATCACAAACTGGGACAGTTACTGGGATTATACATCCCTAACTCGGATTATGAATCACACACTGGGACAGTAAATGGGATTATACATTACACACTAGAACAGTATCTGGGAATATACATTACCCACTGAGACAATAACTAGGAATACACACCACACCCTTGAGCAATAACTGGGATTATACATTACCCACCGGGACAATAACTAGGATTATACATCACACACTTGAGCAATAACTGGGATTATACATCAAAAACTGGGACAGTAACTGGCTTTATACATTACAAACTGGGACAGTAACTGGGATTATACATCATACACTGGGACAGTAACTGGGATTATACATCACAAACTGGGACATTAAATGGGATTATACATCACACCATAGGGTAGTCACTGGGATTATACAAGACACACTGGGACAGTAAATGGGATTATCGATCACGTACCGGGACAGTTTCTGGGATTATACATCAGACACTGGGACAGTAACTGGGATTGTACATTAATCACTGGGACAGTAACTAGGATTATACATCACACACTGGGACAGTCACTGGGATTATACATCAGACTCTGGGAGTGTAACTGGGATTATATATCGCACACTGGGATGATACATGACACACTGGGACAGTAACTGGGATTATACATCACACATTGGGACTGTAACTGGCATTATACATCACAAATTGGGACACTAAATGGGATTATACATCACACACTGGACAGTTACTGGAATTATACATTAAACACTGGGACATTACCTGTGATTATACATCACAAACTGGGACAGTAACTGATAATTTACATCATACACTGGGACAGTAACTGGGATTATACATCACACACTGGGATATTAACTGTGATTAGACATCACAATCTGGGACATTAAATGGGATTATACATCACACACTGGGACAGTATCTGGGATTATATATCACACAGTGGGATTATACATCACACACTGGGTTTGTAACTGGGATTATACATCATTAACTGGGATTATGCATCACACACTGGGACAGTAACTGGGATTATACATCACACACTTGGACAGTAACTGGGATTATACATTACACAGTGGGACTATAACTAGGATTATACATCATAAACTTGAGCAGTAATTGGGATTATACATAAAAATCTGGGACAGTAACTGGGATTATACAGCGCACACTGGGACCGTAACTGGGATTATACATCATACACTGGGACAGTAACCGGGATTATATATCACAAACTGGGACAGTAACTGGGATTGTACATCACAAACTGGGACAATAACTGGGATTATACATCACATACTGGGACAGTAAATGGGATTATACATCACATACTGGGACGGTAAATGGGATTATACATCACACCATGGGATATTCACTGGGATTATACAAGACACACTGGGACAATACATGGGATTATCAGTCACGTACCGGGACTGTAACTGTGATTATACATCACACACTGGGACAGTCACTGGGATTATACATCAGACTCTGGGAGTGTAGCTGAGATTATATATTGCACACTGGGACAGTAACTGGGATGATACATGACACACTGGGACAGTAACTGGGATTGCACATCACACATTGGGTCTGTAACTGGCATTATACATCACAAATTGGGTCAGTGAATGGGATTATACATCATACACTGGACAGTTACTGGGATTATACATTAAACACTGGGACATTAACTGGGATGATACATCACAAACTGGGTTTGTAACTGGGCGTATACATATCACACTGGGACTGTAACTGGGATTGCATATATTCTGCAGCACAACAGAATTGAATCTATATCATGTAGTGGGACTGAAACTAGGATTGTACATCACAGAAATTTGGAAAACATCTGTCCATCACAAAGACGGAATTGGACATTACAATGCTGGGAGTTTAAAAACTACACGATCATATGTTAGAACAGATATCTGAACTTTAGAATACATTCCTGGGAAAATGACAGTGCATTACCCACTGGCACACTAACTGGGAATCTGAACCATACATACTGTGACAGTGATTGTGATTATAGATTACACGCCCTGTGCCAGTAACTATTCATTATATATCATACACCTAAATGGGACCTCATCAATCATAGCTCAACGTATAACACTTGCCCCCAAGTCAGAATATTGTGGGTTTTAACCCTACTCTACTGTCTTGAACGTAAAATTTACGCTGGCCCTTCAGGAGGGACAGCTGCACTGTCAGAGGTGCTATCTTTCAGATGAGATGTCAAACTAATGTCCTTTCAAATGGCCATAAAAGATCCTGTAGCACTGTTTCAAAGAGCAGGAGGGGAGTTTTCCCTTGCGTCTTGGCCAATATTTATCCCCAACACAACACCATGGAAACAGATGATCTGGTTTACAACAACACCAACTTGCATTAATTTAGTGTTTTAATGTAGCTGAATATGGCAAAGCATTTCACAGGAGTATTATCAATAAAATAATGTTGACACTGAGCTACAAAGAGATATATCTGCACAAGTGATCCAAAACTGGGACAAACAGGTAGGTATTAAGAAGAAGCTTAAAGGAGGAGTGAGAGGAAGTGCAGAGGTTTAGGAAGGTAATTGCAAAGTTTGAAGACCCATAGGGCTGGAGGACGTTACAGACATAGGGTGGTGGTGGTGGGGGTGGAGAGGGGGCGTCGTTTGGGGGGGGGTGCATGGTGGTGAGGAAATGAAGGAATTTGAAAACAAAAATACGAATTTTAAAATTGAGATGTTGTAGGACCAGGAGACAATGAAGATCAGTGAGGGCAGGGGCGATGGGTGAATGGGATTAGCAGGCAGCAGAGTATGGAGGAGCACAAGTTAATGTAGGGTGAAAGCTGGGAGGCTGGTTAGGAGTGTGTTTGAATAGTCGAGATGTAGCCAATGTATGGCTAAGGGTTTCAGCAGCATTTTGAGCTGAGGCAGGGTGAAATTTGAATTGAAACGCTAACCAGATCATATATCACATTACAACACTAACCAGATTGTATATCTCTGAGATGCTTACCCAACCATATATCACAGTGAACTGCTAACCCTAACATATATCTCACTGAGACAATGACACACTGAGAAAATAACTGGACAATATATCACATTGTAGTAGTCACCTGACCATGTATCACACTGACACAGTCACTGGAATGTGAGAAATACACAGATAGTCACCAAACTAATTATCAGGCTGAGACACTCAATGCACAGCATATCAAACTGAGACACTCATCAGACACCAAGACAACAACCGGAACATTTATCACACTGAGACACTAACTGGAGAGTGTATCACACTGCAATAATAACAGTACCATATATAACACTGAGATGCTAATCGACAGTATATCTCACAGAGACACTAATTGTTAGTCTGTCACACTGCAACAATAACAATACCATATATCACACTGAGACACTAATTGGTCAGTATATCAACCTGTGACAATAACTGTACCGTGATTCACACTGAGATACTAACTGGTCAGTATATCACACTGAAAGTAACTCTACCATATTAGATACAGAGACACTATCTGGTCAGTTTATCATACTGAGACACTAACTCGTCAGTATATCACACTGAGATAATAACTGTACCGTGTTTCACAATCGTACACTAACTGGTCAGTTTATCACACTGTGACAATATCTATAATGAGTATCATACTGAAACACGAACTGATCAGTATATCACACTGCAACAAATACTGTACCATGCATCACACTGAGACACAATATATCACATTGTGACCATAACTGTACCATACATCATTAACTGGTCAGTGTATCATACTAGGACAATAACTGTACCATGTAGTACACTGCAAACTGTCAGTAAAACATGCTGTGACAGGAACTGTACCATGTATCACACTGAGACACGAGCTGCTGAGCATATCACACTGTGACAATAACTGTACTATATATCACACTGAGACAGTAACTGGTCAGTAAATCACACTGTGACAATAAATGTACTGTATGTCACACTGAGACCCTAACTAGTCAATACATCACACTGCAACAATAACTGTACCGTGTATCACACTGAGACACTAGCTGGTCAGTATATCACACTGCAACAATAAATGCACCATGTAAAGGACTGAGACATGTACTGATCAGTGTATCACACTGTGACAATAACTGTACTATATATAAAACTGACGCAATAACTGGTCAGTATATCACACGCAATAATAACTGTACCATGTATCACACTGGGATACTAGCAGATCAGTATATCACACTGTGACAATAACTACTGAAAATCACACGGAGACGATAATTGGTCAGTATCTCACACAGCGACAATAACTATACTGTTTATCACACTGAGACACTAAAGGATCAGTATATCACACTGCGACAATATCTACCGTATATCATACTGAGACACTAACTGGTCAGTATATCTCGCTGTGACAAAAACTATAACATGTATCACACTGAGACACTAACTGGTCAGTTTACAACACTGCAACAATAACTGTACCATATATCAAACTGACGCAATAACTGGTCAGTATATCACACTGTAATAATAACTGTACCATGTATCACACTGGGACACTAACTGACAAGTATATCACACTGTGATAAAAGCTATAACATATATCACACTGAGACACTAACTGGTCAGTATATCACATGTAACAATAATTACCGTATATCACACTGAGATTGTAACTGAACTGTACATCACAGTGTGACAATAACTACCATGTATCACACTGAGACACTAACTGGTCAGTATAACACACGGTGACAATAACTCTATCATGTATCACACTGAGGCACTAATTGATCAATATATCACACTGCAACAATAACTGCCATGTATCACACTGAGACACTAACTGGTCAGTATATCACACTGTGACAATAACTGTTTTGTATGTCACACTGAGATACTAACTGGTCAATATATCATGCTGGAATAATAACTGTACCGTGTAACACACTGAGATGCTAACTGGTCAGTATACCACACTGTGATAATAACTGTACTATTTATCGCACTTAGACATGAACTCGTCATTATTTCACACTGTGGCAATAACTGGAATGTATATCACACTGACACTAATTGGTCATTATATCACACTGTGGCAATAACTACAGTATATCAAACTGAGACAGTAACTAATCAATATATCCCACTGTGACAATAACTGCACCATATATCACACTGAGACACTAACTGGTCATTATATCACAGTGTGGCAGTAATGACCATATATCACACTGAGACACTAATTGATCAGTGTATCCCACTGTGACAATAACTGCAACATATATCACACTGAGACACTAACTGGTCATTATATCTAACTGTGGCAATAACTACCATATATCACACTGAGACACTAATTGATCAGTATATCACACTGTGACAATAACTGCACCATATATCACACTGAAACACGAACTGGTCATTATATCACAGTATGGCAGTAACGACCATATCTCACACTGAGACATTAATTGGTCAGTCTATCACACTGTGGCAACAACTGTACCATGCATCACACTGAGACACGAACTGGTCAGGATAACACACTAAGACACAAATTGATCAGCATATCACACTGTGACAATAACTGTGCTATATATCACATGGAGAGAATACTGGTCAATGTATCACATTGTGGCAACAATTGTACCATTCATCACACTGAAACATTAATTGATCAGGATATCATACTGTGATAATAACTGTACTGTATATCACAGGAAGACAATAACTGGTCAGTATATCACACTGCGACAATAGCTACCATGTATCACACTGAGACACTGACTGGTCAGTATAACACACTGAGACACTAACTGTACAGTATAACACACTGAAACACTAACTGGTCAGTATATCCACTGTGGCAATAACTATACTATGTATCGCACTTAGACACCAGCTGGTCATTATATCATACTGTGCCAATAACTGTACCGTATATCACACTGGGACACTAACTGGTCAGTTTATCACACTGAGGTACTACCTGTACCATTTATCACACTGAGACACTAACTGATCAGGATATCATACTATGACAATAACTGTACTGTGTGCACGGAGACAATAGCTCGTCAGTGTGTCACAGTGTGACAATAACTGCACCATATATCACAGTGAGACACTAACAGTCTAGTATATCACATTAAGCCACTAACTGTACCTTACATGACAGTGAGACACTAACTGGTCAGTATATCATGCTGTGACAATAACTACAACATGTATCACACTGAGACACTAACTGGTCAGTATATCACACTGTAACAATAACTACCATGTATCACACTGAGAGTGTAACTGAACAGTACATCACACATTGACAGTAACTACCATATATCACACTGAGACACTAACTGGTCAGTATAACACACAGTGACAATAACTCTATCATGTATCACACTGAGGCACTAATTGGTCAATATATCACACTGCAACAATAACTGCCATGTATCACACTGAGACACCAACTGGTCATGATAACACGCTGAGACACTAACTGGTCAGTATATCACACTGTCACAATAACTGTGTCATATGTCACACTGAGATACTAACTGGTCACTATATCACGCTGGAATAATAACTGTACTGTGTAACACACTGTGACTCTAACTCATCAGTATACCACACTGTGACAATAACTGTACTACTTATCGCACTGAGACACGAACTGGTCATTATTTCACACTGTGGCAATATCTGTATCGTATATCTCACTGTGACACTAATTGATCAGTATATCACACTGTGGCAATAACTACAGTATATCTAACTGAGACAGTAACTAATCAATATATCCCACTGTGACAATAACTGCACCATATATCACACTGAGACACTAACTGGCCATTATATCACACTGTGACAATAACTACCATATATCACATTGAGACACTAATTGATCAGTATATCCCACTGTGACAATAACTGCACCATATATCACACTGAGACATTAACTGGTCATTATATCACACTGTGACAATAACAACCATATATCACATTGAGACACTAATTGATCAGTATATCCCACTGTGACAATAACTGCACCATATATCACACTGAGACACGAACTGGTCATTATATCACAGTGTGGCAGTAACGACCATATATCACACTGAGAAACAAATTGATCAGCATAGCACACTGTGACAATAACTGTGCTGTATATCACATGTAGGGAATACTGGTCAATGTATCACATTCTGGCAACAATTGTACTATTTATCACACTGAAACATTAATTGATCAGGATATCATACTGTGATAATAACTGAACTGTATATCACAGGAAGACAATAACTGGTCAGTATATCACACTGCGACAATAGCTACCATGTATCACACTGAGACACTGACTGGTCAGTATAACACACTGAGACACTAACTGTACAGTATAACACACTGAGACACTAACTGGTCAGTATATCATACTGTGACAATAACTGTGTCATATGTCACACTGAGTTACTAACTGGTCACTATATCGCGCTGGAACAATAACTATACTGTGGAGCACATTGAGACTCTAACTCATCAGTACACCACACTGTGACCATAACTACCATATGTAACACTGAGATGTTAACAGGTCAGTATATCACACTTTGACAATAACTACTGTACATCACACTGAAACACTAACTGGTCAGTATATCCACTGTGGCAATAACTGTACTATGTATCGCACTTAGACACCAGCTGGTCATTATATCATACTGTGCCAATAACTGTACCGTATATCACACTGGGACACTAACTGGTCAGTTTATCACACTGAGGTACTTACCTGTACCATTTATCACACTGAGACACTAACTGATCAGGATATCATACTATGACAATAACTGTACTGTATGCACGGAGACAATAGCTCGTCAGTGTGTCACAGTGTGACAATAACTGCACCATATATCACAGTGAGACACTAACAGTCTAGTATATCACATTAAGCCACTAACTGTACCTTACATGACAGTGAGACACTAACTGGTCAGTATATCATGCTGTGACAATAACTACAACATGTATCACACTGAGACACTAACTGGTCAGTATATCACACTGTAACAATAACTACCATGTATCACACTGAGAGTGTAACTGAACAGTACATCACACATTGACAGTAACTACCATATATCACACTGAGACACTAACTGGTCAGTATAACACACGGTGACAATAACTCTATCATGTATCACACTGAGGCACTAATTGGTCAATATATCACACTGCAACAATAACTGCCATGTATCACACTGAGACACCAACTGGTCATGATAACACGCTGAGACACTAACTGGTCAGTATATCACACTGTCACAATAACTGTGTCATATGTCACACTGAGATACTAACTGGTCACTATATCACGCTGGAATAATAACTGTACTGTGTAACACACTGTGACTCTAACTCATCAGTATACCACACTGTGACAATAACTGTACTACTTATCGCACTGAGACACGAACTGGTCATTATTTCACACTGTGGCAATATCTGTACCGTATATCTAACTGAGACAGTAACTAATCAATATATCCCACTGTGACAATAACTGCACCATATATCACACTGAGACACTAACTGGCCATTATATCACACTGTGACAATAACTACCATATATCACATTGAGACACTAATTGATCAGTATATCCCACTGTGACAATAACTGCACCATATATCACACTGAGACACGAACTGGTCATTATATCACAGTGTGGCAGTAACGACCATATATCACACTGAGACACAAATTGATCAGCATAGCACACTGTGACAATAACTGTGCTGTAATCACATGTAGGGAATACTGGTCAGTGTATCACATTCTGGCAACAATTGTACTATTTATCACACTGAAACATTAATTGATCAGGATATCGTACTGTGATAATAACTGAACTGTATATCACAGGAAGACAATAACTGGTCAGTATATCACACTGCGACAATAGCTACCATGTATCACACTGAGACACTGACTGGTCAGTATAACACACTGAGACACTAACTGTACAGTATAACACACTGAGACACTAACTGGTCAGTATATCATACTGTGACAATAACTGTGTCATATGTCACACTGAGATACTAACTGGTCACTAAATCGCGCTGGAACAATAACTGTACTGTGGAACACACTGAGACTCTAACTCATCAGTACATCACACTGTGACAATAACTACCATATGTAACACTGAGACGTTAACAGGTCATTATATCACACTTTGACAATAACTACTGTACATCACACTGAAACACTAACTGGTCAGTATATCCACTGTGGCAATAACTGTACTGTGTACCACACTGAGACACTGGCTGTTCTGTATATCACATTGCAACAATAACTGTTCTGTATATCACACTGAGACACTAACTGGTCAGTTTATCACACTGAGACACTACCTGTACCACTTATCACACTGAGACACTAACTGATCAGGATATCATACTGTGACAATAACTGTACTGTATACACAGACACAATAGCTCCTCAGTGTGTCACAGTGTGACAATAACTGCACCATATATCACACTGAGACACTAACTGGCTAGTATATCACATTAAGCCACTAACTGTACCTTACATGACAGTGAGACACTAACTTGTCAGTATATCACACTGCGGCAATAAGTGTACCGTGTATCACACTGAGACACTAACTGATCAGGATATCACACTGTGACAATAACTACTGTGTATCACACTGAAACACTGGCTGTTCAGTATATCACATTGCAACAATAACTGTACTGTATATCACAATGAGATACTAACTGGTCAGTGCCTCACGCTACAACAATAATTGTACTGTATATCACGCTGAGACACTAACAGTTCAGTATATTACACTGCGACAATAACTACCATGTATCACACTGAGACATTACTTGGTCCCTATATCACACTGTGACAACAATTATAAGGTGTAGCACACTAAGACACTAGCCGGTCAATATATCACACGGTGGCAATAACTGTACTGTGTATCACACTGAGACACTAGCTGGTCAGTATATTACATGGTGACAATAACTATACCGTATATCACACTGAGACACTAACCAGTTAGTATATCACACTGCGACAATAACTGTACCGTGCAGCACACTTAGACACTAACTGGTCAATGTATCATACTGTGACAATAACTGTACTGTATATCACGCTGAGACACTAACAGTTCAGTATATTACACTGCAACAATAACTACCATGTATCACACTGAGACATTACTTGGTCCCTATATCACACTGTGACAACAATTATAAGGTGTAGCACACTGAGACACTAACTGGTCAGTATATCACACTGTGACAATAACTGTACCGTGCAGCACACTTAGACACTAACTGGTCATTATATCATACTGTGACAATTACTGTACCATGTATGACATGGAGACACTAACTGGTCAGAAAAACACACTGACAAGAATTGTGCCATGTTTCACACTGAGACACTAACTGATCTGTATATCACACCATGATAATAGCTGTACCATTTATCACACTGAGACATTAACTGGTCAGTGTATCATACTGTGACAATAAAACTACCATATATCACATGGATACAATATCTGGTCAGCATATCTCACTGTGACACTAACTGTACAGTATATCATATGGACACATTAAGAGATCAATATGTGAAAATAACTATACCGTATATCACACTGAGATACTAACTGTACCGTATATCACACTGTGGCAATCCTGTACTGTATATCACATGGACAAAACAACTGGTCAGTATATCATACTGCAGCAATAACTGTGTGATGTATCACACTGAGTCACTAACTAGTCAGTATATCACACGGTGACAATAACGTTACTCTATATCACACTGTGACATTAACTGGTCAGTATATAACACTGCAACAATAACAGTACCTGTATCACAATGAGACACGAACTGGTCTGTATAACACACTGTCATAATAGCTGTACTGTAAGTCACACTGAGACCCTAATTGGTCAGTATATCACAATGTGACAATCACTGTGCTGTATATCACAATGAGACATTAACCGGTCAGCATATCACATTGCAACAATAACTGTACCATGCAGCACACTGAAACACTAACTGGTCAGTATATCACACTGCAACAATAACTGTACCGTAACTCATAGGGAGACACTAATTGGTCAGTATATCATACTGCAACAAATACTGTACTGTGCATCACACTGAGACACTAACTGGTCAGTGTGTCACAGTGTGACAATAAATGTACTGTATATCACACGGACACACTAACAGATCAGTATATCACCTGTGACAATAATTGTACCGTATATCATATTGAGACACTAACTGGTCAGTATATCACACTGAGAGACTAACTGTACGATATATCACACTGAGACACTAAATGATGATTAAATCACACTTTGGCAATAATTGTACTGTATATCACATGGACAAAATAACTGGTCAGTATATCACAATGCAGCAATAACTGTATGGTGTATCACACTGAGACATTAATTGATGAGTAGATCACACTGTGGCAACAACTATAACGTGTATCACACCAAGACCCTACCTGGTGACAATAACTGTATTCTGTATCACACTGTGCTACTAACTGGTCAGTGTATAACACTGCAACAATAACAGTACCTATATCACACTGAGACACAAACTGATCTATATATCACACTGTCACAATAATTACTGTAAATCACATTGAGACACTAATTGGACAGTATATCACGCTGTGACAATAACTGTACCATATACCACACTGACACACTAAATGGTCAGTATATCGCACGATGACAATAACTGTACAGAATAATACACGGAGACAATAGCTGGTCATAGAATCACACAGTGCAGAAGAGGCCCTTCAGCCCATTGAGTCTGCGAATCACACAGTGCAGAAGAGGCCCTTCAGCCCATTGAGTCTGCACTGACACGTGAGAAACACCTGACCTACCTACCTAATCCCATTTAACAGCACTTGGTGCATAGCCTTGAATGTTATGACGTGGTAAGTGCTCATCCAGGTACTTTTTAAAGGATGTGAGGCAACCCACCACTACCACCCTCCCAGGCAGTGCATTCCAGACCGTCACCACCCTCTGGGTAAAAATGTTTTTCCTCACATCCCCCCTAAACCTCCTGCCCCTCACCTTGAACTTCATCCCCTCGTGACTGACCCTTCAACTAAGGGGAACAGCTGCTCCCTATCCATCCTGTCCGTGCCCCTCATAATCTTGTACACCTCGATCAGGTCGCCCCTCAGTCTTCTCTGCTACAATGAAAACAACCCAAATCTATCCAACCTCTCTTCATAACTTAAATGTTTCATCCCAGGCAACATCCTGGTGAATCTCCTCTGCACTGGTCAGAAATCACACTGTGGCAATAAGTGTACCGTGTATCACACTGAGACACTTACAGTTAAGTATATCACACTCCACAATAGCTACCATATATCAAACTGCGACACTAACTGGTCCAAATATCACTCTGACAATAACTGTACCATATATCACACTGAGACGATAGCTGGTCAATATATCACACCGTGGCAATAACTGTATTGTACGTCACACAGAGACACTAACTGATCAGTATATCACACTGAGACATTAACTGCATCATATATAACACTGAGACACTATCACACTGTGACAATAATTGTATGATATATCACACTGAGATACTAACAGCTCACTCAATCACCCTGGAACAATAACTGTGCTGTGTAACACACTGATACACTAACTGGTTAGTATATCACACTTCGATAATAACTACTGTATAGCACAATGATACGCTCACTGGTCAGTATATCACACTGTAGAAATAACTGTACCTTATATCGCAGTGAGGCACTAACAGGCCAGTATATCAGACTGCGAAAATAATTATTGTATATCACACCGAGACACTAACTAATCAATATATCACACTGTGACAATAACTGTTCCATATATCACACTGAAAGAATAGCTGTCAGGGTGTTGCACTGTGACAATAACTGCACCAAATGTCACAATGAGACAATAACTGGTCAGTATATCACACTGTGACAATAACTACTGTGCAGCTGGTATTCGATCATCAGAAATGCATCCTGTAGTTATGAGCACGGTTTCCAGGGAGTGTGAGGCTAGACCATCACTGTGGTCTGAAGGTTGCACAGAGCACAGAGAAGAGGCCCCGGACTGAGACACCTGCCTTTATCTTGTGCAGAAAGGTTTCACATCTGAGTGACAAGAACACTGCTCATCAGAACAAGGAGCGCTAAGACACTGAGACACCAACTGCTCAGTATATCTCACTACAACAATAACTACCATACATCACACTGAGACACAGTATGTCACACTATTACAATAACTGTACCATACATCACACTGATAAACTAACTGGCCAGTGTATCACACTGTGGCAAAAACTGTACCGTTTATCACATTGACATACTAACTGGTCAGTATATCATACTGCAACAATTACTACTGTATATCGTACTGAGACACTAACTGATCAGAATATCACACTATGATAATAACTGTACCCTATATCAGACTGAGACAATAACTACTCAGTATATCACAATGTGGCAATAACTGTACAATATATCACACAGAGTCAATAACTGGTCAGTATATCACACCGAGACACTAACTGTACCATATATCACATTGAGACACTAACTGTTAATTATATCTACACTGTGACAATAACTGTACCGTACATCACACTGAATCACGACAGTATCAGTATACCACAATGCAGCAATAACTGTATCATTTATCACACTGAGACACTAACTGGTCAGTATGTCACACTGCAACAATTACTCTACTGTATATCAGACAGAGATTCTAACTGGTAAGTATATCACACCGTGACATAATTGTAACGTGTATCACACTGAGGCACTAACTGGTCCGTATATCATACTGTGACAATAACTGCACCATATTTCACATTCATACACTAACTGTTCAATACATCACACTGTGACACTAACGGTACTGTGTAACACACTGTGACACTATCTGGTCAGTAAATGACACCATGACAATAGCCATAACGTGTATCACACTGTAATTGGTCAGAATATCACACTGCGACAATAACTGTACCGTACATCACACTGAGACACTAATTGGTCGGTATCTCACTCAGCGATAATAACTATACCATGTGTCACATTGAGACATAAATGGTCAGTATATCACACTGGAACAATAAACGTACCATGTAACACACTGAGACGCTAGCTGGTCCATATATCACACTGTGACAATAACTGTATCATGTGTCACACTGAGACACTAACTGGTGAGTATATTATACTGCATCAATAACTATACTGTGTTACACACTGAGATACTAACTGATCAGTATATCACACTGTGAAAATAACTTTACCCTATACCACACTGAGACACTAACTGGTCAGTATATCACAGTGAGACACTAACTGGTCATTATATCACACAGTGGCAAAAACTGTACCATATATCACTCTGAGACACTAACTGATCAGTATGTCACACTGTGACAATAACTTTACCCTGTATCAGACTGAGACAATAACTGGTCAGTATATCACAGTGTGACAATATCTGTACCATATATCACACTGAGCCTCTAAGTAGCTCATATATCAAAACTGGGACAATAACAAACTGAGACAATAATCAGATCGTATACAGACTGAGAGACTCACCAGATTATTTTTCACATTGAGACGCTAGCCTGAAAGTATATCACACTGAGACACCCATCAGAATTTGTATTAAATTGTGGCAATAACTGGATAGTATATCACACTAAGACAATAGCCAGAACATACATTACACTGCAACAATAACAGGACTAATAGTCAGACACTCACCAGACCATATATCACACTGAGTGAATAACTGGACAATATGTCACACTGAGTGAATAACTGGACAATATGTCACACTGAAGCACTCACCAGACTAATATATCAGGTTGAGATGCTAACCAGACCGTATATCACACTGAGACACTCACTGGAATGTACAATACACTGGGACAATAACTGAATGGTATTTCACACTGAAAAAAAAACTGTATATGACAGTCTATATATCATACTGAAAAATAACTGGACTGTGGAGCACACTGAGACAAAACACAGAGACAATAACCCGCTGATACCATAACACACTGAGACCATAACACTGAGATGCTTACTGGATTGTATATCACACTGAGATGCTGCCAGACTGTATATCACACTGGATGCTAGCCAAAATGTATATTACACTGGGACAATAATTATACCATATATCACACTGAGACACTAAACAGATCATTTATCACAATGAAACTCTAACTAGAACCTATATCGCACTGAGGCAGTAACTAGACTGTATAACTTAACAGACAAAATAAATGGACCATATATCACAAGGAGACGATAACTTGACCCAATAGCACATTGAGACAATAACACACTGAGACACTCACCAGACCATATAACACACTGAGACACTTGCCGGACCCCATATCACACTGAGACACTCACCGGACCATATATAACACTGTGCAGTCACTGGACCAGTTATCACACTGAGATAATAACTGACCATATCTGACACTGAGAAGCTAACCAGACTGTGTAGCATACTGAGACGGTCATTGGAATATATATCCTACTGAAACATTTATTGGATTGTTTATCACTTTGAGACACTCTCCGGTCTATAGAGCACACTCTTACACTCACCTGATATTACCCTATATCACACTGAGATTGTAACAACACCATACATCTGAGTAAATAACTGGGCCATATATCACAAAGACTATAATTGAATTTAAAATCAAACTAAGACAGTAAGTAGATAAGACAGTAATTGAGACATGATATCACTAGTACTAGTAGTGTAATAGAGGGATGTACATTATACACACTGGGTGGTAACCTAACTGTGCCTCACTCAACAGGATAATAATTGAATTTTAAATCCCTGAGTCAGTAATAAAACTGTATGTCACTCAGATGGGGAGAACTAACATCACCGTAACAGATTGTTCTTTATACAATGGGGTGGTATGTGACAATATACATTACACATACAGTTACGGAAAACAGACTGTGGATCTCACAGGCACCAGGAAGCGACTGAAGCTATATGCTACACAGCGGGTCAGCAATGAGCATTCTCTGTTAAAACTGGGCATTAATAGGACTATACACAATACACTGGGATAATGATGTATCTGTACATAATGCACAAGGAAAGAAATGGGAATGGAAATTACCAGCATTGTTTCAGTATCTGGGTAAATACTCGCACATGAGGTTGGTAACTATGACAGAATGTGACACAGTGGATCAGTAACTGGGATCACACAATACACTGAGACAGTGACCGAAACACTCCACCAGAGATTGGGACAAAAACTTGACTGGATGCCTCACAAGATAGAAATAAGAATAACTTGCATTTATATGTCACCTTTAACATAATAACACCCCCCACCGCCCCCAAGGAGCGTTATGAAGCAACATTTAGCACTGAGCCACATTAGGCAATATGAGGGCAGACGGCCTAAAGCTTTGTCATCTGCCCACATATTGCCTTATGTGGCTCCATGCCTAGCCAGGGGAGACATCCTCCCTGCATCTATCTTGTCAAACCCTGTAAGAATTTTGTATGTTTCAATGAGATCACCTCTCATTCTTCTAAATTCTAGAGAATATAGGTCCATTCTCCTCATTCTCTTCTCACAGGACGATCCCACCATCACAGGAATTAGTCTGGTAAACCTTCATGGCACCCCTCTATGGCAAGTATATCCTTCCTTAGGGAAGGAAACCCAAACTGCACAGAGTCCTTCAGGTGTGGACTCACCAAAGCTCTAAACAAGACATTTTTACTCCTGTACTTTGGTTCAATAATCTCCTGTGCAGGACCTTATTGAAAGCCTTCTGGAAATCCAACTACACCACATCCACTGCCTCCCCCTTATCCATTCTGCTAGTTAGATCCTCAAAAAACTCCCACAGTTTTGATCAACATGATTTCCCTTTCATAAATGTCTGAACCAAAGCTGTAATGAGGTCTGAAGATGGGTCATATGGACTCGAAACGTTAACTCTGTTTCTCTCTCCACAGATGCTGTCAGGCCTGCTGAGTTTTTCCAGCATTTTCTGTTTTTGTTTAAGATTTCCAGCATCCGCAGTATTTTGCTTCTGATCTCATTACAACCTTGGTTCAAACATTGACAAAAGAGGTGAACCCCAGAGGTGAGGCGAAAGTGACTGCTCTTGACATCAAGGCCACGTTTGACTGAGTGTGGCATCAAGGAGCCCTAGCAAAACTGCAGTCAATGAGAACCAGGGGAAAACTCTCCACTGGTTGGAGTCCTACCGAGCACAAAGGAAGATGGTTGTGTGAGATGACTGAGGTCAGTCATCTCAGCTCCAGGGCATCAGTGCAGGAGTCTTTGGCCCAACCACCTACAGCTGCTCCATCATAAGGTCAGAAGTGAGGATGTTCGCTGATTATTGCACAATTTTCAGCACCACTTGTGACTCCTCAGATACTGAAACAGTCCATATCCAAATTCAACAAGACCTGGACAATATCCAGGCTTGGGCTGACAAGTGGTAAGTAACATTCACGTCACACAAATGCCAGGCAATGACAATCTCCAACAAGAGAGAATCTAATCATCGTCTCTTGACATTTAATGGCATTACCATCACTGAATCCCCCACTATCAACATCCTGGGGATTACCGTTGACCAGAAACTGAATTGGACTAACTATATAAATACCGTGGCTTCAAGAGCAGGTCAGAGGCTAGGAATCATGCAATGAGTAACTCACCTCCTGACTCCCAAAAGCCTGAAACACAATCTACAAGGCACAAGTCAGGAGTGTGATGGAATACTCCCCACTTGCCTGGATGATTGCAGGTCCAACAACACTGAGGAAGCTTGACACCATCCAGGACAACGCAGCCCACTTGAGTGGCACCAGATTCACAAACATTCACTTCCTCCACCACTGACGCACAGTGGCAGCAGTGTGTACCATCTACAAGATGCACTGCAGGGATTCACCAAGGCTCCTGAGACAGCACATTCCAAACCCACGACTGCTACCATCTAGAAGGACAAGAGCAGCAAATAGATGGGAACATCATCACCTGCAAGTTGCCCTCCAAGTCACTCACCATCCTCACTTGGAAATATATTGCTGTTCCTTCACTGTTGCTGGGTCAAAATCCTGGAATTCCCTCCCTAACAGCACTGTGGATGTGCCTACACCACATGCACTGTAGCAAGTCAAGAAGGCAGCTCACCACCACCTTCTCAATGGCAACTAAGGATGGGCAAGAAATGCTGGCTTAGCCAGCAATACCCACATCTCGTAAATGAATATAAAAAATCCATGCTGACCTTGCCATATCCTATCACTATTTTCTAAGTGCCCATTTATCACATTCTTTATAATAGATTCTAGCATTTTCCCTACTACTAACACCAGGCTAACCAGTCTGTAGTTTCCCATTTTCTCTCTCCCTCCTTTCTTAACCATTTGCCACCTTCGGATCTGCAGGAATAATTCCAAATCTATAGAATTTGGAAAGGTGACCGCCAATGCATCCACTATCTTGACAGCCACTTCTTTCAACATTCTGGGTGTAGATCATTAGGTCCCATGGACGTATCAAATTTCAATTTCATTAATTTCCCCAGTACTACTTTTTACTAATACTAATTTCTTTTGATTCCTCATTCCTGCTAGTCGCTTAGTTTTTTGGTATTTCTGAGAGGTTTTTTGTATCTTCCTCTGTGAAGATAGGCGGCAACTACTTGTATAGTTTCTCTGCCATTTCCTTAATCCCAGATATATATTCTCCTGTCTCTACCAATAACCAGCCCACATGTGTTTCTGCTAAGCTTTTCCATTTTATATACCTCTGGAAGTTTTTACAATCCGTTTTATGTTTCTAGCTAGTTTATTCCTTTATTCTATTTCCTCTTTGTCAATTTGTTGGTCCTCCTTTGTAGAATTCTAAAAAGTTCCCAATCGTTAGGCTGACTCCTTTTTTTGGCAATGTTATAACACCCTTCCTTTGATCTAAATAGATGGTATTGGTAATGTGTAGTCAAAAGCGCAACCTGGAGTGAAATGTAACACCACGTTCCAAGCATTTAGGAGCTCAAATCTAGGCATCTGTGAACTGCTTTGGATGGTCACATACTGGAGCAGTAACTGAACTGTTTGTTCCACACTAGGACAGTAACTAGGCCTACTTGCTCACAGATTGGAAAAGTAACTGGACTGTTAAGTCTCCACACGCCAGGATGGTAACTGGGCTCGGTCACATCAGTTCTGATGATGCCACTTTCAAAAGCAGTTCCTCTGACATGTCTTTCTTCTTCCTTAACCGAGGTTTTCCACCCACGGTGTTTGACAAGGCCCTCAACCGTATCCGGCCCATCTCCCGTGCATCTGCCCTCACACCTTCCTCTCCCTCCCAGAACCATGATAGGGTCCCCTACGTCCTCACTTATCACCCCACCAGCCTCCACATTCAAACGATCATCCTCCACCATTTCGGCCAACTCCAGCATGATGCTACCACCAAACACATCTTCCCTTCACTCCCCCCACCACCCCCCTCACCCGGCGGCATTCCGTAGAGATCGTTATCTCTGGGACACCCTGGTCCACTACTCCATCACTCCCTACACCTCAACCCCCTCCCACGGCATCTTCCCATGCAACCGCAGAAGGTGCAACACCTGCCCCTTTACTTCCCCTCTCCTCACCGTCCAACGGCCCAAACACTCCTTTCAGGTGAAGCAGCGTTTCACTTGCACTGCCCTCAATTTAGTCTACTGCATTCGCTGCTCCCAATGTGGTTTCCTCTACATTGGAGAGACCGAATGCAGTCTGGGTGACCACTTTGCGGAACACCTTCGGTCTGTCCGCAAGCATGACCCACACCTCCCTGTCGCTTGCCATTTCAACACCCCACTCTGCCCTCATGCCCACATGTCCGTCCTTGGCCTGCTGCATTGTTCCAGTGAAGCTCAACGCAAACTGGAGGAACAGAACCTCATCTTCCGACTAGGTACTTTACAGCCTTCCGGACTGAATATTGAGTTCAACAATCTTAGATCATGAACTCTCTCCTCCATCTCCACCCTCTTTCCGATCCCCCTTTTTTCCAATAATTTATATAGATTTTTCTTTTCCCACCTGTTTCCACTGTTTTTAAATGTATTTCCATCCATTGTTTTATTTCTACCTTTTAGACTATTTCGATTCCTTCCCCCCACCCCACCCCCACTAGGGCTATCTGTACCTTGCTCGTCCTGCTTTCTGCCCTTAATGTCACCTATTAGCACATTCCTTAGATACTATCACCACCTTCAACACCTCTTTGTTCATTTGTCTATGACATCTTTTGGTTATCTCTACCTATCACTGGCCCTCTATCCAGCTCTACCTGTCCCCCCCCCCCCCCACCCCCCGAACCAGCCTATATTTCACCTCCTTTCTATTTTTCCTTAGTTCTGTTGAAGAGTCATACGGACTCGAAACGTTAAGTATGTTCCTCTCTGCAGATGCTGTCAGACCTGCTGAGTTTTTCCAGGTATTTGTATTTATGTTTTGGATTCCCAGCATCTGCAGATTTTTGCTTTTATATTATGGTAACTGGGCTGTTTGGTTTTCACACATTGGGACAGTGACTGGACAGTCTTGTTCACACACTGCGACAGGAACTGGACTGTTTGGTTTTCTAACACTGGGACAGTAACTGGACTGTTTGGTTTTCACACACTGGGACAGTAACTGCACTCTTTGGTTTTCACACACTGGGACAGTAACTGGACTGTTTGGTTTTCACACACTGGGACAGTAACTGCACTCTTTGGTTTTCACACACTGGGACAGTAACTGGACTGTTTGGTTTTCACACACTGGGGTAGTAACTGGACTGTTTGGTTTTCAAACACTGGGATAGTAACTGGACTGTTTGGTTTTCACACACTGGAACAGTAACTGGACTGTTTGGTTTTCAAACATTGCGATAGTAACTGGACTGTACAGTTTTCACACACTGGGACAGTAACTGGACTGTTTGGTTTTCAAACATTGGGATAGTAACTCGACTGTGGTTTTCACATACTGGGATAGTAACTCAACTATTTGGTTTTCAAACACTGGGATAGTAACTGGACTTTACAGTTTTCATAAACTGGGACAGCAACTGGACTGGTTGGTTTTCACACACTGGGACAGTGACTGGACTGTTTGGTTTTCACAAACTGGGACAATAACTGGACTGTTTGGTTTTCACACACTGGGACAGCAACTGGACTGTTTAGTTTTCACACACAGGGACAGTAAATAGACTGGTTTTCACACACTGGGATAGTAACTGGACTGTTTGGTTTTCACACACAGGGACAGTAACTGGACTGTTTGGTTTTCACACACTGGGACAGCAACTGGACTGTTTGGTTTTCACACACTGGGACAGCAACTGGACTGTTTGTTTTCACACACTGGGACAGTGACTGCACTGTTTGGTTTTCACACACTGGGACAATAACTGGACTGTTTGGTTTTCACACACTGGGACAGCAACTGGACTGTTTAGTTTTCACACACAGGGACAGTAAATAGACTGGTTTTCACACACTGGGACAGTAACTGGACTGTTTGGTTTTCACACACTGGGACAGTAACTGCACTCTTTGGTTTTCACACACAGGGACAGTAACTGCACTCTTTGGTTTTCACACACTGGGACAGTAACTGGACTGTTTGGTTTTCAAACATTGGGATAGTAACTCGACTGTGGTTTTCACACACTGGGATAGTAACTCAACTATTTGGTTTTCAAACACTGGGATAGTAACTGGACTTTACAGTTGTCATAAACTGGGACAGCAACTGGACTGTTTGGTTTTCACACACTGGGACAGTGACTGGACTGTTTGGTTTTCACACACTGGGACAGCAACTGGACTGTTTGGTTTTCACACACTGGGACAGCAACTGGACTGTTTGGTTTTCACACACTGGGACAGCAACTGGACTGTTTGGTTTTCACACACTGGGACAGCAACTGGACTGTTTGTTTTCACACACTGGGACAGCAACTGGACTGTTTGTTTTCACACACTGACACAGTAACTGGACTGTTTGGTTTTCACACACTGGGACAGTGACTGGACTGGTTTTCACACACTGGCACAGTAGCACACTGTTTTCACACACTGGCAAAGAAACACTTTTTTCACACTGGGACAGTAACTGGACTGTGGTTTTCAAACACTGGGACAGTATCTGGACTGTACAGTTTTCACACACTGGGACAGTGACTGGCCTGTTTAGATTGAACTCAATGGATCAGTAACAGGGCTGTTTTTACACTGTGACACTGACTGTGCTGTTTGCCTTTCACAGACTGGGACAGTGACTGGGCTGTTTAGTTTTCACACATTGGGACAGTGACTGGACTGTTTGGTTTTCACATACTGGGACAATGACTGAACTGTTTGGTTTTCACACACTGGCAAAGAAACACACTTTTTCACACACTTGTACAGTAACTGGACTGTTTGGCTTGACACACTGGGACAGTGAGTGGACTGTTTGGTTTTTCACACACTGGAGACTGACTGGACTGTTTGGTTTTCACACACTGGGACAGCAACTAAACTGTACAGTTTTCACACACTGGGACAGTAACTGGACTGCTTAGTTTTCACACACTGGAGACTGACTGGACTGTTTGGTTTTCACACACTGGGACAGCAACTGGACTGTTTGTTTTCACACACTGGGACAGTGACTGGACTGTTTGGTTTTCACAAACTGGGACAATAACTGGACTGTTTGGTTTTCACACACTGGGACAGCAACTGGACTGTTTAGTTTTCACACACAGGGACAGTAAATAGACTGGTTTTCACACACTGGGACAGTAACTGGACTGTTTGGTTTTCACACACTGGGACAGTAACTGCACTCTTTGGTTTTCACACACAGGGACAGTAACTGCACTCTTTGGTTTTCACACACTGGGACAGTAACTGGACTGTTTGGTTTTCACACACTGGGGTAGTAACTGGACTGTTTGGTTTTCAAACACTGGGATAGTAACTGGACTGTTTGGTTTTCACACACTGGAACAGTAACTGGACTGTTTGGTTTTCAAACATTGCGATAGTAACTGGACTGTACAGTTTTCACACACTGGGACAGTAACTGGACTGTTTGGTTTTCAAACATTGGGATAGTAACTCGACTGTGGTTTTCACACACTGGGATAGTAACTCAACTATTTGGTTTTCAAACACTGGGATAGTAACTGGACTTTACAGTTGTCATAAACTGGGACAGCAACTGGACTGGTTGGTTTTCACACACTGGGACAGTGACTGGACTGTTTGGTTTTCACACACTGGGACAGCAACTGGACTGTTTGGTTTTCACACACTGGGACAGCAACTGGACTGTTTGTTTTCACACACTGGGACAGTAACTGGACTGTTTGTTTTCACACACTGACACAGTAACTGGACTGTTTGGTTTTCACACACTGGGACAGTGACTGGACTGGTTTTCACACACTGGCACAGTAGCACACTGTTTTCACTCACTGGCAAAGAAACACACTTTTTTCACACTGGGACAGTAACTGGACTGTGGTTTTCAAACACTGGGACAGTATCTGGACTGTACAGTTTTCACACACTGGGACAGTGACTGGCCTGTTTAGATTGAACTCAATGGATCAGTAACAGGGCTGTTTTTACACTGTGACACTGACTGTGCTGTTTGCCTTTCACAGACTGGGACAGTGACTGGGTTGTTTAGTTTTCACACATTGGGACAGTGACTGGACTGTTTGGTTTTTCACATACTGGGACAATGACTGAACTGTTTGGTTTTCACACACTGGCAAAGAAACACACTTTTTCACACACTTGTACAGTAACTGGACTGTTTGGCTTGACACACTGGGACAGTGAGTGGACTGTTTGGTTTTTCACACACTGGAGACTGACTGGACTGTTTGGTTTTCACACACTGAGACAGCAACTAAACTGTACAGTTTTCACACACTGGGACAGTAACTGGACTGCTTAGTTTTCACACACTGGAGACTGGCTGGACTGTTTGGTTTTCACACACTGGAACAGCAACTAAACTGTACAGTTTTCATACACTGGGACAGTAACTGGACAGTTTGTTTTTCACACACTGGATCAGTAACTGGACTGTTTTTACAATGTGACAGTGACTGGACTGTTTATTTTTCACATACTGGGACGTTAAGTGGGCTGTTCAGTGTTCACACGGTTTGGAGTGAACACAATGGATCAGTAACTGGATTGTTTTTACACTGTGACAGTGACTGTGCTGTTTGCCTTTCACACACTGGGACAGTAACTGGAATGTATTTTATCACACAATGGTCTGATAAGGAAATTCTACAATGGACAGTTTCGCTTCTAATCATTCTCCTACTGTGTTATTTAAGTGTTTTCCCTTGAACTGCTTTTTATCTGAATTGTTTACTGAAAACTGTTACTGCTCCATCAGTTAAACCTCATACTGCCCTGTGTGCCAGCAGTGTGAAAAAGTCATCATGCCCCTCGTTCGCTGAGGTGCAAAGTGGTTGGACCAAAAATTATCCAAGTTCAGCCAGTACAAAGTTACTGATCAAGGCTTTACCAATGACTCTAGAATCATTTTAGTCCAATCTCGGAATTTGACTTGTTCCAATGCCAGGTTTAAACAGAATGGGGTCTGAGAGTTGCAACTGGCTTCCAGTAGTTACCAGCAACAGACAGAAATGGACTGTTCCTCTTGCTGTGCTGGAGGGCTCCACAGGCAGGTTTGGCTGCCCAGACACTGCGTGTTCCTCGCAAAGCCGGATCTCTGCAGATAACATTCTAAAGCCGTACATTTCCAAGCTGCAGATAATATCTTGCTATAAAGAATATTCACTGCCCCACGTTAAAATGAAAGTTAATTACTACAACTGCACAATTTGTAGCAATGCTGCAAATTCAGACTAAAAGTAATTGATGATTATAAATGAACATTTTTTTTGCCACACTTAGCTGGGTGTAATGCCTACAGCGTTACACAAGCAGTCTGAGTGAGACAACAAGGAGAGAGTACCCCTCTGGGTGAAGCAAGACACTGGGGGAACCTGTTGGGAGATCAGCGATAACCACAGAATTGAAAACTGTTTAATTATTTAATTGTTGCTAATGTGTTGGAGAAGTTTTAGAATTGAGCATGATTTAATACATGCAAATAATTGCATTCCTTGCAATGAACTTGACTGGCTGACTCGGAATGATTATATAAACGATATTTCAAGTAAAATCATTCCCCCGCCCCCAAAGAAAAACTACATTGGAAAGTAAGTACAGGAGTTTTAAATGCAGGTTAAACAGCGCCTGGGAAATATTCTTTAAAACACCCTCCTAGTTTAATTATTTTAGGAGAAAATATTCCATGAGAAAGAACAATGTTGGCTGTCTGGAGGAAATATTCCACACATTTCTCACCAGCTCCCGTGTGTCTCGGTATATCGTGACCACAATTTAAAGCTGTTCGCCTTTTAATGGGGGTACATGGACTTGTCCATTAGATTAAACCCATGCTCTCCATGCTGCTCCGCTAAGGTGTTGAGTGGTCTGGAAGCTGCTGTATTTTCGTTCACTAATTGAAGGGATGGTGAGGCAGGAGCTGAACCGCCCTCTAGCGAGCCTGATATTTCGAGCCACACTTGCTAACACATACTGGGAGCGAAGTCAGATATGAACAGCATATACTTTATATATATCCTATTTTACCAGAGCACAATTAAACTTCTTGGGGATAGTTGAAGCAGGTTTGCCATGATGTGGATTCGAGCCACTTCCATCCGATTGCTGCGTCTGTTCTTATCTATGTATCTGTCTGCTTCCTTTATCTATCTCTCTATTCTCTCTATCTCTCTCTCACACACACACATATACTCAAACACACAGTTGAGCTGCGTTGACCGAATTGATAATCCGGCCACTAATTGACCAATTTTGCTACTTCTTTTAGATCCCGGTACAGTCACTCCGGGATCCCAGTGTGCTTAGTTCGGATCCCGGTGCAGTCAGTCCTAATCCCGATGCCGTCACTCAGGGATCCCGGCACAGTCAGTCCCAGTAATCCGGTGCAGTCAGTCCGGATCACGGTGCAGTCCAATCGGGATCCCGGTGCAGTCAATCCCAATCCCTGTGCAGTCAGTCCGGATCCCGGTACAGGCAGTCCCGGTAATCCGGTACCGTCAGTCCGGATATGGTGCAGACAGTCCGGACTCCGTACAGTCAGTCCCGATAACCCGGTGCAGTCAATCCCGGCAATCCGGTGCAGTCAATCAACGCAATCCGGTACAATGAGTCCTGGTAATCCCGGTGTACTCAATCCGGATCCCTGTGCAGTCAGTCCGGATCCCAGTGTAGTCAGTCCCAGTAATCCGGTGCAGTCAATCCGGATCCCGGTGTAGTCAGTCCCGGTAATAGGGTGTAGTCAGTCCGGATCCCGGTGCAAGCAGTCCGGATTCCGGTGCAGTCAGTCAGTCTCGGTAATCCGGTGCAGTCAGTCTGGGTTCCTGTGAATGATATTTAAAGCCACAGTTTCCAAAGTAGAAGTTACATTTGGTGCTGAACGGGGATCTCGGGACTGGGGGAACGGTTCGCAGCCCCAGTCCCAGCCCCTGGTCCTCAGGTCTGATTGCAGCCGGTGCCTGGTCTGAGTGACGCTGTGTGGGGGTGTCCTCACCCCAAAACTATCGCTCTAGAGCCCTACCAGCCGTCCCTTCCATCTCAATCCAAACCCGGAACGCACCCTGGAACTCGGCTAAACCTCATTTCCACTAGTTTAAGCAGCAGCTCCTCTACTCCCGCTAACACTTTACAACACACAATCCCCTCTCACCTTCCCGGTGCTTGCACACACAGCATCCTATCGAACAAGGAGGGCGTCTTTCCTGATGCATCTCTCTCGTTGTAAATGTTTGCAGTCCTCTCTGGCCGATCCTCTCTCGGTGCCGGGTGACCTGACGAGTACAGAAGACGCAAACGGATTCCATGTGACAGTGATGCTGAGAGGGATGTGTTGGAGCCCGCGCCTTACTGACTGTGTATGGGAGAGAGTGGAGGGATTAACAATGTGGACATCTTCACCCAACCACCACCACCACCCCCCCCCCACCTCTCCCCCACGCGCGCACACAAACACACACACACACAAACGCAGACTCACACAATGATTCACAATCATATATATACACACATATATATTTATATATATATACAAAAACATAGACTCACAATGACACACACACCGTTAGATACACACATATTCACTTGCATACATGCATACTCAGACACAGACACACATATATGCAGGGAACACATACATACAGACACTGTCACACATATGGAGAGATATATACAGAGGTACACACTGTCACACACTTGTAGATATACATACATAGATACAGACACTGATTCAGACATATATAGATCCATAGACACAGACACACACACTCAAACACACCAACACACACACACATACACAGGCTTCTGCCTTCGATGTGGGAGACTAAAGTTCTTGCAGTTACTTTATGAGATCTGGTAAGGTTGCTTTCCTACAGACAAAATTTGCATTTTTATAGCACCTTTCATGACCACTGGACACCTCCAGTGCTTTACAGCCAATGAAGTACTTTTGAAGTGTAGTCACTGTTGTAATGTAGCAAATATTTGTCACTTTGATCATGCATTACTTTCAAATGTGTGGGAGGGCTTTGGATACAAATATCTTCTTACATCTTACTCTTTGATTTAGTTCCAAAGGGAGAGGGAGAGGAAAATGTGATTTATTCATTTAAAACAAGTTTAGAAAAAAGAATCAGGAAAAAAATCTTACTTTCCAATTCAGGAAGGGAATTCAGAAGGAAGGGGTTTGGGAGAATTGTTAGAGAATATCCTTGGGATGTCCCAACGTGCTTTACAGTCAATGAATTATGGAGGAAGTAACAGAGAGTTCTTGTGAATGAGCATCTATGAAGTAACCAGGTTCACACTAACTATATCTATTGGGACATGGTGAGTGTTTGAATTCAAGAGCTAGTCATGTCCATCTGTCTATCTTCCTACAGTACATAAAATGTTTCATATACAATGCACACTGTGACATGTTTCCTCTAGTATTTAATCAGATTCAAATTTATTATGATTATCCCAATTTTTTTGCTCCAACCTAAATACATTTATTTTACATACTTTTTTATTAGCTGACTGCAACTGAGGATTGCCTACCTGCTATGGCTCTGCCTGGGCTTCCTGGATCCAATAGACTTGTCCCTGGCCTTTGTAAAACAGCCTGGGAACATTGCTACAGCTTATTTTAATCACATATATATTAATTATTCATTGTTAACAGTAAAGAAAGAAGTTGCTTTGTCTCAGGATTTGTCCCCTTTCCCCTCACCTTCCCATCTTGACTTTCTCTGAAAAGAAGAGAGGTTTCCAAGACTAGGGATAGGATCTTCAGATTAGCAGCCTGAGAGGCAGCTTTTCCATCTCTGAGATTTCTACACGCCAATACTTTTAAGCCTTCAATGCAATATTATTTCTCTCGCTCTGCTTTGCTGGCTCTTGGACTTCTCTCTTCCTCAGGAATCTGCTCCAATCAAACCACATCCTTGGTCTTTTATTTTCATTTCTCACTTCAACAGCAATGACAACTTATGCATTTATGCAGCACATTTAGCACAGTAAACCGTTCCAGGCCAATTCACTGGAGCATTATTAAACAGAATTAGACACTGAGCTACAGAAGGAGATATTAGGGCTGGCAGCCAATAGCTTGGTCAATCAGGTAGGTTTTAAGTAGTTTCTTAAAGGAGGGGAGAGAGGTAGAGTGTGGAATTTTAAAATGGTGGTGCCTGGCAAAACAATGGGATCTGCAGTGGGTAAGGAATCTAATAGCAGTTGGAGCAGACATGCTGTCGCTCTTTCAGGAGCAGTGGCATTGGTAAACTGTGTTTCCTGACCAATCAGAGAGATCGGGCAGGATGGCATGCTGAATCTGTCAAAGGAAGGGCTTCTAATTAAAGGGACCACAGACAAGGCCAGAATGGCTCAACTGGATATGAGTTCCTGAAGATGTAGCAACTGGAATGGCAAGGAGTTCTTGGGAAGACTGCTCCCCGAGACTTACACTCTTACCAGTGTGGCATCTGAGGGACTACAAAAACAACAGCATATAGTTATATAGTATCTTTAACATAATAAAACATCCTAAGTTGCTTCATAGAAAAATTGTAAAACAAAATATGGCACTGAGCTTAGTAAGGTGATATTAGATCAGGCAGCTAAAAGCTTGGCCAAAGAGGTAAGTTTTAAGGAGCATCTTAAGGGAGGAAAGTGAGGTAGAGTGATGGTGCACATATGAAAACTACCACTGTCGGATGATGTCAGGAAGAGACATCAGATAGATGAACGGTAGGAGGAGGCCAAGGATTGATCTTTGGGGGGCATCAGAAGTGTTGGAGCAGGAAGCGAAGTCATTGTTCTGATATTCTGGCTACGATTAGATAGATAATATAGAACCACATGAGAGCATTCCCACCCAGCTGGACGACAGTGGAGAGGCTTTGGAGGAAGTTGGTGTGGTCAACTGTGTCAAATGCTGTGGGGTGATCTTTCCCATCAACAGGAGGAAGACCAAGCATGCCTGGATCAGTTTGGCTGTGGAAGTCAGCAGCTTGAGCATTCCCCTCTAACCTGGTGAAAGTGCACCCACAAAGATCCAGGCTCTCAGGAGCCAAGTCCCATATTCTGCCTTTACTAGCAGTCTCCTGCACAGCACACCTCAGAAAAACCATCATGCATGAGAAACATACACACATCTTTGGTGAGAGGCAGAGGTCTGTGTGTGGAGGGTCTGAGCGGGCGGTGAGGGGGGTAATGCGGCTGGGCTTTCCTCCTATGACAGCCAACTTGATGGCCATTGGTAATGCAAGTCCAACTACTCTGGAGGTTGTATCCCAGGAGACTACAGATGCCAGCAATGACCTGCCGTTAAAGCCTGAAATTCCTGATGCGCTGGCACTTACAGAAAGTCTTGTCTCCTTCCTGTTGGATTTCTGCATCCATCCTGTTACGGACAGATAGGGGTTTAATTTAAACAGCTCTGATTTCTCCTTTTGCCACCCATCCATAAACAGAAAAGTGTTCTTGGCTTTTTATTTCCCCGTTGTAAGTGGTGGTGTTTTTCCAATCCCTCAGTTTTGGTGGGATCCAGTTTCTATTAATAACCTCACAGCAAACTCAAGACAGGGTGAACTAAAAGGGCTAATTTATTTCACACACACTCAAAATTCAGGAGGGGGATATCGCTATGTAGCCCCTAGTGTATTCATACAATAAAAGAGGGATAAGAGAAAGAAGTAGTTACAGGGCAAAGACCACTGAGAAGATAAGAATCCAGAGTCCAGAATCAAAGTCCAATGGGATATCCTTTCAAAGTTGGCAGGTTGAAGGCTGATGCTGGATAATTCACTTTTCCAGTGGAGATGACTTCCACAATGAGATGGGCCCATTGAGATGAATTAGTCTTGTTGGTGCTGGTGTAGAAGTTCAGAAGTTCTCGTAGAAATAGTGTAGATGAGGGCCAGGTAATTGAAACCTGGTCAGACCTCCGGTTCTGCTGCTGTTTAGTTGATGGAAGATGGCAGACTGCCTTTTTTGAGCTCCCATACTATAGGTTCTAGCAGACAGGGGTGGGGGGGGGGGGGGGGGGGGGGGGTGGGGGGGGAGTGGGGGTGGGGGGAGGGGGGATCGTGTGACATGACTCCCAACCTCTCCACCTGGATTTGGACAAAGGATGTAAAGTCCTTGTCTGGGATCTTGACAGTGTTAAATACCCATTAATAAGTTTAACAGAGGTTTCGTGGTCCTTTTGTCCTCACAGATGGATCATCTCCATTGATGAGTGGGTTGGCTTTAGAAATGTCAAGGGGCTTTGTAAATGTCCTGGGGTTTTGATCACTGCAGTCACAGGACTGGAGAGGTGTGGAGAAAATTTACAGGAATGATACCAGAAATGCATGGGTATACATATCAGCACCTTGTGGTGCTGTGGGTAGCACCTCTGCCTCCAAGTCAGAAGCTCCAGGTTTTAGTCCCATTCAGGGCTTGATGGCCAAGGAAGGGGCATTCTTAACTTAACCAAACAGGTCGATTATCAATCTGCAAATCCCTCCAACACACATCAATGGCAGGCAGTAAGAGGGGGAGAGATTCCTGGTCAGCTATGTGATGGAAAGAAAGTTGGGAGTGTCTACCATCTCTACTAGCTCCAGACTACAACATGCATTTAAAAGTGCATGTTGCCACAGGAACTTGGACTCCCTGAGTGAACTGTAACACACCACCATACAGATCAGGAAAGGATTGAAAGGTTGGTCTCTTTTCTCTTGAAGAAAGAAGGCTGAGCGGTAACCCAATAGAAAGGTTTTTTTGTTAGAATGGATAGAGAGGGAAGGTTTCCTCTTGTGGGGAAGAGCATAACTGGAGGGCGTCAATATAAGATAGTCACCAAGAAATCCAATCGGGAATTCAGAAGAAACTTCTTTACTCAAACGGTGACAAGAATGCAGAACTCGCTGCCAAAGAGCGTGGTTGGAGCAAATAGTACAGATGCATTTATGGGGAAGCTAAACAAGCATATAAGGGAGAAGGGAACTGAGGATTACAGTGATAGATTTATATGAGGGAAGATGGGAGGAGGCTTGAGTGAAGTAATAATATGGAGACCAGGACCGCATGCTGCACTCTACATTGGTCTAACCAAGGTTCAACACAAATTTCGCATGATTTCTGTACTTTTCAATTCTATCCCTCTAGAAATAAAACCTAGTGCTTAGTTTGCTTTTTTATAGCCTTGCTAACCTGTGGCTCAACTTCTAGTGATTGGTGTTTTTGTACTCCGAGATTCCTTTGTTCCTCTACCCCACCTAGACTTGCATTTTTCTGTAAAAAGTGACATTCTTAATCTTCCTACAAAAATGTACAACATAACATTTATGTGTTGAACTTCATTTGTCAGTTATTTGCTTATTCTGCAAGCTTATTAATGTCCTCCTGTAATTTGTTGCAGTCCTCCTCAGTATTGACTAACACCACCACCGGACTCCACCATTTAGTATTACTTGCAAATTAAGAAATTGGCCAGAATTTTCCAGCCCCGATAGCATCAGGCATCATGGCGGGCAGAGGAAGACAATATGGTGCGAAGGCCAAAAATTGGTTTCACACTGTCGTGAAACCGATTGGTGATCATCTGCTCCACCCGTCGATGGCAGGCCATGTTTCCCACTGCCGCACGTCAGGAACCTAATTTCAATACTTTAGCGTCTCGTTATAAGCCCTGCTCACCGAAATCATCTTTCCACGCTGGATCATCGGAGTACGTCGGCGTGATTCACAGCTGTTCATAAGCGATGTGCACCTGCATTTTGCTCGGGATTTTGAGCTTTGTTTGCCTACCTTGCATTGGGCAGCACTCAGAGCCATCAGCTCCAGGCTTCACTGGCAGCACCGCATCACTTTTAGGGGGGCTCACAGGCAAGTCTTTACCTACCAGACCAGCAGTAAGGCAGGGGTGGCTTTTCAATAGCTGCAGGGCTGGGGCTAATCTGGGGAAGGGGGACAAGTGGCCTCAGGCAAGGGAAGCGGCTGCAGGATGAGGGCTGTATTGAGGAAGTTGGGGGGGGTATCCCAGGGTGTGTGGGGAGGGGGCACATGTTGACCTGTGCAGGTGGCCTCAAGATAGTGAGGGCTGAGGAGGTAGTCCCCAGAGAAGATGAGGCCAGATGGTGATGTGAGGGTGTGTGAGAGAATGAGTGGTGATGTACCTTGAGCTGGCAGAGAGTGAGATGCCAGTAAATGTGTGATGGGCTTGTGAGTGTGTGAGTTTAGAGTGATAAGATGGTTGCCTTACTCTGGCAGCATGGATGAGATCATTCCTCCTCTTTCTGCACTTGATGGCTGACCTCTTGTGTGGAGCATTGGCACTGACCATCTCTGCCACTGCCTCCCAAGCCAGAGTGGTGAGACTGGTGGACCTCCTGCGGCAAGAGCTGGGATAGAGGACATCGCGACAGGACTCCATGGCATCCAAAAGGCGTCCCAGGGATGTGTCACTGAATTGCAGTCTGCAGTCTTCTTGGCTTTTGGGCCCATGTCTTCACTGGAGCAGCCCTGGGCTGCAAGCATTGAGAAGTATGCGTGCGGCTGCAGTTTAAATATGGTGCCCTGCATGAGGAAGCAGCCAGATAATAGCGTGGTGGGAAAATCAGAGGCTGCCCGCCAACGAGGTGGCGTGTTTCCTGTGGGTGAATTAATGAGGCAGAAATGGGACAATACTCCGCGAAAACCCTCCATTGGGGCTGGCGGATGAAATGACTTTTTCCTCACCCACTACCACAGTTTGTGTAAATCTGTGACGAATCCATCCTGTGTTTTTGATTTCAAAGTCCAAATAGTTAATGTAAATAGTGAACAGCAGTGGTCCCAGCAGTGATCCTTGTGGAACACCACTTCCAGCATTCTGCCCCTCTGAATAACTACTCTTTATTCACACTCTCTGCTTTTTGTCTTGAAGTCAGCTAGAAATCCATTCTGCTACTTGTCCTCTGACTCCATATTCTCTGATCTTATTCATTACTCTATTATGAGTACCTTACTGCAGTCCTTTTCAATGTCCAGATAAATTACTTCTACTACACGACCATTGTTTACTCTCACTGTTGCCTCCTCAAAAAAATTCAAGAATGTTGATCAAGCAAGATATTCTATTTTGAAATCCATGCTTGCTTTTCATTATGGTGTTTTTGTTTCTGGATGTGCTTCTATTTTATTATATTTCCCATCACTGATGTTAAACTGACTGGTTTATAATTCTCTGGGCATATCCTGTCCGCCTTCTTAAATATGGGAATTACATTAGCTATCTGCCAGTCTTCTGTCACTATACATTTTTCTAATGAATTATTAAATACGTGTAGTAATGCTTCTGCTATCTCGTCCCCAGATTCTTTTAAAATACATAGATGCAATCCATCCGGACTGGGTCTTTATCTTCTTTCAGTTTGATTAATTTATTCGATACATCCCCCTTTTTATTTTAAATGCATTTATCACATTGTTCATCTCATTATTCAGTGTCATATGTACCACTTCTTTCTTCCTGTAAATACTGATGTGAAATAATTAATATTTCTGCTACCTCTCTATCATTACCAGTGGTATTATTTTATCTCTATCTCTTAAAGGTCCCATTCCAATCACAGCCTTCCTTTTTTATTGATGTATCGAAAATATTTTATATTTTGTTTTATGATCCTTGATTATGTAATTTCATAGATCCTCTTTGCCTACATAATTACTTTTTTGGGCTTCTCTCATAATGTCTTCATATCCTCCCTTATCATAATTTCCTTTGCTGTCTGTGTACTTAATGGATGCCCCTTTCCTGACCCTTTTGTCTTTAATCATCCATGGAATCTCTTGTGTTTAGTTTGTTTTTCCTTTTCATAGAATGCATTTTTCCTGTACTTTGTTGAGCACCATTTTATATATTTCTCAGTGCTGTTCTATATCATTTTTGCTAATATTGTTACCCATTTTATTTCCCAAACTCTATTCTCAACCCCTCAAAATTAGCTTTTCTCCATTTTGGTTTCATCATACTTATGTCCTTCTCTATCATCAATTTAAAGCATATTATATTATGATCACTAATGCCTAGGTATTTGTCTACTTTTACTTGTCTTATCTGCTCTGGTTCATTCTCCAATTACTAGCACCAACAGTGAATATTCCTTTGTTGGGCTTTTAACATATTGGGTTGGAAATGATCCTGTATGCATTGTAGGAAATCTATTCCTTATTCCCTTTACCTATATCATCTATCCAATTAATATCAGGGAAGTTGAAATTACCCATGGCTGTTATACTATGTGTTTTACTCAATTCCCTAATTTGTCTGCGTATTTCCCCCTCTACCTCCCTTCCACCATTAGGTGGTTAGTAGATGACATTGATTAGTGTGATTGATCCTTCATTATCTTTTATCTGTATCTGTATGTATTCTAGCTTTGTCTTTATGATTGCTGCTTCCTTTTTTCCTACTGACATCATGTTATCCCTATTAAGAACAGCTACTCCACCTCCCCATTTGCTTCTGCTGCTGCTAGTCCCGTTGATGTTGGTGCTGCTGCTCTTCTTGTTCCACATCCAAGGTCCAAGGTCTAGCTGCATAAGTTGTTCCCATGCTGTGGTGAAACCTGGCGGCAGGAAAGTGCAGCTCAAGGTGAGTGAAGACAGACGAACTGAATTCCAAGAAGTTGGCAAGCAGTGAAAGTATACTCTCAGGGCAAGCAGCCTCTCACCTGCATGGCTGAAACTCTTCAGTTTTACATGGTGGGAGCGTGGAGAGACAATATAAAATAAAGGATACAACTTTAGAGGGGATGCAGGAGCAGAGGAACCTGGGTCTTTATGTGCATATATCACTGAAGGTGGCTGGACAGGTTGACACAGTTGTTAATAAAGTTTATAGTATCCTGGACATCATTAATAGGGGCATAGAATACAAGAGCAAGGAGATTATGGTTGAACTTGTATAAGTCACTAGTTCAGCCTCAGCTAGAGTATTGTGTCCAGTTCTGGACATCATGCTTTAGGAAGGATATGAAGGCATTAGACAGGCTGCAGAAGAGATTCACCAGAATGGTTCCAGGGGTAAGGAACTTCAGTTATGAAGATAGATTGGAGAATTTGGGACTGTTTTCCTTAGCGAAAAGAAAGCTAAGGGGAGATTTTATAGAGGTACTCAAAATCATGAGGCATCTGGAAAGAGTAGACAGGTAGAAACTGTTGCCACTCATGAAAGGATCGAGAACGAGGGGGCACAGATTCAAAGTAATTAGTAAAAGAAGCAAAAGTGATATGAGGAAAAGCTTCTTCACATAGTGAATGGTTAAACTGTGGAATGCTTTGCCTGAGGGTATGGTGGAGGCAGGTCCAATTAAAACATCCAAGAAGTAATTAGATTACTACCTGAAAAAGAAGAATGTGCAGGGTTACAGGGAGAAGGTGGGGGAAGGGTACCAAGTGAGTTGCTCATTTAGAAGGCTATGCAGACACGATGGGCCAAATGGCCTCCTTCTGCACTGTAACAATTCTGCGATTCTGTGATTCAATATTGAAAACCTTCCCAGCTTCTCGGTTTCACTGAGGAAACACTCTCCCTTGTGCACTCACCTCTTTCAACCTGGCAAGTTCCTGATAGACTGTAAAAGAGGTACATTGGATGTTAAAGCCATAATGTTTGGTTAAAATGATGCTTAATAACCTACTTGCATATGACAGTTTTTTTTCCAGAGAAATCCAAAAGGGGTTCCCTAGTCACCTACCAAACTGAGGCAGGATGATGTCCCAACCCACTGTCACTCACTGCACGCAGCCAAATCCACCATCTCTTGGTAGATAAAATTCTACACAGAGAGGTGGAGATGTTTAGGGCAGGAATTCCTGAGTTTAGAGCCTAGGGATCTAATGACACAGCTGCCAATGGTGACGGGATTAAAATCAGGGATGTTCACGATGCTGGACTTGAAGGAGCACAGAAATCCCAGAGGGTTATGGGACTTCTGGAGCTTCCAAAGAAAGGGAGACGTGGGACCATAGAGGATTTTGAAAACAAGGGTAACAGTTTTAAAATCAAGCCATCTCCATTCTCTTTATTTGTTCTTTTTCAGTTGCTCTCTCAACTCCCACATTTCTTCAAGCAGTCTACTCAAACCCATTTCAACCACTTTGCCAGCTTGTTACCAACCAATTGATATTCTCCAACCAATTCTACTTAGGCACAATCTTGAAGGACACTAATGATTATGGTTTTTTCTTCTCACTTTCCCCTTTTCTCAACACTTTCCCACTCACCTCTGTTCTTCCTGCCAACCAATATACATATATATATTCTGTTACAGACGGTGAGAGGTGGTGGGATAGTATGGTAGCAGTGTGTACCATCCACAAGCTGCCCTTTAGGAATTCACCAAAGCTCCTTAGACAGCACCTTCCAAACCCACAATTGCTACCATCTAGAAGGATAAGGGTAGCAGACACATGGGAACACCATCACCTGGAAGTTCCCCTCCAGGCCCCTCGCAATCCTGAATTGGAAACATATCAGGGTTCTTTCACTGTCTCTGGGTCAAAATCCTGGAACTTCCTTCCTAACAGCACTGGGGATGCACCTGCACCACAGGGACTGCAGCAGTTCAAGAAGGCAGTTCACCACTACCTTCTGAAGGGCAATTAGGGGTGGGCAATAAGTGCTTGCCTAGCCAGTGATGCCCACATCCCATGAATGAATTAAAGAAACTCTCTGATTGCCCATCAGTGATGCAATGTAGGGTCCACTTGTCATCATCGCTGGCTGTCCCTCAATTCGAGGATGATGTCCACTCAGGGTTGCAAGTTTCTGTCATGGGCCCTCATGTGACTGAACAGGCTGATTCTCGACCAGCAGGTCTTTGGGCACGTGGGCTAGGATCTCCCATGAGGTAATGGGATCCAGAGTGCAGGATTTGCTTCCTTTTCTTGCCTTCTCAGCCGCTGCTGTGCCTCATCATTAAGACGTTGTGACTCAAAACGTGATGCAGCTTGATGGGCAAGTTGGCACCATTTTGAGCAATTGGTAGCGAGCTCCTCCCAGTCCTTAATGTCAATGCTTCATCATTAGGAGAGCTTCAGAGTGTTTTTGAAGCGTTTTCTTTGTCCTCCCCTGGACCATTGGCCATTGTTCAGAAAACAGGGCCTGGCAGGGGAAGATATATCTCAGGCATCCGGACACAGCATCCAGCCCATTGAAGTTGATTTTGCAGGAGTTTTGCTTGATACTTGTGAAGCTGGCTTCAAGAAGGATCAAGAAGGGTAAACTAGTAAAATATTAAAAGCACTGCAGGCAACTTCAGCTTTTGGCAGTAGTGTTAAACATGCAATGCCATCTGCATGTCTTGTTCTCCTTTAATCTGTAACTACCTTGTGGGCATGGCAGCAAAGTGGTTCTGTTAATAGACCAGTAATTCAAAGGCCAGGCTAATAATCTGGAGTTGTGAATTCAAATCCCCCCATGATGGTTTGTGAATTGGAAACTCTCAAGAACATCTTTCCCATTCTGCTTGAGGTTTTGCTTAAAATTTCTCCGTGTCTGCTATTTTTTATAGAAGCTGAAATTTAGTTCCATCCAACTTGCCCAAATCCTAAATTATTTATTTTGCTGCTCTCTCGGAACCCCTGCTGCTGCTGTTATCTCTCCCACTCTTTGATCTCCAATGCTGCTTCATTTATTTATTTATTAATTTCCCTGTCGCTATTTTCACGCTCCACTCCAGTTCTATTTTGGGATGAGCCTCCCATTTTTTCTCTACACCCCCAACATTACCCCATTTCCCTAATGTTGGTCCTGGCCTCCACCATCTAGAAGCACAAGGGCAAGTTCATGGAACACCACCACCTCCAATATAATAAAATCAAAATTCTTCGGATGCTGGAAATCTGAAACAAAAACAGAAAATGCTGGAAAAACTCAGCAGGTCTAACAGCATCTGTGAAGAAAGAAACAGAGTTAACTTTGAGTCCATACGACCTTTCTTCAGAGCTGAAGAGAGGTGGAAATGTGATGAAATTTATACTGTGGGAGTGGAGCAGGTGAAGCTGGATAGGCAGCCAGTGATAGGTGGGGACAAAAGAGAGATTAACAAAGATGTCATGAATAAAAGGACAAAGGGAGTGTTAATGGTGGTGGTATGGGTTAAAAAAGGTGCTGACTGTGTTGTAGAGGTAAGAAAGCAGAATGTGATAGAAACATAGAAACATAGAAACTAGGAGGCAGGAGTAGGCCATTCAACCTTTCGAGCCTGCTCCGCCATTCAATATGATCATGGCTGATCCTCTATCTCAACGCCATATTCCCACTTTCTCTCCATGCCCCTTGATGCCCCTAATATCCAAAAAATTATCAATTTCTTTCTTGAATATACTCAGTGAGCCGGCCTCCACAGCCTTCTGTGGTAGAGAATTCCACAGGTTGACCACCCTCTGAGTGAAGAAATTTTTCCTCATCTCAGTTGTAAATGGCCTGCCCCATATCCTGAGACTGTGGCCCCTGGTCCTTGACTCCTCAACCAAGGGGGGAAACATCCTCCCTGCATCTAGCCTGTCTAGCCCTGTTAGAATTTTATACCTTTCAGTCAGATCCCTTCTCATTCTTTAAACTCTAGTGAATACAGGTCCAGTCAAACCAATCTCTCCTTATATGACAGTCCTGCCATTCCCAGTATCAGCCTAGTGAACCTTCAATGCACTCCCTCTATGGCAAGTATATCCTTTCTTAGGTAGGGAGACCAAAACTGCACAAAGTACTCCAGGGGGAGAATTTTCTTCCCGTTGTTGCGGGCTGGGCGGGACCGGGCCCGGGCGAGGGCGGGTGCGCAGCCAAACTCCGCCTCCGATCGGCTGCGCGCCGCCATTTTACGTGGATGGGCCAATTGAGGCCCGCCCATCATGATGTGCACTCGGAAGTGCTCAGCACTCCCCGTGCGGGTGGGGTGAGGAGGGAGAGTCGGGGCCTGCGCTCTTTCCCACGTGCGTGCAAATGAGTGCAGAAATGTCCCTGAAGCACGGATCTGCCCCCGGGAGATTAACTTGATTGTGAAAAACTGGAAAAAAGGTTTTAAGAAATTATTCGGACATGTCCCCTCATGTAACAGTGTCACATGAGCTGGGACATTTCTATGAATTTTATTTAAAAATTTTATTAAAGTTATAAACCCTTCATGACACCTGATCACGCCTGTGGATGAGGTTTCATGAGAAATGCAAAGGCCGCCTGGGCTGTTGGGCAGCCTAGAAAATCAGCTCAATTCGTTTTTAAATGGCCTTAATAGGCCTTTGACAGTTTGGTAGGCGCGAACTGGAGTCCGCTGTGCGCCCGCCGAACTGAAGATCGGAATGACTTGCCATGATGTCGGGGCGCACGCATGACATCACCGTGCATCATTTTATGCGTTGGCGAGCGGGACCCGCCCCCACATGCCGACCAGAAGATTCAGACCCAGGTGTGGTCTCACCAAGGCCTTGTATAACTGCAGTAAGACATCCCTACTTCTGAACTCAAATCCTCCTCTTACCATTTGCCTTCCTAATTGCTTGCTGCACCTGCCTGTTTACTTTCATTGGAAGCATCAGTGGAGTTAACTCTTTTCTTCTCCGCCGATGCTGCCAGACCTGCTGAGTTTTTCCAGGTAATTCTGTTTTTGTTTTGGATTTCCAGCATCCGCAGTTTTTTTGTTTTTATCTCTGTGTTTACTTTCGTTGACTGGTGTACAAGGACACCCAGATCCCTTTGTACTTCCACAATTCCCAATATATCACCATTTAAATAATACTCTGCATTTCTGTTTTTCACGCCAAAGCGTATAACTTCACATTTATCCATGTTATACAGCATCTGCCATGTGTTTGCCCACGCACACAACTTACCTAAATTGCTCTGAAGCCTCCTTGCATCCTCCTCACAACTTAACCCCACGTCAGCAAACTTGGAAACATTGCAATTGGTTTCCTCATCCAAGTTATTTATACATATCGTGAATATCTGGGGCCCAAGCACTGATCCCTGCGTTACACCACTAGTCACTGCCTGCCATCTGGAAAAAGACCCATTTATTCCCACTCTCTGTTTCCAGTCTGTCAACTAATTCTCAATCCATGCCAGTGTATTACCTCCTATCTCACGTGCTTTAATTTTGCCCCATAGCTTCTTATGTGGGACCTTATCAAAAGCCTTCCTGAAATCCAAATACACCACATCCACTGGTTCTCCCTTATCTATTCTACTAATTACATTCTCAAAAAAACTCCAGTTGATTAGTTAAGCATGATTTCCCTTTCATAAACCCATGCTAACTTTGTCTAATCCTGTTAATGCTTTCCAAGTGTTCTGTTACCACATCTTTTATAACAGACTCCAGCATTTTTCCCACTATTGATGTTAGGCTAACTGGTCCGTAGTTCATTTTTTCCTCTCCCTCCTTTTTTAAATAGTAGGGTTACATTTTCCACCCTCCAATCTGTAGAAACTGCTCCAGAGTCTACAGAATTTTGGAAGATGATCACCAATGCATCCAATATTTCCAGGACCATTTCCTTTAGTACTCTGGGATATAGGATATCAGGCCCTGGGGATTTTTCAACCTTTAACCCCATTAATTTCTCTGGGTCTACTTTTTTACTAATACTGATTTTCTTCAATTCTTCCCAATCATTAGACCCTTGGTTCCCTAACATTTCTAGAAAATTATTTGTGTCCTCTTTTGTGAAAGCAGATTCAAAGTATGTGTTCAATTCTTCAGCCATTTCTTTGTTCCCCATTATAATTTCCCCCGTCTCTGATTGTAAGGGATCTACATTTGTCTTTGCTAATCTTTTTTATCTTCACATATTTATAGAAGCTTTTACAGTCAGTTTTTATGTTCCCCGCAAGTTTACTCTCATATTCCATTTTCCCCCTCTTAGTCAATCTTTTTGTCCATTTTTGCTAAATTCTAAACTGCTCCCAATCCTCAGGCTTGCTGCTTTTTCTGACAATTTTATATATCTCCTGTTTGAATCTAAAACTATCCCTAATTTCTTTTGTAATCCGTGGTTGAGCCACCTTTCCTGTTTTATTTTTGCACCAGACAGGAATGAATAATTGTAATTCATACATAAGTTCCTTAAATATTAGCCATTACCTATCCACTGTCAACCCTTTTAGTAAGGCTCCCCAATCCATCATTGCCAACTTGCAACTCATACCCTCATAGTTCCCTTTATTTAGATTCAGGACCCAAGTTTTGGATTCAACTTCTTCCCTCTAAGTCTTAATGGACAATTCTCTCATCTTATAGTTGCTCTTCCCCAAGGGACCCTGCATAAGATTGTTAATTAACCCTTTCTTATTGCACAATACCCAGTCTAGGATAGCCTGCTCTCTAGTTGGTTCCTCAATGTATTGGTCTAAAAAACATCACGTACACACTCCAGGAAATCCTCCTCCACAGTTTTATTGCTAGTTTGGTTTGTCCAATCTATATGTAGATTAAAGTCACCCATGATTACTGTTGTACCCTTATTGTATCTATCTCTAATTTCCTGTTTAATGCCTTCCCTTACATTTCCATTACTGTTTGAGGGCCTATAGACAACCTCCACCAATGTTTTCTGCCCCTTGGTGTTTCTTATCTCAACCCAAACAGATTCCACATCATGATTTTCCGAGCCAATATTCACTGTTGCATTGATTTCCTCCTTTACTAACAGTGCTACCATACCTTCTTTCCCTATTTGTCTGTCCTTCATAAATATTGAATACCCCTGGATGTTCAGTTCCCATCCTTGATAACCCTGCAGCCATGTCTCCATAATTGCAACTATATCATAACCGTTTATATCTATTTGCGCTGTTAGTTCATCTACCCCATTGCGAATGCTCCATGCATTAAGATACAGTGCCTTTAGACTTGTCTTTTTAACATTGTTAGTAATCTTCTTCCTCCCCTCTTGTGCAGCAGAGCCACCCGTGATGCCATGGACTTGGGCTCCTGCTGTTTTCCCCTGAGAAGTCGTCTGCCCCAACAGAATCCAAAACAGTATATCTGTTAGAGATAGGGATGGTCATAGGGGACTTCTGCACTACCTGCCTTCCTCTACTCTGCCTGATAGTCACCCATCCCCTTTCTGCCTGTTCAATCTTTACCTGCGGTGTGACCACCTCACTAAATGTGTCCACGGCAATCTCAGCATAGTGGATGAATTCACCCACAGCTCCAGCTCCGAAATGCAGTTAGCCAGTAGCTGAAGCTGGACACACTTACTGCACACACGGTCACCAGGGACACTGGAAATGTTCATGACTTCCCACATAGCGCAGGAGGAGCATAACACTGGTGTGAGATCTGCTGTCATGACTTACCTTTAGATTAAGCTCGTGGTATTCCTTTTAAAGAATACTAACTATGCTAGGGACCTTATTCTACTCCAAACACTCCTACTACTATCCAAATTCCTCACCTTATTTTGTTTAACCTAATAGACTGCAGCAGTATAATTAGTAAAAAAAATAGAAGCAGAAGCACTCACCTGCCCCTATTTACCAATCAGCTGCCTCCCCTGCATCCCGTCTCATTTGGAATTGTGACGTCACATCCAATTCCACTGCCTGAAGATCCTGAGGGTACGCCTCTCCTCTCCAGTCTCGGCCTCTGTTTCTCATGCCGTTTTATACCGTTCTCACCAGCCTCTCCTCTCTGGTCTTGGTCTCTGTTTCTTGTGCTGTTTTACACCATTCTCACCAACCTCTCCTCTCTGGTCTCGGCCTCTGGTTTTCGCACTGTTTTATACTGTTCTTGCCGGCCTCTCCTCTTCAGTCTAAGACCCACCTTCTTCCAACCCTAACAGCAACTTTTAGTTAGTTGCTAAATTAAAGAAAGGCTAGACTTTAGATAGAATTTAACCCTTAAGTTAACCCTTAAACTCCCTCAGTCACCAATCTCCAACTGAAGCTCTCTACTACAGCCAAACACAACGCTTCAGTGCAGGCAAAGTCAGCACTATAAGTTAGCCTACTTTTATATTCTCTGAACCTAGCCTCTGAAAACCTGATTAAGCCCGTTATCTAATTAACTAATTACGGTTGCAAGCAGAGCCTGTATGAGCCCTGTTGTAAGACTGGACTAAAACTCACCTTCCAACCCTAGCAGCAATGTTTAGTTAATTGCTAAATTAAAGAAAGGCTAGACTTTAGCTAGAATTTAATCCTTAATTTAACCATTAAACTCCCTCAGTCACCAATCTCCAACTGAAGTGTTCTACTGCAGCCAAACACAGCACTCCGAGCAGAAGAAGGGTAGCATTGTATGAAAGAACAACATGGAACAAGTAACAGATGGCCCTGTTGGGGATTGGGTGGGGGGGGGTGTGTGGGAGGGGTGGGGGGGCAGTGGTGGGGGGAGAAAAGCACCTCCAAGTTCCCCTCCAGGTTGCACACCATCTGGACTTGTGCACATGTTGCCATTCCTCCATTGACACTGGACTAAAATCCTGGACTTCCCTACCTGACAGCATTGTGGGAGTCCTTCACTATACAGACTCCACTCGTTCAAGAATAAGGCCCACCACCACATTCTGAGGATAACTGGGCACAGATAATAAATTCTGGCCTCGATAGTGACATCCACATCCTGCAAATTAATATAAAAAGAAATCCCCACCCCTACCAAAATAAATGTAGAACCAACATATTCATTTATAAAGAAAATCCAAACTATCTCCTTTGAGATCCAGAGGCTTCTTCTGCCAGACCTGTGTTACGCAAATCTCAGCAACCAATCTCTCCTCATCCACCTGCCCTATAAGCAGCTACCAATGCCTCACAGACCTCTTCCCACTATCCAGCATAAACTAATCACTTCATGTCCTCAAGCAAAATCAAAGCTTTCCTCTGCTAATTCTCCAACTTTTTCATTTAGAAATTTGAACTAAGCTGCATGTTCAGGAGTGATGTCAGGAAGCAGTTTTTTACACAATGCAAATCTGAAACTCTTGGTCTCCTCATAAAGCTGTGGACCAATTGAAAAGTTCAAAACTCAAGCCAAAAGATTTTTATTGGCTAAGGGCATCAAAGAGGTGGAGAAAAGACATGTAAATGGAGATGAGGTACAGGTCAACCACACTCAGACTGAATGGTGCAACAGACTCAAGGGGCTGAATGGCCTACTCCTCTTCTGAATGGTTCTCTTCCATTTCTCCTCTGTTGATTAATCACTCGCTACAAAAGCTGCCCGGACATTCTCCCTTCCTCCCCCAATAAAAAATATACCCAACAATTGCATCCTCCATCATTCCAAGTAAAACGTTAACTCATCAGGCACCTTTCCTACAACATGAGATATTAAACTGCGGCCAGTTTAACTCATTTCACAGAGTCAGAATGATCCCATGGCACAATTTCAAAGTAGACTCTGACCATCAAATAGTCACTGTTGTAATGAAGAAAGCACACAGTCCATTTGTGTATAACAAGGCCCCACAGCCAGCAATGCGATAATGGTCAGATAATCTGAGTTAAGTGAAGTTAATTGAGGGATATTTTATGCCCACCTGAGTGGTCAGATGGGGCCTGATTTAATATCTTACTTGAAAGGTGGCACTTCCAACAATGCAGCACACCTTTAGTAATGCACTGAAGCGTCAACCTAGATTTTATCACAGCCGCACTGTGAAGATGCCTCCATAAAGTATTTTAAGTCTGCTACTTGTCTTGAGACATGATCAACTTTTGACAATGGTGATTCATAATCAGCATTCCCCATTGCAGTCATAAATAGCAGTCAACAGAGTCTTAAAAACTCCCTGTATATTTAACTATTGGCCTCCAAACCAATCATCCCTTTCCCATTATACAATAAGTGATTGATGAACATGACTAACTCGCTAGGTAAAAAGGAGATGAAGACAAAAGAATAGCTCAAGATAACTTGGACTTGGCCCAGCTTTCTAAATTACCAGACATTAAATGGCTCGAGCTATTTCCCAGTTAATGGTGGCCTTCGGATGAAAACTTTTACAAGGTCAGTCTCAATTCCTACTCCAGGCAGCTTACAGTGACCTCGCAGAAGAGCTGGCTTTTTCTAATACAATAATTGGCAGAAGATGAGAATGCAGCCATTAGATGGATGATTCTCCTCGTCAATGCAATTGCTAGATTTCCATGGGCTTGGGGGAACCAGCAAGTTTGGCTGGCAGCTATCACCTAACTAAAATCACTGAATGAAGGAATGTGTGCATGTGCATGCAGAGAATGCATGTGTGAATGTATCTATTTGTGCATCTGTGTACACATATTGCATGTATATCTTTGTATGTATCTGAATGCATTAATTGCATGTGTTTGTGTGTATTTATGTATGCATGCATTTCTGTATGTGTGTGCACATTGGTGCCTATGCACATATGTGTACATGCCTGTCTGTGTTTGTGTGCTTTAGGCATGTGTGTTTGCTTGTGTGCTTTCGTGTGTTTGTGCGATTGTGTGTTTGTGTGTGTGTGTGTGTGTGTGTGTGTGTGTGTTGTGTGTTGTGTGTCTGTTTTTGTATGCAGGGGAGGTTTGCTAATGCTGTTGGGGTGGATTTAAACTAAATTGGCATGGGGATGGGATCCTGAAAAGCAGTTCAGAGGGGAGAGAAGCTGAGATGGAATTAGAAGTGAAAACACTAGCAAGTGAATCTGGAAGGCAGAGGAAACATAGGCTAGAGAAGGCTAAGAGGGGAGTTGAGGAGAAATGTTTTTACCCAGAGGGTGGTGGGAGTCTGGAACTCACTGCCTGAAAGCCTGGTTGAGTCTGAAACTCTCACAACATTCAAGAAGTATTTAGATATTCATTTGAGTTGCCATAGCCTCTAGGGCTATTGGCCAAGTGCTGGAAAATGGGATTAGTGTAGCCAGAGCTTTGTTGACCGGCGCAGACACGATGGGCTGAATGACCTCCTTCTGTGCTGTAAATATCTATGAGTCTATGAGCACGTGTGTGTGTGTGTGTGTGTGTGTGTGTGTGTGTGTATACCAATTGATTGCTTAGGTGTACAGAGAGGTGACAAATGGAATTCAATCTGGAGAGGTTTGAGGTCATAAAGGAAAGACAAATAAGGCAAGAAAGGTAAGATACTGAGAGGAACAGAGGGGCCTTGAAATGTGTGTTCATAAATCCTGAAGGTTGCAGGACTGGTATATAAGCCGGTTAAAAAGACACTTTCCCTTATTATCCAAGGCCGAAAGTATGAAAACAGAAGGCTTTGATTGAACTCTATGAAACACTAGTTAGACCACTAGTTAGCTAGAGTACTAGTATAGTTCAGGTCCCCAAATAATAGGAAGGATGTGGTTTCATGAGAGAGAGAGGGAACAGAGGAGATTTAAGAGGATGTTCCTAGGAATGGGGATTTTAGCTATGAGGAAGGATTGAATAGGCTGGAGTTGTTTTCTTTGGAACAGAGGAGACTGAGGGGAGATTTAATTGAGGTGTAAAAAATTATGAGGGGTCCAAATGGAGTTGATGAGAAGGGCCGATTTCCCCTTGCAGAGAGGTCAATGCCAGAGGTCATAGCTTTAAAGTAATACGTAGAAAGATTAGAGGGGAATGGAGGAAAAGATTTTCTCGCTCAAAGAGAAGGTGGAGGTTTGGAGCTCACCGTGCATAAGGATTTTTCACTGAGTGGGCGGGCGCACACCCGACCCGTTCGAGTGTAAAAGGACGCGTGATGATGTCGGGCAAGCATCCTGATGTCAATGTGCAGTCGCGCGATATTTCGGTGGCGCACCCACTGATAATTAAAAGGCCTATTAAGGCCATTAACGATCCCATTGACTCAAACTTTTTGCTGCCCGTCCAACCTTACGGTTAGTGGGCAGGCGAAAAGGCCAGGCGGCCTTTGCATTTTTTGCGCAACCTCATCCATGGGCAGGGTGAGTTTTCGGCCCATCGTAAAATATGTTTTTTTAAATTTCATCCTAATTTCTAACATGCCCCTGCATGAGGGGACATGTGATTTTGCACCTTAAAATTCTTTATTTTTTATTTTGAAAACTGTTCATCGCCCTGAGGCAGGTCTGTGCCTCAGGGAGCTTTTCCAGTGAAGTTCTCGCTCGGCCTCCTCCCCTCCCCCACCCGCCAACACAGGCAGAGCTAAGATGAGATGAGGAGAAATTTCTTTACCCAGAGTGTAGTGAGTCTGTGGAATTCAGGCAGAGGTAGAAACCCTCATCACATTTAAAATGTATTTGGATATGCTTTTGAAATTGCATAACCTATAGGTGTATGGACTAAGACCTGGAAGTGGGGGGGTTAGGCTGGATAGCTCTTTCTGGCATAGATGCAATGGGCTGAATGGCCTCTCTCTGTGCCAGACACTTAAATTTTCTATATTTCTATATTTGTGTGTGCTTGAGTTTTTATTTTTGCATGCGTGAGTTAATATTTGGATTTTGTATGTGTGTGACTAATCGTTCCACCATAGCTCAGGCCAGAAATAGCTGAGCAGATGTTCGAAGATTGACTTCTGTTGCAATACTTTCCTTTTGGGAACAATACTGGTTTATAAAATAATGGGAAGAATTTTGCCCTCGTCGGGCGGGCTTGGCCAATTAAGGATGGCCCGGCGTGAATCGCGTGCTGCAGCGCTTAGAAACATAGAAACTAGGAGCAGGAGTAGGCCATTCGGCCCTTCGAGGCTGCTCTGTCATTCATTATGATCATGGCTGATCATCCAATTCAATAGCCTGCTCCTGCTTTCTCCCCATATCCTTTGATCTCTTTCACCCCAAGAGCTATATCTAACTCCTTCTTGAAAACGTACAATGTTTTGTCCTCAATTATTTTCTGTGGTATCGAATTCCATAGCCTCACCACACTCTGGGTAAAGAAATTTCTCCTCATCTCATCTTATCTCTGCCTAGTGTTGGCGGGTGGGGGAGGGGAGGAGGGCGAGCGAGAACTTCACTGGAAAAGCTCCCTGAGGCACAGACCTGCCTCAGGTCGATGAACAGTTTTCAAAATAAAAAATAAAGAATTTTAAGGTGCAAAAACACATGTCCCCTCATGCAGGGGCATGTTAGAAATTAGGATGAAATTTAAAAAAACATTTTTTACGATGGGTCGAAAACTCAACTGCCCATGGATGAGGTTGCGCAAAAAATGCAAAGGCCGCCTGGCCTTTTCGCCTGCCCACTAACCGTAAGGTTGGACGGGCAGCAAAAAGTTTGAGTCAATGGGATCGTTAATGGCCTTAATAGGCCTTTTAATTATCAGCGGGTGCGCCACCGAAATATTGCGCGACTGAACATTGACATCAGGACGCTTGCCCGACATCATCGCGCATCCTTTTACACTCGAACGGGTCAGGTGTGCGCCCGCCCACTCAGTGAAAAATCCTGGCCCATGTTAGGCATTGTTGAAGCCTCAATAGCTGCATAGCAAATTATTCAAAATGTCTCCGGATTGACAAACAGATTAGGCTCAGTAATGTCCATGAGAATGCAGTCAGGATCCACTGACCCATACTTGGGATGATGGAGCCATAGTGAGTGGGAGTTAGTGTTGGGCAGTGTTGACTGTGCACTGCTGTGGAAATGGCAGAATGATGGAAATGTCCCACGCTAATCTGACCCTCAAAGCGATAAATTCAAGACGTTGTGAGTCTTACCTTCAGAATTACTGGGAACATCTCAATAGAATATATTTTTTATTACTTTGAGGGAATAGAAACTCCCAGCAACTGTCTCCTTAAGATTAGCTATCAGAGGTGATGATGGGGAAAAGGGAGCTCTGTGCACAAGCCCAAGTACACAGGTTCATAGTGTAACTCCAGTCTGCTGGTTACATATCACAGTCAGACTGTTAGGTGCAGTATTAACTACACACTTGGAGGAGAGTGCGACAGGAGGACCCTGAGCCAGGCAGTCAGCAGCACCTAGAGGATAGTGGAGTGGGAGCGGGGCGGCTGCATAAAGAGCGGGAGTTTACCTGTGAGGGAGGGGAGCGGCTGCATAAAGAGCGGGAGTGGAGTTTGCCTGTGAGGGAGCCAGTTCTCACCCAGACACTCGGTGGCACTGGAATTCGAAAGGAGTGATGTCAAGACAAGGGAGAGAGCTGATTGGTAGGTAGTGGCTAAGCATTTTTTTTTTCAATTTAAAGCAACACTACAGAAGGTAAGAGTCTCAGCATTTGTCTTTTTTAAAGAAAAACTAAATAGTTTTCTACTTGGCTTAAATTTAAGGAAATAATCATTTAATTAAAAACAAACACAAAGTATGGCAAGGGAGCTCAGTCCCATGTGTTTTACAGCCTGCAGCATGTGGGAATTCTTAGACACTCCTTGCAGTCTGGATGACCACACGTGCAGGAAGTGCCACCGACTTGACCAGCTTGAGTAACCAGGTTTCGGAGCTTGAGCATCAACTGGAGACACAGCGGCGCTTTCGTGAGGCTGAGGGTTACGTGGATAGCACGTTTTTAGATGTGGCCGCTCCACAGCTTAAGGAAGTGCAGTCAGAGAGGGAATGGGTGACCACCGGTTAGAAGAAGTGAGGCAGGAAAGCCCCTCTTGGTCTGGCTGAGTCTGTTAAACCATTTTCTTTCAACAGTGAGAATGTGTTTCTGTAACCATGAGGATTGGTTGTTATGAATAGCAGAGGTGCATTTTAAGGGGAAGCTGGATAAACCCGTAAGGGTTAAAGCAATAGAAGTTTATGCAGTCAGGGTGAGCTGAAGTAGAGTACAGGGAGCCTTCTGTGGAACATGAACACCAGCACAGTCCAGTTGAGCTGAATAGCCTGTTTTGTGCTGTAATTACTATGTAACAGTGAGGTCTCAGGACATTAATGGAGGAGTTATTTTGGAAGGATTACTGAGCCAGGCTATTTGAAGAGGTGAATTAGCATCAATGGAGACATTGCAAAACAAAAGAACTTACATTTACATGGAGTCTTTCCCATCCCTGGGGGCATGAAAAATTGCTACACAGCCAGTGAACCAAAGTTGTTCTGTAGGCAGTTTGCATGCAACTAGATCCCACGAAGTTTCCAGATAAATGACCAGTTAGTCTGTGCTAAAGGAAAGAAAGATGCTGTTAGTACACAGGACAAGCTTCCTGCTCTTCTTTAACTAGTGCCAAGGGAGCTTTTGCATCTACCTGAATGAATGGGCAGATGCGATAATGTCTTATCCAAAAAGGTAGAGTTGCCTGTTGGTACTGCCCTGGAGTGTCAGCCTGTGCTCAAAGCACCTGGAGCAGGGCTTGAATGTATAAATTGCTGAAGTAGAGGTGAGAGTGCTATCACCTGTTTACAGTCACACAGTTGATAATGTGACTGGCTGCTTCAGGCATTCATCTTGGCTTTCTCCGTTCCCTATTTTAACAGAGGGTACCAATGAATTAGCAAATGGAGAACTATTATCCAAGTATATTAAGGTTCACCCACTAATATTACCATGGGATGTGGCTAATGTATAGGTATTAAAGAAAGGAGGCACTTGAATTTATGTATCTCAATCATTTCTCTTATTATTTAGATTACATTTATGATTGTAAAACAGTTGGAACAATGTTTAATTTCTCCCTCAACAAAGTAACAAAAAATAAAAGTGTTACAGGCTGAAACCTCAGAATAATTCTTTAATTCAATTGCAATTTATTCACAAGATATTTATTCTGATGATTAGTAAAACCTTCTGATGTTACCGATTGCCAAAATTCAGGCTTCATGTCCTCATCCAGCTCATCTTTAACCAATGGAGAAATAAATCTGGCAGTGACAGGTAGTGATATTCGCAAAAAATTACTATTGGTGAAAGATTTAAATTGGAGACCTGATTTATATCACTGTCATATCTCTCCCCACTACACCCCTCCCTTCTGCTCCAGACTTCTCCATGTAATATCGTCAGTGATTGTTCAGATCAGATTTGTTTGATCTGTAGTCACGACCAAGTAAATTCCCTGTTAGATTAAATGATCTGCTACACATTGATAAAGGGACAGTGTCACTAATGGACAAGGCTTGCAGTGTGATTATTTGTCTTGTTTTATGATCAGGTTTAATTCTCAGTCGCCAATTATAAAAAAAATAAGCTCTCTAGATAATCATAAGTTACTTGTATGTGTTGAAAGCAATCCTGGAATGGAGTGGCTGTTTGATTAGGATGACTTCCGTATGTGTCTGCCATTACTGCTATGAGCTTGTGACAGATACTGAAAAATAACAGAGGCTGCCACTGATTTCCAAAACCTGTGGGTCAGGATTTTACATCCCGCAGGTGGGCGCATGCCCAACCTGATCGGGTGTAAAATAGCGCACAAGGACATCGGGTGGGCATCCCGAAGTCATCGTGTGATATTTCAGTCGGCAGGTGTGAGCAGGTGCCAGAGCCACGCCCGCTATTAATTAACAGGCCACTTAAGGCCATTAAAAAGCCAATTGATGGCGATTTTTTGTTTCCCATGCGATTTTTCACTCGTCGCACAGGTATAACATGCAAGCGGCCAGCCGACAATTTCAAAAACCTCATCCATGGGCAGTATAAAAGGGGTAAACAGCATTGCCAGCGTCAGTAGTGGGGAGTTTCGTCCATAGTTTGCTGCTGGTGACTTATTGGTACTTGGCAGCTTCATCTCTGTTCGGGGCTTCATTCTTATTATTTCCAGGCTTCATTACAGCTCTCCTTGGTGTCTCCAAGGCCCCCTGAGGATTCAGACCATATGGACCTTTCCAGGTATCAGCTAGCCTTCCGTTACCCTGGTAATGAGGATTGTGGTCTCCACTGGTGGCACCTCCTATAAGGAGGAAGAGAGGGACAGAGGGAGAGGAGGCTAGGTGTCCCAATGCAACTTCCAGGGGAGGGACCTGTGGGAGGAGAAGTGCAGACACAAGGGGTGCAGGGCCAGCAGGTAGTCCAAGGCGGAAGGGGCTGCAGAAGATGCCATTATCCTGCTGGCAGTGTTTACACGTGGTGATGCAGCTACCTCATTATGTTGAGGTGCAATGCTGTAGGAAGGCTCCACCTCTCTAGGGAGAGCGTGACCTCCATTTGCCAGATGATTGGGCCTGAGATCAGCTCCGACTGTGTGGGTGGACACCCCATACAAGTGGCTCTGAAGGTCACATTGGCCCTCAACTTCTATGCCTCCGGCTCTTTCCAGGGTTCAGTGGGGGATCTGTGTGGAGTCTTACAATGAGCTATCCATAGTTGCATCAAGCTGGTGACAGAAGCTCTGTTCATGTGGATACTGACCGTTATTCTTTACCGTATGGACGAGGCCAGCCAGGCTGAGCGAGCCAGAGGCTTTGCAGCGATTGTTGGGTTCCCCGACATCCAGACTGCAATTGACTGCACACATGTGGCCATCAAGGCGCCAGTGGGTCAGCCCGGTGCCTTCGTCAACAGGAAGGGCTTCCACTCCATGAACGTTCAGATAATGTATGACCACAGGACGCAGATTCTACAAGTCTGTGCAAGGTACCCTGGCGGCTCCCATGACGCTTACATACTCAGACACTCCCAGGTGCAAAGGTTCTTCAGTGCCCCATCCCGACTGGATGGATGGCCGCTGGGTGACAAGGACTGTACGTTGAAGAGGTGGCTCGTGATGCCTCTCTGCCACCCAAGAACAGAGGCAGAGAAGCTTTACAATACGAGTCATGCCTCCACCAGTTCGGTGATAGAGAGAACCATAGGTCTTCTCAAGATGCATTTCCGATGCCTGGACCATTCAGGGGGTGCACTACAATACCTGCTTAGAGTGGGTGTCACTGATAGTGATTGCATCTGTGCTCTCTACAATCTGGCACTGGCAAGGGGGGGACCCACTGGAGGAAGAGGATCTTGAGGCAGCTCCACAGGCCACAGGTGAGGTGTCCAATAGTGAGTCAGAAGAGGAGCATGGTGAGGAGAACACCGAGGGCATGAAGCCAGATCTCAGTAACCTGCAGGGAGGCAGGGACACCAGGGATGCCTTGATCCAATGCTCCTTCAGTTAGGCTGCCAAAGATCAGCTTCAACCGCATGCCAGGGCTGCTGCCTCCATCCCGGATATCTGGAATGACCCTTTCATTTGAACCCAAAGTCCACTCAGTGCATGTGCAATAAAGTTCAGAGCCACTCACGTTCAGCATTACACACTGGCATTCCCTGCACCAAAAAAATAAAAAGATGAAGCATACTCAGGCCATTATGACAAAAACAAAATTGATCTCATTTTGACAATCCAAAACAATTTACATTACCTTCTCTGGTTTTCATGCCCAGACCAGTAAAGTTAAACCAAATATAAATGAACAGAAAATCACATGTGAACTGTCCCTCTTGTACTCATGGTGCCTTTAACTTACATTTGTGAGTGCTGCATCTTGGTGACCACCCACTCCCACCACCCCCCCTGCCGCCCCTCCTCCCCCCACCCCAAAAGCTGGCACCAGCATTGGAGACAGCTGCTGACTCTACTGTCTTGTTGGCCTTGATGACCTTGGCAGTCATCCTCTGGCCAGTGGAGCCTGTGCTGGCCCCGCCTGGGAGGGAGTGACCAGTGCCATGGCTGGCATCTCCCCAGCTATCACAGCTTCATCAGATGTCATGGTCACTGGCAGAGGGAGGGAGGAGTTGTTGCCGTCATCCAGAGTGCCCTGAGAGGAACCCACAGAGACAACAAGCAGCTCGTGCGCCAGTGTGAGGTTGCTCTGGACCTCCCTGCTCACCCTTGATGGATGGGCATCTGGCTGGGATACTGGGTGCCCAATCCATCTCCCACACTGGCACTGACTACCTGAGGGTTTGCATATAACAAGATCACAGCTTTCTGATTTATAATCGAGCTCCTTTGTATCACCCATATTATAGAATCATAGAATGATACAGTACCATAAAGGTACTGTATTCAGCCCATTGTGACTTTGCTGACTTTTTTAAAAGTGTTATCCATTTTGTCCCACTGCCTTGATCTTTTCCCATAGTCTTGTAATTTATTTTCCCCCCTTCAGATTTTTATCAAATTACCTTTTAAAGTTAATATTGAATCTGTTTCTACCATCATTTTAAACAGTCCATTCTATATCTCAAAACTCACCGCATAACAAAAGATACTCCTCACCTTCCCTCTGGCTCTTTTGCCAATCACCTTAAATCTGTATGATTTGGTTACTGACATTTTTGCCACTGGAAACAGTTTTATCTTATATACTCTAGCATAACCCTTCAACATTTTGAACACCTCTGTTAAATCTCCCCTTAATGCTCCCAGCTCCAAGGAAAACCATAGAACCATAGAAAAGTTACAAAACAGAAGGAGGCCATTTGGCCCATCTTGTCCATGCCAGGTGCTTTGGTGGGCACTTGCAGTTCTGTATCTTCAACTCTTACAGGAACATCAGACATGTCAATCTTGGGTTGAGTTTTCCCAACAGAAAACGCAGACCCGATCACTGGTGGAACCAAATCTTAGTGATTTGCCTTTCTCTTCCTTAAATGGTCCACATGTTTACAGATGATCCGGCCTTCCACCTCCATGTGGTAAGATAGAGGTGCAGTCACCGCACTTATTTCACCCGGTAACCACTTTGGTCCTTCCCCGAAGTTCTTCACATATACTGTCTCTCCCACGGTAAATTTCGTCTCGTGACTATGCCAGTCATGTCTAGTTTACTGGCTTCTCTGACTCCTTTCTACCTTCCCTTCTAAATGTGGCATTATTAAGCTCAATAACGTCCTGAGAGGACGTTTCAACAATATCTCTGCAGGTTTAACCCTGTTGTTGTGTGAGGGGTAGTAGTGTAATGAGAAAGGAAGTGCGCTAGCTTGGTTGCAAAGTAATCACCAGTTAGCTTTCTCATGCCTGCCTTGAACATTTGAACCACCCTTTCGGCCAGTCCATTTGAGGAAGGGTAGTACGGTGCAGTTTTCACGGGTGACACAGTTGAGGCTGATAAGCCGTTGAAACTCAGCAATCATAAAGGCCATGCCGTTATCGGAAACAACTACTTCTGTTGTCTGTGAATGTCAAAACTCTGACGTAGTTTCTCAATTGTAGCGGCCAACTTTGGTGACTTCACTTCATACACGTCTAACCATTTTTAATGGGCATCGACAATGAGCACAAACATTGTTCCCAGGAAAGGTCCAACGTGGTTAATGTGTAACCGCACCCAGGGTCGACCTGGCCGCTCCCATGGGTGTAACAGAGCTGTCACTGGCAACTTTTGCAGTTGCTGACATTGCACACAGTGCTTTACTAAACTCTCTATTTTGCCATCCATCCCAGGCCACCATAGATAGCTGTATGCTACGGTCTTCATTCAGGAAATTCCTGGATGGGCACTTTGTAGTTAAATTAAAAGTGGTTTCCTTCCCTTTGGGGGAACTATCAGTTGTGCTCCCCACAATAAGATGCCATCCTGGCTGGTTATTTCATGTCTCCCGTTGAACTACAGTTTAATTTCGTCAGATACGGGTTCCTGTGACCAGCCATATAGCACTTGTTCTAGTACCTGAGATAGGATTAGGTCCCAACTTGTCCAGTCTCTGATCTATCGAGCCCATACCTAAGAGAAATCCAAGAAATTTAACAGTAAAACAAGTTCCTGTGGAACTGAGATGTGGTCATCAATTTCCTGTAAAGGCAAACGACTAAGGGCATCGGTGTTTGCAATTGCCAGGCCTATGTATGAAAGTGTGTTCATATGCTTTCAGGATTAAAGCCCATTGTTGTATTCTTGCTGAGGCTATGGGTGGTATAACCATATCCTCACTAAACAGTCCTAGCAATGGTTTGTGCTCTGAAACGATTGTAAAATGATGGCCATGTGCGTACTGGTAAAATTTCTTGACGCGAAAGATGATGGACAGGCCTTTTTCTATCTGTGAGTATCCCTTTTCTGCTGTGGTGAGCGTTCTTGATACATAACCTATTGGCCGTTCCGTGCCGTTGTCCATCTGATGAGAGAGCGTTGCTGCCACTCTGTGGGGAAATGCGTCACATGTCAGCACCAATTCTTTTGCCTGGTCATAATGCACTAATAGATTGGCTGAGTGCAACAATTGTTTCACCTTTATGAAAGCTTCTTTCTGAGGTGCTTCCCAAGACCAATGTTGGATCTTTTTGAGTAGAGAATGCAGGGGGCAAGCACTGTAGTCAAATTGGGAAAGAAACGCCCATAATGGTTAATTATTTCTAGGAATGATTTGAGCTCTGAGGGATTCTTTGGCGCCGGCGCCTCTCTTATGGCTCTCACTTTCTCCTCAACTGGGTGGAGGGCCTGGGAATCTACCCGGTGACCCAAATAGATTACCTCCCTCGCTAGGAATGTGCACTTTTCTTTATTTAAATGCACTCCAGCTTGCAAGAAATGTTTTAAGACTTCGTCTAAGTTTGCCAGATGCATTGAAATGCAGGTTAGATTCTCACTCATAAATCAATCAGAAATTTAGTAATTCACTAAGCCACTCTCAAGCTACATGCTTTCTTTATGGCGTTAATTAGTTCCCTTATTATCTGTGGAGGAACTGCCAGAGCTAAGAGTGCAATCATTCGTATAGGAGGTCAATGAAGGGACTTTTACAGAAACCATGAACATTTCATACACCAAAACTATCTTAATGAAAAGCTCTAACTTCAGGTACAGGCTAAACTTAATTAACTAATAATTTTACCGGCTGTCTGTAAGGCATGTTGGGAGGTCTAGAGGTTGTGAAAGGTGTTGCCCATTCCGAGAAGTGAATAGGTTGTATAACGCCCAGTTTCTCTAGCCTGTTCAGTTCAATGTGGACTTTTTCTCACAGGGCGTATGGTACTGGTCTCAGCTTCATGAAGCGAGGAGTTGCTTCTGGATCCACATGAATCTTTGCCTGCAGGCCCTGGATTTTCCCCAGTTTGTCCTTGAAGATGGTGGCATACTTTCTCAGTAGCTCTGGTAGCCCACTTAGTCTCAACTGGAAAATTTCAGCCCATTCTAACTTAATCTCATTTAACCAGTTTCGCCCCTGGAGGCTTGGCCCCTTCACCTGCTACCACTATCAAGAGTAGCTTTGCTGTTTGGCTTCCATAATGGACAGTTACTCTGCTGATGCCTTTTACTTGAATGTCTTCACCTGTATATGTTTTTAGCTTTTTAGCCCTGCCCCTTCCTTTTGTTTTTTCCAATAATTTATATAGATTTTTCTTTTCCCACCTATTTCCATTATTTTTAAATCTATACCTTTTATGCCCTGTTAGTCTTTCCACCCCACCCCCACTGGAGCTGTACCTTGTGTGTCCTGCCATCCATTCTTAATTAGCACATTTGTTTAGATAATATCACCTCTTTGTTCTTTTGTCTGTGACATCTTTTGATTATCTGCTCTTATCACTGCTTGCTTGTCCCTACAACACACCCCCCCACCTTAAACCAGCTTATATTTCACCCCTCTCCTAATATTACTCAGTTCTGCTGAAGGATCATGAGGACTCGAAACGTCAACTCTTTTCTTCTCCGCCGATGCTGCCAGACCTGCTGAGTTTTTCCAGGTAATTCTGTTTTTGTTTATGTCTTTAGCTTGGCGGCTGTTTCTTGTAAACTTAATTGACGTTCACCATTATTCAAATATCTGAAGATATGTTCCCCCAATTACTGGATTGGAAGCTCCTGTGTTCACTTCCATTCTAATAGGTTTGCCATTTACTTTCACTGTGACAAATATTGGTTTGGTCTTTCCAATTTTCAGATTAAACAACGAGTAAATGTCTGAATTTGTTGTTTCAGGCTCTTCTACATTGTAGATTCCATTGGGCTTCCTCTTTTGTTTACAAGCTTGCTTGAATCTTTCCTTGCATTGTCTCATTATATGTCCATTTATATGACAATAGTAGCATTCGATTTTTTTAAACTGCTAAACGCTAAAAGACAGATTGTTTCCACCTCTATTAAAATTATTATTTGGTTTCGCTGCTAAGTTATTTTTCTTTATTCTTTGGCTGTTTCCCGCTTCTCGGCAGAGTCTTGCTTTTTCGTGCCTATTTCGGCTGAGGTTTCCCGCCTGATTTGGAGGATGGCACCATTTTGCGCACCCTGTAAGGCTTTTGAACCTCTTACTGCACTTTCTATGGCCAGCGCTATCTCTAGTGCCTTCTTGAAATTCAGATTCATTTCAGACAGTAATCTTTTCTGAACAGTGTCCTCCTTCAAGCCACACACTAAATGATCTCTGAGCATGTCGTTCAGAGTCATACTGAACTCACACTGGTCTGTTAACTGCTTTTAAATTTGCCACGTATCATGCAATTGTCTCACCTGGGGCTCTATTTTGCAAATTAAACCTAAACCTCTGCAACATGACTGAGGGCTTTGGTTGAAAATGACCTTTCATGAGATCCACCGGTTCATTGAAATTCTTCAAACCCTGGGGCACTGGACACCATTAGACTGTAGGTTTTGCTTCCATTAGTACTCAAGAGGATCACTCGCCTCTTCTCTTCCCCCATAACCTTGTTTGCTTCAAAAAAGAACGTGAGGCATTCTATATCTTCTGTGGCAGGTTCAAAAGGATTAATTCTCCCAAATTGTGGCATTTTGAGAGGGGATAACTTGTTCAATCCTAACGGATCTTGCTACTTACAATCACTGGGCGAGGTACAGTGCCAATTTCTTTCTAACTTGATTTCTTCTGTTCAATCCTGTTTTATCCGAGGTGTACTTTTAATGATAGAGTTGATCTGCAGACACTTGTTGGGTGGAAACATTAAGTTTAACTACAATGTACTCAGCAGCAATTACATGTGTGCTTTCAACTCCAACTCTATCTCTACACTGAATCTTGAGATAGCCCACGCTACTCCCCTATTGGTTACTACAGATCATGTGATCTTCCTTAACAAGTATCATTCTGAAAGGTACATTACACACTAAATAAAACCATAATTACTACACCTTTATATTAAAATTCTCATCCTTGTTTTCACATCCCTCCATGGCATCATCCCTCCCTATCTCTGTAATCCCCATGCAACTTCACAAACTTCTGAGATACCCATGTTCTTAAAATTCTGGCTTCTTGCAGTTCCATGATTTCTTTTCATCAATAATGTCTTCAGCTGGCCACGTCCTAAGTTCTGGAATTCCCTCGCTAGACCTCTCCACATCTCTCTTCTAGTTTAAGACATTCTTTAAAATGTATCTCTTTAACTAAATTGCCTTATATGGCCTGGTATCAAATTTTAATTGATAATGGTCCTGTGAAATGCCTTGGGTTGTTCTATTACATCGAAGGGGCTATATAAATGGAAGTTGTTGCTGCTGCTGGATAAGCCTAAAGTGTTATGTGGATGAACTCGCTCATGAAAATTAGAATTAAAAGCGAATCAATGAGCAAATTTGTTTCTGCAAGTGCAACCAGCTTTTAAAGACTGTGTCAGATTCAAAGAACAAATGTGAAGTGGTCAGCAGTGTGGTGGAGAGTTATCATATGACATGCTTTTGAGATAAGAAGTTTCCTTGGCAGCAGTTTGGAGATCCGTTCTCAATAACACATGTTTCAATTGTGAGTAGTGAAAATTAACTCAGTTGACTGGGCACAGTATCACGGGACCAAACAAGTAAGCAGTGATGAACAAGGCAACATTGTCCTTTGGAAATGAGAAATAGTATTTCTAACTCCTGTTCTGAGCCACCCCCCAAATTATTCCTTTGTTCCTGCAGGGAAAAGATATGTGCATGGCACGGTAATGCAGATTAAGTTCTCACTCATAAATCAGTTGGAAATTTAGTAATTCACTAAACCACTCTCAAGCTACATGCTTTCTTTATGACGTTAATTAGTACCTTTATTACCTGTGGAGGAACTGCCAGAGCTAAGTGCAATCATTCGTATAGGAGTCAATGAAGGGACTTTTGCAGAAACCATGAACATATCATACACCAAAGCAAATCATCTAAAAATATATTAATGAAAAGCTATAACTTCAGGTACAGGCTAAATTTAATTAATTAATAATTTTACTGGGTGTCTGTAAGGCATCTTGGGAGGTCCAGAGGCTGTGAAAGGCTTTATATGAATTCAAAACAAAAACAGAATTACCTGGAAAAACTCAGCAGGTCTGGCAGTATCGGCGGAGAAGAAAAGAGTTGATGTTTCGAGTCCTCATGACCCTTCCACAGAAGTGAGCGAATAAAAGGAGAGGGGTGAAATATAAGCTGGTTTAAGGTGGGGGTCGTGGGGGGGGTGGGGGGCGGAGAGAGAAGTTGGGCTGGGGGTGGTGTGGTTGTAGGGACAAGCAAGCAGTGATAGGAGCAGATAATCAAAATATGTCACAGACAAAAGAACAAAAGAACACAGAGGTGTGAAGATAGTGATATTATCTAAACGAATGTGCTAATTAAGAATGGATGGTAGGGCACTCAAGGTACAGCTCTAATGGGGGTGGGGTGGAAAGACTAGTGGGGCATAAAAGATTTAAAAATAATGGAAATAGGTGGAAAAAGAAAAATCTATATAAATTATTGGAAAAAACAAAAGGAAGGGGGAAGAAACAGAAAGGGGGTGGGGATGGAGGAGGGAGCTCAAGACCTAAAGTTGTTGAATTCAATATTCAGTCCGGAAGGCTGTAAAGTGCCTAGTCGGAAGATGAGGTGCTGTTCCTCCAGTTTGCATTGGGCTTCACTGGAACAATGCAGCAAACCAAGGACAGACATGTGGGCAAGAGAGCAGGGTGGAGTGTTAAAATGTCAAGCGACAGGGAGGTTTGGGTCATTCTTGTGGACAGACCGCAGGTGTTCTGCAAAGCAATTGCCCAGTTTACATTTGATCTCTCCAATGTAGAGGAGACCGCATTGGGATCAATGAATGCAGTAGACTAGGTTGGGGGAAATGCAAGTGAAATGCTGCTTCACTTGAAAGGAGTGAATATATGAATTCAAGTTCTTTCTTTCTAACTGAGACTTATCCAGCCCGAGGTTTTCCTTTATAGACTTTTAGAGGTAGAAATTGGTCATTGTTGTGCTTGCTTTTTGCCAGAACACAATGGCAAAATTTACTGACTCCAAGGAGACCCCAGGAATGTTCTATGTCATATTGGTTTTGGGCACTTCTCAGGCTTCCTGGGGAGACACGAAAAGTCACTAGGTAACTCTTAAGCTTAATATGCTAATACTATGCTAATGAGGAGCCCAAAGTCTATTTTAGTACTCCTTAGGTAAATCAGGCTGCCCTGGGCAAATTAAATGCTGGCCCTTGTTCTAATTAGGTGTTACAGTCAGCAGTGTGGTCTGAGCAAGTGCCCACCACCAAAAAGGTAAGTTTAGTTTTTATTTTCATATTTGCACGGAGCCAGCAGAGGGCGTGGCATTCATGATGCTCCTGCCAGACACTGCTGATAATGATCAGCCCCACCACCACCCACTGCATGCTGCTGACCTGCAGCAACCCCACCACCAACTCTCCAACAACCACCCTTCACCTCCCATTCCCACTCCCGCTCTGGGCTTAACTAATGGCTACTTTGATGGGGAATGCTGGGCAAACCAGGCGGGGAAAATGGCTATCCAAGGTGCCACTGCCCCCTACCACCCACAGCCCCACACCCCCACCCCAGATCTTCCCCTGTTAGTTGTCTATACTTCAGGTGAGAAATGAATGGCTGGAAGTTGAAAACTCCCCTTTGATGCCTGGTGCCTAAAGTGTAATAAATACATTCTCAAACCATGTATACCCAACTGCCAGATCCCCTATGTCATTGGATGGGATTTTCCACCCCCGCCAGGATTGTCCAGTCCCGCTGAAAGTCAATGGACTTTTGGCTGGGCTGCCGAATCTCCCAGGGCGGATCCAGACACAATGGGGCTGGAAAATCCCGACCATTGTTTACAGCAATGTCCTGGCTTAAATTGAAAAGGAAGAGGTAGCGGAAGAGGTTAAATTGAAAAGGAAGAGGTTATTTGTACTGAAAGTTGACAAGGCACTGGGACCAGATGAGATGCACCCAAGTGATTAGTGAAAGTAGGAAAAGTGATATGAGAAAAAGCATTTTCACTTACTGAGTGGTTAGGGTCTGGAACACGCTGCCTGCGAGTGTAATGAGGGCAGGTTCAATTGAAGCATCCAAAAGGGAATTAGACTGTTATCTGAAAAGGAAGAATGTGCAGGGTTATGGGAAGAAGGCGGGAGAATGGCACTAGATGAATTGTTCATTCAGAGAGCTAGTGCAGACACAATGGGCTTCCTTCTGCACTGTAACGATTCTGTGATTCTGTGAAATTGGGTGGTATAACTATTTTATAAAGACACGAGCAAGTATACAATTCTATTGTTAATATCTCTCTGCATGTAATATTACTGTTCCATGAAGGCCATAATAGAAAGTAAGTGGTTGTACAGATAACAATTGGCCCGTCTAAATTCCCAAAAGGTTTCGGTTGCCTGAGGAGATTGGAGAGGAATTTTTCACAATACATTTTCCCTGAGTTTTCCTCTGTGTTATTAAGCTTCCTCCAGGAGATTACAGGGCTGCACAGCAGGGGCTGGTGGGGTATGAAGTAAAGGGTAGGTGGGTGGGAGGGAAGTCTATTTTTATGGCGCTCCAGTCATCATAAGGCATGGGCAGGTTTTATAGACCGGCTGCTTTTTTTTTCCCTGACCATCAAGTTTAATTGTTCCTATAATTTCTCATTGCTGCAAATAGGGATATCCTGAGATTCATTCTGACAGTTTGAAGTGTGATGTCTGGCCGATAAAGAACGCAAAACTTCAATATACAATAGATAATCATACCTTTGTTCTTTTCCTCTCTGATAGTGAATAAATTGTTAGCTTTACAGATCATTGTGTATCCCACAGATACTTAACAAAACATCCTCAGGGCTGTATCATTTCCATTCTGTAACAGTATGTGGGTTAATACATTTCTTTAGCAGTTGGAAATAAACAAAGATGTGGGTCAGATTGATATCTAGAACACCACACCTGCAATGTTGTAGCTACTGAATTCCTTCCACATCATTGTTATCTTGTCCCTTCAAGGGTACCTGTGCTTCTATTTATTCTAGTTTGGACTGAACAATGGAAAAACAGGGGAAAACTTGCTGAGATGCACTCCCTAAGCCTGACACTGATGGAGTCCTTGGAGTTGCCAGTGGGCTGCAACATTTAAGGTAAAGTTAGCCATGCATTGGAATGTGGAGAAAGATTTGATTTACAAGATTGGGGTGTAGCTATTTTGGTCCTTAAATAGAACGCTGAGACATCAGTATTTACTTGGGGTAATAATTAAAGTCGCTAATGCTGTAATTTGGGACAAGCTGTCGTAATACTGTAAAAGAGCTTAAATGAGGATAATACTCATGGCAAAATCCAGAGAAGCCAGTTTACAGCAGGGCTGCTAAGGGATAAAGTTCACATGTATGCTTGGAACCCAGGACCTCCAGAGGTGCATCCTAACCTGCGTCAATGAGAAATTTCCAGTGCCCACATTTGTCTGTCTGAGTGAGGTTGCACATTAATTGTCACCTCGTGTTGAAACATGGCCAGGTTAGATCTTTTTATCCACAGCAAAGGGGATCCTGAAGGCCTAAACTTATATCAGCCCTGGATGCTGGCAATCAACAGACTGAAGAACCTTCACTCAGTCCCTGCTGGTTCAAATCTAGGTGAAGCACCACACCTTTAGTGAAGGTAGGCACTATTAAAAACACTAACCTTCAGGTTATTGGTTACTTTATGCAAGCTTGCGAACACTGCTTCCTTTCTATTCATTTCATTTCCATTTAAATTGCAAAGCTTCAATTCCGATTTGATAACTTGGAGACGGTCCTAAACCCCAGCGCGATTCCCTGCAGTGGTTTTAATCGCCTGAGTGGCTCAGAGAGCAATTTTCCAGATTTTTCTCTGCCTTTTCCGCTCTTTTTCTTTTCAGGCTTTCCGCCTCTCAACAACCGCAAATGATATTTATATACAGCCTTCTCAGCAACAATGTGAAACAAAATATGACACTGAGTCACATAAGGAGATATTAGGCCAGATGACCAAAATTGTGGGTGAGGTGGTAGGTTTTGAAGGAGTGTCTTGAAGGAGGTAGAGAGACAGAGATATTTAGGAAGGGAATTCCAGAGGTTATAACCTTGGCAACTGAAAGCACAGCCATCAATCTTGCAGGAGATTACATGGCCACAGGGACTTTGGTTGCAGACAGGAGGAAGAAATGTCTCATTATGAAGCTCCAGCTGTGGAGCAGGCTACTTTGTCTTTCCTGCCCATCAATTTTGCATGTTTTTGTGCATCCAAAGCTGCTAAATTAGCTTTTCTGGCAATCTTAATTTGGTGCAGAAGATAAACACTCAATAAGCTGCTCTGCAGCAGGTTCTGCTAAGATTCAAGCCTTCACAGAGCTTTGTACAGAGGGTTGTTAGGATATAAAATGTGTCACCCAGAGGAAGAGTGGAGGCAAAATCCATAACAAGTTTGAAAATGGAAATTGCTAAATGCAGAGAAGAAAATTAGGAAAGGGATGAAAGCTCCTTCAGTGAGCTGTTACAAGACCAACACCATCCTTTTATGCTGCAGAATTCCGTTTTACTACAGCCATTAGACTGCATTTAATAATGTAGTCCAGGGAGAATGCTATCAACAATTAAAATCCAGAAAATGGCCTTTTTTATTGTCAGCAGAATGAAGAAAAGTTTGCAAAAGCAAAATTAAAATTTGACATTTCCAAACTTTGGAATTGCCCTATTTATCATCAAGTTGATGTTTCCAGCCATTAGAGAATGTATCTTTTCTATGTTGCCTGGTAATCTAAACTTGCCCATCTGCAAACAAATCTCATTAGTTGTGTTCATGTAGGTAGAAAATAGGTAGCATTTCAAATATCTGGGTTACTAAGGTGTGATGAAGACCTCCTTTAAAAATGGGTGAAACACAAGCTAATGAGAATATAAGACGAAGAATGGGCTTATCGTGTCTCACTTATTCCTTTATATACATTGGGATTTTCAACATCCTATTCTCAGGCACTAGCCATTTTCCAATCTTTCATGCGCTGTGTTTAGATTCTAAGGGCAGAAGTTGCCAGGCCTGCTGGCAGCAGGAAGTTGAGTGGGCAGAGGAATTTGGTGTGAGGCCAGAAATCAGTTTCCCTGCAGCAGGATGAACTTTTGGAATTAAGTTCTAGGGACTTTAAAGGCTGGTTGAGATTCCCAATGAACAATGTCGAGAAGCCCTTGTACATGTGTTAGCATGTCTTGCATGCTCATTAAAAGGCCACCTCACTGGAATAAAGTCACCTTCCAAATTAAGTTCCTTGCCAGACAGAAATTAAAACGTTCACATTTATGTAATTACATCGACTGTATGTAAATGGTGTGCACCTGGCGAGCTTGGCTTCTTCCACGGCTTTGAATTCTGTCGGCACTGCTTTGGCCTTCTTGGGCGCCGAGTCTCATTATCTCACAAATCTTAGCCTCTTGACTCGTCTCTGGTGGTGGTAGGACAAGCTGCGCAAAGGCTGGACATAGCAGGCAGGCTAGGGGTGGAAGTGAAGGATTCTTCAGTGCAGTCAAGATCATTTATTGCTCAAGGACCTACCCCACTGAGAGCTAAGAATGGAGTGGCGCTCATCAAGGACAGAGAGGCAGTCAGCACTTTGAGGATCTCCTCAACTGAATGTCCTCATCCACACCCCATAGCATGTTACCCACCACCACTTCAGAACAATTCCAGCCCGACATGATGTTGAAAGCGCCATCCGACAGCTAAGAACCAATAAGGCCACTGGCGCAGGCAGAATCCCTGCTGAAATATTAAAAAACAGCAGAAAAGTACCCTTGATGTTAATGCATGACCTCATCTGGAAGGAGGAGAGCGTGCCAGGGGATGTCTGAGGGGCCATCTTCAAAAAAGGAGACAAGATCGACTGAGGGGTAACTCTGCTGTCCGCCACAGGGAGGGTCATTGCAAGAGTCTCAATTCTCTTCTCCCCATAGCTGAAGGGCTCCTACCAGAGTCAGTGTTGGTTCCGTCCATTGAGAGGCACAGTGGACATGATCTTCACAGCGAGACAAGTTCAAGAAAAACGGAGAGAGCAGCAGTAACCTCTATTCATGGCCTTTTCTGACCCCACAAAGGCTCTATCAACCAGGAGAGATTGGGGTGCGTCCTCAAATTTGGCTGTCTGCAGAAATTTGTCACCATCCTCCGCCTACTACACAATGACATACAAGCCATGGTCCTTACCAACGGATCTGCCACTGACCCAATACGAGTGCAAACTGAGGTCAAGCAAGGTTGTCTCATCGCACCAACGCTCTTTTCCATCTTCCTTCCGGCAATACTCTACCCCATCTCTGTGAAGCTCCCCACCACAGTAGAGTTACTGTACAGGATGAATGGCAACCTATTCAACCTACACCACCTTCCATCCAAAGCCAAGATCACCCCAACCTCTGTTTTCGAGCTGCAGTACACTGACAAATCTTGTATATGCACACACTCAGAAGTTGAGCTCCAAACTATCGTCGATGCGTAATGAAGAATGGGCCTTAGGCTTAACATCCAGAAGACAAAGGTCCCCTGCCAACCTGTGCAACACTACCCCCTGACTATCAAGATCCACAGTGGACAATGTGGATCATTTCTCATACTTTAGGAGCCTCCTGTCATCAAGGGCAAACATCGATGATGAAACTCAACATTGCCTCCAATGTGTCAATGCAGCCTTTGGCTTTCTGAAGAAAAGAGCGTTTGATGACAAAGACCTCAAACCTGGCACCAAGCTCATGGTCTGCAGGGCTGCTGTGCTACTTGCCCTCCTGTATGCGTCAGAGATATGGACAATGTACAGCAGACACTTTAAATTCCTGGAGAAATATCGCAAGCGATGCCTCTGCAATATCCTGCATATTCAATGGCAGGATAGACGTTCCAATATCAGTGTCCTCTCCCAGGCCAACATCCCCAGCTTTGAGGCACTGGTTATAGTTGATCAGCTTCATTGGACAGGCCACGCCTTCCGCATGCCTGATACAAGATTCCCAAAACAAGCTCTCTATTTTGAGCAACGGCAAGCGGTTATCAGAGGGCAGAGGGACGCCCTCAAAACCTCCCTGAAAAAATGCAACTTCCCTGGCAATTTGTGGGAAATTTCCTGCTCGAGGCCACCCAAACTGGAGAAGAGGTGTGCACGAAATGGTGCCGACCATTTCGAACGTCTCTGAAAGGCCCAGGTGGAGGCTGGGCACAACCGGTGGAATGAGTGTACCAAAATCCGAGGATCTCACCCATCCGCCTCATCAAACGCAACCTGCCCCACCAGTGGAGATCCAGGATTGGACTTTTTAGTCACCTCAGGACCTACAACCCCAGCGTGGAACAGAGTCCTCCTCAGTGCCGAGGAAGGAGAAGGAGAAGGAAGCCAGGGGTTGGCGGGGGTTGCGGGGGGTGGTGTGTAGAGTGAAGTGAAGGCTGGATGTGGGAGGCAGGAGAAGGGAGGAAGTGGGGTGGGGTGGAAGAGCAGAGCGAAAGCTGTCTGGGGAAGGAAGACAGACTGCCCAAGGTGGGCAGGGAGGCAGCGAGAGAATGCAAAGGTGCAGCGATGTGGGATGGAGGGAAAAGCCTCTCTTATTGGGTCTTGGTGTCCTGTGAGTGGGTGGGGGTGGGGGGGGGTGGGGGGCGAGGGTTTCAGGCAGGGATGGTGGTAGAGAGATGGTCCCAGAAGGCAGGTTTGGTGCTGTCGACGGTGGGACCTGCGGGTTGAACTGGGGATACTGGGCAGTAGAGGGAGCAGTCACAGTGAAAGGGGAGATTGGGTAGGGTGGCAGGTCCAGGGTAATAGGCGGGTAGGTGAAGGTTTCATAGGGGGTGGCGGATGGGAGTGGTCACAGAAACAGACAGAACAGGTGGCTTGGATAACAGGAAGGGTCAGGGTCAGGGTGTGTGTGGGGATGGGAATGGGAGTGCACTCAGAGGGAAGGGAAGGCATGTGGAAGATGATGGTTATAAGTGCAAAGGTAACAGGGAGAGATTCAGGGGTGACAGAGGGGAGAGGAATGGTCATATTGGGTGGGTCAAGGGTGATGGAGGGGTGGTTGGTGGGTGACAGGGGGAGTGTAGAAGGTTGTGGAGTGAGCCTCAAATGGTATGCACACCATCTTGATGGTCTCACATATGCAACTCATTCTCAGTAAAACTGTGATACCTCAAAGTGGGAGGAGGGTCTTTTCAGGTGGGTAGAGTTCAAGGCCAGCACAATTTGCCAACTAAATGGATACCCTAACATTCATGAAGCAACCGGATGAGAACCACGTTCAGTTGTGTTCTCCTCTCTATGGTTAAACTTGCATTGCAGCAGGTTTGTTCCCGACTCATGGGTCTCATAACATCGAGATCCCAATAAGGTGTGGAGCTGCTGTTCATTCTGTGTGATTTGCCATCTGCTGCTTTCAGAGGCAGGGAGGGAGGGTGGTGGCTACCTCCAAGGGGCAAGGCTGGTGGATGGCAGCAAACTCCCAACTCCAAACCTGCATCCTCCTGGTGAATGGTCATGGCTGACAAGACTCAATGATGCCAAGACAATGGTCTCTGTATAGAGTCTCAAGGTACTGGAGGCAAGCCATCCTTGCAAAGGCACCGAACTTTGTGCGCTTCACCTGGGATGGGGAAATCCAGGAAGCAAAAGTGCTCGGATTTGCGCAGATCTCAGGTTTTCCACAGGTGCAGGGTGCCATTGACTGCACTCATGTGGCACTTAGATCTCTGTGGCAACAAGCATTCAACTATGCCAACCGCAAGGGCTTCCACCCACTGAATGTCCAGTTGGTGTGAGGCCACCACAAATGCATCCTACAGGTCTGTGCACAATTCCCAGGGAACATCCATGAATCCTACACCCTCAATCGGTCTCAGATCCCTGACATCTTCCAGGGTCCACAGAGGCTGCAGGGTTGGCTCCTTGGGAACAAAGCCTACCCACAGAGGACCTGGCTGATGATGCCCGTGCTGCTGCCTCAGACTTCAGCAGAGCGATGGTATAACGAGGCTGATGCCGCGACCTGGACTTTGGTGGATCAAACAATAGGCGTTTTGAAAATGGGATTCCGGTGTCTTGACAGGCCCAGTGGATCACTGCAATATAGCCTCTAGAGAGTATTGCGCATCATCGTAGCTTGCTGCACGCTCCACAATCTGGCACGTCAACAGGAGAGGACCTGGCTGAGGAGGAGCTGCACGTATCCTCCGATGAGGAGGACATCGAAGGATGATGATGATGAGGTCCTTGAAGGTGAGGATGCCGACGATGAGGTCATCACACTGGCCAGATGAGGCAGGTGTGCTTAGAAGGGCCTCATAGCTGCAAGATTCGTGGAGCATGATGACGAGATGCAGTGAGGACAGTCCTGACATCCTCAACTTGCATCTATGACTTTTTGGCTCCTGCGTGGCTGATAGCAGCGCACATACCCTCAGTGCTCAGGCTCATGTCATGGAGATACAGGGGAGGCCCTAATAGTCACTAGATTCCAGGAGGATGATGATGACATGCAGTGAGGACACTCCATGGAACTTCACATAGCCTCTGTGAATCTCTGACTCCTGTCTGGCTGAGGGCAGCTTACCTGCGCTCTGTGATCAGGGTCATATCACGGAGACGCAACCGTGAAACTTTAAAAGCACCTGATCCCTTGTCGGCCTTCAGCATCTGACCCCTTCAGGAGCACAGCACCACTGGTCACAGATGCTGAAGAGATGGAGGCCAGCCCACCTTAAAGGTGCTGAAAGCACACAGAGAGAATGATGGAAAACTGAGATGCTTGCACGTAACATTCTGGCAGCAATGACAAGCACCAAAGCATCACTGAGGTACAGGAATCATTAAAGTGTCCAGTGAGTGTTAAGCTGAATCATCACTTTGGTCTGAAGGTTACACACTGCACAAGGAAGAGGCCCTGGACTGCTTTATCCTGTGCAGGAACCAAGGTTTCACATCTGAATGACACAAGCACTGTTCATCATAACAAGAAACCAAAGGCAAGGAGACATTCTTGGGAGTTTATTTATAATAGTAAACATTATGTAAAACAATTAACACACATGCCCAGGCTGTTCAACGGGCACCTGGTGCGGAGAGGGGCAGGGAGAGAGGAGGACCTCCTCATGAACCTGGTCCTGGGCCTGGCCATAAACAGGTCCAGGGAGCGGGTGACTGATGGGGTCTCCGACCCAACTGTCTGCCCCTTTTCCCCTGCTATGTTCGTGGCCAGGTGTTCCTGGAGAGGGAGCAGGTGGTGTCTGCCGACATTGTTGAGGCCTTCCATGCTCGGTGGGGGCTGTGGCAATTGAGTTGTTTTATTGACCCTTAATCACATTTTGGCTAATGTTTGTAAGTTTTCTTTAAATTTTGTTTTTGTTTACAGTTTCCCTTTAAGGGACTGCTTTTTTAATTTGTCCCTAATTTTGTTAATTAAGTTTATTCGGTTGACTCAAAAGAGTTACATCTTCTTAACCTTCCTAACCCTGCCACTCTGTCTTGATGCTCCCCAGACATCCACAGTGGAGGTGGAGGCAGTCTGCTGACTGCTGCGCCCTGTCTGTGATGAATTTCGCGGGCGTCCTCTGGACAGCCAAGACCTGGAGGGCCCTGGTCTGCTTTCAGGGCCTGGCTATGTGGCAGTAACACCCTCCTCGGCCTGTGGAGCTGAAGCTGCTGGGTCACAGGAAGAGGGGATTCGGATGGGCTGGACACTCCTGGAGTCACCTGGGTGGATGGTCCTGGGGAGTGCACCTGGTGATCCTCCTCCATCTTGGTGCCTGAGGGCCCCTGGCTGACTCCCTGTCTAGTACTCCAGATACCTAGGGTAATGCTCTGGGGACCTGGGTTCAAATCCCACCACGGCAGATGGTGAATTTGAATTCAATAAAAAATCTGGAATTAAAAGTCTAATGTTGACTGTGAAACCATTGTCAATTGTCATAAAAACCCATCTGGTTCACTAATGCCCCTTAGGGAAGGAAATCTGCCATCCTTACCTGGTCTGGCCTTCGTGTGACTCCAGACCCACAGCAATCTGGTTGACTCTTAAATACCCTCTGAAATGGCCTAGCAAGTCATTCAGTTCTCAATAAATGCTGGCCCAACCAGTGATGCCCACATCCCATGAACTAATAAAGAAAAGGGAAGCTGGAGTGAGATCGAACTGTCCCGCACCCCTCTTACATTGTCACTTTTGGAGCCAACTATGGCGTCAGTCAGCGATGGAGTTCAGCCCAAGCAGCAGTGCAGGGCTGTTGTCCTGGATTGAGGTCTCCATGGACGCTGCCATCCATCAGTGCATTGGCATGCCTGAGCCACAACCTCAGCCTGAAGGCAGACGGACTCCTTCATTGTGCCTTGCAATCTGAGGAGTGCAGCGGACATCCCTTCCTGATGTTCCCTAAGTTGTATTTGCAGTTCCAGTAACTGAAGTATGACTGAATCCAGCGGCACCTCATCTGACGCGGACTCAGCAGTTTTCAGGCTTCCTGCAGTCCTCTGAGTGCAGGAAACCTGGGAAGCCCCTGCTGTGGATCAGACAGTGGGATGTGCTCACCAGATTGTGACCCCAAGGCTGCTCTAAAGCTAGTTCTCACCCAGGTGTGTGTCTCTGTACTAGTGGAGGATGTGGGTGAGCGCTGTGATGGGTGATCAATTAGGGTGTCTTTAGATTCATCTTCCAGGCTGTCTTCAGGGCTTGAGTTGAAGACCTGGCTCATGGACTCCCTTGGCTGTTTCCCAGATGCGCCTGTGAAAGCAAGGAGAGATGATTAGTGCATGGCAGAGGACTGTGGAACAGGGGAACTCACTCACAGCATGGTTGTCTGATGGATGTTGCGCCTCTGGGTCCTCACTTGGTTGAGCACCATCGACTTCACCATCACCACAGGAATGGTCCAGGTCCTTGCCGGCTTGTTGGATGATTTTGGATGACTCTATTTTCAAAGCCTGTGAGGACCTTGATGTCAGGCATCCCTCCAGCGGTCTGCGACCTTTCTCTTTTGTTGTTTGCCAACTTGTCCTGCATGAATACAGATGGAGAGGGTGTAAGCAGGACGCCTGACAGGCCAGATGATAAAGGTGCCTGGCATGTGTCAGTGGAGAGTGGTGCCATTGATGGGATGAGGACACGATCCTCAGGACAGATGAAGGTGTGTGTGAAAGAGAGTGAATGGTGATGTTCTTTGGAACTGGCAGTGAGTGAGATCCATGTGGATGTGTGATGGGTTTGTGAGTGTGTGAGTTGAGAGTGATGAGAAGAGTGACTTACCCAGGTGGAACGGAGGAGACCATTCATCCTCTTTCGGCACTGGGTGGCTGTCCTCTTTTGCAGGCTGTTGGCACTGACCACTGCTGCCACCACCCTCCATGCTGGATTGGTGACCTTGCTTGCTGGCCTTCACCCAGAGCAGGGGTGCAGGACATTGCGGTGGGCCTCCACTGCATCTAGTAGATGCCCGAGGGAGGTGTCGCTAAATTTGGGGACAGCATGTTTCCTCCCTTTGGCAGCCATGACTTTGCAGCAGCTCCCGATCCTTTAGAGAGAGCCAGCTCTGTGCAGAAGTGCCCTTTAAATATGGTGCCTGAATTACTGAAGGCCCCGAAATGATGGTGGGGCAGGCAAAGCTGAGTCGGCCCACCAGCGATCCGGCATGTTCCTGGTGGATGCATTATTAATGAGGCGGGATGCGCTGGGAATGGGACAATATGGTGTGAAAAGCCACCATTGCAGCTGACGGGTAAAATGTCCTTATTTCCGCCCACTACCATGCTTGGTGCAAATCTGGGATAATCCTACCCTGGTGGGCTGAAAAAATATTACTTTTCATTTTGTAAGTTTTCTCCCCCCTCCACAATTTGTATTTCACCCTGGATATCATGTAAAAAACCTAACTAGTGCCCAGAATGGCCCGTTCCCTCGATACTTCAGGACTTGAATTAAGTTTCTCCAATCATCTTTCTCTCCGAGGATGGCATTTGGAGTTCTTTCATTTTAACCTCATTACACAGAGCCAGCCAAAGCTTCTCTGTAATCTTTCTAAAGGATCCGATATCTTTTCTGCAAATTCGGTAACTAGAACTGGCTGCAACTTTCAATGTAGTGTATTGTCTAAGCAGAATGTTAGAGAGAGTGAACTTCAATGTTATACTCTGTATCTGATTATAAGTGCTAATGTTTTGAGTTAGCTTGTTAATTGCTGTTCTACATCATGCAAGTGGTTCCAACAAATGACACTCAATTTCTGTCAAATTATGTTTTGATTGCTGCATGGCTGCAGTTGATGTTTTTGGGGATCTGTATCAAATACTATTTGCCAAGTGCTAAAGCTTCCTAAATCCCTCTGGATAACCTCTACCTTTTCTGCAACAGAAAGTTATTCCACACATTTTTGCATCCTCAGCGAACCCGCTGATAACAGTTTCATCAAGGTTGTCGCTGAATATTCTATAAACGAAAGTGAACAAGAAATGATCCTTGAGGAACTTCACAGAGAAATATGCTTGTTTACTTCACCTGGCCCATTTTATCTCTAACTTAAGAAAATAACGAACACAGGTTTAAGATAATTGACAAAAAAAATAATCCAAGTGGTGGTGGTGGAGGGGGTGGGGGGGGGGGGTATTGAGTGAAGAGAAATTCTTTCACATCAGCGAGTTATTACGATCTGGAATGTGCTGCCTGAAAGGGTGCTGGAAACAGATTTAACAGTGACTGTCAAAAGATAATAAGATATCACTTGAGAAAGGGAACTGAACTCTGCAGTCAGGAGTAAAAGGCAGCAGGAGTGAGACTAATTGGACAGCTCTTTCAAAGTGCCAGGGCAGACTTGATGGGCCAAGTGGCCTCCTTTTGTGCTGTGTGATCTTGACTGTAAAAAGCTTGTTGAGCTCGCTCACTTTTTCCATTTGAACCCTGAAGGCTGTGACCTCCCTCACAAGCACCTTGTAGGGGCACTTTAACAAATGACTTCTGAAAGTTCAGTGCAAAAAAAATATCAATTACAACCTGTTTGAGGCTGCTTGCTGGCATAACCCTGAGCACAGCTGGCAGCTCATAGATCACATCTGCAGTTCCTCACACACAGGAAAGGCAGCCTTGGTTGTACTGGAAAATGGAAGGCTGTGGGGAAACTCCCCCACCTCCACCACCACATTAAGGTTTGCCAAACCACCAGGGGGCAAAATTTTCCCGTTGGTGTGCGGGAGCGGGCCCCTCACGCAGGGGCGTAAAATGAAGCACAGTGATGTCGGGCGAGCGTTCCGGAGTCACCGTGCGCCATCACGATATTTCGTTGGGCGGGCGCACGATGATGTCCGATGCGCGCCCGCCGTTAACTAACAGGCCACTTAAAACCCATGAGGCGCCAGTCGACGGCGGCTTTTCAGCACCTGTGCGATCTTCGGGTCGGCGCACAGGCACAACGGGCAGGCGGGTAGGACACGTTTGTATAAACCTCATCCACGGGCTCAGGGGGTCGCGAGCGTGCTCTATCAAATATTGATATTCAAAGTTACTGATGCTTGCCTGTGTGATCTGCAGCACTTCAAAACACACACCAGCTGCTTGTTCTGGACTCACAACCTTCAAGTCAGCACTCTGCAGTGAGGAATCTTTTTTCTGGGCCTGCAGGTTTCGGGATGCCTTCCCTTAGCCTGGGAATGGGAGCTGAACTCTCCACTGGAGGCACCTCCTCTGAGGAGGAAGTGAGGAATAGAATATGGAGGAGGCCAGGAGCGCACATTCAGCCTGCAGGGGAGCCATCTTTGGGAGGCAAGGTGCAGGCACAAGGGGTGCAGGGCCAATAGGTAGTCCAAGGCGGAAGGGGCTGCAGAAGATGCCACTCTCCTGCTGCCAGGGTATACAGGCGGTGAAGCAGCTACCTCAATATGTCTGAGGTGCAGTGCCAAAGGAGGCTCCGTCTCTCAAGGGAGACAGTCAACTCTATCTGTCAGTTGATAGGGCCTGAGATCTCCTCTAACAGTGTGGGTGGGCACCCCATGCCAGCTGCTCTGAAGGTCACAGCTGCCCTCAACTTCTACACCTCTGGCTCCTTCCAGGGTTCCATGGGTGATCTTTGCGGTGTCTCCCAATCAGCTGCCCACACTTGTGTCAAGCAGGTTACAGATGCTCTGTTCAGACAGACTTGACCTTCATCCACTTCCGCTGTGACCAGGCAAGTCAGGCACAGCGAGCCAGAGGCTTTGCGGTCATTACTGGCTTCCCCCATGTCCAGGGTACAATAGACTGTACACATGTGGTCATCAAGGCGCCAGCAGGTAAGCCCGGTGCTTTCATCAACAGGAAGGGCTTCCACTCCATGAACGTGCAGATAGTGTGTGGTCACAGGATGCTGATTCTACAAGTTTGTGCAAGGTACCCAGGCAGCTCCCATAATTCCTACATCCTCAGACACTCTCAGGTTCCAGGGCTCTTCAGTGATCCAGCCCGGCTTGATGGATGACTGCTGGGTGACAAGGGCTATCCCCTCAGAAGGTGGCTCATGACGCCTCTCCATCATCCAGGAACAGAAGCTGAGCAGCGGTAGAATAGGAGCTACACCTCCACAAGGGCTGTGGTGGAGAGAGCCATCGGTCCTCTCAAGATGCACTTCTGATGTCTGGACTGCTCAGGGGGTGCACTCCCCAGATCGTGTGTCGCTGATAGTGGTTGCATGCTGTGCTGTCCACAATCTTGCACTGGAAAGGGGGGTTGCAGTGGATGATGAAGACATAGATGCAGTGGCTGCTGCTGCACACAATGAGTCTAGCAGTGAGTCCCAGGATGACCAGGCACAGGGAAATGCTGAGGGGGTAGACGCTGACCTGGGCATACTCCAGGGAGTCAGGGACACCTGGGAGGCTTTAATCCAACAAACCCTCAGCTAGCCCACCACAGATGGGCCTCCAGGACAAGCCTGGGCTGTATGCTCCATATTCGAGACTCAAGTGCAAAATCTGCCTGGTTAGGAACATTAACTAAGGTCCTTGTTAATAAAGCTGAATGTCCCACTAAACACTCATTATGTTATTGGAAACCATCCACTTGCAGAAGAAAAGAGGCCATGGTGACACGTCTGAATTTAATATTACAACCAAAGAAACTTAATGAAACAAAATGAAAAAGTTGTTAAAAATCACACCAACTCATAAAGACCTCATTGCGGGTCAACATAAAAACACCAGTGATAAACCCATGATGTGCCTAAGGTGCCTTATGTTTACGGTTACGGGTGCTATGTCTTGGTGCTGACCCCTCGCTGGGAGTGGCATCTGAGACAGCCTGCTTTCTCTGCTGTCCTGTTGGCCTCGATGAACTTGGCAGCCGTCCTCTGGCCTGTGGTGCCTGTGCTGGCCCTGCCTGGGAGGGAGCTGCCAGTTCCATAGCTGGCATCTCACCAGATGCAACGGTCACTGGCAGAGGGGCGGAGGAGCTGCCGCCCTCATCCAGAGTGTCCTGAGATGTGCCCGCAGAGACGACAGGCAGCTGCTGCGCTGACTTGAGGTCGCTTCAGACCTCCCTGCTCACCGTAGATGGATGGGCACCCAGTTGGGAAACTTGGTGCCCAGACCATCTCCCACACTGGCACTGACTAGCTGAGGTCAATGCTGATGTGGGGGCTTGCTGACCCGAGTGCATCCCCAGGAAGCCCTGATTGGTCTCCTGGAGGAGCCTCTCCAAGAGAGTCGCCACTCTCTCCATGGAGGATGCATAGTGCTCGGGCATGTGGCTCATTGCTTCGGCGATAGTCCTCCACCACGGGCACCATGCCAAGCATAGCCTCATGTATCTTCCCCAGATGCTCCTGCACACCTGGCCACATTTCCAGCACTTGCTGCTTCACGGACGACTCCAGAGGAACATCATCAGGCACCGACTGAGCATGTGCCTGGTTCCCTGCAGTCCTCTGACTGCTGGCACCATGGGCACTCCCTGTCTCTGCCAGCTCCTCCAGCAGCTGTGAAGTGCCCTTACTGCTGTGCCCTGTGACACAAGCTAATGTTCTAACTCCTACTGAGGTGCTAGTATCTGCGCTGGTGCCTGCCTGGCAGAAATGGTGTGATGCTGGTGAGACTTCAGGCCCCTCAGGTGTGAGAGGGGGCCTCTGCTGCTTCTCCTCCCGGCCCTGCTCCAATCATGCTGAAAGGAAGGACAAGGACGTTTGATTAGTTAGCGTGGACACAATGTCAATGTGCATTCCTGTGCCCTGGATCATTATGTGCTCATCCTTCCATATGCAATGGTCAAGCCATGTTGCAAACTTCAATCACTGAACATTCAGCACTGCCATGGCTGCTGGGAGAACAATGGTGACCTCAGTGGTGGGCACACATACCTGCCTGTGGCACCTCAGCCTCACCGACACCAGTGGACTTGGGCGCATGGCGCCTCTCCCTGCTCAAAGCGGCTGAGAATCACTAACTGGGCCAGCCCTCCGCCAGCCCTCACCTGCTTGGTGGCATTATGTGCATTCTTCTCCTGAAAAGGAGAGAAGAGCATTGATTAGTGCTACTTGTACCTGGATTCTCTTCACAGACGGCCCATCCCAATCAGAGTGGGCCATTGCTCCAGTGCCTCCTCACCCTGCTGCTGCCGAATACTCACACAAAGATGCTAGGCCTGTTCCCCCGCAACCCCCACCCCCACCCTCTTGGCCAAATGCTGCCTACATCACAGTAGGCAGCACATGGTCTAACCTTCCATAGCAAGGAGGTGCAAGCAAGCGGAGCGCAGAGGGCAGCAGATCAATCGGTGCCACACTACCATGAAGCTCCCCTCCCTGCATGTCATCCCCCTGACTTTGACATGTCCTGGAGTTCCAGCACTGCGCCAGGGTACAGCTCCTCCAGGCTGCCCCCAAAACAGTCATGTGGGTGTCGCTGTACCACATGCTGCGGGTGGAGAACCGATCTCATCACCACCCTCTCAGGGTGACCTCGGCATGGGCAACATCTACTGGCCCACCCAGTGAAGGACACATGCCATCAATGATTCAGTGCAGTCACTACACTCAGACTTTGATGGGGCGAGCACCAGGGGGAAAGCCGACCAGCTGGATTGTGACCAATGCCAACATAGTACTCATCCATCCCGAGCGTAACAGGGTGTTGAAGCTCTTGTGGCACTGGATCCAGATGCGCTGCACCGCATCACAGGAGCTCACCACCTCCGCCATCTCCTCCCGGGCATGTTTGGTCACTGGGGGGGGGTTGGGATCCTCCTCCTCCTGTCCCTGAGAACAAGGACCTCCCGCCGTGCTGCCACCTCCTGGAGGAGGGTGGCAAGGCAATCATTGGAAAAACGAGGGGCATACTGGCCCCACTGCCCTATCCTCCTGCCTGGCCTGTTCGCCACTGGACCCGGCAGTCATAGCAGTCCCACCGCCGGCCAGCCCGCTCCCGCTGCCCTCGGGAGCCCCGATTCACGCTGGCCCGGCCATAATCGGTCCCCCCACATAAAATTGCAGCACGGACCCAATCGTGGGCGGCAATCGGGTCCACGCCCGCTCCTGATCCGCCCTCCCCCCCTGAAAATTCTTCCCCAGGTTTGTCCTAGAGCCTCTGGGCAGAATCGTCCGCTCCCGTTGGCATCGGGTGTCATTGTGAGTGCGGGTGGACAATGTGGCTGGAAGGCCAAAAATCTGTTTCACGCCGTTGCAAAACCAGTTTGCAATCGTCCGTTCCACCTGTCATTGGCAGGCAGCATTTCCCACTGCCAGACGTCAGAAAGGTCACTTTAACACACGTGCATATCATTATAAGCCCTGCTCGCTGGAATCATCCCCCACACTGGATCATCTGGGCACGTCAGTGTGATTGCACTGGCGGGCTGTACTTCACTCAGGACTTCGAGGTTTGTTTGCCCACCTTGCTTCGGGTCAGCACTCGCAGCCATCAGCGCCAGGCTTCACAGGCAACACCACAGTGGGGGGGCTCACGGGCAGGTGTCTACCTACCAGACCAGCCATAAGGCGGGGGTGGCTTTTCACTGGCTGCAGGGCTAGGGCTTGCTTGGGGAAGGAGGAGAAGTGGCTTCAGACAAAGGAAGAGGCTGCAAGGTGAGGGCTATACTGGGGAAGGGGGGGTATCTCAGGGCGTGTGTGTGGGGGCACAAGTTGATCTTTGTAAGTGGCCTCAAGGTGGTGAGGGCTGAGGAGGCTGTCTCCAGAGGAGATGAAGCCAGATGGAGATGTGAGGGTGTGTGTGTGAGAGACTGAGTGGTGATGTCCCTTGAGATGGCAGTGAGTGAGATTCCAGTGAATGTGTGATGGCCTTGTGAGTGTGAATGTTTAGAATGATGAGATGGGTGCCCTACCCTGGTGGCACAGATGAGATCATTCATCTCTTTTCTGCACTGGATGGCCGACTTCTTGTGTGCAGCATTGGCACTGACCACCTCTGCCACCGCCTCCCAAGCCAGAGTGCTGAGACTGATGTGCCTCCTGCAGCCAGAGTGGGGGCAGAGGACATTGCGGTGGGCCTCCACAGCATCTAGAAGGTGTCCCAGGGATGTGTCAGTAAATTGGGGGCTGCACTCTTCTTGGCTTCTGGAGCTATGTCTTTACTGGTGCCCTCCTGGGCTGTAAGCATTGAGAAGTGTGCACGCGGTTGCAGTTTAAATATGGCGCCCTATGCGAGGAAGTTGTGAGGTAACGCCGTGGCCAGCAAATCGGAGGCCGCCCGCCAGCGAGATGACGTGTTTCCTGTGGCTGCATAATTAATGAGGCGGGAATGGGACTTTACGGTGGGAGGAGCTGCCATTGCGGCTGGTGGGTAAAACGCCCTTTTTCCCGCTCGCTACCCAGAATTAGTGCAAATCTGGGATGATTCCCCCCTCTGACAATTAAAGCATAATCTCCAGGATACTGCTGGGAGCAATGGCTAGGAGAAAAGTCATAGAGGCATCAAAGAAAATGAGTGTTACCTTCATTTCCTTTGGGCAGTGTTGCTTCAAAGTAACCGAAAACACTGGAGATGGGGCCAGTTGCTGTTTGACTGTGTGATGAGGCGGGAGGCAGGAGGTCATGTGATCAAAACGTCAGGAGTAGGTCCAACCAGAGGGAGCAACCCTGGCCCATCCTCCTCTCCCTCCTCCCCACAGAGGGAAAGAGAGGGAATCAGCCCAGGTCGACTTCTTCCACAATCTCATGGTTCATTCACAGCATCGTGTCGCTGGATGTGGAGCAGGCGATTCGGTCACTCACTCAGCTGAAGACGGCGCCATCTGTGACACCCCGGACAAAGGCAGAAGGCTCAACGTCTTAAAAATGAGGAGGGAGATTCACCATCAGATAAAACTCCATTGGCCTCATTGCAGAAGGTTTTGTAAGCAAAGCACACAGATTTAAAGTAATTGAAAAAAGATCCAGAGGGAAGATGAGGAGAAAAATTATTTCACACAGCAGGTTATTGATCTGGAATGCACTGCCTGAAAGGGTCATGGAAGTAGGTTCAATGGTAACTTTGAAAAGGGAATGGGATATATTTGAAAAGGAAAGTTCGGAAGACTCTGTGGTAGGATGAGGGGAATGCAGAGAACCAAATGGCCTCCTTCTGTAATACGAACATACAAAGTAGGAGCAGGAGTCAGCCACTCAGCCCCTCGGGCCAGCTGCAACATTCAATAAGTTCATGGCTGATCCGACTGTAACCTCAACTCCACATTCCTGCCTACCCCTGATAACCTTTCACCCCTTGTGAATCAAGAATCTATCCACCTCTGCCTTAAAAATATTCGAAGACTCTGCTTCCACCGCCTTTTGAGGAGGAGAGTTCCAAAAACTCGCGACCCTCTGAGAGAAAAAAGATCTCCTCATCTCTGCCTTAAATGGGCGACCCCTTATTTTTAAACAGTGACCCCTAGTTCCAGATTCTCCCACAAGAGGAAACATCCTCTCCATATCCACCTTGTCAAGTCCCCTCAGGACCTTATGTGTTTCAATGCATGGTTCTAGGAGGACATGCTCTTATTCCCAAATCCACAATGTTTTCCAGGATTCCAAGTAAATTCACGAGACTTGAGTTTTATTTACTAAAAGCAGCTTGGTTTTTTTCTTTGTTTAGTTCAAGGTTTAGAACTGTTTCTACAACATCCCCATTGTAATGATCTGCAGAAAGAATTTCACCGGTTTCCAGGTAATTTCATGACCCCATTTTTCTATAACAGCAGAGCATTGTTATTTCTGACTAAGTTCTGTGATGATACATTTCATAAATTTATGCACTGCTTCATTTTTTTAGATCAAATTTTTTTTAATAATAGTTAACAAGGGCCACAAACAGTGGCTTTAACCAACAAAATTATTTCCCTCAGCGTAATGTTTCTGGGTCAAACATAGGGTTAATATTAAATAAAAACAGGAAATGCTGGAAATACTCAGCACCTGTGAAGAGAGAAACAGAACTAACTTTACCGGACAATGACCTTTTACCTCTTGTGCATCCCCACTCCCTTTGTCCCTACATTAGCGATCGTTAGCCTTCAATCACCTAGGCCCTAAGCTCTGGAATTCCCTGCTTAATAATAGGGCTGCCAACCCTCCAGGATTGGCTTGGAGTCTCCAGAAATTGAAGGTCACTCACCAGGACACTGCTGTGTACAACCCTGGAGAAAAATCAACGGGGCATTAAAAAAGATTGTTTCTTTTGTCATTTTCTTTGAACATTTCTCTTTACCAGGTATAAAGATATTGAAAATGGGAAAAGAAAGGCTGGATGGCGTCATCCAATTGGGTAATGAGTCTTTTTGCTTTCCTATTGGCATAGGAAGGCAGTGCGTCACAAGGATCGATGTGTTGGCTGACTACTGGCTGGAGAATAGGGGCAAGTCATGTGATTAAATCTCCAAGAATAGCTTTAATCACAGTTGGCAACCCCACTTAATAATTATACATTGGTTGGAAGGTTAAATAAATGAAAGTAGTGTCATAGATAGGGTAAGTTGAAAGCTGTACCATTAACTTTACATCTTTGATCAATAAATCTCGGATTTTAGGCTAATTAATTCTACACATAAGGGTTGTAATTTTCCAGCCTCCCCCCATGGTGGGTTTCCTCATGGAGGGGTTGGCGAAACATTGAAATCCCCTTTCACATCAGCGGGACCGGGATGACCCCACCAGCAGGAAGGGCTGGAACATTCCGGCCAAGATCTTTGGGTGGACAGCACCTTCTCACATTTAAATGCATCTTGTATAAGTAGTGTTACCATAGCTGGCACACCATGTGTCCACAAAACGACTTGTGGATCCCCATTGCTATAAAATGTGAGATCAACAGTAACTCGCACTGACATTACAAAGGCAGGGAGGAGACTTTAAACTGGTATGCGTCTGATTAGTGCATGAAAAGTGTGCTGACGTCCTGGTGGGGGACTTGTGGGTTAATTTTCCTGTCTGATTCACCTTTCAGGTTCACATTTAGATGGATGTCCAGCACTCCTGCTCAAAGCAAGAGGGAGGCTGCTCATGTGTTGGAGTCCTAAGCCTATTGTAGGGCCCTGATTTGAAATGTGTAAAGAGAAGTAGGTAAAGCTTGAATAGCGCTTGACAAACCTCTTTCCCCATGCTTTAGAGAAGCCTAATTGGAAGTCCTAAAAAAGGATTTGCATTTATATAGCACCTCCAGACATCCATAAGAAGTATCTTTTGAAGTGTAGCCGCTGTTGTAATGTGGCATTGTGACAGGAAACTCCCACAAACATCAATGTCATAAAGGCCAGATGATAGTCTGTTTTATAGTTGGTTGAGGAATAAATATCAATAGTCATGCTTGGGAGAAGTCCCCTGCTCTTCAAAATTGTGCCATGAGAGTGGGAAATTTTGAATATGTTATTTAATTTATTTATGAGGCTGTTCTGAATAATATGTTGTTTGCATTATCGATGGAGAGGTTCTGAATTGTTATACTATTTGATGGTACTGTTTACAGTTATGAGGAAGCTAAAGGGTTAATGATAAAGGAAAGCAGTGCACTTGCCACAGAAAGCTGCTTTGTTGTTTTGGCGGCAAAAATTTCCATGTCACATGGATGACAAAATGCCGCTAATGAGTCCGGGGTTAAATGGCCAGGCCACACATTGTCAAGGGGCCAGGTAGTCAGGCCGCATGTAGGCTGGGGACCATGTGCAAAAATGCCTGTAGGCTGACCTGAGGAGAGTATAAAAGTAGAGATCTCAAAGACCTCAGCACACAGAAGGAGTCAGAGAAAAGAAGATATTGGAGAGAACCGAAGACAATACCTACTGTCCCGGCAGCTTTGAGGAGCAAGGATTGAAAGCAGCTTGTCTACTATCGCCTATTGTTAAGTATTTTTGTTCAATCATTTACTTAATAAAACCCTGTTAAATTGTTGCACCAAAATCATTGACTGTTGCCTTTTTGTCTTGTTGCAAGAATTCAATTAAGGTCAGGAGACCTTACAAGGGCCTTGGTTTTTACATTTGATCTGGAAGATAGCACCTCCGACACTTCTTTTCGAAATGTTTGTGCTTGCCCTGGCCTGACAAAAACCTTCCTCCTGCTGCCAGCCCTGGCCTTCTTGCCTCCCCCTGATCCCCTTCTCCACCCATACAACAGGCCTTACTGATTACATGCCACAGTGGCTGATTTTGTGCAATAGGAAATCAGAGAGCAAAGGCTGATGGCCTGCAGGTTTCCAAGAAAAACCTTAGAGATGCATAAACTGAATGTGGTTCCCTGACTTCTAAAGTCACCTATGACGCACCTGCTCAGCACACCCCCCCACCTCCCCCCCTCCACCGACCCACCCCAGCTACCTGCAATGTCCCATGGTTCCCCAACAAAGCCGGCTGCCAATCCAACATTCAAACATCTGTGGCCTTTGTTAACAAACCTGTTCTACTGTTAAAAAGTAAGAAAAATGTCAAATATGTATCAAAGTAAATTAACTAAACATTTGCCCTTTGGCAAAAAAAAACAAAGTGCATATTGCCTTGGAGATTTTTTTGCAAAATAGTCAACAGAATATGTTTTAAACAGCGTTCCTGTCCTTCTGTTTACAGAAGTAAGAAGGGATTCTTTTTCATCTCACCAAAATACCTTACTAACCACGTCACGTTTTAATTTACAATTTCTGACAAATGGATTTCTTGAGGTGAGTCAATAGCACAGTTTAACTTGTCCTTATTCACTTCCTTTAATGATTTGAGATACGTGCAATCAGAATCTGATGCTTTCTCCACTTTCCAGTCCTCAATCTTTTAATAACCACCCACGTGCTAATCTTTATTTTCATTATGTACTCTGTTGATGCTTTCTGAAATGTCATGGCTGCTTCTGTTGTATTGCCATATATTTCTCTGGGGAATAGGTAGCAAGAGGAAATCATTTTGAGGCTTTATCAAACTCCTCTTTTAACCACAGTGCCTACTTTCTCTTTTAGTGCATTTGTTTTATGCCCTATCTGTTGCAAATATGACAGACTACAATAAGTAACTCTATTGCAATTGGCAGTGCTCTTGCTTTAGTTTAAACTCCACATTACATATTCTTGGCTGCTGCTCCAGTGCAGCTCTGCATTGTCAGAGGGCTGGTATTTCACTGAACTGCAAAACTGACTCCATTTTTAATTCGTTCCTGGGATATGAGTGCCACTGGCTGGGTCAAAACTTAATGCCTATCCCTAATTGCCCTTGAGAACTATTGCAGTTCAGGTGGTGTACATACATCCACAGTGCTGTTAGGGAGGGTGTTCCAGGTTTTTGACCTACTGACCATGAAGGAATGGTGATAAGTTTCCAAGGCAGGATGGTGTGTGATGTAGAGGGGAACTTGCAGGTGATTCCCATGCATCTGCTGCCCTTCTCCTTCTAGGTGGTGGATAAGGGTAATTACAACGGAATGAGGGCAAAGTTGGCTGGAGTGGACTGGGAAAGGAGTTTAGCAGAAAAGACGGTTGATGAACAATGGCAGATGTTTAAGAAAATAGTTCATGACTGTCAACAAATATATATCCCAGCGAGAAAGAAGGATTCAAGAAAGGGGATAAACCAACCATGGTTAACCAAGGAAGATAAGGACAGCATCAAACTGAAAGAAAAAACATACAATGTGGCAAAGATTAGTGGTAAGCCAGAGGTTTGGGAAAGTTTTAAAAACCAACAAAAGCTGACCAAAAATAATAAAGAGTAAGAAAATAAACTTTGAGGGCAAACTAGCAAGTAATATATAAGTCAACACTAAGAGCTTCCTTAAATATGTAAGAAGGGAGAAAGAGGCCAAAGTGAATATAGGCCCCTTAGAGAATGAGGCTGGGGAAATAATAATGGAGAACCAGGAAATGGCAGAGGAATTGAATAAATATTTTGCTTCAGTCTTCACAGTAGAAGATGCTAATAGCATTCCAAAAATACTAAATAATCAAGGAGCAAAAGGCACTGGAGGCTGGGGGAGGGGGAAATAAATGCAATAACTATCACTAGAGAAAAATTACTCGGGAAACCGATGGGGCTAAAGGCTGATAAGTCCCCTGCATCTGCTGGGTTGCATCCTAGGATATTAAAGGAAGTAGCTACAGACATAGTGGATGCACTGGTAGTAATCTTCCAAGAATCCTTAGATTCTGGAAATGTTCCAGAGCATTGGAGAGCAGCCAATGTAACACCCTTATTCAAAAAGGGAGGGAAACAAAAAACAGGTAACTATAGGCCAACATCTGTCTTTGGGAATACGTTGGAGTCTGTAATAAATGAAGTAATAGCAGAGCATTTAGGAATATATAATCTAATCAGACAGAGTCAGCATGGTATCATGAAGGGGAAATTATGCCTAACAAATTTATTAGAATTCTTTGAGGAGGAAACAAGCAGGATAGATAAAAGGGAACCAGCCGACGTAATATATTTGGACTTCCAAAAGGTGTTTGGATACTACACATAAGGGTAATTAATAAGACAAGAGCCCATGGTGTTGGGGATAGTATGTTAGCATGGATGGAGGATTGGCTAACTAATAGAAGACAGAGTTGAGATAAGGGGGACATTTTCAGGAGGTAGCCTGTAACTATTGGAGTGCCACTGGAATCATTGTTGGGGCCTCAATTATTTACAATATATATTAATGATTTAGATGAGGGAAGTGAATGTACTATCGCCAAGTTTGTGGATGAAACAAAAATAGGTGGGAAGGCAAGTGATGAGGATGACAAAAGGAGTCTGCAGAGGGATATAGACAGGTTAAGTGAGTGGGCAAAAACTTGGCAGGTGGAATATAATGTGGGAAAATGTGAGGTTATGCACTTTGGCAGGAAGAATAGAGGAGCTGAATATTATTTAAATGGAGAAAGACTGCAGAAAGCTGCAGCACAGATGGATTTGGGAGTCCTTGTGCATGAATCCCAAAAAAACTAACATACAAGTTCAACAAGTAATAGAGAAGGGAAATGGAATGTTGGCCATTATTTCAAAGGGAATGGAGTATAAAAATAGGGAAGTCTTGCTAAAACTATACAAGGCACTAGTTAGACCATACTTAGAATACTGTGAACAATTTTGGTCCCCTTATACTGGCATCCGAGGCAGTCCAGAGAAGGTTCACTAGGTTGATCCCAAGTATGGAGGGATTTGCTTATGAGGAGCGGTTGAGTAGGTTGGGCCTGTACTCATTAGAATTTAGAAGAAGGAGAGGTGACCTTATTGAAACATATGAGATTCTTAGGGGGCTTGACAGGGTAGATGCTGAGAGGTTGTTTCCCCTTGTGGGAGAGCCTAGGACCAGAGGGCATAATCTCAGAGTAAGGGGTTGCCCATTTAAATCTGAGATGAGGAGGAATTTCTTCTCTCAGAGGGTAGTGAATCTGTGGAATTCTTTACTGCAGAGGGCTGTAGAGGCTGGGTCGATAAACATCTTCAAGGCTGAGATAGACAGATTTTTAATCAATAAGGGAATCAAGGGTTATGGGGAAAAGACAGGAAAGTGGAGTTGAGGATTATCAGATCAGCCATGATTTCACTGAATGGCGGAGCAGATTCGATGGGCCGAATGGCCTACTTCTGCTCCTACGTCTTATGGGTATTATGGGTTTGGAATGTGCTGTCGAAGGAGCCTTGGTGAGTTGCTGCAGTGCATCTTGTAGATGCACACTTTGCTGCTATGGTGCATTGGTGGTGGATAGAGTGAATGTTTTAAATGATGGGTAGGTTTGTTTAAGGGTGTGATGAAGACTGCAGTCTGCAGTAAGAGGTTGTTTTCCAGTAGAATGAGACCAAACAAGACAAAATCCCCAAAATTCCACTTCTTGGAAATCAGTGTGAACTTTCTCCCCACTGTGGAATTTATCCCCCGCACTGAATCAGAATCAGGCTGTGTCTAAATCCTTCTCAGGTTTCTCCTGTTCTAATCCGACCAGTGTTTTTTGCCCCTGGATCTAATTGTCTTGCCGCCCACTTCACACATGTGCTCTTGCAGCACATGGGGCCAGTGAAATGGTATAAAGAACAGGGCACTTTCACAGGCCTGGGGCAGTGTGGGTGTTACGTTCCTTCTGTCAGGTCACTTTGCTTAGTGAACACAGTTGCATGCCCATTTACTGGCAGATGAGTTGGTAAACAAGACACTGCAGATGCAGACACCAATGTAAGGTGAAGCACATGTTGTTTGTTAACACATGTAACAGCACTAACACATGTGTGCTTCTCAAACCAGACTCTATTCTAAACTACCGATTAACATTGTGGCCCATGCTACACCACAATTGGTTAATACAATCACGTGGTCAATCTGCTCACATTTTCTTAAAGGTGTATTGCACCTCAGATTACCACATCCCTCCCCCTTTACTCGAAAGTACAATTTACAATCTTTACAATATATCAACTATTTACAAATAAACTATTTACAAATTCAGCCTTTCTGGAGGCTTCTTCAAACGTGCCGAACGTGTAGTTTTACGACTTCAGATGGTTTATCCGAGGCCTTCCTCTCAGGGGTCATCTGTCCACTAGTCTCTCCAGTAGGAACCTGTAAGTTTGTTTCTTCGACTCTCTTAGGCTCAACGGGTCCTACAGGCACTTCTAAACCAAGTGGAGTTTCTTCCACGTGTGGTGTAGACTCCAATGGGAATGCTTTCATCATCTTTCAAGCCCAATCGCGTGCATTCCTGCTGCCCCTCCCCTCTAAGTTTGACAATATGAAGGCCAACTGCCAAGAAGGTTCTCAAAGTCAGGATGTTGAGCAAGGCTAAATTCAACATGGTATGATCAGCTTCCTGCTGTGTAAAAATAAAAAATAAAAATTCGGAGCCTTGTTAGTAATTCCGCTTTTTCTTTCTACATGTCTTCTTTTGATGGGTTTTCTTCTTGGCAGCGCTGATGTTAATCTCGGCCTTCTTTTCTATTTCCCTATTGGCCAGACTAGGCTCAGGTATAAGCTCAGCTTGAGTGAACTCAGTGGTTGAGTCTTCCAGCATTTCCTCATCTGTCAGCTCCTTTGAAAACTCAGGGGGTCTCTATTTTTAAAGCTTCTTGGCTTTCGCGTAGCTGATTCTTCAGCTCTTCCATTTCTGTTTTATATTTGTTAGTTGTTTCTTGGAGAATTAAGCATTATTGTGTTTTCTCGGCTAATTCCTTCTTCATCTCGGCCAGAGATATACTGAATTCTTTCAGTTCTTCCTCATACCATTTCAGTGGTACAAATTGGGATCTGGGGGAATCCTGCAATATGTGAAAGTCCTTCAGCAGGTTTTATTTTTCTTTTTGGAAGTTACTGATTTCAACTTAAACTCTGTTCTGAAGCGTCACCTCTACAAGTTCCTTTTGTTAAGTCTTTACATGTTCCTTATTCCCAAACAGTAACATTTCCTGCTTCTGATTCAGGTCTCAGTAATCTCTCAAGATTGATCTCTCTTAACCAGTTTCTTCCGGGGAGACTCAGTCCTTTTCCTGCTATCACTTTTAGGGGTAGGTTAACAGATTGATTTCCACACAGTACTGGAACCTTGCGTATATCTCTTACTCATATGTCCTTACCAGCATATGTCTTTAATTTAGCATCTGAATTTTCCAGATTTAATGAGTGGTCTCCTCCATTCATGTATTTGAACATATATTCCCATAGAACTGTCATCGATGCCCCACTATCCACCTCCGTTCAGGTGGGGGTTTTCCGTTGACTTTCACTGTTACGTAGATTGGCTCTGTTCTATTCATTTTTAGGTTGTTTAGTGAGTAAATATCTGACTGTTTCTTCTGGTTCTTCTATTATGCAGATTTCACAATTTCTACCTTTTTGCTTAAAGTTTTGTCTTAATCTGTCTTTACAATATTGTATAATGTGCCATTATGATGGCAGTAGAAACATTCGATTCTTTTAAATTGTCATTCGCTTGCAGGCTGTCTGGCTCCATTTCTGCTGTTATTATTGCAGGCTTTCTCTGTTAAACTATTGATTTTTGCTGGTATGTTAATGGTTCCGTGGTGCCCAGCGCTTCTGCACCACTTCTAACCGGTGCTTCCCTCCCGACGTGAAGGATGGCGCCATTCTGTGCTCCCTCAATTGCTTCTGAATCCCTGACTGCGTCTCCATTGTGAGCGCCAACTCCAGCACCTTGCTGAAGTCCAAATTCGCTTCTGACAACAATCCTTTTTGAATGGCATATTCATTAATCCCACATACTAATCGGTCTCTAAACATGATGTTAATCGACATTTTAAGGCAGCTGCATAGGGATTGAATTGAATTTAAAATGCTGCATTGCTGCTGAGGGTTTCGGCTGAAAATGGCTTTTCACAAGATTTACCAACTCATCATGGCTCTTGGAATAAGGGGCGTTGGGTGCCATTAGACTACGAATTAGGCCTTATGTTTTACTGCCATGTATCGATAAGGGGATCGCTCGCCTTTTCTCCTCCCCCTGTATATCATTGTCCAAAAAAAAGAATGCGAGATGTTCAATATAATGTGCCATAGGTGGTCTGATCAAACGGTTCAATATGGCCAAACTGTGGCATACTGGAGGGAGATAACTCCGGCACCTATGATGAAGGCTCTACTTACAATCGCCTTGCAAGGTACAGCTGATTTACTTCTACTTCGTTTTTGCAGCTTTCTTTAGTGTCATCAACTGGTCATGTTTTGCCTCGTTGCCAGTTATGTTCCTTCTATCAGGTCATTTTGCTCAGCGAACACAATTGGTAAACAAGATACTACAGGTGCAGAGACCAATGTAAGATGAAGCACGTGCTGTTTATTAACACAAGTAACAGAGCACTAACACATGCGTGCTTCTCAAACCAGACCTCATTCTAAACTACCGATTAACATTGTAGCCCACGCTACAACGCATTTGGGTAATATAATCATGTGGTCAATCTGCTCACACTCTCTTAAAGGTGTATTGCATCTCAGATTACCACAGTGGAGTAAAACCTTTGCCATTACTGTAGGCTGGCATGAAGCAAAATGTCCGCAATTTATCAAATTTAATGAGCGTATGTCTAGTGGGCAGATGTTGTCCAGGTAAAGTGCCTCTACCAAAATCTTGTATAAGTTGGAAAGTAGATTAGCTGCTGAGTCGTGCTGATGGTACAAATTCTACCTACGGCAGAATGGCTAGTGAGGTAGCAATAGAGGGTAAGAGATGGTGAGATAGTACTCTATGAGATGGTGGGGTAGTGTTGGGGGCCATGCTGTTAGTGGTAGCCAGTAGAATGGCAGTGGTGGTGGGGTTGCAGTGTTTGGGGTGGCTGGTGGCTGTTTTGGGCTGGCTGGTGAGGTAGCAGTGGTTTTGAGTTGGCTGCCTGTTGCAGGCCTCTGTTCCTACTTTGCTGCTTCCCTTTGCCCTCTCCTTCTCATTAGGAACCTTACGTTTTCAGTTCAATCGCTGCTCTCTAAACTTCTGTTGCTTTAAAAATCTGAAAATTGCTGCTGTTATGCTTTTTTTTAGAAATACAAATGATATGTGGAATGATTGTTAATGTGTCATGCTTGCATTCTCTTGCTGCAGAGAATGACTTTGAGGGCTTAGGGCTACTAATCTCTTATTATTCACTTTGCTGGAAAAAACAATTGTATTTCCAATTTGAATCTTTCTTCCCCTATTCTTAGCAACAACTTGCATTTATATAGTGCCTTTGACATAGTTAAGCACCTCAAGGTGCTTCATAGGAGTGATAATCAGCCAAAAATTAACATCATGCCAAAGAAGGAGCCATTAGGACAGGCATCCAAAACCTTAGTCAAAGAGGTAAGTTTTAAATACTAACTTAAAGAAGAGGAGAGACTGAGAAGTTTAGTGAGGGAATTCCAGAACCAAGGGCTTAGACAGCTGAAGGTATGGCCACCAATAGTGAAGGAAGTGAGGGATGTCAACCTCTGACTTGGCAAGTATATTAAAAATATCAAAAGGGTTCCAATTGGGTAGAGGCACCTAAGAGTGGAACACACTGTATGGAGACAAGTCATGTTTTATGGCACTTTCTGTAATTTTCAAGCTGATATATTTTGTAATGTTCTTTTACAAATTTTCTGAAAAAAGTATATTTTTGGGAAAAAAAGTGAGGGATGCCAACATGACAATCACGTATTTGCTTTCAAATGTGAGTAATGAAAAGAAACAAGAAAGTGAAGGGGTACAAGGGAAATGAGCCAGTGACTATCCCTTTCTCACCATTATTGCAATGCACTTTGTGTTCTCGTGGTCTCTTCAAATCACCTGTGGTCTTAATTAATTTAACCGTTCACTTGCTATTTTACCATATTGGAATGTGCCCTGGTTCGGCATTAGTGCAGGTGCTCAATGCACAGTGATGTCGGATCAATAATCCTCACATCACTAGCTCAAGATTATTGAGGATAGCTTTCATTTGATTGACTGGAAAATAAGTAGTCCACAGATATTTCATACAGCAGTACATATATATTTATCAGATCATAAATTAATTCTTCATACTTGTTATCTATGTGGAAAGTGAAGGATTAAATTATTTATAGAATTCCTATACAAAACCCTACACTGCGACAGAAATAAATACATTCTGTGCTGAGCAGAGCTCATAATCTAATAGCTCAATACCAGACGTGATTACATCTGATTTATATTGGTTTGGCTTTTCAAACAGTGGTGAGATGTCCAAGTTTTCAGACATGCCATCTGCTGGGGATTGATGGTCTTTGTTTAGCATGTAACTCCTCCAGCAATTTATTTTAATGTGTGAATGGGTCAGGCTGGTTTAACGGGAAAGCAAAGCAGAATTGTCTGCCTTTAACACCATGAATGAATAAGTTTGTTTTGGTCAAAATGCGAATAAGTAAGCAGTAAAGTCACCCTCGCAATTATGTTTTATCTTGTCAGTACAGCTCCCCAGCTGCAACCTCCACCACCTGGAAGGACAAGTGCAACAGATGCCTGGGAACACGACCACCTGCACGTTCCCGTTCAAGTCACACACTATGCTGAGTTGGAAATATGTCGCAGTTTCTTCATCGGTGCTGGATCAGAATTCTGGCATTCCATCCCTATCAGCATTGTTGGTGTACCGATACCATAAAGACTGCAATGGTTCAAGAAGGCGGCTGAACACTATTTTCTCAAAGGCAACTAGGGATAGGCAATAAATGCCGGCCTTGCCAGCAATAGTCACGCCCCCAGAATTAATTGTTTAAAAAAGTGCTATCTGCTGTACAAGAACCCCTCACAATATAAAGTATGAACTTGGTGTTTGCATATATGTGTGTACACTGGCTATAGGGGGTCAGTTGGCTAGAGTGTGGTGCAGAATGATGCCAACAGTGTGGGTTCAATCCCCATTCGAGCTGTGGTAGTTTATAGAGGCCTGCCTTCTTGCCTTGACCCATGCTTGATGTGGAGTGTTGCCCCCTCAAGCTCTTTCACCAATTGTCTCTCTATAATAGAGCGAGATATCTATGGTCCCTTGTGGACTATGGTTAATTACCTACCTATGTACACTATCATAAGTTTATAGCCTAGCCAAGGTCAAGTTAAGAGTTGGAAACTAAATTCTCTCATGGATATGTTTCTCCATACTTCACTTCAGGACTTATTGTTTCGTATTTAGAGATATATATGTACAAATAGTTTTCAATGGGTAATCTGTAGTGGAAATGAAAAACTTGAAATATGAAGTGTTTGTTCCTAACATGTTGGTTATATTAATGTATTCAGGGCATGTTTTAACTGCATGCATTGTACAGCTCGGATAAATACCAAGGGATCACCTGCAACAAAGAAGGTAAGTAGCTCATCTGAGTGGATTTAGGAAGAGCAAGGTGTTCCTCCGGACCTCTTGTTAAAGGGAACTGACCACCACTGCTGCATAACACAGCCACCGCCCTGCACCCGCCACATCAGTATTGCTCTCAAACCCCAACCAAATGCTCCCAACCTTAACAATCCCTAATCATTGCAATCCTGGAACAGTGTTTCCTCGCCTCTCCCAACTGCCACGTTTTGCTTTTTTAAATTCTTTCATGGGGCGTGAGATCACTGGCAATGCCAGCCTGTGTGGCCTATCCCTAATGGCTCTTGCCCTTGAACGGAGTAGCTTGCTAAATCATTTCAGAGGGCGATTAAGAGTCAACCATATTGCTGTGGGCCTCAAGTTACATGTAGACCAGACTAGGTAATGACAGCAGATTTCCATCCCTACAGGAAGATCAGAGAACCAGGTGAGCTTTTACAATAATCAATTATGGTTTTATCATCACCATTACTGAGACTACTTTTCAATTCCAGATTTATTAATTGAATTTAAAATCACCAGCTGCTATGGGATGTGAACCTATGCTTGCAAAGCATCTGCCTGGGCCTCTGGAATGCTAGTCTAATGGCATTACCACTACACCATTGTCTTCCCACCCTGAGCTCCCAATCTTTCACCTGACATGAGCCCAACTCCTCTCCCGCTTACCTGAGAGTTCCTGGAACACTAAGCACTAGCCTTGGTACTAACTTTAATTAGAAGCAAAATTGCAATTTGCTCTGAATGTAAAAAAATATAATTACTCCTGCTTTGGATAGATGGTGGCACATTTCAGACACCATATTTCCTCCTTTTGGAGATCCTCCATTTGTGCTAAACCCTCCTTTTTGAGTAAACAAAAACAAGAATTACAGCAGACTGGCCTGATAAAAGCAAGATATCTCCAGAAATATTCACTGAATGGGGGATAGTTACAGAATACATATTGGACTGAATCTTTCGCGTAGGTAGGTGAGGCAAGCTTAAAAAGTCAGTTGCGAACCAACCGACTTTAGAAAAGACTGGCCCACAGCAATATTATGCTGTGAGTGGCCTTAACAAACTGAGAGCGGGACTTCTGCCCATCAGTGAAAGGAAGTCCCACCCTCGAGAGCTTTTGGTCAATCGGATTAACCGGCAGCTCTATAAGATATCACAAATATGAACATCTTTGTGAGACAGAGGGTACTCAAACCTGTCTCACTCAGGGTTCTTGACCAATTCTGACCTACAAGGTACGGACTCCCTTTCTTTGAACAAGTCAGAGATTTGTTTCAATATTATGAAAGAAAACAAAGTTATGCTTAACAAGGGCAATAGATATACAATGAGGCTGGGCTCCGACAATTCCTGCTTCCGAGTTCTCTGGGGCACAGTCTTCTTTCTATGTTCTGTTGAATGTAGTCTGTATTCTTCCTCAATATGTGCACCAATGATGTCTTGTAGCTCCTTTCTTTTATCCCCATCCTATGCCAAATTAATCATATTTTGTCCTGGCCAATATGACTGGATCAAGTTGAGGTCATTGATAGGACACTTAGAGCCTTCCATGACTTTCCTGTTTTATCAAAGGTTCTAAGATTCACATTTCCATTAACAGCTCAACTTCTGTAATTCTGCAGTTTCACATTCATTTTATTCTGCCTCTCTGCTAAGGTCTCCATCCTCTCTCTCCCATTGTTCTTAATACAAAAGAGTATAGTCTTGAAAAACGATTTCATAATAATGCAAGCATTAACTCAAATAGACCTCAATATATTGGTGCACATAACAAATTAGTTCTCTTTGTTTAACAAGCATGAAGTATGTTATAGTCTGTTGCCCGTGCAATGATCCATTTGAGTTGGTGTGTGAGCCTCCTTCCAGCTGCATAATTTCCCCTTTTTCAGCCTAAGCTATATACAAGCTCATATTCCAACATTGACAAATTGACAGTTTTCAATGAAGCTAATCATCATGCTTTGCAGGCCAATCTTGACACTACAGTTTCTTAAGAAGAATATAATGAACAGTTCCACAGAGAAGACATCATGGACCCCAGAGTGAGGCGAGTCTAAACTTTTTGGGCAGGGAGGCATCTTAGGGAAGGTGAGGGGAGTTTGGGTCACAGGTTTTGGAGGTCAGGCAGGGAGGCACTAACTGGGGCGGTGTGCTCTTGGGGTGTTGGGAATTGCTCCTGATGCCCATTTGTCAGCCCCAGAGGATGTCTTCCCACCCTTTCACCAACTCTGCTACTCTTGCCCACTTTCTACTGCCCAGCATATTATAGTAGTGGAGGCAGAGTGGGGTCCTTAAGTGGCCATTCATTGGCCACTTAAGGACCTCAGTAAACCTAAGGATGAACTCGTGGGTGCTTTGCCTACCTCACCCCAACCCCGCCTACCCCCATATTATGTGGACCAAGTCGTGGGTGGGCAGGATGGTGGTGGGCATATTTTGCATGCCCCCCCCCCCCCCCCCCAACTGCCATAAACATGCCAACTGAAATCTGTGCGGTCTCCAGGCATGATTGATGGGGGCAATTACCCAATCATTTCTATCTGGGCAAAAACTTGTGACAATAATATATGCAGACTTCACTTTCTTCATCAAATTATGAACTTGCTGTGTAGGTTTGAAACAAAATCCATTGTGTAGAAAAAATGGAGGATCAATTCATGCGTTCTTGCCCGCACCCCTATACCCTTTTCTCACATCCTGGGAACAAGGAAGGGGGAAAAGAGAAGAGAAGGAGATTTGATTTACCAGAGGTAACTCCAGTTAAGGACCTAGCATTGAGAGAAACCAAATAGTCTCATTCCTTGCTATAATTTCTGTGAAAATGAACATTTGCAATTAAAAGCAACCCAAAAAAGAAATAAAAATTGAAAATGCTCAGCATGTCAGGCAGCATCTGTAGAGAGAGAAACAGAGAGTTAATGTTTCAGGTTGATGGCTTTTCATCAGAACTAAAAAAATAAATAATTGCTACTGGAGCAAGTCAGTGAAGTTATGAGATTTTCATAAGCCTAAAGTTTTAGTTAATGTTCATTTCAAGTCAGTGTGATTTGATATTTAATATGGAACTTGGATTTGCTGTCCGATGGAGGTTGGAGGAAGCGACAGTCTCAGTTTACTCCTGAGCAGGTGAAGAAGGGATTATGCTGTATCACCCCCTCACTAATTAAAATGAAGAGTAGAATTCTAATGAGAACCCAGTTTGCATATCAAAAGATGCAATTGTTAACAATATAATCCCTTGAGAATCTCTACATGCCTGAAATTGAAACATTCCCAGCTCGCGCATCTACCAACATGAAGAAAAAAGGAAATTTTAAAGAGTGACTGTATAGCAATTTGTGGTCCCGTGTGCAGGTATAGTGCTTCCTGTGAAAGGATATTATCAGAAGCCTGAGAGAGATGAGTGTCAATCTTATTGGAAATTAAAAAACATTTGATGCCTGAAGTTTCCATTTAAACTTTATTTAGTTTAATGCTTGTGGAGAAGTATTTGTCATTGGGATTAAGTATTCCTAATATGTTTCTTGGCAATGTGTCCTAATGGCACTTTTCTAATCCAAATATCAGAAATTGGACTCAAACAGAACAGATGGGCCATTTCCATTTTAAAAGCAATGAGAAATTATAGCCTTGTCTGGGCATTGCACCCCTGGAAGGATATAATGACCTTGGGGCAGGGTGAGCACAGATTCACCAGAATGATACCTGGACTAAAAGTGTTACATTTTGAGAATGAACTAAGTTTGTATTTCCATTGAGTGTAAAAGATTAAGGGGCGATTTAATTGAGGTGCTTAAGATGGTGAAAGGGTAGAAACTCTCCACCCTGGTGGGGGAAACGCAGAACAAGGGGACACAATCTTAAAATTAGGGCCCCCACAGCATCCCAATTGCCAAACACTTTGTAAAACACCCTTACGAGATTTGCAATTCCGCCCATAGCAACCCATATCCTGGTTGGATATTTCTGGAACAAAAACAGAAAATGCTAGAAAAACTCATCAGCAACTGTGGAGAGAGAAACAGAGTTAACGTTCCGAGTCTGTATGACCCTTCTTCAGAGGATATTTGGATAATCCTGGCTGGCCAGACATTTACAGCTGTCAATTCCTGTCTTGCAAGACAAATGTTGACGCCAGGTCACCAGAATGTTAGGAATCTTGGATAATCTGGATGTAAACATTTAACTTAGACTCAGAACTAGAAGGCATGTATACAGAACCAGAACACTTCAATTGAGTCTAGAGATGAGAAGAATCCTTTTATCCTCATGGAGTAGAGCTAGCAATAAAGTTGAAAAAAATCCCTCCATACCATCAGATGCAGTAGATATAAACAATTTATTGTGAGATTGGGTGTCATCATTTAAACAGGAATTTCTTTAGGGCCAAAAATAAAAATGAGCCGGAGAAATTAATAATATTTAAATGGTTAAAAAACTGGAAATAGCCTCATAGAGTATGGGGCCCTGCTGAAAATGAAAGCTCCTGTAGTTTGCTATTTGCTTCCCAGCTGGTGCATATTCCTAATGTGGAGTAAGGTAAACTGGATTAAGCCAGCTTAATTGTGGATGCAGTGCAAAGCCTCACCATGAAGGAACATGTTGCGTTTCCATGCTCTGATTGTGAATGTCAACTTCCCAACACAGGATTGCTATTTGCAATGATCTGCCCTGATAGCTGTGAATCAAGTGAATGAAATTAGTGACAAAACAAGTTCTAACTTGTTGGAACTAGAAAGATCAACAACCTCCGATGTCAAACTCTCATCATGGCGCCAAGCACTCAAGTGGCTACGCTCCTCAAGGATTTTGTGTAACCATTAGCGGGGGACACATATCAACACTCATTTTCTCACCGAGACGCTCACATCCTCACCACCCCATCTGTCATGTTGTTCACACTCCATCCTCTGGCCCTTCTGGGGAGGGCTCACCACACACAGGGGACATGCATCTCACCCAACCTCTGCTCTCTCTCTCTTCTTATCATATGCCTTTATTTCATCTTCATACAGGCCAAGCTGGTGCATAACAGGTGCAAGAGAGTGCAGACCGGGGGAAGGGACGGCAGATATCATCATCTTCACTGAGTTTGAGGGAGTTGCAGCCAAGCTGGCTGCAGAGGACAGGGATTGCTGCTGTGGGGAAGGGGAGATCAGCCTCTCCCACCAACCCTGATCACAGCTCTATCACCTCATCAAATCCTGACATTCACATTGAGTCACGTGCAGTCTTATCTAGCTCATGCTCATTAGCTGAAACTCTTATTTTCTATTTTCTAGGCACCAGCAGATCGAGGCCCCCAAGCCAGTCCAGCACCAGTGCAAGCCCCTGGACCTCATCCGAGAATGAAACTCTGGAAGAACCAATGCGGCACTCATATACACCCTCCACCAGCTCAGAGACACACACGTTGGTGGGGCACAGATGTAGATTAGGCACAGGCTCACATTCTGGGGAACACCTCACTAACACGTCCCTGCAGCAGTCAAAAGCAGGGACAGCCCAGGTCTTTGGCACTTGAAGGGCTACTGGAGACCAGCCACCCGCTCGGTCCGAGTCAGATGATGAGTTTCTGAAAGCAGCCGCCAAATCTATGTTGGAGATGCAACGATAGGTGGCGGAACATCAGGCAGAGATTCGTCTGTCATTCAGCAGCTACAGCGAATGATGGAGGAGTCCGTCCACGTTCTGTCTGATGTCATGAGTTCGACATGCGAGCGCCTTGAGGTCACCATGAGAAGGCTGGCAACCACCATGGAGACCTTGATCCAGCAGGTCTTGCTAGATTTGCGCTCGGCCCTGCACTCCATGGCCACACACCCTGGTGGGCACCATCAGGATAAAGGCAACATGGGGATGAGGCACCATGACCTCCCTCCAGGTGCAGCATCACCTGCAGGAGTCAGGGTGGGGCCCTCGGGCACCCACAAGAAGGATGAGCATCAGCTAGACACACCAGGAGCCTCCTCTCTGGATACTCCTAGGGTGTACAGCCACTCACAACCCCCTTTGCATTTGACCCCATCCATTCCAGCATCTCAGGCTGCCAAGGGCACTTCCGCCCCTGAGCAGGTGACCCTTATCAGGCCGGAGCCCTCCAGACCACGGGCCACCAGAGGGCCAAGGTCATCACAGACATCGGGACATAGCAGTCAGCAGGCTGCATCCACCTCCGCTGCCGATGTTGGGGCTGCACCCAGGCATAGCGGTAGAGTTAGGAAAGTTAAGAAAAATTGATGTCACTTTTGGGTCACGGGTGTGCTAGACAAGTAAATAAATTATACTTTTGTTAATACATTTGATGGTTATGTGTATGTTCCTGTCAGCTGAAGGCGTTGTGATTTTGTACTTTGGAATCCTCTTATTTCGAGGTTTAGCCTTCCTCCCACTCAGTGATCATGCCCCACTGTAAGATTCACATTCCTGTGATGTCAACCTCAGTTGAGCTAGTCTCCACACCCTTGTGCCAGGGAGATGTGTTTACATCTTTATTGGAAGTGTGTGGTGTTAGCTTTTTCTTACCCTTCTTCCTCAAAGAACACCACTGAGCAAGGACAGCTCATCAGCATTGATATTCTAGTGGCATGTGTAGTGGCAGATAAAAAGACATGCATGGGGGGAGGAGGTCCCTAGGCATGTCCAGAACTCAGTCGGAGCAGTGTTTACATCATTAGATGGCAGTGAAGGCTTCAAGTCTTCTCTTGCATCGATCTTCTTCCTAAGTAGGCTCTCAGTTCCCAGACTGAGCTCACTCTCAGGACTCCACAGACCAAAGCAAAGATCATGGCCTGGCATTCATGAGGTAAGTGTGAATGCAGGACTTGTTCTCACAAGTGTGTGTGGACAGCCCCTGAGTTGAAAGAAGATGGCATTAAGGGTTAGGAGAGATGTGGCCATATTCTCTCACTTAACTTTACTCTTCCTGGAACCTGTCAGCAATTAACATATCACGGACACATCTCTCTCACGTCACAGCCAGATTGTGAAGGGCGCAACATGCTGCGATGATGTGGGAAACCCTTGTCGGGTGTGTATTGGAGTGAGCCACCTGAGCAGTCCAAGCATCTGAAATGCATCATCAGAAGCCCTATGGTCTGTTCTATAAGGCACTGTGTGGAGCTGTGAGTAGCGTTGTACCTCTCATCGGAACAACTCTGAGGGGAAAGCACCAGTGTCATCAGCCAGCACTTCAGTTGCTACCCCTTATCCCCAAGCAGCCATCCCTGCAGATGTAATGGCTTCGTGAAAATCTCAGGCATCTGGGAGTGACTCAGGGTGTAGGAGTCATGACAATTCCCAGGGTACCGTGCACAAATGTGCAGTATGTGTTTCTGGTGATACACACCAGTTGTACGTTGATGGAATGATAGCCCTTGTGGTTTATAAACATTAGGGCTTGCTGCCATGGAGCCTGTATAGCCACATGGGTGCGGTCTATTGCGCCCTGCACTCTTGGGAAGACTGAGATAGCAGCAAAACTGGTGAATCTCACAGCCTGGCTATCGTCATCCAAAGCAAACCTGACATAATGATGTGCCTTCATTTAATGGGCATCTATGACCTACTTTATGCATCAATGTGTTGTGGATTGAGTGATGCCACACGGGTCCCCTGTTGATCCTTGGAAAGAACCAGATGCCAGGAAATTAAGTGCTGTGGTCACTTTCAAAGCCGCTGGCAGGGGATACCCTCCAACTCCACGTGGCGTCAGGTCTTCACGAAGGATGTAGCACATGTGATGTACCAGAGCTCAGGACAAGTACAGATGTGCACGGCATCGCCTCTGGCTCATTTGTAAATAGGAGACTCTTGGCCATTAACCCTAGGTCTGGCGAGTCAGCCCCATTGTCTGGGTCTCTCCTCCTGACATCCCCTGTTCATGCTGTGGCTCCATGTCCCTCCTGCTGGAGCTGTGCCCAGAGACGCTTCTCTCTCCTTCACCTCCTTCAATGCGTTAGGACCCTGAAAAAGGCAGCATTCAGCCCTGGATCCCTATCTGCTTTTGCCTTCTCTCTGAAGGGAAACATTGAAGACATTAATTCAAGAGGCAAGAAAGTGAAGCTCAGAGGATGTCACGTTTGGAGACTGTAAGGGTCCATAGCTTTTCTTGCCCTACTTGCATGGTGGCTAATGCCACCTTGTCCCTGAGACACTAACATACACATCAAGGTGACCAAGGTGGCACCACAGATATGTAACATCTTGAGCGCTGCATGGGATGTTAAAGTTTAAGTGAGATGATTGACCCAACCCAGCTCAGTGCTCCAATCTCTGATGTGGCATATTAATGACCAATCAGCTGCTCATGGTCAATGAGTGGATGCCCTTTGGCCCGTTAGGAGTGTCACATCTGGTAAACACGTGACAGGCCTTCATTGATGGAATATCAGACATGATACAGCTGTGCCTCCTTCACTATCGCTGCATTCCCAAATTCTACATTCCTATGTGTCAATTTTGAGATGCAGTGACTGTGATGTGAAACCACTGGGTCCTGAGACACCCTTTAACAATGCTAATGAGGCCACTGGCTTTCATTGCAAGGAGGTCTTCGTGTTTTCTTTCTAAGTAGACTTCTGCTCATTACGGTGGGAAAAAAGGTTAGAGGGCGAGCCCAGAAAGGCCCCCTCTCATGTTCGCCCTTCCCCCTGACTGCCATTCCACAGCCTTCCATCCCCATTGCCCCCCTCATGTTCGTCCTTCCCGCTTACTGCTACTCCACAGCCTTCCCTCCCAGTTGACCACCTCGTGTTTGTCAGCCACACACTCCCAGTTGAAGTGCTAGTCTCTGAAAGTGGAGGCCTGCGTGAGTACCACAGCACAGTGGTGTTCTTCGGGACGATGAAAGCAATGAGAAGGAACAGTCCAACCCTATAACCCCGAGAGATTGGTATTCATCACAACAAGCCTGACGCAGCACTATGGCTGGTATGTTCCACTCACCTTGAAGTTACCAGCGCACTGAGCCCAACTTGTGTACCCCACTCTTTTTCAAAAGGGTTTGATGCTGACGTTATTTCCCACTGGCGGGGTGGAAGATTTGAAGGCGTGGCAAACAGCTGTTTTAATGAGCATTCATGACATGCTAATGAATGCAAATGACAATCGGCTACTAGTCGGCGGGCTAACTGACCCCCCACCCCACCCCATGATTTGAAACCTGTTTTTACGACAGCGGGTTTTTGACTTTTTGCCTCCCGCTGGATTCTCCACTCCCACCCACCACGGAACCCACTGCAGGCAAGTTTAGAGAAATCCGCCCTTTATTTCTCTCTCCATACCTGATACAACATTGAATTAGATATTCTAACTTCCTGGTTTATATTCTACATGGTTTAGGAAGGATTCTTCAAACTGATTGCTTAAGCAGGCACCCTGTTGCTTGCCCTCTTCACACAGGTCCAAGATCCCCTGTATGGACACTGCATTGTTTTGCCTCTGCAGTCATTGCAAATTCTCATGCAGAAGCCCACAGAGAGTCTGTGGGCAAGTGCAACTGTAATGAATGGCGAGCTGCTTTCATTTGTCCCTGACTGCAAATCTGGGGCATTTTGTTTCTCATTTAGTGAAGCTGCATATTAGTTTAAAATAGCTTATGCATTATTAAGTGGCACTGGAAACCATATTATCTCATTTACCTTATTTGCATTATTAGAAGAATTGTCAAACTTCAGTGAAATTTAATACAATGGTCATGGTTTCTGAGTTTTCCAAAGAAAGGTGTCACATAGGAATTTATATATGTCATAAATATATTGTTAAAATATTCCATAAATATATAGTATATTATATAAATGAATAATATAGTATATATATAATATATATTTATATATTAACAGAAATTTATGATGCAGGAGATCATTTGGCCCATCATGCTTGTGGCAGCCAAAAAAGAGTTATCCTGTCTCATTCCACTTTCCAACTCCTGGTCCATTGCCCTGCAGATTATAACACTTCCAGTCCATATTTAAGTATTTTTTTAAATGCAATGAGGATTTCTGCCTCTGCCATCCTTACAGGTCATGAGTTCCAGACCCCCATCATCCTTTGTGTGAAGAAAATTTCTCCTCAACTCCCTTGTAATCCTTCTACCAATTATTTTAAATTTCTGCCCCCTCATATAGGCCCCTCTGCTATGGGAAATAGGTCCTTCCTATCCGGTCTATCTCGGCCCATCAGAATTTTATACACCTCAATTAAATTTCCCCTCAGCCTATCCAATCTTTCCTCATATCTATAAACCTCTGTTCCTTGTTCCTGGTAAATCCCTGTGCCATCTTCAGTGCAATCATAGCCTTCCTGTAACACAGTGACCAGAAGTGTATGCAATGCATTAGATGTAGCCTAGATGGTATTTTATGCAGTTCTAGTATCGCCTTCTTTTGAGTAGGATTTCCGGCCCTGCCTGGGATTGTCTGGTCCTGCCAAAGGTCAGTGGGCTTTTGGCTGGGTTGCCGAACATCCTGAGGCAGGTCCCACTACGATAGGGCCAGAAAATCCTGGCCTATGTCTCGGCAAATGAAGAAAATTAGCCCATATGTCTTCTTAACCACGATATTTTTTAACGCTACCTTTAGGGGCCTGCGGACATGTACTTTAAGCTCCCTCTATCCCTCTATACTCCCCTTCCCTTGCATTCTTCGCCCTCCTCAAATGCGGCACCTCACACTTCTCCAGATTGAATTCCATTTGCTACTTTTCTGCCCACCTGACCAGTCCCTTGACACCCTTCTGTGGTCTACAGCATTTTCCCTCAGTATCAACCACACAGCCAATTTTTGTGTCATCGGCAAACTTCTTAACCATGCCTGAGTTTTTTATTTATTAATGAAAATATAAGAAACTTTGTCACACAGTGGGTAATAGTGCTTTGTCCTACACCTTACTGTTACATAGAGGAAAATGGACAGCACTGAGGTCATGCAGTAAATGAGACTCCTATGTAATGACACTAAAGCTAGTAAAGGTTAATGGATATTTGAAAACTGTCCACTGCAATAAATTGTGATGTTTATTTTAAATTAACTTCTGCTTTTGTTCTCTTGAACTTAACCATTTTTCCTTTTAGACTCTGTGGTGAATGTGGCCAGAAATTCAGAGATATTTTCAAATGAAATTCTCTGGTAAAATTGAATAATCTGAGCCAATAGTCAAAAGTTTCATGCCTTTAATAATGAAACACGTAGAATAGGTGAAAGAAAAGAAATCTGTCTGGTGAGACTAGAATGACAGATTGTAATTAAAATACATTGAGAGCTAGTTCTGAAAGTAGGGGAAATTAAAGTTCAGTCATAATACAATTACTGCTGTCATGGAGACTGTAGGGCTTTGTGATTGTTATTGTTGGCATCTTTTGATCCTTCCTGATTTGCAAAGAATCGTTCGAAATACTGAATTGTCAGAAATTCAGCTTAGAGTCACTTTTTGCCTTTAGTACCTGGGTGATTTGCATTTTCCAGGGTAGTGTGGGAGGGCTCTGATGGATTTACAGCTTCTATACAGGATGTGTGATCGTCTCTGTTAGAGTTTCTTACAGTGTTCTGCCCAAGCAATGCTGAAAGCTCAGTTGGTGAAGACCAAGATTGATTGCATCTATTTTCATCTGTTTTGATGTTTCTAGACAGTGTAATTACAGGTGCTAGCTGTGACTCAGTTGGTAGCATTTTCACTTTGGAATCAAGTCAAGCAAACAGGAAAAAAATGGCTGTATAAGGATTTCTTCCTATGAGGGAAATTCATCAAAGGGGCATCCAAGAAGGAGGTTTGTAGGGTTTAAGACATTTGCCAAATCCTTGAGCACTTAATCTCTTATTTTGGATTTAAATATAATGTAAAATTAATGGTGCTGAAATCAAGGGTCTCCAACCAATGATATAAATTAGCATCAGACCACCATGTTGAACAATTAACTAGACCTTTTACCAGACACAGGACAACATGGAGTTAGGGCTAGGTTTCGTGGGTTGGGTAACCGGGAATTAGAAATAAATGACCACTGAGCAGCGAAGGCAAAAGTCGCACCTCCATTTCTGTCTCTGACTATTTTAAGTGGCACGGAAAAGGTCAAGAACCACAACATGCTCCTCTTTAGAAGTTGTCGGCACCATTGTCGAAGTGGGCATTTCAGATCTTCTGAAGTTTTCAGTCAGGCAGCTGTGTCTTGTAAGACTTCCCAAATGGCAGCTGCAGAGTGGAGGCATGAACCATGGATTGGAGGTGAGAAGAGTATAAAAGGTGAGTAAAAATGATGTTCCCTCCTTTACAGTTCAGAGTGAAATGCTGTAGCCTGAGTTATATCCATGTTTACTAAAGTGAGTGATTGGAAGAGGTAAGTGATCATGACCAGATGTTTACCAGGTTGTTACGTCTGACAAGTGACAAGCTGTCAAGTGAAAGAACAGCATTGTAAAAGTGGAAAGGTCTTCAGATACATTAGAATATATTATTTATTGGATAAAGTGCTATTCTGCATTGTATAACATTGAAAGACTATCCCAGTGTAAGACCCAGAGCTAATTGTTCAAACTCTCCTCATTGCTATTCTTTGTAGAGAAGCTCAGCCATCTGTTTGGCTGATTAAATGTTTTGACAGATGTATGAGCTCTTGACTGCCTTCATAGGCATTAATGGATTCTGTTCTGCGAAGTTCCTTTACACAGTTGTCCTGAGGAATACGAATTTCATTATTTTGACATGTTTATGAGCTTATGAAGAAGATAATGATTTTATGTGCCTATTTATGTGGTGTTTGTTTTGACACAATTCTGAAATTTTCAATGACTTCCAAATGGTATTATGGGGTTTGTGATTTGGTTTATAAAGTGGATACTGGGTGAGTCGTTTTAGTCGATGTGAGCGGGCTGGGGAGGTAAGGAGTAGGGCATAAGAGTAAGGGGTGAGGGGGTAGGGGGTGAGGAGGCATGTCAGAAGGTGAAAGGGTAGGGGAATAAAGAGGTGAAGGGGATCTTTACACTGATCTGATGAACTAGGCCGTTGTCTCCAAGAACAGAGGTGGGCCTTTTAGCCTAACACCTTGGCATTGGCCCACATCTGTCTTTACCTTGAACCTGTAGCCAGAGGCGGTAGGCCAAACCCTAGGTTGTCACACCCTCCAGGGGATGAAAAACCTGCCATTTTCCCAGACTGTGTGGTAACGTGGTCTATGGCCTGATAAGCTGTGTCAGTGGAGGCTGAAGTGGCACTGCAGACAGGAGGCCTGGTTATCTGAAACCTTTTTCAGGAGTCCAGAAGACCCTAAGGAGGTAATAAATAGACCCTTCTTGGTAACAGCCCAGCAAGCTGGCCCACTGTTAAAAAAAATAGCTCGGACTGCACACACTGAAACTGAGGCAGAAGCAGTCCCTGAACGCTACAGCATTAAAAATGAGGTGCTGATGAGGAAATGGAGACCCCCTGCTAACAAGGAGTGGACAGTGATCCACCAGGTCGTGGTGCAGCCAAGGTAGCATAGGGAAACATTAAGGATAGCTCACAAAATTCTGATGGCTGGGAATGTCGGTATATGCAAAACTCAAGCCTGAATCAGCCAGCATTTTTACTGGCCACACCTCCACAGGGATGTAGTAAGGTTTTGCAGAACCTGCCACACCTGCCAGCTTGTGGGAAAAGCCCAACCTGCAATAAGACCTGCACCTATGATTCCCATGCTGGCTTTTGGGGAACCAGACAGCAAGGTGTGTGGGGATCTCTGCCCAAGATAAAAAGGGGGTTACCAGTACATCCTGACCATCATGGATGTGGCCACCCGCTTCCCAGAGGCTGTTCCCCCGAGAACCACATCTGCCAAAACTGTCATGAGAGAATTGACCCAATTCATTATCAGATATGGTCGCCCACTGAGATCCAGTCAGATCAGGGCTCAAATTTCATGTCCAAAATATTCCAGGAAGTCATGGGCATCACCCAGCTGAAGTCTTCAACGTATCACCCACAGTCACAGTGGGTGCGAGAATGGTACCACCAGACCCTGGAAACAATAATCAAGGCATACTGTCGCTAGTACCCCCATGACTGGGATAAAGGACTAGGTTTTCTTCTCTTCGCTACCAGGGACTTTCAATGAGTCCACCAGTTTTACTCCACTTGCATTAGCTTACAGGCACCGAGTGCGAGGGATTCTGAAACTAATCAAGGAGAGGTTTTTTGAACAGAAGGAGGAAGTCTCCATGTTAGACTATGTGCTCCTGGAGTGACTCATAACAGCCTATGATGTGGCCTGAGAACACTTGAAAATCTCCCAGACAGCTATGAAGAAACAGGCAGACAAACATGCCAGGGCCCAAACCTTTCAGCCAGGAGACTATGTGTTAGTGCTCCTACCAATACCAGGTAAACCCTTAAAAGCCCAGTTCAGTGGCCCATACAGAAAAGCAAAGAAGCTCGGAGAAGTAAATTATCTAATTGACACCCCAGATAGGGGAAAAAAAGCAAAAGCCGCGTCATGTCAACATGATAAAGTGACATCACAGCTGAGAAGGGGATAAGCAGGTAACGGGCTGTCCCATTGCTGCTGACCTTGAGGATGAGGATAGCAGTTGGGATGAATTGGAGGCAGACATGGCAAAGGCTCACATTGAACTCCCTATTCTCTGGCTAACCAACACAGAGATACAGCGAACTTAGACTTATTCACCCACCTAAGTGCAGAACAACGAGCAGACTTCACAAGGCTGCTCACTGCATTAAAGGCTTATGAAGAGACAAGCTAGGCTGCAGCATACCAGCTCTACATGATGTGGATGTGGGTTAGGCCCCTCCCATGAGGCAACATCCCTATTGTCTAGGCCCAGGTCCGGGAGGAGATTAGCAACATGCTGCAGCACCAACTAGTAGAGTCTAGCAGCAGTAGCGGAGCTCCCCAGTTGTGCTTGTGCCCAAGCCGGACGGCTCCACAAGGTTCTTCATTGACAATTGAAAAATTAATGCAGTGACCAGAGCCGACTCCTACTCAATATCCAGCCTGGGAGAGTACATAGATAGGGCAGGTAAGGCAGAGTACATTACAAAGATAGATTTACTCAAGGGATACTGGCAAGTTCTCTTCACTGCCCACGCAAAGGAAATCTCCACTTTTGTAACTCTGGATGGGTTAAACCAGTGTCGAGTCATGCCATTTGGGCTCCAAAATGCCCCAGTCACTTTCAAAGGCTGATGAACCAGATAGTGGCAGGCTTAGCCAATTGTGTAGTGTACCTAGATAACCTCTTAGTGTACAGTGACACCTGGGAAACTCACTTAGAGCAACTGGAAGCCCTCTCCCAGAAAGAGCAGTCAGCTGACCTAGTGGTCAATTTTGCAAAGAGCAAGTTCGCTAAGGCTCAAATCATCTATCTAGAACACATAGTGGGCCAAAGACAAGTACTACCCAGGGCTGCAAAGGTACAAGCAGTAGCACAATTCCCCATTCCCACAACGAAACAGGAAATCATGAGGTTCTTGGGATGTGTGGATTCTACCGCAAATTCATCTAAAACTCTAGCACAGTAGCCGCCCCGCTGACAGACCTACTACAGAAAAAAGCAAAGGTAGTATAGACTGAGAAATGCCAGGTGGCTTTTGAAAATGGAAAGCCGTTTTAATTGGCGAGCCTGCGCTTGTAGCTCCGAAATTTAACTAAGCATTTAAAGTAGCCATTGATGTGAGTGACCTTGGGGTAGGGGCTGTCCTTCTCCAGGAAGATGAATCAGGGATAGAGAGACCAATCGGGTATTTCTCCAAAAAACTAAACAAGCATCAGAAACAGTTCTCTACAGTAGAGAAGGAAATCCTCGGTTTATTACTGGTCTCAAACACATTGAGATATATGTCTGAAATGGATACAGAGGGACCGTAGTCTATACTGACCACAACACTTTAACCTTTGTGGAAAAGTTTGAGACACAGAATGCCAAGTTATTCTGTTGCAGTTTGCTTCTCCGCCTAAACATTACCCACATTGCGGGGAAATCAAATGTGATTGTAGGCTCCCTGTCCAGACCTTAAAGACACCCAGTTAGAACTGAAGGGATAATATTGACCAAGGCTAGGAGAATGAGAGAGAGAGAGAGAGAGAGAGAGAGTGTGTGTGTGTGTGTGTGTGTGTATGTGCTGCAGGGGAAGTGTCATGAAAAGCTGATTACCGCCACAAATTAGTTACTTTTTAAGGAAGACTTGAGCGCTTCTAAATACAAGCAAGGGCATTGAGCAAAAGATGGCTGATAACGTAAAGTGACCACTTTCTGGAAAATTCCTGTGTGGATTATACTAACAGACCTGTCCAAAGAGAACATGGAATGTCACACCTGAAAAGATGCCAGGGCCTCCGTCAAGCAGAGACACTTGAAAGGGAGGTAGGAAAGATGCAAAAGACTGAACTTTAATCTCCTCTGGCAGTGGAGGCAAAAGACTGATTTGCATATCTCAGCTGTCACCCTAAAATCCATCTCTTGTTGATTTATATCTCAGAGAGCAGAAATATTCGTCCTGCGGGTGACACGCGCCCGACACGTACGGGAGTGAAATAGTGCGCGATGATGTCGGGCGAGCGTCCTGCGTCACCATGCACTCTCGCGATCTTTCAATTGGCAGTGAGTAAGAGGCCTATTAAGGCCCTTACTTAATTAATCAAATCGCATTTTTTGCTGCCCACTTAATCGCTCAGTTGCCGGGCAGGAAAATAGGTCAGGCAGTCTTTGTGTTTTTAATGAAACCTCATCCACGGGCGGGATGAGGTTTCCAACGGTTACCGTAAAGAAATCAAAATTTTTTAACCTTTTTTACATGCGCCTCTTCACGTGACTGAGTCACATGTGGGGGCGTGTTTATATAGTATGCAAAAAGTTTATTTTTCATTTTAAAATCCTCCAGCTCCCTGAGGCAGCTGTGCCTTCAGGGAGCTGTCAGTGCGCACTCCCCCCACAAACGCCCACACTTCCATGCTCGAGCTCCTCCTGCCCCCCCACCCCCGGCGGTATTGAGGCTCTTAGCGTGCGTTTCACACTGGCTGGCTGTTAATTGGCCGGCCGGTGTGAAATTGTGACCGGAGCCCAATCGCGGGTGGCTGTCGGTCTCGTGGTCGTTCCTGGGACAGCCTGCCGCACCCGCCCGACGAGTGGAAAATCCTGCCCAGGATGTGTAAAATGGTCAGAGGTGAAAGAAGGCAGACCCTGGGTGCAAGACGTGGGCCAGGGCTTTCTGTGCCTGCTGGCATCAGTCGTGGTCGGTGGCGTGAGTGGACAATATGGCGCAGTCGGTTCCATGATGGCATGCAACAAGTTCACAATCGGTGCCAGGCAACGTTCTCCACCATTGGATATCGAGAACCTCATTGTAATACATCAGAATATCATTTTAGTCCTGCCCACCGGAATCGTACCCCGCCCCCCGCCCGCCAGGATCGTCCGCCCATGTTGATGGGAAAACCCACCAGTGTAGAACACGTCTTGACAAGTATGATGTGCAGAAGTTGGGACTTACCTGCCTGGGCCTTGCTCACATCATGGACGTCCGAGGTGCAAAAGATGCTGGAGCCTGACAGCAATGGCACCCTGGAAGAACGTCCATGGCACGCTGGGTGGATTCTCATAGACATGGCTCTGCTTTGAAACAGCCCATGGATAGTCACCGTTGATTGGGTGGGAGAGGGTCTCAGAATGGGTGGGAGAGGAAGAATAGCTGGGCTGGTAAGGTTGGGACGGGGGAGTGAAGGTGTCGGGGGGGAAGGTTGCGGGGGAGGGATAGATGTTGGGGATGGATAGGACGGAGAACAGGGGAAGGAGGGGGTAACGGGAGAGAAGATGGCAGCTGGGAAGGTAGGTGTAAGGGGACTGGAAGGTGTAAGGGAAAGAGTGCAGAGAGGGGAAGGAGTGCGAAGGAGGGCACGAGTGCTAAGAGGTGAGGGTGCCCAGATGGAGGAGGGGAGGTAGTAAGGGTGGAGTAAGAAGTAGGAGTGGAGGAAAGAGTCAGGAAGGGGAGAGTCAGGCTGGTGGAAGGAGTCGAGAAGGGGGAGGGACATTCAAGTGACACATCATTAATCCTGGGGCTGCAGTCTTCTTGCCTTTCCTGGACATCTTCCCTGCAGTAGTCATGGGCTGGAAGCGATGAGATGTGTGCTCGCGGCTGGACTTTAACTGTGGCGCCCGACGTGATGAAGTGGCAAGGTGATGGCGTGGCGGGCAAATGAGAGCCTGCCCGCCATGGAAACAGCATCTTTCCTGGGAATGCCTATGCAATGCAGTGGATTTGGGAGGATATGGCGTCAAAACCCACCATCGTGGCTGATGGGTAAGACGTTGTTTTACCCACCCGCCACCACAATTAGTGCAAATCTAGGATGATTGCGCCCGTATTTTTTCTTTCCCCTTACAGGGATACACAGGGAAAATGGTTAAAAAACCAGCTTCAGAGCAGTGCAGCGTGTGTTGGTGTGTGTGCAGCATGAGGAGACCAACTAGTCATCCCTGCAGTTGCAGGTGAAGTCTCTCTCTCTCTCTCTCTCTCACTCTCTCTCCCTCTTTCTCCCTCTGTTGCTGGAAGCATTGCTCATCAGAAGCCACAATCAAAAAGGAAATAGGACAGCCTCTTCAGCTACCCTGCAGAACCAAGTGTCTCCAAACCAACTGTGAAACAGCCAAAGTCAGCTCTACTGGAATCGCCTAACTTAACGGCCACAATGTACCACCATCTATGCCTCACGGACAAGCCAAAGGCTGATTTGTATATTTTGAAATCTTTTATTTGGATCTTTAACTTCTCATTTCTGATCTGTGTGTATGTGTGTTGCATTTCTATTATTTTTCTCAGGCTTTAGTAACTAATAAACTTACAATTTCTTTGCCCAAGAAAGCCTGGCTGAATTGGCTTCTTCTAAAAATAAGTACATTTAGACTGGGTAAATACAAAGGGAAGGGATCCCTTTTAAATTAACCTTTTTGCAACCAACTGAAGGGGTTGAATAAAGAAGGGGAGCCAGCTCATTCTTCCTCACCTGGGAGCATAATAAAATTGATGCCCTGTTTGGAAAGTTAACAAATTGGGGGACTTTGCCTGGGGTCTGGTCGTAACAATATGTTATTACAATATAAAACTCTGTTCTTTCACTTGGCTGCCATGCTGAACATAGCCGTTAGAAACACTGAAAAAAAATCAGTTCTGAGCATTGTCCAGCCCCAGAGAAGAGTCTGGTGAGCTGCTGAAACTGGGTTTGCTATTCCCTCAGTGACATAGACGCCAGTTGATTGTACATTAATCATGTCTTATTGTGAAGCCAATACAAGGCGTTTCCCACTTGGCTTCACTTCAATATCTTCAGTAATAGCTTGGTGAATCTCATTAAAAGTGATATCATTCTTTCTGCTTTTTCTTATACGTGTTATGTATAAAATTCTTAGACAACTTGCAAGAGTAGATTCAGAGAGGCCATTTCCCTTGGCTAGAGAGTCTAGAATTAGGAGCCATAGCTTCATGCTGAGGGATGAGCGTCTTAGGACTGAAATGGAAAATTTCTTCATTCAGAGCACAGTGAAACTCTGGAATTCTTTATACCACAGAGAGCTGTGGATGCTCAGTTGTTGAGTATATTCATGGCTGAGATTGATAGATTTTTGGACATTAAAGGAAACAAGCTATATGGAGATAAGGCCAGGAAAGTGTTGAGCTTGATGATCAGCTATGATGCTATTGATTGGAGCAGGCTTGAGGGGCTGAATGGCCTACTCTTGCTCCATTTTTTATGTTTTTATATTACAACTAGTGAACTCCCTGTGTCTCTTTTTGTTTTGTTCTTGGGATGTGGATGTTGTTGGCAAGGCCAACATCTTTTGCCCATCCATAGTCACCCTTGAGAAGGTGGTGGTGAGCCATCTCCTTGAACTGCTGCAGCCCATGTGGTGTAGGTGCACCCACAGTGTGGTTAGGAAGGGAGTTCCAGGATTTTGAGTCAGCAATGGTGATGGAGCAGAAGTATTTCTAAGTCAGGATGGTGTGTGATTTAGAGGGGAACTTGCACATGGTGGTGTTCCCATACATCTGCTGCCCTTGTCCTTCTAGATTGTAGTGGCCGTGGGTTTGGAAGGTGCTGTCGAAGGAGACTTGGTGAGTTGTGAAAGACTTAAGTTAGTTTCACCTGACTTGCCTATGTGACAATTCCGAGATCAAAGCCTTTTTGCAAATTCTGTTCTTAGTGTTCAGAACTAACAAACCCCTGGGCAGATGGCAGAAAACAGAAATGAATGTCGGATCATTTTTGTGGCTATTTGAGCTGTTCCACTCAATTTTTCTGCTTTGCACTCCGCCTTGGTGAATCTTTATGTCTATGGGTTACAAGAAGGAAATCTGTCATCATATCTTTCCAGGTTCTGCACATTTGGTTCCAATGCAGACTATGTGATGCTGAGCTTAAAGAACAGGAAGGGCAGAATTGTCCCGGTTTTGCGCTAAGTGCAGTAGCGGACGGGTGTTTTATCCGTTGGCCATGATGGTGGGTTTTCACGCTGCATCAACCCAAATCCACTGCATTACTTATGCATTCCCGGGAAATATGCCACTTCCACGGCAGGTGGGGCTCCAATTCACCTGCCATGCCGTCACCTCGCTGCTTCATCACTCCAGGCACCACATTTAAAGTACAGCCATGCTCAGTGCTTCCAGCCCAGGACTGCTGCAAAGAGGACACGGTCCCGAAAGGCAAGAAGACTGCAGCCTTCGAGTGTGTTTTGGATGCTGTGGAGGCCCGCTGTAATGTCCTCTATCCCTGCTCTGGCTGCTGGAGAAGCAGTAACATTACCACTCCGGCTTGGTAGGTGATGGCTGTGGTGATCAACGCCAATGCTGCACAGAAGAGGTTGGCCATCCAATGTAGACAGAAGATGAATGATCTCATCTGAGCAGCCAGGATAAGGTAACCATCTCATCACTCTTAACTCACACGCTCAAGCCCATCACACGTTCACTGGCATCTCACTCACTGCCAGCTCGAAGGACATCACCACCCATTCTCAGACACATGCCCATCTGGCCTCATCTCCTCTGGAGACTGTCTGCTCAGCCCTCACCATCTTGAGGCCATTTGCACAGACCAACATGTGTCCCACACACACCCTGGGATACCCTCCTTCCCCAGTACAGCCCTGGTCCTGCAGCCTCTTCCCCTGCCTGAAGCGACTGCTCCTCTTTCTCCAAACAAGAGTTTGCCCTGCAACATTGAAAAGCCAACCACATATGGTTGACCTGGTAGGTAGAGACCTATATGTGAACCCCCTAAAAGTGATGTGCTTCTGTCCGTGAAGCCTGGTGCTGATGACTGCAAGTGCTGACCGAAGCGAGGTAGGCAAGCAAACCTCGAAGTCCTGAGTGAAGTGCAGCCCACCAGTTGCCTGCCTTATATATGCTGTTGTGAAACATGTCGGCGTGTCCTCCCACCGATGTGGGCGGATGATCCAACGGGGGTGGGAGTGAGTCCGGCGGGCTGGCCTAACAATGATATGCTGATGTATTACAATGAGGTTCCCAGCGTCCAATGGCGGGGAACATATGCAGCCATCAGCGGATGGACTGGGCGATCGCAAACTTGTTTCATGATGTCGTGAAACCAATTTTTGGCCTTCCCGCCATATTGTCTGCTCACGCCGCCAAACGGGCCTGACGCCGGCAGGCACAGAAAATCCTGGCCCAAGATTTTTAAGTTTTAGCGCAGGAATGAATGGGATCAGCCTGGATTGTGAAAGCTGGATCAGGTGGTGTTGAGAGCCAGTGAGAAGACTAAAATACAAAAGGCTAAGTTTAGGAAAAAAACACAGGGGGAATGGGGAGGTGGGAAAAGATGGGCAGGAAGCATCACAGAACAGCTAAAAGAGACAGTTTGAAGCATTATGGCATGAGGTTGTGGTGGGTTCTACGTTACAGCTGTGACAACTTTTTAAAAATTAGTTCATCAGCTGTGAAGTACCTTCTTTTCTTTCTTTTTCTCGTTCGTTCATTGTTTTTTTACACCCATTCACCCATCCCTCCATCCATCCACTTATCCTTCGATTCATCCATCCAACCCTCCATTTACCTCGCCATTCATATCCACTATACAGTAGCTTTTAGGAGCAGCAGGTAGGATAAAAGGATGGATTTCACTGGATTTCCACTCAGGTTGGATTGCCTGAGCACAACAAGTATTGGAAAGGAACCATCTCAATTTTCCTCCGTTTAGGTTGGACAGAAGGAAAATGGGTTGGATCCCTTTACACGAGTTTGCCTCCAGCCTCAATATTCACTGTGCCAAAGTGAATTTATCTGCGCAGCCCTCAGAAGGTCTTCCTTGTAAAGGATGGGGGATTGCTGCAGATGGCAGCAGTGCAGTTGTTGGCCATGATCTTACTGAATGGCAGAGCAGGTTGAGGGGCTGTATGACCTACTCCTGCTCCCATTCATCATGTCGAGGAAGATTGGACACATCTTGACTTTCTGCGACAGTGCAAACCTGGAATCGACAATCCATGTCTCCTGATTTTTGATTCCATTCAAGTGATGACTGCCAATTCATTATCACCTATTTTCTGTTATTGCAGAAAATTCCAAATTACCCTCAATCAGTGATGATATACTGGACATCAATGAACTGTATAGTTTGGAAATTGCTTTTGGCAATCAATAGCAACTGAACACTCTCTGTCCTCTATTTAATGCTGGGTCAAGTGGGCCAATTCTCCAATTAAACGTGGAGAGAGGAATATCATACAAAAGTATTCAGTATTCACCTGCTGAGATAGCCAAGCCATCTCTGACTTTTTTTTTTAATAAGCTAAGTGTTTCATTTACATTTGTTGAATTATAACCAGGAGGATTGATCTAATTTTTCGCATATAATATTATTGGGCTGTAAGTGATGAAGCTCTATGATCTGCTCAGGAGCTTTCTACAGTTGGGTGTCAGCACTTACTGAAATAGCTAGCTAATCTTCATAAGAGAGTTGACTGTAGAGTACTCTCCAGGGTTGTGTTGGAAAGTTGCACAGTAAATTTGAGTGCTGAAAATCCCAAGAAAGCTATAGTATCAGCCAGGAGACTGTTCTTTAAATTCTCAATCTCCATTTTTTTTGGTATCCTTTTCAAAATGAAAAAGCAAGTTTTATTTGCAAAATGCTCGAGTTAAATAGCATGGGTCTTTCTTTTTACCAATTGTTTCACAGTTTTATCACTTGTTATAAGACTTTTACCCTTAAGGTTTTATCATACCTATCAACCAGCCAGCTAAAACATTGGTAAGTCTGATTCAAGTCTCTAATACAAAGACAATTGGTGCTAGTTGGATTTGGATATGCTAACACCCTGGTTTCTGACCCTGAGATCTCTTCCATCTCTGTTGATGCTGAATATGCCATCCAAAACTACAGAATAATGTCTTAACTGTCCTAACATTTTTATCTACAATGTGCCACTTGACTGTTAGAAAGAAAGACACGTTTAGTAAGCAGTTTTTGCAACCTTTGGATACCCCAAAGCAGTGTAGTCACAGTTGTAATGTAGGAAAAACAACAGTGAATTCATGCACAGCAAGCTCCAACAAACAACAATGATAAATGACCAGGTAATCTGTTTTACTGATGTCGGTTAAGGGATAAATAAAAGCCGGGACATCAGGGAGACTTCCCCTGCTCTCCTTTGGAATAATGCCAAAGGATCTTTTACATCCAGCTGAGGGCTGAGGGGACTGATCTGATGGCGCCTCAGTTGAAAGTCTCATTGAAGGAAGGCATCTCCAAGAGTGCAGTTAAAATGCTTTATTTTGTTATTTCATGTGTCACCTGCAACACTGGCAGAGAAAGGGACTAACAGCAGCTTAGTTAATGGGTTAGAAATTATTGTCATCTTAAAATCAAAAAGCATAGTTTATAACTGAGATATATAAATAATAAAACTTGCATTAATACAATGCTTTGCATGTCTTCAAAGCACCTTGCATCCAATATAGCTATTGTTTTTATGTCGGCAAACGTAAGTGTCAATCTGCACACAACAAATAGCGAATGACCAGATCTTCCTACATTATAAAAAATTCACAACACGGAAACACACCATGGGAAGAATTTTCTCCCCGTTGGGGGGAAGTTCAGGAGCAAGCGTGTGCAGGCGCACATCTGATCGGCGCCCCCGATTGGGGGCGCGCCACCATTTTTCGTGGGCGGGCCAATTAAGGCCCACCCAGTGTGATTTCCACCAGGAAGTGCTACGTGCTCCCTGTGCGGGCAGGTGGGGGGAGGGGTATTCCTTCAGCAGAGAGTGTGCTCTTTTGCGCATGCGCACGAAACAGTGCATTCAAGTCCCTGAGGCTAAGTGCTGCCTCAGAGAGATTGGCACAAATTTAAAAATGGTCGTGTCCCCTCATGTGACACTGTCACATGAATTGGGACATGTCCATCACTTTTAATTAAGCTTTTAATTTTTTATAACCCTCATGAAACCTCATCCCGCCCGTGGATGAGGTTTCATGTTTTTTCTAATTCCCGCTGATTCGGCTGCGCCCCCGCTGACCTGAAAATTGGAATGATGCAGTGTGACATCAGGAATTCCGCCCGACGTCATCCCGTGTCATTCTACATGTAGGAGAGTGGGCTGGCTCCCCGCTCGCCGATCTCCATATCCTGCCCCATATGTCCCAACTGGTCCATGCCAGTGTGTATATGCTTCACATGAGCCTCTTCCCACTCTACTTCATCTACCCTTATCAGCATAGTCTTCTATTCCTTTCTCCCTTGTGTACATATCTAACTTCTTCTTAAATGCACCTACATTCACTGACTCAACCACGCCTAGAAGTAGCTAGTTCCATATCCTTACCCCACTGGGTAAATATATGTCCTCTGATTTCCGTATTGGGTTTCTTAGTGACGACATTATCTTCATGACCCCTAGTTCTGTTCCCCTCTACAAGTGGAAGCAACTTCTCCATCTGTACCTAGCCCTTTCATAATCTTAAAATCTCTATCCATCTTCTAAAGGAGTAGTTGAGGTGACTATCATAGATGCATTTAAAAAGAAGCAAAATAAATACAAGGAGGGGGACAGGAATAGAAGGATTGTTAATCGGGTTAGATGAATTAGTGGGGAGGAGGTTGGTGTGGAGCACAAAGGCCTGTTGAACTGAATGACCTGTTTCTGTGCTGTAAGTTCCAGGTAAGAACATAGGAACCTGGCAATGTAGGAAACAGGAGCAGGAGAAGACTACATGACCCTGCGAGCCTGCCCTGCCATTCCATATGATCACAGCTGACCTTCAGTCTCAACTCCACTTTCCTGCCTGCTCCCCATTTCTTCCTGAAGAGATGAAAAACCTGCCTGTATCAGGCTTAAATTCACAACCCCCTGAGGCAAAAGACCCATTTGAATGAAGGAAGATCTCTTCTTCTCAGTCCTTATCCTGAAATCGTGCTCCCTTGTTCTAGGTTCCCCAACCGGGGATACAATGGGCCAGAACTCCCATGGAGTGCCAATCACAGGTGCGTTGTCACTCCACTCCTTTTTACCTTACACTGAAATGCAGCTGCACATTTCTCACCTGACCTGCTGACTTGGGAAGTGTGAGAAAATTGCACTGCAATGAGTTCCCAAGGCCGTGTGTTGAGGGCAGCAGAGTCAGGGGAGGGAAGCCATGTCCCCTTTATTATGGCACAGCTGCCATAAAGCAAGTAAGTTTAAAAGCCCAGACACTTTGAGAAGTGAGTGGGGGTTGGGGGGGTGGCCGGGGGGTTATTCAGAGGCATCGGGTGGGTAGTTGGAGTGGTGGGGGCTTGTAGTCAGGTAGGCAGGGTGGTAGGGTATTCGATGTGGTCAGGGGAGCAGTTGGGCTTGGGAGTACAGATGTATTTGGGGAGTTGGGTGTTGTTGGGGGGTTTGGGGGGGTTCAGGGATAGTTGGGTGAGTGGGGTGGAGTTGGTCGGGGGTGGTGGGGTACTCGGGGGTTTGGGGGAATGAGGGAGTTGGGGAGTGAGGGGCTCCTTGGGGATTTGGAAGAGTAGTTGGGCATCTAGAGGGTAGTCAGAAAGGTGGGGGTTAGTTGGGGATTGGGAAGGTTCACTGGGTGTTCTGAAGGGCAGTCAGGGGATGGGGGAGGGGTGATAGTTAGGAGGTTGGGAAGGTCCAGTGGGGGAGGGGGCTGCTGGGAGGGAAGTCAGGGGTTGGGAGGGTAGTAAGGTGGCACTGTGTGTGTCTAGGTGTTGGGGGATGGGATTTTAGTTCTATAGTTACCCAGGGGTTAGAAGTGGTTTAATCCTTTCAACTGATTCTGAGTAACTATTACTATAAGGCAGAAACAGAATTACTTGGAAAACTCAGCAAGTCTGGCAGCATCGGTGGAGAAGAAAAGAGTTGACGTTTCGAGTCCTCATGACCCTTCAACAGAACTGATTGAATATTAGAAGAGGGGTGAAATATAAGCTGGTTTAAGGTGGGTGGTGGGGGTGGGGAGGGAGAGAAGTTGGTGGGGTGGTGAGGTTGTAGGGACAAGCAACCAGTGATAGGAGCAGATAATCAAAAGATGTCACAGACAAAGGAACAAAGAATTGTTGAATGTGGCGATATTATCTAAATGAATGTGCTAATTAAGAATGGATGGTAGGGCAGGCAAGGTACAGCTCTAGTGGGGGTGGGGTGGAAAGAATAGCAGGGCATACAAGATTTAAAAATAATAGAAATAGGTGGGAAAAGAAAAATCTATATAAACGCTTGGAAAAAACAAAAGGAAGGGGGAAGAAATGGAAAGGGGTGGGAATGGAGGAGGGAGTTCAAAATCTAAAGTTGTTGAATTCAATATTCAGTCCGGAAGTGCCTAGTCGGAAGATGAGGTGCTGTTCCTCCAGTTTGCGTTGGGCTTCACTGGAACAATGCAGCAAGCCAAGGACAGACATGTGGGCAAGAGAGCAGGGTGGAGTGTTAAAATGGCAAGCGACAGGGAGGTTTGGGTCATTCTTGCGGACAGACCGCAGGTGTTCTGCAAAGCGGTCACCCAGTTTATGTTTGGTCTCTCCAATGTAGAGGAAACCACATTGAGAGCAACGAATGCAGTAGACTAAGTTGGGGGAAATGCAAGTGAAATGCTGCTTCACTTGAAAGGAGTGTTTGGGCCCTTGGACGGTGAGGAGAGAGGAAGTGAAGGGGCAGGTGTTGCATCTTTTGCGTGGGCATGGGGAGTTGCCATAGTTGGGGGTTGAGGAGTAGGGGGTGATGGAGAAGTGGACTAGGGTGTCCCAGAGGGAACAATCGCTACGGAATGCCGCCGGGGGGGTGAAGGGAAGATGTGTTTGGTGGTAGCATCATGCTGGAGTTGGCGGAAATGGCGGAGGATGATCCTTTGAATGTGGAGGCTGGTGGGGTGATAAGTGAGGATAAGGGGGACCCTATCATGTTTCTGGGAGGGAGGAGAAGGCATGAGGGCGGTTGCGTGGGAGATGGGCCGGACACGGTTGAGGGCCCTGTCAATGACCGTGAGTGGAAAACCTCAGTTAAGGAATAAGGAGCACATGTCAGAGGAACTGTTTTTGAAGGTAGCATCATCAGAACAGATGCGACGGAAGCGAAGGAACTGAGAGAATGGGATGGAGTCCTTACAGGAAGCGGAGTGTGAGGAGCTGCAGTCGAGGTAGCTGTCGGGGTCGGTAGGTTTGTGATGGATATTGGTGGACAGTCTATCACCAGAGATTGAGACAGAGAGGTCAAGGAAGGGAAGGGAAGTGTCAGAGATGGACCATGTGAAAATGATGGAGGGGTGGAGATTAGAAGCAAAATTAATAAATTTTTCCAATTCCCGACGAGAGCATGAAGCAGCACCGAAGTAATCATCCATGTACCGGAGAAAGAGCGGCTGGTGTAGGACTGGAACAAGGACTGTTCCACATAGCCATCAAGAGACAGGCATAGTTGGGGCCCCTGCGGGTACCCATAGCCACACCTTTTATTTGGAGGAAGTGGGAGGAGTTAAAGGAGAAATTGTTCTGTGTGAGAACAAATTCAGCCAGACGGAGGAGAGGAGTGGTGGATGGGGATTGTTTGGGCCTCTGTTCAAGGAAGAAGCTAAGGGCCCTCAGACCATCCTGGTGGGGGATGGAGGTGTAGAGGCATTGGACGTCCATGGTGAAGAGGAAGCGGTTGGGGCCAGGGAACTGGAAATTGTTGATGTGACGTAAGGTGTCAGAGGAATCATGGGTGTAGGTGGGAAGGGACTGGACAAGGGGAGAGAGAAGGGAGTCAAGATAACGAGAAATGAGTTCCGTGGGACAGGAGCAAGCTGACACGATCGGTCTACCAGGACAGTTCTGTTTGTGGATTTTGGGTAGGAGGTAGAAGCGGGCTGTCTGAGGTTGGGCGACTATCAGGTTGGAAGTTGTGGGAGGAAGATCTCCAGAGGAGATGATGTCAGTGACAGTCCTAGAAACAATGGCTTGATGTTCAGTGGTGGTGTCATGGTCCAGGGAGAGGTAGGAGGAAATGTCTGCGAGTTGACGCTCAGCCTCCGCGAGGTAGAGGTCAGTGCGCCAGACAACGACAGCACCACCCTTGTCAACGAGTTTGATGACAATGTTGGGGTTGGACCTGAGAGAACGGAGTGCAGTAAGTCCCTTCACACTCCCAGCGGCATTCCGTAAGCATCGTTCCCTCCGGGACACCCTGGTCCACTCCTCCATCACCCCCTACTCCTCAACCCCTACCTATGTCACCTCCCCATGCCCATGCAAAAGATGCAACACCTGCCCCTTCACTTCCTCTCTCCTCACCGTCCAAGGGCCCAAACACTCCTTTCAAGTGAAGCAGCATTTCACTTGCATTTCCCCCAACTTAGTCTACTGTATTCGTTGCTGCCAATGCGGTCTCCTCTACATTGGAGAGATCAAACGTAAGCTGGGCGACCGCTTTGCAGAACACCTGTGGTCTGTCCGCAAGAAAGATCCAAACCTCCCTGTCGCTTGCCATTTTAACACTCCACCCTGCTCTCTTGCCCACATGTCTGTCCTTGGCTTGCTGCATTGTTCCAGTGAAGCCCAACACAAACTGGAGGAACAACACCTCATCTTCCGACTAGGCACTTTCCAGCCTTCTGGACTGAATATTGAATTCAACAACTTTAGATATTGAACTCCCTCCTCCATTCCCACCCCCTTTCTGTTTCTTCCCCTTTCCTTTTATTTTTTCCAATAATTTATATAGATTTTTCTTCTCCAACCTATTTCCATTATTTTTAAATCTTGTATGCCCTGCTAGTCTTTCCACCCCACTTCCACTAGAGCTGTACCTTGAGTGTGCTGTCATCCATTCTTAATTAACACATTCGTTTAGATAATACCACCACCTTCAACACTTCTTTGTTCCTTTGTCTGTGATATCTTTTGATTATCTGCTCCTATCACTGCTTGCTTGTCCCTACAACCACACCACCCCCACCCCCCCCACTTCTCTCCCCCCAGCCCCTCCCCCCCCCCCACCTTTAACCAGCTTATATTTCACCCCTCTTCTAATATTCACCCAGTTCTGTTGAAGTGTCGTGAGGACTCGAAACGTCAAATCTTTTCTTCTCCACCGATGCTGCCAGACCTGCTGAGTTTTTCCAGGTATTTCTGTTTTTGTTTTGGATTTCCAGCATCCGCAGTTTTTTGTTTCTATTACTGTAAGGCAGCTGGAATCATCCGAAGCCAGCAATTTAAATCGAGTATCGGATGGTTCCCAGTGCAGGGTAATTGCCCAATGGATGTTTGAACTTCCCGGGCAATTGTCGTGCAATCCTTATCTGGGGACTTCCGGGAAAGTGAGGGGTCTCTACCAGCGCATCTTCTGGGGTACCTCCCGGGTATGATGCCGCAGAGGTCTGAAGTTCTGGGCCAATGTTTCAGTAGCTACCTTGTCGGAGTCCCTTCATAATCTTGAATGTTTAAATGATATCATGGACAGAATCTTGTTGAGTCCTTGGGGGTCTCGCCTGGCGGCTGGAGAGCCAGCGAGGGACCCGCGCAGCCTCATTTCCAGAAGGCCCACTGAACCACATGCCAATCAGGCAGCGGTGAGGCCAGCGGCGGCTCTTCCTTTGGAACCAGGTCCCCGGGGGTGGATGTCTTACTCATCAAGAGGTGGCGGTCAGTCAGAGGCCGGCCGCTCTTGCACTCAGCAGTGCCACAGAGGAGGCTTTGGTTGCTGCCAGAAGAACACTCTCCGGACTCCCAGGATCGTGGGGCGATGTGGGGATGGCATTGAGGGGGTGGGGGGCAGTTGTGGGGCGATGCTGGCTGTTTTCCTGTGTGGGGGCCACAGGGAAAGGGGTGCAAGGAAGCAAGGACAGGGGGTGGCTCTCAGCAGGCCCCCTCTTTTCTGATGCCCAGTCCCTCAATCAGGCAACGAGCGCCTTTGATTGAGAGACCCTCCCTCCTCACGACCCCAGCGAGGTGACAAGCTGCCTGCAAGGTAACAGCAGTTGTGAGCACCTTGTGGCCACAGGCCTGCTGGCAGCTGTGTTAAACCCAGTGGCGGAAGGACGAGTCCCTTAGGTTCTTCTTAATTGGCCACTTAAGGGCCTCAGTTGGCAGCAGGTCAGGAAGGTCGACCATGGGCATTCCTGCCCAGAACTTAATTCGTGGAGGAGGGAAGGCAGCAGGATTCAGTTACGCCACCATCCCGCCTAAGTGCCCTTCCCACTTCCAAAATCGCCACCAGCCTGAGCACAAGATTCCGCCCCGCCTCTCGTTCTTCTAAACTCCAGAGAGGTTAGACACAATTTACTCAGCCTCTCAGCACCAGATAACACTCTCATCCCAGGGACCAATCTAGTGAACCTTCACTGTAAGGCCTCAAATGCAATTATATCTTCCCTTAAATATGGAGACCAAAACTGCAGATATGGTCTCACCAAAGCCCCACCCAATTGCAGCAAGACCTCTCTATTCTTGTACTCGAACCTGATTCCACCACAAGGATTTCCCATGCCACGTGATCAGGAATGAGCATTTGTAATTGGCTGGTCCAGACCATGCTGAACTGCAGGAAATCTATGGATTATATTTTGAAATTGGACAGCACTCATGTTAGAGTGCCACAGAAATCAATGGGCACACCACCAAGTGATGTAAAAGAAAATCACCAGCTACGTCAAAGCAGTTCAAAGTGAGATATCAACTTTAACCGAAGAACTCCACCCTTGAGCAATAAAACTGTTCTTGGATATGACACTGACTAATAAAGTGGCTGTCACTGCACATTCTTGGGGCTATTGGAAGCCTCTGATTGGAAACTGGCCACAGAAAACTTGCTTGAGTGTTTGGATACTCATAGATATGAGGATATATTTGCAAGACAATATAGTTGTATTTGTCAGTGAGCAATGTTAGGGGGAAGAGCTAGAGTTTGCCCGGCCCTTTGATGTAATTGTTCAGGAATCACATTGTCTCAGTATGTGGATTGAAATTGAAATTGGAGGAGACAGTGATGTGACAAATTAATTAAAGAATTTTCACACATTGATGGATAAACTATATAACCTGTACTTGCATTCCCTGGCCAACCTAACAACAGAAGTGAGATAAAAATAGAAAATGCTGGTAACACCCAACAGATCTGGCAGCACCTATGGAGAGGGAAAACAGAGTTAATGTTTTGAGTCTGTATGACTCCTCTTCAGAGCTAAACAGAAGTGAGATGTGCTGAAGACATAGATGCACAACAAAATAAAATCAGGAAGATACTGGGACTGGATGGGTTCCAAGTCCATGTAATATGGTACATGATTTATTTATTCCTTCTTGGGATGTGGGCATCGCTGGCATTTAAAGCCCATCCAAGCTAGGTGCCCATCCACCACCTACCAAATCTGCAACCTCTACCACCAGGAAGGACAAGGCAACAAATGCAGGGGAACAACACCACCTGCAAGACCCCCCTCCAAGCTACACACCCCCCTGACTTGGAAATATATCACCACTCCTTTGCTATGACAGGCTCAATATCCTGGAGCTCCATTCCTAACAGCACTGTGGGTGTTCCTATAACACATAGACTGCAGCGGTTCAAGAGGACGGTTCACCGCCACCTTCTCAAAGGCAATTAGGGATGGGCAATAAATGCTAGTCTGGCCAACAATACCCACACCCCATGAATGAATAAATAAAAACAAAACCCTAATTTTACACTCTATGCCTGAACACAAATGCCTTTGAATCACAGAAACTTACAGCACGGAGGAGGCCTTTCACCCCATTGTGCCTCTGCTGGCTTCTTGAAGGAGCAGTCGCTCTTAATCCTACATTCCCTGCTTTTTGTCCATAACTCTGCAAGTTCTTCATCCTCAATCACTGTCTAACTCCCTTTGAAAATTATTGTGGACTCAGCTTCCACCACCTTTTCAGGTAGACCATTCCAGCTCCCAACAACTCCCTGAATGCAAAGTATTTCCTCATCACCACCCTGAGATGGTCACAAAGAGCAGTTGTAAAAGGAGTGCAGCGTGGAGTGTAAAAGCTGAAAATTGTGAGAGTGGGAATTTGGCTGCAGATGGAGGATTGGGTGCTGCTATTTACATCCAATATTGGTAATGGTTCTTATAAACTTGAGGCAGTAACATTTACATTTTTTGCCCAGTAGTTTTAGACCTTAATGCAAGTTAGTAAAAGAAAATAAAACTGGCAACAAACTAAAAATTATGTATAAATAGAAATGATATGGACTAAGATATGATTTGTGTCTGGTCTGCAGTATGTGGGAGTTTGAGCTCAGTATGACTGTCCTGAGCAAACATATCTATAGTAGATATCTCCGTCTCAAATCTCTCTAACTCAGATTCATTGAGCTGGGGTGTGAGTTGGAGACACTATGACACATCAGGGAAGGTGAGGAGTATCTGGGCAATTTGTTCTAGATTTCAGTCACAACACTTAGAGAGGTGAAGCTTCAGAATGGGGCTGGTGTGACCGTTAATGTGTAGAGTGAAGGGAAACCAAGTGAGATAGAGAATGAGAACCAACAGGAACTGATCCTATTCAATGGTTACAATTTCATTGCTATCTGTGAGGAGAAGGAGAAAGGTTGTTGGAAGGGCAACCAGAATGCTGACGGTGGCAATTTGGACCAGGAGGCTGCCCAAAGCGTGAGGAAGAGGAAGGGAATTGTAACATGACAGTTGTAGTGGATTCAATAACTAAGGGTGGAATGGGAATGGGGGCATTTCAGTGGCAAGTAGCATCAATTATAAACTGGATGGAGAGGCCTACATGACCTGTTTCCTACCTGTACCTGGCTGAGAGACATTTTGAACCGGCTCAAAAAGATATTGGAGAAGGAGGGGGAGGATCCAGTTGTTGTGACTCACGTTGGGACCAACAATATAGGGAAGAGCAGGCAAGAGGTCCTGCTTGGAAAGTACCAGGAGCCAGGAGCTAAGTTAAAGGATAAGACCTCAAGGGTTATAATCCATTGATTATTACCTGAGCTCCATGCAAATTTGTGATAAACAAATTAGGGAGGTGGACATGCGGCTGAAGAAGTGACTTGGGAAAGAGAGGTTGCATTCTGTGGGATACTGGCACCAGTACAGGGACAGGAAACAACTGTACCATTGGGCTGGGACCAGGGTCCTAGTGGAAAAGAGAAATAGGTGGTCAGTGGTGGGGGGGTGGGCTCAGGGGTGAGCTCAGCTGGAAAGGGCAGTATAAATAATAGTTCAAAAACAAATGCAAGGATAACAGTTAGAAATTGTGCTTTAGGCAGGACAGATAAAGGGAAAATTGAAAGATGTAAAGTAATTAATCGTGAAGCCAGAAATAAGAAATGTGGATAATGCATTACAGTAGAAGGACAGGTTAGGGTTAAGCATTCATTATACAAACAATAGAGTATAAGGAACAAACTGAATGAATTGCAGGTACAAATTGAACCTGGAGGGTATGGCATGGTCGCCAATTTAAGAAAGAATCATAGAATCACAGAATTGTTACATCGCAGAAGGAGGTCACTTGGCCCATCGTGCCTGCATTGGCTCTCCAACTGAGCGACACACATAGTTCCATTCTCCTGATTTCTCTCCATAACCCTGAACATTCTTCCTTTTCAGATAACAGTCTAAATTCTCTTTTGAATGCTTCAATTGAACCAGCCTCCACCACACTCAGGCAGTGCACTCCAGGCCCTAACCACCCACTGCATGAAAAATATTTTCCTTCATATCACTTTTGCTTCTTTTACTAATCACTTTAAATCTATGCTCTCTTGTTCTCAATCCTTTTACGAGAGGGAACAGTTTCTCTCCATCTACTCTGTCCGGACCCTTCATGATTTTGAATACCTCTATCAAACCTCCTCTCAATCTTCTTTTCTCCAAAGAAAACAGTCCTAACTTCTCCAAACTACTTTCATAAGTGAAGTTCCTCACACTTGGAACCATTCTTGTGAATCTTTTCTGTACTTGCTCTAATGCCCTCACACCCTTCCCAAAGAGATGGCTCCAAATAGACCAGGTTAGAAAGGCCTACAGGAAACAAAGGGATAAAAGCAAAAACCTGCGGATGCTGGAAATCCAAAACAAAAACAAAAATACCTGGAAAAACTCAGCAGGTCTGGCAGCAGCTGCTGAGAGGAACACAGTTAACACTTCAAGTCCGAATGACCCTTCAACAGAACTAAGTAAAAATAGAAAAGAGGTGAAGTATAAGCTGGTTTGGGGTGGGGGGTTAGAGCTGGATAGAGGGCCAGTGGTAGGTGGAGATAACGAAAAGATGTCACAGACAAAAGGACAAAGAGGTGTTGAAGGTGGTGATATTATCTGAGGAATGTGCTAATTAAGGGTAGAAAGCAGGACAAGCAAAGTACAGATAGCCCTAGTGGGGGTGGGGTGAAGGAATCAAAAAAGGCTAAAAGGTAGACATAAAACAATGGGAAATACATTTAAAAATAATGGAAATAGGTGGGAAAAGAAAAATCTATATAAATTATTAGAAAAAAAGGTGGGGGGGGGGGGGCGGTGAAATCGGAAAGGGGGTGGGAATGGAGGAGAGAGTTCATGATCTAAAATTGTTGAACTCAATATTCAGTCCGGAAGGCTGTAAAGTGCCTAGTCGGAAGATGAGGTGCTGTTCCTCCAGTTTGCGTTGAGCTTCACTGGAACAATGCAGCAAGCCAAGGACAGACATGTGGGCATGAGAGCAGGGTGGAGTGTTGAAATGGCAAGCGACAGGGAGGTCTGGGTAGTGCTTGCAGACAGACTGAAGGTGTTCTGCAAAGCGGTCACCCAGTCTGCGTTTGGTCTCTCCAATGTAGAGGAAACCGCATTGGGAGCAACGAATGCAGTAGACTAAATTGAGGGAAGTGCAAGTGAAATGCTGCTTCACTTGACAGGAGTGTTTGGGCCCTTGAACGGTGAGGAGAAGCGAAGTAAACGGGCAGGTGTTGCACCTTCTGCGGTTGTATGGGAAGGTGCCGTGGGAGGGGGTTGAGGTGTAGTGGGTGATGGAGGATTGGACCAGGGTGTATCAGAGGGAACGATCCCTGTAGAATACCTCCAGGTGGGATGAAGGGAAGATGTGTTTGGTGGTGGCATCTTGCTGGAGTTGGCGGAAATGGCGGAGGATGATTCTTTGAATGTGGAGGCTGGTGGGGTGATAAGTGAGGACAAGGGCGACCCTATTATGTTTCTGGGAGGGGGAAGAAGGCATGAGGGCGGATGTGCGGGAGATGGGCCGGACACAGTTGAGGGCGCCCTGTCAACGACCATGGGTGGAAAACCTTGGTTAAGGAAGGAGGACATGTCAGAGGAACTGTTGTTGAAAGTGGCATCATCAGAACAGATGCGACAGAGGCGAAGGAACTGAGAGAATAGGATGGAGTCCTTATAGGAAGTGGGGTGTGAGGAGCTGTAGTCGAGGCAGCTGTGGGAGTTGGTAGGCTTGTAATGGATATTGGTGGACAGTCTATCACCAGAGATTGAGACAGAGAGGTCAAGGAAGGGAAGGGAAGTGTCAGAGATGGACCATGTGAAAATGATGGAGGGTTGGAAATTGGAAGCAAAATTAATAAATTTTTCCAGGTCCAGATCAGAGCATGAAGCAGCACCGAAGTAATCATCGATGTACCGGAGGAAGAGTTGTGGGCTAGGACCGGAGTAGGGCGCAAACTCTCCTTTCAAGTGAAGCAGCATTTCACTTGCACTTCCCTCAATTTAGTCTACTGCATTCGTTGCTCCCAATGCGGTTTCCTGCACATTGGAGAGACCGAACGTAGACTGGGTGACCACTTTGCAGAACACCTTCGGTCTGTCTGTAAGCATGACCCAGACCTCCTTGTCGCTTGCCATTTCAACACTCCACTCTGCTCTCATGACCACATGTCCGTCCTTGGCTTGCTGCATTGTTCCAGTGAAGCCCAACGCAAACTGGAGGAACAGCACCTCATCTTCCGACTAGGCACCTTACAGCCTTCCGGTCTGAATATTGAATTCAATAACTTTAGGTCGTGAGCTCCCTCCCCCATCCCCACCCCCTTTCTGTTTCCCCCTTTTTTTCCCCTTTTTTTCCCTATAAATTTTATAGATTTTTCTTTTCCCACCTATTTCCATTATTTTTAAATATTTTAAAATCTTTTATGCTCCCCCCACCCCCACTAGAGCTGTACCTTGAAATCATTTCCCTGCTATCTGTACCTTGCTTGTCCTGCTTTCTACCCTTAATTAGCACATTCCTTTAGATAATATCACCACCGTCAACACCTCTTTGTCCTCTTGCCTATGACATCTTTTGGTTATCTCCACCTATCACTGGCCCTCTATCCAGCTCTACCCCGCGACCCCCCCCCCCCTTAAACCAGCTTATATTTCACCTCTTTTCTATTTTTACTTAGTTCTGTTGAAGGGTCATTCGGACTCGAAACGTTAACTAAGTTCCTCTCAGCAGATGCTGTCAGACCTGCTGAGTTTTTCCAGGAAACAAAGGGAGTTTGGTAATGGGAGAAGCGTAGCCATTGCGATTAAGGCGATATTCATACAAGAAAATACATAACATGTGGCATGCAGCCGGTGGAGACTCCATGGGTAAAATTAAGAAATGGAGAAGGATTTAGGACTGAAGCGGCAGTTGCGTATAGGGAACATCTTGCCTGATGCGTGGTTCCCAAAAAATAGGCACCGATTCACCATAAATTCTGACCCCCGATATGTGATGGGCTTTGGAAATTGGCTCTGATTTCAAAGAAACAGCCAGAGAAGTGAGGTGCCACATTGTCAAATAGGCCGGACACGGTCGGGAGCTTTTGTTGTTTGGCTGTCAATACTCATATCGGCTTCTTTGGCTGACCAGGCTCCTGTGAGCTGACTCGGGACATTGTGCTGCATTAATTATAGCTGCCATATGATTGCAAACTGTTGGTGGTGAGGCAGTGGAGCCTGTTACGCGGCGAGCTCGGTTTTCCCGACTGTCGCCCGGGATGGATGACAGGGGCCAAGCAGGTCCAATTCCTTTTCACCTCGGCCGGAATTAAGATAGCCGCAACTCACGGCGGGGTAAGGGGCTGCACAGGGACAGAGGTTGGCCAAATCACAGAGCGCAGGAAGAGTCAGCAGAAAAGAGCCCCCCCCCCCCCCCCCCCCCCGCCTTCAGCTTTTCACGGGAAAAAGCACATTCGACCACCAGCGGTTCCCAATTCAGATTTAACAAATCGCTGGAGAGAGCGCGATTTATCAGCCACTGTATCATTAGGGATGACAGTGGGTGGGTGGCTAGGGTCTGGAATGCGCTGCCTGAGCTTGTGGTGGAGACAGCCGCTGGTCACAGCGCATATCGACTAGAATCCAGCTCTCTCTCTCTCTCTCTTTGCTGAGATTACGGCATCACCTCCGGATTAGTGGGCAGCAGAGATGGTGAAGGGCAGGCGGAAACCCTGTTTTAAACTCGCCCCAGGAAATTGCCGGTGTCGCCGACTGCAATTTCCCCAGAGGAACATCACGCAGCTAAGAAAGCGTGCAGAGGTGATACCCCGCATGGCGGACGAGTGATGAGTGCCACAATGTTCTTTCTTTAGCCATCCAAACGTTATTATCACCCCCATACGATCTGTGCTGCTAATCAGGCATGTGCCCTCCCCTGATGTTTATCAAAATTCATTGGCTTCCTGCCCCCACTTGGGGTCCAGATCCAGATGTGTAAACAAACAAAAAAAAAACTGGCTTCAATCTCGGGTCTGCAGCCGCTACCAGAATCCACCATGCAGAATAATTTTCTCGTAATTTTGTGTGCTATTACATAATGTGCTACCATGTATTGTAAAATCAATGTATTGCTGTTTATTTGGGATTGTTTTGTTGTTCCCTGTATGGCTCAGTGATCAGTGTGCAGTTCTTCTGAGTGTCAAAAAAAAATGATCCTATGGTTCCAATGCTGTCACTATCCTATCAGATATCACTGGCTCTTAAGATAGTTCCATGAGCTGTCGTTTCGCATCTGTCAGATGCTTTGCAGGCCCGCGGAGTAATTACAAAGGAATAGGCTGGATTTGGGTTCAAGAAGGCTGTGTAATGTAGGCTGCGCTTTAACACGAGCTTGCGGAACATCATAAAGATAGATTTTACTCTGAAAAAAAAGGCTGTTTAATCAAGGTGTGATACTTATGGCACTAAACGGAGAATGCATTCATATAGTGCCTTTCAGGACCTCCCGAAGTGCTTTACAGCCAATGGAGTACTTTGTGAAGTCACTAGGGAACCCAGCAACCAATTCGTGCACAGCAAGCTCCGACAGAAATTATGACCATATAATCTGCTTTTAAGGATGTCGGTTGAGGGATAAATAAAATTGACTGAGGTAATTCTTTGAAACGTGTTTGCACAGCACAATTGCCAGACGATGACCATCTCCAACAAGAGAGAATCTAACCACCTCCTCTTGACGTTCAATGCATTATCATCACTGAATCCCTCACTGTGGGTTGCCATTGACCAGAAACTGAACTGGACCGGCCATATAAATAATGTGGCTAAAAAAACAGGTCAGAGGCCAGGGATTCTGAGGCATGTAACTAATGTCCTGACTCCTAAAGCCTGTCCACCATCTACAAGGCACAAGCCAGGAGTGTGATGGAATGCTCCCCAGTTGCCTGGATGAATGCAGCTCCCACAACACTCAAAAAGCTTGACACCATCCAGGACAAAGCAGTGCACTCAATCAACACTCTATCCTCCAACTTAAATATTAACTGCCATCACTGGTGCACAGCAGCAGCTGTGTGAACAATATACAAGAAGCACTGCAACAACTCACCAAGGCACTTATGGCAACACCTTCCAAACCTGTGGCCTCTACCACCTACAGATAGATGGGAACACCACTGCCTGCAAGTTCCCCTCCAAGCCACTCACTATCCTGACTTGGAAATATATCACTGTTCCCTCACTGTTACTGGGTCAAAATCCTGGAACTCCCTTCCTAACAGCACTGTGGATGTACCTACAGCACATGGGCTGCAGCAGTCAAGAAGGCAGCTTCCTACCACCTTCTCAAGGGCAATTAGGGATGGGTAATAAATGCTGGCCCAGCCAGCGATGCCCACATCCCATGAAAGAATTTTAAAAATGGGCCAGAGAGAAAGGAAGATTGTCAGAAGAGGGGGTATTAGAATAAATACTTCAGAATTCAAAAAGGCTTAATTAACTAGCCTTAACCTCAAAATCTGTGATGTAGCGAATATGCCCATAATTCGTTTCATTACAAGTATATGTGCAATTGTTATTAATAATTATTATTATTGTATATTTTCATAATGGAAGTCAATAAATCTCAATTATTTTGTGGAATAACATAAAATTCTAAGTAAGAGCATTCATTTCCTAACAGTACGAGCCAAGCTGACAATTATCCCCAGTTTCTCTGCACAAACAACTGCAGATCAATAGAACCCAGTTCTCATACTTAAAACAGCTTGAGTTAAAACCTAGAAAATGAATGTCTTATCTGCCTGAGCCTCTTCTTTCAAACCTTACTATCATATTGATCCATACAAATCTTCATTAAATTGCAAAAAAAAAATAGTTCTTGGAATTCCTGTGGGGAAAAAGAGCAATGGATTAGTGTTCATAAAATATCTGCCCAAATAGAACACTGGTATTTTATTGCTTAGTATCAGGCTTTTAGTCTTGAGCAGCCCAGCTTTGATGTACATGTCAATGGTCCAATCAATCATCCAAATGTGTTTGGCTCATGTTAAAAACCGGATTTTGCTCTGATCAGGAAAAGCAACTGCAAAATAACTAGCACAGAGGCGAAATCCTATTAATGCTGGAAGTCTGCAATAAATATAGAAAATGCAAGGAATACTTACCAGGTCAGGCAGCATCGGTGGAGACTGTGAAAAACAGAGAGATAATGTTTCAAGTTGGTCACCTTTCATCAGAACTAGTGATAGTGAATCAGCAAACATCTTACACATTGCCCGATTTCACTTTTCCATTGATTGAGGTCATCGAACTGAAATATTAGCTCTCTTTATCTCTCTCTCCACAGATGTTGCCAGACTTGCTGAGTGTTTTCCAGCATCTTCTGTTTTTTGCTCCAAATAATTAAATCTGTAAGTAAATATTTCAAGCGATTCTAACAGTGGTGCAAACTCCCAACCTGTTGGTGGATTGGTATAGGCACTTGATTCCCTGTCAACTTTTATGAAAATTGGAAACCTGCCATAATTGCCTTGGTGCTGTGTCTAATTTTGACCCACTAATTCTGAAGTTGGGTGTCAGATTTGCAAACGTTGAGAACGTTTCTGTTCAGTCCACAAACATGACCATGAGCTCCGGCCCCGTCATTTTATTTCCCTACCTTGTTCCCACTCTGACCTTTCGTCCTGAGCCTCCCAAACTTTTCCAATGAAGCTAAATGTAAGCTCAAAGAACACAACCTCATCTTTACCTGAAGTTCTTTACAGCCCTCTGAACCACCACCATGTTCAAAAATTTCAGATTATAATGTCTGCACCCATTTTGTTTGCTTTTTCTTTGCTGGTTTTGGTGTCTTTCTCTTGCTTCTCTCTGTTTCATTTCCTTTTTGCTATCAGATGGCAGTTGTTCATGATTCTGCCATTCACACCTTATCCATTGTTTTTTTTGCTTGTCCTATTGCCATCTCGTTTGGCCTTGCACCATGAAACACTGGTGAGGCCACAACTGGACTACTGTGTGCAGTTCTGGTCACCACATTACAGGAAGGACGTAATAGCTCTGGAGAGAGTGCAGAGGAGGTTTACAAGAATGTTGCCAGGGTTAGAAAAGTGTAGCTATGAGGAGAGATTAGATAGGTTGGGGTTATTTTCCTTAGAACAAAGAAGGCTGAGAGATGACTTGATTGAGGTGTACAAAATTTTGAGGGAAATAGATAGAGTGGACAGGATAAAATTGTTTCCCTTGATGGAGAATTTTAGAACCAGGGGACATAAATTCAAGGTAGGTGGCAGAAGGTGTAGGGGGTACATGAGGTAGAACTTTTTTTACGCAGAGGGTAGTGGGTGTCTGGAATTTGTTGCCCAAGTTGGTGGTGGAGGCAGAAACTCTAAACTCTTTTAAAAAGTATCTGGATCTGCACCTTAAGTGTTGTAAGCTGCAGGGCTATGGGCTGGGTGCAGGAAGGTGGGACTAGAAAGGGCACCTGGGTGTCCTTGGGCTGGCAAGGACAAGATGGGCCAAATGGCCTCCTTCTGTGCTGTAACTTTTCTATGGTTCTATGGTTCTATGAACCCTTGTTATTTAATCTATCCTCTCTTCCACCTTATCTCAGTTCCCTTTTGCTCTTTTTTCCAATCCTCCCCTCTTTCAATTCCTTCAAACCTATTACAGGTCTAACTTTTCCCAGTTCTGATAAAAGGTCATCGAGCTGAAACATTCAAGGGGTCTCTCTCTCTCTCTCTCTTCACAGGTGCTGCCAGACCTGCTAAATATTCCCAGCGTTTATTTCAGATTTCCAATATACACAGTATTTTGCTTTTGTAATTCTGCAGTTGGATGGCTGTGGATTCTGACCGCTCATTGAATGTTATGTGCCTTGAGGTGTAACTTGTGGTGTCTGCAGACTTATGCTCTCCCTCTGTCTACTTTCAACACATGAGGTTCAGTGACAAGGACAGAGAGAGTGCTCATCACTTCCCGATACTGTTGCCAGGGTCAAAGATTTATCATTAAACAACTGCAGGATTGTAGAAGGGCCCAGTTAACTCAGTTGGCTAGAGCATGGTGCTTAATAACATGGGTTCAGTTCCCATACTGTATGAAGTAGCTCTCAGGGCCTGCCTTTTCTGTTTGCCCCATTTTGATATTATTAGATATGTGTGGAGAACCATGATTAACAACACTCAGACAATGAGGACATTACATGGAGAGAGAATCATGGAAGCAAGAATCTTGAGCTGCAAGAGCAACTCAGTGAGTCCCACTCCCTTGAATCTGTCTCCACCACACTCTCAGGCAGTGCATCCTACATCCTAACCACTCGCAGCATAAAATCTGTTTTCTCATGTCACCACTGGCTCTTTTGTCAATCACCTTAAATCCATGTCCACTGGCTCTTCACCTTTCCACCAATGGGAACAGTTTCTCTCTATATATTCTGTCCAGACCTCTCATGATTTGAACACCTCTATCTCCTCTCAACCTTCTCTTCTCTAAGGAGAACAGCCCCAACTCTACCATCACAGCTGAGCTCTTTCATTCCTGAAACCTTTCAGGTAAATCTTTCCTGCACCAACACTCATGTCTTCATATGCTTCCTGAAGTGTTGTTCCTTTAAACTGGCAGAATGCTTCACCAAGGTTAATAATAACTAGTTTGCTTTTGTACTCTATGCATCTATTTGTAAAGCCCAGGATCCCGTATGCATTATTACCCACTTTCTCAACTTGCCTACCACCTTCAATGGTTTGTGCACGACCGGGTCCCTCTGCTTCTGTGTCCCCATTAGAATTGCAAGCTTTACTTTGTATTGTCTTCCCACATTCTTCCTACCAAAGAGTAGAGAAAGCGCAGTTCAGGGCTTCAACAGATGGAATTTCAAACACAGGCAAAACGTTCTTTCATGCTTTGAAATGTTTATATTTATTTTGCATGTCCCGCACATTCATTGCAAACTTTAGAATAAACTTGATCAAAGATCGTGGTTCTTTTGATTTCCTTTGTGTGAAATCTTCTGGCAGCTTTGTCTAATCTTCAGAATTGCCAATTAATGGCTGACCTGAGAAGAATTGTGTTGAAAGTCTCTTGTAAAGAACAAAGGGTTCTCTAAATACTTGTTACACTCTCAGAATCCTCACAGGTACCTCATGCTGTTTCCTTGTTATGTAAATACATCAAAATCTACAATGTATTATATGCTGAAAGGGGAAGAAAATAGCCTTGCATTTCTATCCTGCCTTTCCAGACCTCAGTTCATCCCAAAGTGCTTAACAGCCAATGAAAAATTATTGAAGTGCAATCACTGTTGTAGTATAAGAAGCGTGGGGACCAAATTGCACACAGCAAGCTCCCACAAGCAGAAATGTGATAAAAACCAAATAATCACGAGGGGTCTGGAGAGACTAAATGGAAACTGTTCCCATCAGCTGAAGGGTCGAGAACCAGAGGGCACTGATTTAAGGTGATTCGTAAAAGAACTAAGTACACATAAGTAAAACAAAAGCAAAATACTGTGGATGCTGGAAATCTGAAATAAAAACAGAAAGTGCTGGAAAAGCTCAGCAAGCCAGGCGGCATCTAAGGAGAGAAACAGGGTTAATGTTTCAGGTCGAATTACCTATCATCAATACGAAACTTTAACTCCATTTCTCTCCAAAGATGCTGCCTGCCCTGCTGAGCACATAAGGAAAACCTTTTTCACACAGTGGTTGGAATTTTCCAGCCATCCCTGCACCACTCCCAACACCCCACCACCGCCCCCCCTCCCCCTACCCCCCACTCCCTCCCCAACACCCTGGGTTTCCCTGTGGCAAGGCCAACGAGCCATTGAAATATGGAAAATTCCGACCAGTGGGTGGTGAGAACATGGAATACATTATTTTAGCATGTAGTGGAGGCAGATTCAATCATGGTTTTCAAAGGTGAACTGGTTAAGAACCTGAAGAGAAAAATTTGCAGGGCTATAAGGAAAGGGTAGGGAGTGGGTCTAGCTAAATTGCTCTTGGAGAGAATCGGCACAGACACCATAAGCTGAATGCTGTAAACATTCAATCAGTTTATGATGATTCCATGATAACATGTGTTTAGCAAGATTGATTAAGGGATAAATATTGACCAGGACATGAAGGTTAAGTCCCCTCCTCATCAATACATATCACATGGTGCTCTCCTGTGCTGTTGCTCTCAAATAAATATAAATGTATGCATTTTTTTTTTGCAACAACCTTTTTTAGTTCCCATTTTCTATTTCTTTTTATATGCCTTTCTGTTTGTTTGCTTCTGCCTCAGTATGCCTCTCACACAGTTTTCTCAATGCAGTGCCTGTTTGGTTATTTTCTCTAGGATAGCTCTTTTCACTGTTTAACCCTGATTTTATCTCTGGTTGTGTGGCAAGTACAAGGTAGATAAGGTGACTGATGTGAGGACCCAACTGTTTTAACTCCCGAATTGCATTTAAATGGGCTAGGTTTGATTCTGTTGTGAAACCAGCATCAGTGACGACCGATTGGTGCAGAATTTGCTGCCAAAATAGCAAGTTCAATAGTGCTTGCAATTATTTATGTGTAACCTGTCAAACAACTCATAACACTCACTGTGACTTGTAAAAACTGAAACTCGCCCTCAACCTCCCAGTGAGTTTCCCGTTGTTACTGCCTTTGTGTCCAATTGCCCTTTAAACTTACAGAAAAAAGGTAGGGCTAGTACTCAACAGTGTAAATGCTTGTTTGAGTGACCAGATTTATGTTGCTGCAACGTCAATCAAACTCTCTAGCCCAGAAAGGGAACAATTTAAACTGAGTCTCATTCCTGCAGGTAGTAAAGTATTATTCGAGATTTCTAAAGTTTAAAATTAAATATCAAATTCTTATTTTTCTTTTCTATCTCTGTTTTACCTTCTAACCCGATCTTCCTTTCCCTCCCTCTATTTTTTTTTCTGTACCTGACTTGAATAATTTATGCAACTTCCTTCTCCATTGTTCCTCTATTTCTTTCTCCATCCTCGTGCTTCATTGGTTAAGGAGATAGAAGTCCCATTGCCCACTAAATTCCAGACGTCCAATTACCCTTGCTGAATTGTTATCTGCTCACACTAACAGGGCAAGAAAAGCATTTTCGAGGTGTATGGTGAGGGTTAAAGTCGAACTAGTGGAGAAAAGAGAGATCGCTCCAAATTGCAAATTTTGGAACCATATCTATCTTTCATATTGGTACACAGTCACAAAGTACAACACCAGGGTTAACAAAATTTGCTGCAAAGAGAAACAAAGGTTTAAAGATTTTAAAAATACATTAAGGGTAGAGTTTCCGGTTGATTATGTTGATCTTAAAGGACTAATTTTGCATGAAATTGGTGTCAGCCAGACAAGCGTTTGTGGAATTTTAAGCTCAAGTTACTTAACCCGCATACTGAGTTTTCACAACCTTTTGAACGAATTTAGAAAAAATTGCATTAGAAGCTGCTCCTTCTCATAAAATGGCCTCATCTCCAGGATAGATTAATCACCATTAGGATATTCCACCAATTGTGTTCGTTTGGAGGCCTTCAGAGAGTCTCTACAAATTAGGTGGGTTCTTTTAGTGATAAGCATGATTTAAAACAAATTTGAATGTAATTTATGCTTTAGTTTACTAAGAAACTAACCACTGAACCCCAATATTGTTAGCATATGATTCTCTATACTTTTAAACTCATTTTCAGTCACTTAAAAGCAGGTTACTCACAGGAGGTGGGGTTGATATCGAGATTTGAAATGCTTTGATAAACCCCTTTTCACCTGTATTAATCAAACTGCAGCAAGTTACCATTCTTGACTATATAACTATAGCAAGGAATATTTTGCAAAACAAAATTATATATTTTTTTAAGCTATGTTTTAAAACTTTGCCTAATTGTGCTGGTTCATGGCAGGATTTGTGTCCAATGAATGTGAATAATTTTAAGTGGCAACTCGAGGAAAAAATATCGTAAAACTGGTGCAATTGTGGGTGCAATTTGTGCCTGGAATCCTTTAAAAACTTTAACCTTGTTAAAGTGAAAGCCTTTAATATTCTGAAGAGAATTTGCACAACACTACCAGAAAAGCCTGTTTGCCAGCAAATTGTTGTAATTGATCAGTTTAAAAATCATAGAAAAAACATTGAGTATGTTGCAGTGTTCATGTAGCATTGGTTGTTGGGTTGGTTAAAGGATAATTTCAGCAACCCTGCACTCTGAGTGGAAAGCCATGCTGAAGGGGAGCATGTGTCAGGATGGTGCTGTAGCATTGTAGCCCCAACTCATAGCCAAGGTCCATTCAAGCATGATTCATTGTTGGAAACAAAGGACTGGTGAAGAAATAGAATTTACATCACCGAGGCTAGTCGTTTAGCTCAAATGGTGCTTGTTCAAATGGTGAGCCTGCTCCCACCATCCGCCATTTATCTATCCCCCATTAACATTTCCTTCTACTCATTTCCCTCTCATATGTTTAACTAGCTTCCCTATAAATGCTAGTCACCTCAACTGCTACTTGTGGTACCAAGTTCCACATTCTGATTATTGTCTGGGCAAAGGAGTTTCTCCTGAGTTCCTTGTTGGATTTATTAATGGCAATGATCTTATATTTAGAGTGAAGTGGGAACGAGGGGGCTCATACTAGTAGGGTTAATATTAAAATGCTTTGCTAACCCTAAAATAAGCACTGTAGTTATGAAGGTTCCTTTCCTAGGCATGATGGGATGTTTGAGCAAAGGTGGTCAAGCTGCTGGCTTAGTAGTTAGCAATTACTGTCTTAACTGTATAAACAGACTATTCCTTATTGTACAGAAGAAGGGGACAAGGGGGAACTGAAGGCCATACCCAAGACTGAAGGTTAAGATAATGGGAACATCTGCTGATGGGATAGTATGGTTAGTTAAGAAATGACTATCAAGAAACATTGTACTGAAAAGTAGGATGATATGTACAATAAATATGTGCTGTAACTCTTGCTGCATTGAAAGAGGTTCCTTGGGTTGCCAAGACTTTCTCTCCCTTGCATGTGCTTGAAATAAACTCTTTGCCTGGTTGAATATCACAGACTCGAGGGTTGTTATTTTTACCACAACATGAGGAAATAGACCCAGTCTGTTCATCCTTTCTTGATAGATGTAATTTTTCATCCTTACAAATCCTTGTTGATGCTTCTCCAGTGGCTCTACAATCTTTTGGAATATGGAGACCAGAACTGTGCACAGACTGATCACCCTGGGATTCCTGTGGAACTGAGTGAAACTCTGGTGGCTGCACCTGTGGGTTTTGTCATAAGTAAATAGAATGAGTGAGGTGTGAATGAGAACATTATAGACTTGCCTACCAGTTTGGAATAGGTTAAATAATATACTAAAAAAAACCTCTGTAGCAGAATCTAAGTACTAAGTCTCACTTGAGACTATGTTACAATGAAATACAAGACAATACTTTTATTGTATTTTATGGTATGTTGGTCAGTTGTCAGTCACCATAATGAGATACTCAAGCTTAATTTCTTTATACAACATTTTCCCTTAAGCTCTTTGGTTCTGTGGTAAAGCATGAAATAACTCTTGAAATAAATCCCATCTTAATTACCTTACTGAATTAATAAGAATTTCTCCACTTATCTTGCATTTTTCCCTGGGTATAGCATATTTGATCTTCACCATATGCCAATTCGCTGGATATTTCTCACTTCACAAATCTTATAATTTAAATGGCTCTAGGCCTCTCACATTTAAAATGCTAACTTAGGTGTAATGAAAAATACAGTGACAAAAATTACATTTTTGATTTTTAGCGTGTCTTTCACAAATTATTTACAATCAATATTAAGCTGTTGCTCGTCAGTTGTTGCATTAAAAATAGCTACTTGGAATCCATAAATTCAAGAAGGAGATAAGTAAACACTCAATATACCAGGATGTTAGCACCACTTGTTATCAAGAATATGATTGCGCCATCTGATATCAAGTATGTAATACTCCCCCTCCATGGAGTGCCCTTGGGTTGCAAAGCATGACTTATGTCGTGATATTACTATGGGACAAGGTGAGAAGGCTGGCCCTAAGAACTACATAAGCTGGTAGGGGGATTAAACCAACGTGGTTGGCGTGATTTGATACCACACTCTAGCCATCTGAGCTAGCTGGCCCTGCTGTGATACGATGATCAGTTGATATGGAGTATTTGATATCAAGGGCACTACTACCAGTGGGATGTAACACATGCAAGAAAAAGGCTTCCATGGATATAGCTCTTTTCAGGGCTGCTGGACAGCTCAAAGTGCTTTACAGCCAATGCAGTACTTTTTGAAGTGTAATCACTGTTGTAATGTAGGAAATGCGGCAGTCAATATGCAGATAGCAAACTCCCAAGAACAGCCATGCAATAATGAACAGATAATCTGTTTTATTTTGTGATGTTGATTGAGGGATAAATATTGATCAGGACATCTGAGATAACTTGTCTGCTTTTCTTTGAAATAGTGGCAAGATATCTTTTACACCCACCCGAGCAGGCAGATGAGGCCTTAGTTTAACACCTCATCCAAAAGATAGCACTTCTGACAGTGCAGCACTCCCTCTACTGCACTGGAGTGGGAGCCTTGAGTTAGCCATTTAATATCATGGGTGATGTATTCTCATCAGTTATGAAACATTAATAGCTGTGTGTTATAAAGTGGGAGTTACATGTTAAGTGAAACAATGGTCTTGTACATTATGCCTCAACCAGCTGAACCATTTTGAACATAACACCAAAACTGGCATCGTACATATATCTTTGAAGATGGCAGGACAAATTGATAAAGTTATCAAAGAAATATACAAGATCCAGGGTTTAATAGATAAATGCATGGAGAAGAAACTAAGTAAGTTATTCTAAACCATTTTGAAACACTGGGTGGCAATTGTATGGCACGAATGTTACTTGCCACTTATCAGCCCATGCCTGAATGTTGTCCAGGTCTTGCTGCAGCTGGACACAGGCTTCTTCTGTATCTGAGGAGTTGTAAATGGAACTGAATAGAGTGCATCATCAGTGAACATCCCCACTTCTGGCTGAAGTGTCATCGAAAAAGGTTCCAGGGTGTGTTTAACATAGGCTACTGGAAGCGAGGCCTCTAGGAACTTTCAAACATTTATAATTAAATACAACAATGTACAGGGATAGATAAGCATGAGGTTCCTTCCAGAACAATCTCTCTCTGAGCCCTGGCCACATGTGATCTGACATCACTGATGATGTATATTAGCTATTAGCATAACACAGGCTTGTCCAAGACCCAGACCATGGGCCCAATGTGACCTCCGAGGCATTTTCATCCAGCCCATTATGTCGTTGGAGTCAGCTGTCCGAGACTTCCTGGACAGAATTTTGAAAAATGCTCAGAGCCTGCTCATCCAATCACAGGCTGTTTTCTCCATGCATTAGCTGCTGATAAGCTCACCAGTGGCTGCCTATCAGCAGCCAAGGTAGGGTGGAACCAACAGCCAATGTAGGGTGGAATCAGCCTCAGGAGACCTGAACCTTGTGAGGCCTCGGGTGGCCTCAATTTTAGCTTTGACCAGGTGTTTGGAGCTGGCGGGTTTGGAGTCTGGAAGGGGGGAGTGTGATGCTTGGAGCTGGTGGGTTTGGGTAGGCATTGGAGGTAGATGTTTGGAGCTGGCAGGTTGAGGGAGAGTGGGTGCTCAGAGGTGGCTGACTAGGGGGTGGCCTTAGCCTCGACATTGACGGCTCCGGTCCTTGGGGGGTGTCAATTTTGATTTTCAGTGGGTGGGATGGGTGCTCGGAGCAGGCAGGCCAGTTTGGAGGGTAGGGGCGAAAAGTGGGTGTGGACCTTGGGAGCCCCATAACTCGACCTCAGGAGGCCCGGGCAGCATATGTTTTATTTGTTATCCGGTAGGGGGAGCAAGGGGCACAGGTTAAGATGTTAAGTTAGTCTTCTCATCTGCAGCTTGATTATAGTGATGCAGATTTGTGCTGTTTGGAGTAACAGTGAGGTAAATTTCCATTCCTCTGAGCCTGTTTCCTTTTCTTCCCAAAAGTTGCGCCTTGACCCACCAAGTGAGAGAAAATCTGAAACGTGGCCCACCAAGTGAAAAGGTTGGACAACCCTGGCATAATAGCTGTTAACCCTTTATACCACATCTCCCCTCAAGTCCTTCATTCTGCTCATTGGTCAGGATTTCCCGGTTGGTGAGCGGCGGGGGTGGGGCTTGCCGACGCGTAAAATGACACGTGATGACGTCGGGCGAAGTCTCGACATCACCCCGCCCCATTTCAATTTTCAGGTTGGCGGGGGCTCAGCCAAATCAGCTAGGTGCCTGCCAACCTGTCAATGGCCTATTGAGGCCAATGACAAAGTAATCACTGTAATCAGTAGACCTGCTGCCAAGGTTGGTGGGCAGGCCGGGAGCCCTGGCGGGCATTGGAAAAAGCGTGAAACCTCATCCATGGGTGGAATGAGGTTTCGTGTAGGTTTATAAATTTTTAATAAAAGTGAAACTGAAAGTGATGGACATGTCCCAACTCTTGTGACAGTGTCACATGAGGGGGCATGTCAGAGAAATTTTTTTTTCTCTGTTTTCAATATTTTCAAATGTGTAGCCGATCGCCCTGAGGCAGCACCTAGCTTCTGCGAAAGAGCACACTCTCGGCTCGGGAAACCCCCTCCTGCCTGCAAATGGTGGCGCACCCCCAATTGGGGGTGCTGATTGGAGGCATGCCCCCATGAGCCCGCTCTTGAACTTCCCCCCCCGATGGGGGGAAAGTTCTGCCCATTAAATATTTACACATCCTACCTTTGCTCCCACCTCCCCAATGTCACTGTTACCACTCATGAGTCATAGGGAAAGACATAGGAGCATACAAAGTAGGAGATAAAGTAGGCCATTTAGCCCCTCAAATCTGCTCCGCCATTCAATAAGCTCATGACTGATCTGCTTGTATTTCGAATTCCACATTCTCATCTACCTCCAATAAACTTTGATTCCCTTGCCTAACAAGAACCTATCTACCTCCACCTTAAAAACATTCAATGGCCTCACCTCCACTATCTTTAGAGACAGAATTTCAAAACCGTACAATTCTCTGAAAGAAAAATATTTCCTCATCTCTGTCCTAAAATGGTAACCCCTAATTTTAAAACAGTACCTCCTAGTTCTGGATTCACCCACAAAAGGAAACATCCTTCATGCCCATCTTGTCAATAATGTTCAGGATCTTTTATACTTCACTCAAGTCACCCTTCACTCTTCTAAACTCCTGTGGGAACAAGCCCAATCTGTCTAATGTTTCCTCATAAGACAAATGCTCATTCCAGGTATTAACCCAATAAACCACCTCTGAACTACCTCCAATGCATTTACATCCTTCCTTAAATATGGAGACCAAAACTGCATATGATATTCGATATATAGTGTCACCAATGCCCTGTATAACTGAAGCATAACATCCTTACTTGTAAGTTACATTCCCCTTGTAAAAAGGATAGCATTTCATTAGCCTTCTTAATTACTTTCTGTACCTGCATACTAACGTTTTGTAACTTATGCTCTAGAACACCTAGATTCCTCTACATCTCAGTATTCTGCAAGCCATTCCCCATTTACCTAACACTCTGCTTTTTTATTCTTCCTGCCAAAGTGAACAACTTCACATTTTCCTACATTACACTCCATCTGCCAGATTTTTGTCCACTCACTCAACCTACCCATATCTGTCTGCAACCTTCTTATGTCCTCTTCAAAACATACTTTCCTATTTATCTTTGTGTCATCTGCAAATTTAGCTGCCATGTCTTCACTCCCCTCATCTAAGTCATTGATATAAATTGTAAAAAGTTGAAGCCTCATTCAGACCCTTGCTGGCCTCCACTCATCAATCTATGTTTTCTGCCAGCCAGCCAATCTTCTATCCATGCTAATAGATGCATGAGCTTTTATTTTTTGCAATAATCTTTGAGGTGGCGCCTTATTAAATGCCTTCAGGAAATCCAAGAATAGCACGTCAACTGGCTCCCTTTATCCACAGTGCATGTTACTCCCTCAAAGAACTCCAGTAAGTTGGTTAAGCATGATTTCCCTTTCATAAAACCATGCTGACTCTTCCTGATTACCTTTAGTCTCTCTAGGTGTCCAGCTATAACCTCCTTAATGATCAATTCTAACAATTTCCCCATGACAGACATCAAGCTAACTGACCAATAGTTTCTTATTTTCTGCCTCCCTCCCTCCTTGAATAGAAGGGTTATATTTGCTACTTTCCAGTCTGATCGAACCTTTCCAGAATTTAGGCCAGAATCTTTGGGTGTGCGTCCCGACTTCGCCGCGTGTCATTCCGATTTTCAATTCGGCGGGCATGCACCGAAGTTGGCTGCGCGCCCACCAAACTGTGAAAGGCCTGTTAAGGCTATTTAAATATCAGTTGAAATAATTAATGGAGCTGCCCATCCAACCCTAATGTTGGCGGGCTGGTGAAGAGCCCAGGCGGCCTTCGCACTTCCCATGAAACCTCATCCACGGGCAGGATGAGGTTTCATGATGTGTTTATAAATTGAATAAAACATTTTTATTAAAGTTCATTGACATGTCCCAGCTCATGTGGCACTGTCACATGAGGGGACGTCTTAAAATTTTTTATTTTCTTTATTAAAATTTTAAAAAATCAAACTAATCTCCTTGAGGCAGCTCTGTGTCTCAGGGAGATTTCTGTGCTCTTTTGCATGCGTGCGCCAAAGAGCGCAGGCCCCAACTCAGCTTACTCCCCTCACCCGCACAGGTGGCGTCAGTGCTTCTCGGTGTGCATCATGCTGGGCGGGGCTTATTTGGCCCTCCCACATAAAATGGTGGTGTGCAGCTGACCGCAGGTGGTGATCAGCTGCGCGCCCACCCGTGCCTGCTCCCGCCCAACCCCCCCCCTGACAGGGAGGAAATTCTCCCCCTAGCAAATTTTGGAAAATTAATACCAACGCATCTACTACCTCATTAGCCACCTCTTTTAAGACCCTAGGATGAAGTCCATCAGGACCCGAAGACCTGTCAGCCCGCAGCTCCATCAGTTTGCTCAGTACCACTTCCTTAGTAATTGTAATTTCACCAAGTTCCCCTCTCCCTTCCATCTCCTGATTTACACCTATTACTGGAATGTTGTATCCTTTATAGTGAAGGCAAACAAAATATTTGTTCATTTCATCTGCTATTTCCTTATTATCTACTATTAACTCCCCATTCTCACTCCCTAGAGGACCAACAATTCAATTTACTTACACTTTTCCTTTTTAAATACTCTTGATATCCATTTTTACATTTCTAGCTATCTTCCTCTCATTTGCTAATTTTTTTCTCCTGATTAACCTTTTCATCATTCTCTGCCAATCTATATGTTCTGGCCAATCATCTGACCTGCTATTCATCTTTGACCAGTTATATACTTTTTCCCTAAGTTTGCTGCTTTCCTGAACTACTTTAGTTAACTATAGATGGGGGTCCTCCCCTTAGAATTTTTCTTTATAGCAGGAATATATTTATTCTGAGAATTCTGCAATATCCCCTTAAATGTATGTCACTGCTTCTCTATCGATCTATACCTTAACCTAGTATCCCAGTTCACTTCAGCTAGCTCAACTTTCATGCCCACATAGTTGTCCTTATTTAAGTTTAAAATACTATTCTTAGGCCCACTCTTCTCCCCTTCAAATTGGATGTAAAACTTAATCATATTGTGGTCGCTACTACCTAGGGGTGCCTTCACTCTGAGGTCATGAATTAATCTTGTCACATTACACAATACCAAGTCTGATATAGCCTGCTCTCTGGTTGGTTCCAGGTATACCTGGTGTAACTGTTGAAGAATGCCTAGCCTGGTGACCCTGGGAATGACAATTTAGACACTATAGACTAATAAATCATCTAGAAAACTAAGGTGATGACACTGGTCAAGGCACTGCTTCAGAATACAATTGCCTGGAATATATTCAGTCCATCCAGAAACACAGTACTCTCATATCTGTGCACACTAGGCATCAAGTTTTCTGCGCTGCTTGAATTTTTTCTAGTTTCTGGGTGGTCATGCACTCAACAATATGTACATTGTTCTGTGCTGGCATCCCCACAGGAATGTGGGACAAAGCATCAGCTGTGGTTTGGTGATAACCACGGACGTATTCTGTAGTGGTGTTAAACTTCATAAGCCATAATCAAAACTTTTGAATTCTGAGTGGTATCTTCACTAATTGCTTATTGTTAAGCAGGGTGATGAATGGCTTGTGATCCGTCCAGATAGTAAACTCGACGTAATCCAAAAACATTTGCAAGCCCAGGTGACAGCCAGGGCCTTTCCTTCAATGACAGCATACCGCTGCTCTGATTCTGTCAGTGCCCTGGAGACATAACAGGTTGATCTGAGAGAGCTGTCTCACTGAATTTGGAACAATACTGCCCCTAGGCCAATGGATGATGCATCAGCTGTGACTATGGCAGGGAGGTCTGGGTTGTAATGAGCCAGTGTTTAAATGGAAATCAGGATATCTTTCATATTGTCAAACATCCTCTGCTGGTGTTCATCCCAAAATCCAGCTTCAGGGATTGGTCATAGAGGTTCACTGATGTGTGCAAGATTGGGCAGGAGCTTACCCAACTGATTAACCATGCCCATAAAATATTGTAACATTAAGGGGTGGTGGGAAATCCTTGAGGCTTGCAGTTTTCTAGGGATCTGCTTGGATGCCAGATGTGTGAATAATATGGCCTAAAAAGTTGTTAGTGGGTTTAGAGAACTCACATTCAAGATTGAGTATAAGGCTCACGGCCTCTAAGCACTGTAACATAGTTCACAGCCTGGTGTCATGCTCTAAAATGGTGGATCCACGAATGTGAATTTTTAAAAAATTTGTTAATGAGATATGGGTGTTGTTGGCGAGGCCAGCATTTATTGCCCATCCCTAACTGCCCTTGTTCAGAGGCCACTTAAGAGTCAACCACATTGCTGTGGGTCTGGAGCCACATGTAAGACCATAAGACCATAAGACACAGGAGCAGAAGTTAGGCCATTCGGCCCATCAAGTCTGCTCCACCATTCAATCATGGCTGATAGGTTTCTCAACCCCATTCTTCCGCCTTCTCCCTGTAACCTTTGACCCCCTTACCAATCAAGAACCTATCTATCTCAGTCTTAAATATACTCAATGACCTGACCTCCACAGCCTTCTGTGGCAACGAATTCCGTAGATTCACCACTCTCTGGCTAAAGAAGTTTCTCCTCATCTCTGTTCTAAAAGGTCTTCCCTTTACTCTGAGGCTGTGCCCTCGGGTCTTAGTCTCTCCTACTAATGGAAACATCTTCCCCAGGTCCACTCTATCCAGGCTATTCAGTATTCTGTAAGTTTCAATCAGATCCCCCCTCAACCTTCTAAACTCCGAGTATAGACCCAGAATCCTCAAACGTTCCTCATACGTTAAGCCTTTCATTCCTGGGATCGTTCTTGTGAACATCCTCTGGACCCTCTTCAGGGCCAGAACATCTTTCCTGAGCTACGGGGCCCAAAATTGCTCACAAATTCTAAATGTGGTCTGACCAGAGCCTTATAAAGCCTCAGCAGCACATCCCTGCTTTTATATTCTAGTCCTCTCGAAATAAATGCCAACATTGCATTTGCCTTCACAAGGATGCATAAGGCCAGGTAAGGATGACAGATTTCCTTCCCTAAAAGACATTAGTGAACCAGATGGGATTTTTATGACAATTGGCAATGCTTTCACGGTCTTCATCAGACTTTTAATTCCAGAGTTTTATTGTATTCAAATTTCACCATCTGCCGTGGTGGGATTCCAACCCAGGTCCCCAGACCATTACCCTGGGTCTCTGGATTAGCAGTTCAGTAGCAATACCACTACGCCATCACCTCCCCAAGAATGTCATCCATATGACAGATGACACCTTCCAGACCTTCCAAAATGCCAGTCATGGTAAGTTGAAAGATCTTGGGCACTGAGGCAATTCTAAATGGTAGGCAATTGAAATAATACTTCCCAGAGGGTGTGATGAATGTTGTTAGCAGCTTGGATTCCCTGCTAATGGGAGCTGCCAGAAGTCACTCTTTGCATCCAGATAGAGAAAACCAAGCTCCTCACAGGCTTTGCCAAGCTTCATTTGCCACATACCACAGGGTGGACCTCCCTTTCAGACACCTTGTTCAACCATGTGAGTCATTAGGCTTGGGTACAGTCATCATGCCTGAGCACCAAGAAGTTGGTTGTGTTACCGACGATACCGTCCCCTGGTGTATCATTCAGTGAAACTCTTGTCTCACCTTTTCCAAGTATGGGATTGGACCTTTCTTAGGGTAAACAAACACACTGTCTTGGAATTTGACTTCAAGATTATTTGGTAAGCCCTCTGGAGCTTTCCCAGACCTGTGAATAGTTTTGGAAATTTCATCCTGAGTTTATCCGGTTTGACCTGGTTGTTCAGTTCCTCCATTTTGTAAATAAGTTGTAAATCTGAGCAGGTGTGGACAATGTTAGATCCTCCCTGGATTTCAGAAAATTGGATAAGGCTTCATTAAGTACTCCCAGCACAATGTGGCCTTGGATGAGTTTATCCTTTAGAGCTCCATACTTGCAACTGTCAACCAAACGATACAGATCATTAATGACAATGTCAATAATTTTTCCAGGTTCTTGAGCGCACCTGTTAAACCCCACCCAGTCTATAATAATGTTCCTGTAAAGACTGAAATATGAATCGAGGGCCTTAATAACCTCTGCACAGGTTGCTGTGGCCTCATTAATATCCTGTCTTATTAAAGTGTTATCTGCGCTGCTACCAATGAAATAGAGGAGTGTGCTGATTTGTTAAAGCTTCTGTGCTAATGCCAAAATAGGATAACTCCTTCAAAAACCCAGCACAGGCAATGATGGCCAAATGGCCTCCTCGTGTGCTGTAAGATTTTATGATTCTTTGGAACTGGCTAAGCATTCATAATTCATAGTTTTTTTATGTACAAGTAATAAGATTCCTTTCAAAGAGGAAAAATTTGTGGTTAAAACCTTTTCCTCATCGATATGGCTGGTGGATAATGCAAAAGTGTTACTGTAAGAGTTTTGCCTGATCTTGCAGTGTGCTACAAATTCCAGTTTGGCTATTAATGTGCATCAGAATACATTAGACCACAATCAAACTTAAGCAGCATCAATAGAAACTAAAAAATAAAAACAAAAAACTGCGGATGCTGGAAATCCAAAACAGAAACAGAATTACCTGGAAAAACTCAGCAGGTCTGGCAGCATCAGCGGAGAAGAAAAGAGTTGACGTTTCGAGTCCTCATGACCCTTCCACAGAACTGATTTTTCTTTACAAGGAGAGGGATGAAATATAAGCTGGTTTAAGGTGGTTTAAGGTGGGGGGTGGAGAGAAGTGGAGGGGGGGGGTGTTGTTGTAGGGACAAGCAAGCAGTGGTAGGAGCAGATCATCAAAAGATGTCACAGACAAAAGAACAAAAGAACACAGAGGTGTTGAAGTTGGTGATATTATCTAAACGAATGTGCTAATTAAGAATGGATGGTAGGGCACTCAAGGTACAGCTCTAGTGGGAGTGGGGGGCATAAAAGATTTAAAAATAATGGAAATAGGTGGGAAAAGAAAAATCTATATAAATTATTGGAAAAAAAACAAAAGGAAGGGGGAAGAAACAGAAAGGGGGTGGGGATGGAGGAGGGAGCTCAAGACCTAAAGTTGTTGAATTCAATATTCAGTCCGGAAGGCTGTAACATGCCTAGTCAGAAGATGAGGTGCTGTTCCTCCAGTTTGTGTTGGGTTTCACTGGAACAATGCAACAGGCCAAGGACAGACATGTGGGCAAGAGAGCAGGGTGGAGTGTTAAAATGGCAAGTGACAGGGAGGTTTGGGTCATTCTTGCGGACAGACCGTAGGTGTTCTGCAAAGCGGTCGCCCAGTTTACGTTTGGTCTCTCCAATGTAGAGGAGACCGCATTGGGAGCAATGAATACAGTAGACTAAGTTGGGGAAAATGCAAGTGAAATGCTGCTTCACTTGAAAAATAGAAACTTCAATAGAAACTATATTTTTTGAATAAAATAATGGTATATTTTTACTTTGTACCGCACACCCTAAAAATTTGTTACTTTCCAAATAAGATATGTAAGGCAGTATCGTCACCCTCTGCGTTAATACATCAATATTAATTAATATAAATTTTAAAGTTGTTTATATACATCACTTTCATCTAAGCTGTTTGAGATGGCTAATGAAAACAACTGAAGATCCTAATAAAGCTGTTGACATTCCCAAGAAAGATGCTCTGATCATGAAGACATGGCTATCATGATCAGGCCACATGGCCTGTTGAACTAATATTGAAGAAGAGTTTTATTGGCACGTTAACAATAGGGGAGCAAAATAATTGTAAAGACTGCTGACAAGTGACTCTGAAACAGTGCAAAGTAGATTGTGTACAGGTGAGAACAACTACATAGGATGATACAGTACATTACAGCCCATCATGCCTGTGCCAGCATTTTGAAAAAGCTATTCAATTAGTCCCATTATTACCCCGCAACCAATGCCCCCCACTTCTGTCCCACACCATAGCACTGCATTTACTTACCTTTCAAGTATTTATCCAATTCCTTTTTGAAAGCTATCTTTTAGACTCTGTTTCCAGTGCTCCCCCCTCCCCCCACCCCCGACACTTTCAGGCTGTGTATTCCACATCATTATAACTCACTGTGCAAAAAAATTCTCACCTTCCCTCTGGTTCTTCTGTCAATTTTCCTAAATCTGTGTTCTCAGGTTACCATCCTGCCAGAGGAAGAATTTTCTCTTTATTTTATTCTCTACCATTATCATTTTGAACACTTTAATGAAATTATCTCTGAGCTTTCTAGTTTCTAAAAATGCTCCCAGCTCCTCTGGCCTTTCACCTAAATGCTCAAAATAAGAAAGCCATCCAACTATGAAGCCCATTGTATCACTGAGGCTGGATGCAAATGCAAGCTGAGGAGGTTTTACCTGAAAAGTCAAGAGTCCCAGCCCTGTATAATAATAAAAAAAATAAAACCAGAAAATGCTGGAAATACTCAGCAGGTCTGCCGGTATATGTGGAGAGAGAAACAGAGTTAACGTTTCAGGTCTGCAACTTTTCATCAGACCCGTTCTGGTGAAAGTCACAAACCTGAAAGATTGACTCTGTTTCTCCCTTCACAGGTGCTACCAGATCTGCTGAGTATTTTCAGCATTTTCTGTTTTTATTTCAGATTTGCAGCATCCGCAATATTTTGCTTTTGTATTCCCGTGCCCAGCACCCATTGTTCAACCTGCAGTCGGCCAATTCAAAGCAAAAATAGATTTCGTCAGTGAACTGACTGCAAGACGAAAGAAAAGAGGTGATATTCGGACTGTCGTGATATCGAAGGGCGAATGAAGACTTATTGTTTGCAATGCCAAATTATTTTCTTTTAAAGGGATTGTTCTCTGCATAAGTAGCAGGGATCATTGTAGGGCAAACAGTGCTGCGTCTGAGACAAAAGGAAATGGCAGCATTGCGAGTGGCACCTTGAAATTTCAGTTGAACGGCAACAATAAAATATTTCACAAGGGAAAAGGGATGCTTTCTGTGAATCAGCTGAATAAAATGTAAAAGTGGCTGCAGGTAATTACTATTCAGGCTAAATTCCCTTTGTGCACTGAACAAAAGTCCAAACCTGCTTTGTTGCTACAGAGAAATGACAGCAGCTCCTCAACTGCTCAAAGAGTATGCTGTTATAGCAAAACCCCACTTAAAACAATGTCTTGGCAGTCAACTGACAGGATCCTGCATGTGTGGCAAGAATAACAATCTGGCTTGGAACATGCTCATTGCTCCCCTGCGCATTTATATTTCAAAGCCCAATTTTGCCCAGTTCTAAAGACTGAATATACTATAACTAGGGATCGCCATTCATGGGTTATAACCTGTAATTACACAGGTTAATAAAGCAGTAATAAAAGGCTAACAAAAAGCTGGGGTTCATATCTAGAGAGATGGGATTGAAAATCAGGGGTTTTGTTAAATTTGTATCAAACCTTGGTTAGACCAATCTTGGAGTACTGTGAACAGCTCTGGTCTCCATGTAGTAAAAAGGATATAAAAGTACTGAATGAGGTGCAAAAATGATTTATTACAATGATCTCTAACTGAAAGATTATATCTATCAGGAAAGTGGAACAGGCTGAGACTGTTTTTCTCTAGAAAGAAAAGGCTGATATAGGTCTTTAAGATTATGAAAGGGTTTGATAGAGAAAGCACAGAGGAGATGGCCCAGATCTTCCAACCTCCGGATGGTTGGGGACAGGACTTACTCTGGAATTTGTGCTACAGGACCCCTTGGAAGTCCCAACGCAAGGACTCTGTGGGAATTACCCAGGAAGTTTGAACTTCCAATGGGCAATTCCCCTACTCCCCAGGACCCTCCAAAAATGTCTCCAACTCTGAGTTAGAGTCAGGGACTTCAGAGAGTTACAACTTACTTACCTGGATAATTACCCAGGAAAAGACAGAAAAAACACTTAGTCTAACTTCTGGGTAACTATGCTACTGACCCCTCAATCACTCACACCTACCACCCCCTGACACTCCCTCAATCCCATCACTTCTCCTGACCGAACCTGATTAACCCCAAACTGACCTGACTAGGCTCCACCATCTAACCACCCCCCCGACCCGATCTCACCTTAATGCCCCTCTGATCGCCCCCAACCCGACCTGACTAGCTCGCGATCTGAAAGCCCCACCCGATCCACATACCCAACTGTCATTCTACCCTCCTGCAACTCTACCCAACTACCACTCTATCCAGCTGCCACCCTACCCACCTATCACCTCATCCACCTGCTACTCCACCACCTTACCACATACCATCCTACCCAGCTTCCACCCTGCCATCCTACTCATTTACCTACCCACCCTACACCCTTACCCACTTAGCTTACCCACCCTACCCCCTCATTCATCTGACCCCATTGTTCACACTACTCTCTGCCTCCATGGCAAGATTCAGCCCTGAGTGTACATAATTGACAGGCATTGGACGAGAAACCAACATGGGCGGGCTTTGGGCGTGATTGGTTTCCTAATTGTGAATGAAATTTTCTTTGCGAGATAATAAAATGTGTTTAAGCGCTTTCTGATTGGTTCAACCAATTAGCATACTTTGTGCTAAATGAAAACCCAGAGCTGTTGGTCACTGTTCCAGGCTGGACTACCTTGAAAGCACTGGGCTGATAGAGAACATTTAAATTGATGAATATTTAATGGATGGCAAGGATTTGAAAAGCACAAATTCATACCACATCCTTAAACTCCCTCTGGGGTCTTCTTGGCAAGTAACAAAATAAGAATTTGGTTCAAGGCCAATTGCAGCAAAGCATCTGGATGGAAAGGGCTGGCACACTGGGGTAGATCTTGACTTCATAAAATATGTGATAGCGAGTCTGCAGCTTATTTTACATCTGTCCAGCTTTTTTTATTTTCATAGAAGTAAATGGAAATGAAAATCAAGAAGAGATGTAAAAGGGGCTGCTAATTCGCTGTTGCTCATTTTTATTCTATCACTCAAAAGTCTAGATGTACCTAACTTGTCTTTTCACTTTCCAATGAGGGTTTCAGTTTACTCCAGACCGAAAAGATGACTCAAATGAGTTTGGAGTCTCTACCTAGTTTCTGGCTTCCATACTGTTATTTCTGAGCAGAGAGGCCAAAAGGAGGGACCAAATATAAGGGGTGATTCTGCAACCCAGAGCTCCCAGCATTCCTAAAGACCACATCTCAGAAGCTCTCAGGTTAAAGAAAGGCTTTCATTTATATAACGCCTTTCATGACTCAGGGCATCCCAAGGTGCTTCAGAACCAAGAAAGTACTTTTTGAAATGCAGTCACTGTTGTAATGTAGAAAACACAGCAGCTAACTTGTGCATTGAAAACTCCAATAAACAGCAAAGATAATGACCAAATATGCTGGGTTATTTTTAGCAATGTTTATTAAAGAATAGCTATTGGCCAGGACACCAGGAATACCTCCCCTGCTCTTCTTCAAAATAGCACTGTAGAGGACTTGGTTTAATGTCTCATTAAAAAGATAGCACCTCAATCAATGTAGCATCTCCCCCGAGCTTTTTGTGCTCAAGCCTCAAGCTCCCACCTAAAAAAGTACAAGCGCTATCAACTGAGCTACAGTACATAACCTCAAAATTCCCCTCCCATTATCCCCATAATTGTGCAGATGGAAAACAAGCCTCTTATTCCTGTTCTGACAAAAGGTCATCAGTCTGAAATGTTCTCTCCACAGATGCTGCCTGACTTGCTGAGCATTTCCAGCATTTTCTGCCTTTATTATCTCCTATTGTAGTTGTGTTTTGCTCAGATTTGAATTTGTTTTAGACAGCCTCTGGTCAGTGCTCTACCTGAAGCCTTTAGCTTTTTAACTTAGAACTCCAAAAGCTACTCCAAATGTACAGCATGATCTACAATTGACGGAATAAGAGGTAATCCAAACTCTGCAAATTTTAACATCTTCAGGCATTCCAATTTGCACAATGTTGACACATATATATTCTAACTAGGCCATTATACAGAAAGACAGATGCAGTGGCAGGTATTTCCTTTAAAACATGTTTCGAGCAATACAGGAAACCAGATTATGTTGAAAATATAGAGAAACATCACTGGTGTGCTAGATAATGCAGCAACTGGAGTACAGGAGACCTGAGATTGGGATCTGGGCCAAACAAATCCAAATACGTAGGAGGAGGTAGAAGCCTTAGCATCCCAGGTGTCTTTCTGCAGCAGGTCTGAAAAAACAATTAAGGTGTGCTGATTGAGAATATTGCACATGCTCATTTTATAAAATGGGTGGGAGACTGCCTCTTGGCAAAGATACACTGAAGAAGGTCACATGTCTTTTGGCCACACCCACAATTAATGCCACCCCAAGTTGATCAAGCTCACTTTATACCTCCAGTGGATCAACATCATTTTCATCATTCTTGGACATACATAATCCCATCAGCAAGCAAACAGCCAACATAAAGCTACTCCTAGCTAAGGAATGCACAGCACAGTGACAGCTTCAACATGAAACACTGAATAATTAAGTGGCTGAAGTTGCTTGTTGTGGATAAAACTCACACATTTATGAGGAGCTATTGCCTTTTGAACATAAAACCAGAACCGTACAGCAAGACCGAATAAATGTCTGTCCCTCACTTTAGTTCTCTATAGGTTTAGTATTTAATCAGACTGCCCACCATCTATAAACTTATAAAGGACATGCTTTAATTTTTGACTGAGCTTCAGTCAGCATTATAGATATGGTTACTGGTACAATCCTAGTCAATCTTTACTATGTTTTTTATTATTCATTCATGGGATGTGGGTGTCATCGGCTAGGCCAGCATTTATTGCCCATCCCTAATTGCCCTTGTTCGGAGGGCATTTAAGAGTCAACTACATTGTGATCTGGAGTCACATATAGGCCAGACCAGGTAAGGATGGCAAACTTATTTCCCTAAACGACATTAGTGAAGGGGATGGGTTTTTACAACAATCAGCCATGTTTTCATGGTCATCATCAGACTTTTCATTCCAGATTTTTATTGCCATGTCAGGATTCATTACCCTGGTCCAGTGACAATACCACTATGCCAATTCCTCCCCACATTAAAATAAAGCAGAACATACAAAACAAACAATAGTAAATCAATGATCTTATTTAGTTGAATACTGTTAATAATACAAATGTTATGTCTCTTCACCACATGAGTCATTTCCCCTTATGCTAAAAATGACCACATTTTTGGAATAACTTTGTTGCTCAGAAACATCTGGCAGCTTGCTGTAGAACTGTATGCTTCACAAATGAATACAGTGTGTATATAATCAATGTGGTTATGGAAAAGCTTTGGAGGTCTTTTGGGGAGGCTGAATTATGAGCAAAATGAAAAATCTCAGTTAAAATTATACCATATGATATGATTGTATTGGCTTTTATAGAATTATAGAATGATACAGCACAGAAGAAGGTGATTTGGCCCTTTGTTCCTGTACTGTCTCTTTGAAAGAGCTGCCAATTGGTTCCACTTCCCCTGCTTGTACTCCATAGCTCTGAAAAAATTTCCCCTTCAAATACTATTTTTTAATAAACCTTAATTTCCCTTCGGTTTACTACTTAGTGGTTTCAGTAATCGCCTTAACATTTAATGATGTTCATTATGGCTTGCTATTACTTGAGGACTGGGTCATGTTCGTTTATTGTTCCTACAACGTGAGGTTAGTAAACACAGAATAGAATAGAGAAAACAATTACTCAAAGATCTTTTTATTCTTGTGCTCTGTTGTTTTCTTTTGCCATTGCATAGGTGTGGAGTTGAGTGACCTGAGTTCATGGGCTGAATTTAAATCAGTTGTGAGTTTGATCTGCCCAAGGCTGCAAAGTAACTGCCTGGGTGTTTTTTTTTCACATTTAGGGTTGACATGCTATGACTGACAGTTTTAAAGGTTAATCATTTCCCAAGACTGGCAGACTTGTGGGATTTTCTGCTGATGATGGACAAGCTGCATGTAAAATTACTTTCTACCCAGAGACTCGAGCAATTTTACAATTCAGCCTGTTAAGTCCAGTGACACCAAGAACAGATGAGTGGATCAGAGCAGAAAGGATTGCATTATGCTGGAAACCCATGACAAATATGGAACTATTATTGATGGGCAGAGACAATTTACACAGAGTTAGTATAATTTGTATGCTTTTATTTTTCCTTAGCAATCTGATTTTTCTAATGTTATGTTAGTAGCAAGTGCTCAAAAGGCAACTAGACACCAGAGTGAAATTATCCCTGTTATTTAGTTTTGGTTCCCCTATTTAACCGCAGTGGCTTTTAAAAAAAATCTATTTCTAATTCCTTTAGTCAGAGCACTCTGTGTTCACTTATTTAAGTAACAGAATTGTTATGGTGTCTGGAAGGGATTCATGTAAAAATGTGATTATATCATTTTGATTGCAACTCTAATTTTATTTTAAAAAATAGCTGAGGTCAGATAAAAACTTCTCCTGCCTGAATAATCCACCAAACCATCAGGGGAATCCAACATGACAGAGTTCTTTTTCCATTTGGCAATCCGTTGTTGCTTCTCGCCTGAGCACAGCTAAATTCATCAGACCAAGATTCCTCAGAATAACCTACACTAGGGGTCAAAAACTGTTCCACCTTCTTAGAGCATGAGGTGAATTGTTAAACGATACAAAATGAATCTACTTCTGCAGGAGCACATCTGTATTGTATTGAGAGGGTACTGCATTGTTTTTTGGATGAGATGTTAAATCAAGATCTTATGGCACCATTCAAAAAAAAAGCAGGAGAGTTATCCCAATCTCCTAGCCGGCCATTATCCCTTGACCCATACCACCAAACAGATAATTGGGCCATTATCTCCATTGGTGCTAGTGGAGTCTTGTTGTGTACAAATTTCCCATTGAGCTTGCCCGCATAATAACAGTGCCTACACTTTAAAGTAACTTACTATGAGATTTTTTTTATTGCCTGTCTGGATTCATCACGTGAACAGAACAGCAGTGGATTCCAGGCAGAGCCCACTGAGCTCAACTGTGCAGAGGTATGGTAGTGATAAGGTAAGATAACCAGATCTTGGGATGTTTAGCAATAAGCGTGGAGCACACATCCTAGGAGAAGATAATATGAACCCATGAACGTACGAAATAGGAGCAGAAGTAGGCCATTTGACCTCAAGCCTGCTCCGCCATTCAACAAGACCATGGCTGATCTGTTTGTGTTTCAAATTCCACATTTCTATTTACTTCCAATAACCTTTGATTCCCTTTCCTAACAAGAATCTATCCCTCCACCTTAAAAAATATTCACTGACCCTGCCTCCTCCACCTTTGGAGGCAGAGAGTTCCAAAGTTGGACAGCACTCTGAGAGAAAAAAAACCCTCCTCATCTCTGACCCAAAAGAGTGACACCTAATTTTAAAACAGTACCCCCTAGTTCTGGACTCACCCACAAGAGGAAACATCCTATCCACATATCCATTTTGTCGAGACAGTTCAGGATCTTGTGTACTTCAATCAAGCTACCCCCGACTCTTCGAAACTCCAGCCCAGGCTGTCCAATATTTCCTTATAAGGCAACTTGCTTGTTCCAGGTATCAATCTAGTAAACCTCCTCTGAACAGCCTCTAATGCATTTACATCCCTCCTTAAATAAGAAGACCAAAACTGCGCACAATATTTAAGATGCGGTCCCACCAATGCCTTGTATAATTGAAGCATTACATCCTTAGTTTTATGTTCAATTCCTTGTTTTAATTGTTACCCGATTATGACTGATCTGTTTGTATTTCGAATTCCACGTTTTCATCTACCTCCGATAAGATTTGATTCCCTTCCCTAACAAGAATCCACCTTAAAAATATTCCTTTGGAGACAGAGTTCCAAAGCCGCACAATCCTCTGAAAGAAAAAAAAAATTCTGCATCTCTGTCCTAAAATGGTAACCCCCCCAATTTTAAAACAGTGCCCTCTAATTCAGGATTTACCCGCAAAAGGAAACATCCTTCACACCCATCTTGTCAATACCATTCAGGACCTTATATACTTCAATCAAGTCACCCCTCACTCTTCTAAACTCCAGTGGAAACAAGCCCAGTCTGTCTAACCTTTCTTCATAAGACAGCTGCTCATTCCAGGTATTAATCCAGTAAACCACTTTTGAACTACCTCCAAAACACTTGGATCCTTCTTTAAATAAGGAGACTAAAACTGGATACAATATTCGATATGTGGTGTCACCAATGCCCTGTATAACTGAAGCATAACATCTTTATTTGTATGTTCAATTCCCCTTGTAATAAAGGATAGCATTTCATTAGCCTTCGTAATTACTTTCTGTACCTGCATACTAATGTTTTGTGACTCATGCACTAGAACACCTAGATTCCTCTGCACCTCGGAATTCTGCAGTTGTTCTTCATTTATAATACAAGCTGCTGGCATGGCCAAGCCTGAAATACTGTCTGCACACCTAATTGCTGTAGTATGGTCATTGGAGGCAGTGCAGAAAGGACCAATCAAGCTGCTATTAGCTTAGGGCATCTCAGCTATGAGAGAAGGAGGAGGCTGGTTTTGTTTAATCTGGAGAAGAAAAGCTTCAGGGGAGATATTATTGAAGAACTCAAGATTGTTAAGGGAATAGGCAAATTGAAACTCAATAATATGTTTGAGATTGCTGCAAATTCTAGAGGCAGGGGACACAAGAAAAGAACAGAGACAGCTTCAATTTAATTACTTTATGCAGAGGTGAATGTGGAATGAACAGCACAGGGAGGCGGTGGAAGCAGATAATGTGAGAAATATTTAAAGGGAATTGAACAGATCGTGGAGGGAGTAGGTGATTGATAGGTACCAGTTTTCGAGGAAGTCACATGGGCTGCAGAATCTTATGTGCATTTTCTTTTCCTGCTCTTGACGGCTGACTCAAGCAGTATAACATTTTGGTATTTTGATCCTCTTCCTCCCTCTCACACTGACCTCTTTGCCTTTGACATCCTATGCTCAATGAAGCCCGATGTAAGCTCAAGAAATAGTATCTCACCTTTCAATTAGGCACCTTACAGACTTCCAGACTCAACATCAAATTCAATAATTTCAGATCATTACCAACAGTTCCCATGTATTTCGGACAGCAGATGCTAGTAATGATTCTGCTGTTGCTGTTTACATCTCCTCTAGACCCACATTTTCTTTCTTTATTGTCCCATTACTATTGTGCTTTATCTTGCACCATCACCCCTTTTGTTATTTAATCACTTTTGCTTTCCACTCTATCACAGACGCTCAATACCTTTTGTTCTAACCTTCCATCAGCATAAACCTTTTTTTTTGGTTCTGAACTTGCTTATACTGTTACACCTCTATCTTCTTCTAGTTCTGTGGAAAGTCAAAGACCTGAAGCATTAACTTTGTTTCCCTCTCCACAGATGCTTCCAGAACACTGAGTGTTCTCAGCATTTTCTGTTTTAATTTAAACAATTCCTCTTGGAATTCAGCATCATCCTGGAGGCCAAGGGCAAACACAAACTGCTTTTCACCATCAAAAGGCGACTCCTTCTATCTGCCACTCTGCCCTCCTCCATCTTCAGCTTTGATGTTCATTGTGGAGTCACGTATTTCTGCAACCAGAAAACGGAAGATATCCATTCCACTTTCACTGCCTCCTCCTACCTCACAGGCTCTTCTGTCTGACCCCAACCCTTCCCAGACACATACAGTTCAGCTCCAAGCAAAAATGTATCTTCTTTCCATCTGCTCTGACACCCCATTGAACTAATTTCTGCCAGGTTACCCAACTATTCCTCCTAACTATTCATCTGCCTCTCCTTTGCTGAGAGTTACCTAATTTCATTAACTTTTCACTTACCTCAGGCATTGTTTCCCATCCTTTTAAAAGTTACTATCAGCCCCTTCCATAGTAACCCTATCATTAACTCTTCCATCTTCTCTAAGTTGTCCAATTTCTCCATTCTCTCAAAGTTACTTTAATGTGCCATTGCTACCGAGTCCACAACCTTGTCTCTCTCCTATGAATCAGATTTCAACCTGATTTCCATCTTAGCTATACCATTGAGATTGTCCTGATCAAAGCTACCATTAGTGTCCTATGTGACTGCTATGCTAGCCCTCTTCATTCCCACTTCAGCTTTTGAAATGTTGTTGATACTCTCCTCCTTTCCGAACACTCACACTGACCAACTCATTAGCATCATTCTACTTTGGCTGAATCCTATCTGTCCCACCATAATCAGCACATCTCCTCTAACAGCCTCTCCTTCAGTGCCTGCACCATTGCCTTCAGCATGCCCAAGTCTCCCTCCTTGGCTTCAGTTATTCTCATCACTATGCTCTCCCTCTGTGATAGCACCTGCAAGCACATGGTCAGCATCTAGATGCATGCCAATGGCACCAAGCAATGGCACTTTGACAATCACCTTGTCTCCATGAATTTTGCTATGCTGTTCAACTGCCTGTTTGACATCAAGAGATCAAGCCAGAATTTTCTTCAGCTGAACATCACTAAGAAGCACAGCTATAAGACATTATTACGGGAAATGAAAAGCAGACTGTGACAGTGTTATAGAGTTGACCTTCAGGCAACTTTTCTTAGTGGAAACATTTAACTTTATTTATAAATCAGCAGCAGCAATTACACATGTGCATCAGACTCCATAATTAAAGAAGAACTTGCTTGTAGAGGTTCCCTGCACAATTAACACATTGGTTTACACCGATCATGTGATCTTACAACAGAGGATTATTCTTAAAGCTAAAATCCTACATTTCCCAAAACTATAATTACTACAAACAGGAAGGGATAGAGAGTACAAATCTAACAGTAAATCAACAGAAGAGGCCTGAGGCTATAAAAAGAATAAAATTAAAGGCTCTGTATCTGAATGCACAAAGCATTCAAAACAAAACAGATGAACTGAGAAAGCATATAGAAATAAATAAGTACAATCTGATAGCCATGACAGAGACATTGCTGCAGGAGGACATGGATTGGGACCTGAATATTAAAGATTATAGGACATGTAAGAAGGACAGGAAGTGAGGAAAGGTGGAGGGGTGGCTCTGTTAGTTAATGATGGTATTGGCACATTAGAGAGGGATGACCTAAGTTCAGCAAGCCATGATGTGGAAACAGTTTGGGTAGAGATGAGAAATGGTAAAGGCAAGAAGTCCCTTGTGGGAGTTGTGTACTGGCCCCCTAATAGTAACCACATAGTAGGATGGAGCATAATGGGAGAAATAATGGGAGCTTGTTAGAAACACATAGTGATAATCATGAGAGATTTTAATCTACATATAGACTGGAAAAGTCAGATGAGCAAAGGTAGCCTAGATGAGGAGTTCATACAATGTTTCTAGAACAGTTTCTTAGAACAGCATGTTCTGGAGCCAGCCAGAGAGCATGCTGTACTAGACCTGGTATTGTGCAACAAGATGAGCTTAATTAATGATCTCATAGTGAAGGTGCCCCTAGGTAGCAATGACAAAAGTCTGATTAAATTTTACATTCAGTATGAGGCAGAGAGGAGTGGGTCTGAGACTATGTTTCTAAACTTAAATAAGAGCAATTATGAAGGCATGAAAGCAGTGCTGGCTAAAGTGAATTGGCAAATTAGGCTAAGGGATAGGTCAAAACAGTGGCAAACATTTAATGGGACATTTCAGAATACACAGAATAGATACATTCCAATGAGTAAGAAAAAGTTCAAGGAATGGCACACCATCTGTGGTTAACTAAAAAGTTTAAAGATAGTATCAAGCTTAAAGAAAAAATATATATTGTGCAAAGATAGGTGGAAGGCCAGAAGATTGGACAGAATGTAAAGAGCAGCAAAGGATGACTAATAGGTTAATAAGGAGGGGAAAATTAGAGTATGAGAGAAAGATGCCAGAAATATAAAAACAGATAGTAAGAGTTTTGATAAATATTTTAAAAAGAAACAAGTTAACAAAGTGAGCAGTGGTCCTATAGAAAGTGAGTCTGGAGAATTTATAATGGAAAAGAAGGAAATGACAGATGAATTGGATGGCTATTTTGCATCAGTCTTCACTATAGAGGATACAAGTAACACCCTAGAAGCAGCTATAAATCAGGAAATGGAAGGGAGGGTGGAAATCTGGAAAATTACAATCACCAGAGAAGTGGCACTGAGTAAATCTTTGGAGCTATGGGCTGACAAATGCCAGGGCCCTGATGGACTTCATCCTAGGGTCTTAAAAGAAGTGGTTAGTGAGATAGTTGATGAATTGGTTTTGATTTTCCAAAACTCCCTAGATTCGGGGAAGGTCCCATTAGATTAGAAGGTAGCAAATGTAGCTGCATTATTCAAAAAGGGAGGGAGGCAGGAAACAGGAAACTACGGGCCAGTTAGCTTAACTTCTCTCATAGGGAAAATGTTAGAAGCTATTATTAAAGGAGCTGTAGCAGGGCACTTGGATAAATTCAAGGTAATCAGGCAGAGTCAACATGGTTTTGTGAAAGGGAAATCATGTTTATCCAATGTGTTGGAGTTCTTTGAGGGAGTCACATGTGCTGTGGATAAAGGGTGTTATGACACATCAGTTGGTAAAGCTGAGTTATTTAAAAATCCCAGAGGGAAACTTTAATCAACTGTCATAACCTATATTTCCAAATGGTATGTTTGAGAGGCAGCTCTAAATTCAGGAATCAGACCACCAGTTCTCGAGAGGTTTTTATATCAAATTACATGAGACAATTATTAATTTACACAAGTTAAACAAATACACATGGCTACAAATTACTACTATCATAACTTATAACAAATTCCCTAACTAATCTCCATTAAGGTAAAAGCAACCCATAGACTTCAAGCAGGTACCAGGCAAAGCATTTTTCACCTTAGAAATTCAAAATGAGGTTCCTTTCACTTTGGTTCCTTTGCAGACACAGTGGTAGTCTTACAGGCTTTGATCTTACATTGCATCTGCCCAGCACCCACAAAAATGTTATAAGTTATACCCAGCACATCTCATTGAATGTAAATTCTCATTGTATCATCTGCTCCTTTGAACTCCACATCTTCTAATAATAAAACCCCTTTCATGGCACCACATTTATTAGTAATATAAACATTGTTTGGTCTCTGTTAGCTAGGTGCCATATTTCACTCCCCTTCTTGAATGCCCCATTCAACTAAAATGCAACTGCATTCTACCTCTTTTACATCTCAAAACTAGTATACATCAAAGCACCCAGACTAGTTGGCTTTAATCCAATTAAAGCACACTCACAGACTAACCCACTGCTTTTAAAAAATAATTGCCAATAACATTATAAACATTAATAGCTTCATGATAAGGGGAACAGGTGGATATACTGTACTTAGATTTCCAGAAGGCATTTGATAAAGTGCCACATCAAAGAATATTGCGGGAAATAAAAGCTCATGGTGTAGGGTGTAACATTTGGCATGGATAGAAGATTGGCTGGCTAATAGGAAGCAGAGAGTCTTTTTCAGGTTGGCAAGATGTAACGAGTGGTGTGCCACAGGGATTGTGCTGGGACCTCAACTGTTTACAATTTATATAAATGACTTGGATGAAGGGATGGATGGGATGGTTGCCAAATTTGCTGATGACACAAAGATAGGTAAGAAAGTAATTTGTGAAGAGGACATAAGGAGGCTACAAAAAGATATAGATAGGTTAGGTGAGTGGGCAAAGAACTGGCAAATGGAGTATAATGTGGGAAAATGTGAAATTGTCCATTTTGGCAGGAAGAATAAAAGAGAAACATATTATCTAAATGGCAAGAGATTGCAGAGTTCTGAGATGCAAAGGGATCTGGGTGTCTTAGTGCATGAATTGCAAAAGGCTAGTATGCAGGTACAACAGGTAATTAGGAAAGCTAATAGAATGTTATCATTTATTGTGAGGGGAATTGAATACAAAAGTAGGGAGGATATGCTTCAGTTATACAGAGAACTAGTGAGACCACATTTGGAGTACTATGTACAGTACTGGTCACCTTATTTAAGGAAGGAGGTAAATGAATTGGAAGCAGTTCAGAGAAGGTTTACCAGATTAATACATAAAATAGGTGGGTTATCTTATGAAGAAAGGTTAGGCAGGTTATCTGCTGGAGATTAGAAGAGTTGACTTGATTGAAACATATAAGATCCTGAGGGGTCTTGATAGGGTGGATGTGGAGAGGATGTTTCCTGTTGTGGGAGAATCTAGAACTAGGGGGTCACTGTTTAAAAATAAGTGACCACCCATTTAAAATTAAGATGAGGCAAAATTTTTTTTCTCAGAGGGTCGTGAATCTTTGGAACTCGCTTCCTGAAAGCAGTTGGATGCAGTCTTTGAATATTTTTAAAGCAGCGGTGGATAGATTCTTGGTAAGCAAGGGGATGATTGGTTGTTGGGGGTGGGCAGGATGTAGATTCGAGGTTACTATCAGATCAGCCATGATCTTATTAAATGGCAGAGCAGGCTCAAGGGACCAAATGGCCTACTCCTGCTCCTTGTTCGTACATTCGTATATCCTGTCTGGCTCCCGACAAAGCCTTCATGCCTTAGTCACTGAGAGCATTCTTCCTCCTATCTACTGGTAATACAGAACCTTCCTGCCCCGAGCTAAGCCTCAAATTCAAGATCTAGTCCATCATCAAGACTCTCCGGAGCATCTCGCCAACGTTCCTATGTTACTGTCTTTGTTTTTTTGGTTTTTGCTACCCATGGTGTGTACTGCTTAGACACTATTAAGCAGCCTTGTACGAGTTACCAAGAAGTCTTTATTAACATTACTGAACTATGTAGAGGTGTGGAGAGGACTCCATGGCATATCCTTATGTATTGTGACCTGGTTCTACACTACTGACCGAAGCACTAGGTCAGGTGCCTTCTTACATCACCATTGGTCAATACAGCATTCAGTTCCAGGTTAAGCCTGAATTTACTAAATCCTTCTACCACACCTTGTTATGACCACAGCAGACGTTAATTGCTAAGCAAACCAAATTCCAGAGGGAAACTTGGCTTACGGGCCATACCCTTTTGTTTGTATTCTGATAACCAGAAGTAAATGTACTGATCTCAGCAGCAAGAAGTCCAGTAACACTCCTGGGATTTTAAAAATTAAAAGTAAAAGTTCTGTTAACAAGAAGAAAAGAAACCTTAAGTACACAAGACCACAGTTACACAGTTAAAATTGTCTTACAAAACATTGCCCCAAAATACCCCCTACTTGGTCAGGTCCACAAGTAAACACCTACCAGGCAACACTCCCATAGAGATGTTTAGCTATAAAAATCCAATAATATTACCCAAGGATGTGCTGTAGCTTTAATAAAGACGTACCACACGACCTCTTAAACCCTCTTCCACACTGTTGTGGAAATCCAAGACTTCAGAACAAGACAGCTTTTTGCAGCTGATGGCTTTCCTGGCTTGATTCAAACTGCATCTTCTCCCAGCCTAGATCCAGGAGATCTTCCTTACACAGCCAACTACCAATAACTAAAACTCATAACTAAGCTCTCCACAGTAACTCTAAAATACCTTTCCCCCCATTTCATCTCAAGTCCCATTGTGCTCATACCTCTTTGAAACTCAAATCCTTCCAAATATCTAATCTTCCATGTTTCTATTTTACCTCTGCTTTTGGGTCAATAAAATGTAATATACCCTCTTCTATTTACCCATGGAGCTTCTGTAAGATGCAAAAAATGTTTCTTGTTACCTCTGAGTTCCCTTTGATATTCAAACACACTCTCAACTTATTTAAAAATGCAAATATTAGATCCAACCTACTTACTTGTACATCAAACCACAATAATATCTCATTAAACATTACACCTCTACCCTTTCATGTCTCAAACCTCCCAAACAACCTGTCTCATGTAATCTTTTCCCAGCTTAATTTAATCATTTACACACTTGCAACATGCACACAGCTTTCTTCACAGAATAACACCGTGGGCTGGATTTTGCCCTTAACAGGCGGGCAGGCCCGACTGACTCAGTGGCGTGTGGGTAGCCGATCGCTGCCAACGAAATGGGGTCTGCTGCCATTTTAAGTGGGCGGGCCAATTAAGGTCCACCCATCGTGAAACCCGACAGGAAGCGCTATGCGCTTCCTGTGTGGGCGGGGGGATTTCCCAAATGCGAGAGTGCGCTCTTTTGCCCTTGTGCGCGGAAGAGCACACATCTCCCTGAGGCTAAGTGCTGCCTCAGGGAGATCGCTGAAAGTTTTTCAAAGTTTAAAAATAGAAAAATTAAAATATCATTAACATGTCCCCCTCATGTGACAATGTCACACGAGATGGGACATGTTAATGAAGTGCACAAAAACTTTATTAAACTTTTTAAAAACTGACATGAAACCTGATCCCGCCAGTGGATGAGGTTTCATGTTTTTTCTATTCCCCGCCGGGACTCCTGGCCTGGCCGCCAACCTTAAGGTTGGACGGGCAGGTCCTTTAATTGTTTTAATTATCTTGTCAATGGCTTCAGTTGGCCATTGACAGGTCGGTGGGTGGACAGCTGATCGCGCTGTGCCCCCACCTTCCTGAAAATTTAAATGGGGCAGGATGATGTCAGGAGCTCCCCCTGATGTCATTCCGCCCCTTTATCGCCGATGGAAAATTTCAGCCCCATATTCTCCAAAAATATATTTTAAAACTCCAATCTCACCGCCTCCCCCCCAAGTCTTTATCCCCTGGATATAGACTGACAATAGCTACTTACAGTTTGATTCAAGTCTTGTGTTGTCAAAGGCTTGTGTACTTAACTTCGGTGTTGCAACTATAACTACTCTAACTCTAAACAACTCTGTGATTAGCATTACAACATTAACAGCATTAACAAAGTTCGTACTAGCCCATCTCCCTCCTTCAAGTCTTTGAAACCAGGGTTTAAGGTGCTCCAGAGGCCTTGTACTCCTGCCATGTCTCATTTGCTGTCTGGCTGGGAAAGTGGTAGAATCTTGGGGCTGTTGCTGTTCATCTTGGTGGTGGATCATTGGTTTGAGCCAGGTGCAGGCATGGCTTGCACCAGGCCTGGTCGGTCAGTTTGCTGCAGCGGCGGTTTGGCACTGTGAGTGGTTGTTGTTTCTTTCTGGGAGGATGGGAGTGGTATCTGCCCAGCTGTCGGTTGTATCCCTTCTTCTTCTTCCACTTTTTCCAGCATCTGGAAGCCTTCTGTGTTTGAGGGGGAACCGACCTGTGGATTGAAGAAGAGTGTGGAGGCAGCTCACCTTTGTTGAGTAGTGTTTGCATTGGGCTACCGCCTGGTTCCAGTGGACTCTGTGGTTTCATCACACTGGCTGATAGTTTCTGGTTGTCATCACAAACAACTGCACCGTGGTCGCTGTTGGAGGCAGAGGCTCTGCTAGAAGTTGCCCTGGCTCTGATGTCACCTCCACTGGGGGTGATGTGGTAACCTCCTGCACTGGGGTTTGTTCTGGGCCTTGGTTCGGTTCGGGGACCTGTAAAGGAGAACAGACCTGTTCCAGGAACAAGGAAAAGAGGTTATAAAAAGTGAACATTGGCTTGTCGTTGGGCTTTCGGGAGGACGGATTTCTGGCTACGTGGGGACTGTGGTTGTCCTCATGTCTTCTGCCGGTTGAAGCAGGTCGAGAGCCAGGCAGGTGTCTCCACTGAGGAGTGAGAAGGGCTGATTTTGCACAACATTCACAACTTCTGTGATCTGTTTGCTGCTGTACCTTAATGGCTCTTGAATGATTCCAATGACTGGGAGTTGGACTCCTCCTGCACCGTAGGGTGGCATGTCCATGGTTCAGACCCAACAGCCTTGGAACCACAGTTCTTCGTTCAATAAATGTTCACCCCGATGCCGGAATCTAACTTTAAATTGGTTAGATGGCTGGTTATTTGCTGAGGTGTCCGCACTCCAGGAGGAGGAGCTGCATTGTCTGATGTCACCCAGGAAGAAAGGCTGTGTGTCTTCTGGGTCGGCGCTGTCGACTTTGTGGATGGCTCTCGGATTGTCTGCATGGTGTGGAAGGTGCAGCTGGAATAGCCTGCTGAAGTTTGTGACAGTGGAAGCATTTAGCAGCACTGGCTGGACATTGGTCCTCCCTGTGGGTGCTTTGCCCCACAGCGCTGGCATGGTCGTTTGGAAGGGTGGTTGGGGGTCGGCTCACCTTGGCTTGGATGGTCTCTGCGCTTCTGTGGCTGGATGTGGTGGACTGAAGTGTGGCTTCTGACCCATGAAGAGTTCCCACCTGATATTGGTCTTGCAGCTGGACCGCCTTGTTGGAAGTGAGGCCTTTCTTGGCTCGGAGACATCCTCCATGATTCTGTCTCGGATGAGTTCTGATTTAGAGCTCTGTGTTCGCATATCCTTCTGCCATGTGGTGGAGATCATTGCTAAAGGAATTGACAGGCTCCCCAGGCTGCTGGACTCTGTTAAATTTGGTGCATGCTAAGATCTTATTGGATCACAGGTTGAGAAAGCAGGTCAAGATATTTTAAAACATCTTCAAACTTAGCAGATTAGCATCTATGGCTTGCCTGGTAATGATATCGGCTGCAATCGGCCCAATTGAATAAAGTGCTAACTTGTTCTGTCTCTGACTTTTTATTTAGTGCTGCAGCTGTGTTATATCCGAGGAATCTTTTTCTTCAACAACTCCAATTGTGAGATTGGTCAGGGCCATAGGTAAGAATTGTGATCCATGGTTGAAACATTTTAAAGTGTGGGTGTCCCTTTAAGAGATTAGAAGATTTCAAAATGATGTTGCCAGTATTGCTGAGAAGAAGAGTTTTGTGTGCTTCGGGCTTTTGGCGTAACTTTAAAATGGCAGCGATGGGCCAGGAGGGGGAAGGAAAACAGCCATTGGCCGGGTTGCGACTGTGGGTCAGTTAAGTGGTGTTGACTTGCCATGGGTCAGGTCTGGTTCAGGTGTGTTCTACGATGTTGCATGTTGTGCCTGCATGCCATTGTAATGTAAAGGTGCTTGGCAGAGCAAGGTGTCATGTCTCACTGGGGATAGTGCGCTGTAATATCAAGCCCTTGTGCGCTGTAATATCAAGCCCCGCTGCTCCCCGAGCCGTAACAAATGTGAAAAGTTTGACCAAACCACCAGATTGCCCCAATTTTACCGAACTGCTTAATTTAGATTCACAGAATACAAGCACCAGGTTTGTAAACTTCATAGGTAAATAACTGTTTATTGAACATTTGGGCAGAATTTTGCCCTTGGTGGGCGTGCGGGCCCCACCAACTCGGCGGCAGGTGGGCAACTGAACCCCGCCACCGAAACGGGGCCTGCTGCCATTTTGAGTGGGCTGGTCAATTAAGGCCCGTCCAGTGGCCTGCTCGATGGGAAGCGCTGTGCGCTTCCTGTGCAGAGGGTGGAGGAGGGACTAAGTGCTGTCTCAGGAAGAATACTGACAGCTTAAAAAACTCCAAAAATAGAAAAATAAAAACATTATTAACATGTCCCCCTCATGTGACACTGTCACACGAGATGGGACATGTTAATAAGAAGCACTGAAACTTTATGAAAGTCTTTAAGCACGAACATGAAACCTCATCCCGCCAGTGGATGAGGTTTCATGTTTTATCAGAAGCCTGCTGGGGCTCCTGGCCTGCCCACCGGCTTTAAGGTTGGCCAGGCAGGGTCTTTAATGATCTTAATGATCCTGTCAATGGCCTTAATTGGCCATTGACAGGTCGCCGGGCAGACAGCTGATTTTGCTGTCTGCCCACCTTCCTAAAAAGTTAAATGGACTGGAATGACATTGGGGGTTCCTCCCGACATCATCCCGTGTCATTTTTCCATCAGCGAGCGGGCCCCGCCCCCAAATCGCTAACGGGAAAATTTTGGCCTTTGTCTTTAACTAGTGACAAAAGAAAGAAAAATGAACTGCTAACTTTTAACACTATAACTTAAATTCTACCCTCTTCTTAAATCCCTATACACACAAACACAGACACTCCGACACACACAGACACACGGACACACAAGACACACAAAACATGGATTTTAAGGGTAGGATAAAACAGTTCAATAGCACCAATCTGGAGTGCAGGATTCGATGAGTTGATTTTGATCGATGTCTTCCAAATTCCTTTCAGTTCTTGTTGATGACATGAGATGTCTTCCTGCACTTTCAGTACATAGTTCACTGGTTGAGAACTTGCTTTTCAATGTCTCTAACAGTGGTTTTCCCCTTTTCCTTTTTACAGGGGTTTCTGCAGAGAGAGAGAGCAGGTTATAGAGATATGAGGAAGAGAGATTTTAGGTGTTTTCTCTTTGCAGGCCAGGAGCTTTCTGTTGTGAAATTACTGGAATCTTCCCCACACAGGAGAAAGAGGTTTTAGGTCTTGTTTCTTTGAGACTGGAAGCTTTCTGCACTGCTCTCACATAAAACCTTGGTCACCTGGTTAGGAGTCAATTAAAATGCTGTTGCCAGGCAGCTTGTTCAGTCCAGGACTCCTTTCTGGCACCATCCTGTCTTTCATGGCACAGTCTGTCCCAGGACTTCACCATTGTATATGTCTCTCATCCTGTTCTAGTGAATATGTCTCTCAAATTGCAGCCATTGCTATCCCAATCCACAGCCCAACAGAAAATAAAAGGATATGGTCTTTGCAACAGTCCAACAAAAATAAAAAAGATATGTTCCTTACAAAGGGTTAATGTGGGACTGGAGAATAGCACTGTCCATGGTATGATCTATAGACTCATATGGTAATAGACTGAGAGAGCAGACTAGAAAGAACACCCTGGAACCAGTCTACATGGAGGTAACAGCACCATGCATGATAGTAACCTGGGATCCATAAATAGTTAAAGGTTAACAATAAAGGGCTCATGTTTAAATATACAAGTCTGAAGATCTCATCATTGAGACATCTAAAGAACCCATGGTACAACACGATTGGCTGTGGTGGTCATTCTCAAGATATCACATCAGAGATAGTACATTCGACATGGTGATCTGCAGTGCTATGAAAGGTAGCAGCTAAATGTATGATCCCAGAACAGCATCCCAAGGTATGAAAAACTACAAGTATCTGAAACTGAGCTGGAGAAAACTTGAAGAAAAAGTTGAAGAAGCTTCACTAAAGACTTGGAAGTGAGGAATCCACCAGAGTGAGTGAAAGTCCATTACAGCAAGAACCTGGGTGACATAGTTCATGTGATGGTGAGCAAAAATACAAAAAAGTAGCTGTACTTGCATTTTAGAATAGGTGGCGGTCTCAGGGGCTCAGCATCCAGAAGCAGCTGAAAGACAGCTGCAAGTAAAATACAAAGGTTTAAAAAGAGCCAGTCAAAATTAGCTAGTCAAATGTTTAAGAAGAGCTCGCAGAGTTTGAATAAAAAGAGACCTGCAGAATTTAAGAAAGAAATGCTGTCCCTTTAAGTGCTGCCCCTGATTGGACCACGACCCTTCCGGGTCTCCCATTGTGCGAGATGTTCACAGGGAAAGAGAGGAGCGCTGCAGAGTTTAAAGGCAACGATTGGTGCAGTGGCTTTCTTTAAAAAAGAAAGAAAAGTTTTAAGAGTTTAGAAAACTTTTTAAAACAAGAGCGTGGAAAAAATCAAAAACAAGAAACTGACAGGCTGCAGACAGACCCTAAAGTTCAAAACAAACAGGACCTGGAGAAAAGAGAAGAATTTGCTGCTGTGCTTTCTTTTTTTAAAAGAAAGAAGTTTTAAAAAATAAAAATAAAGCAATCACAATCGCTAGGGAGCCCATCAAAAGCACAAAGGTACAGCAAACTCACAACAAAGAAAGCCAGTAGCTGCAGACAGAGTGTAAAAAAAAAGTTACTGCACTCACAGTCTTATAGAGGTAACACAATTTAAAGCCATAACTACAGGAAAAGTAAACAGCCATGGACAGAAAACTAGAAGAAACCCCAGAGAGAAGACAACTCCACCAAAGGCTGCAAAAGACCCCAGAGAGAGGGCAACTTTGCTGAAAGCAACATAAGACCCCAGAGAGAGGGCAACTCCTCTGAGGGTAACAAGAGACCACAGAGAGAGGGCAACTCCCAATAAAGTGCCAAGGTCAACAAAAGACCCCAGAGAGAGGGCAACAAAAGACCCCAGAGAGAGGGCAACTTTGCTGAAAGCAACATAAGACCCCAGAGAGAGGGCAACTCCTCTGAGGGTAACAAGAGACCACAGAGAGAGGACAACTCCCAATAAAGTGCCAAGGTCAACAAAAGACCCCAGAGAGAGGGTGACAAAAGACCCCAGAGAGAGGAAGACAAAAGATCTCAGAGAGAAGGCAACAAAAGACCCCAGATCAAGGGCAACAAAATACTCCACAGTGAGGGTGATAGAAAACCCCAGAAAGAGGGAGCCAAAAGACCTCAGAGCGAGGGAGATAGATGGCAATTGAGTGAGCAGATTGCTGTGAATGAAGGAAAGCTACCTGAGGTAACTCAAAAGAAGCAAAATGTGCGAAAAGTAAATGAAGCTATTCTACAAGAAAATGTTCACATCAGAGCAGAACTGGAAGATTTGAAGGATAAGATTCAAACTGAGCTTACACCTTTGAAAATAAATGATAAGCTGAAGCCTTCACTGAACCAAGCTGTTCAAGATCTGAACAAACAAATTTCAGGGACAGCACACAGGTACCAGGAGAAAATAGTAACCCTCAGTTCCACAGTTAGCAAATCAAAGCAGGAATTGCAAAAACTCAACTAGATGTACAGCCAGGTAATCCAACAGTCAGGAGAGACACACAAAGAAATTGCAATTCTGAAAGACTCCTTGCAGAATTGATATGTCACTAGGGAAAGATGTGAGGAGCTACGGAGGATGTTGGAATTTTGCTTCAATAAAAGCTGCGTTGGAATTATTAGTAGCAATAAAATGTTGCATTGAAGCACAGAGTGAGGTGGCAAGAGTCAACAAGAAAATAAACGGTAAAAGGACAGTTGATTGTCCTTCAAGATCAAATGCAAAGGAATGTGTAACCACTCAGCAGCACAAAGAAATGAAAACTTTTTTAAGCAGCAGAGTGGAGGCACAGCAGAATAAACTCAAGGAGACTCTATTGAATTATAGGAAAGCTCAAATTGAAGCAAGTGAGCTTCGCAAAGAAAAGGAATATCCATTGAAAGGCTTTTACATGTTACAAGAATGCCTCAGGACAAAATTTATTCTTCTGGAAAATTACAGAGAGAAGCAAAATGAATGTAACGTAACTCTGAACAAACTGATAAACCAGTTGGCAGAGAAGACTCAGCAATGTTGTATATTCCAGGAGGAAGCCAAAAGCTACAAGAAACAGACTAAAGAGCTGAATAAGCTGTTGGAGAAAAGAGGAGGCATTGAAAAGAAAAGCTATTGAACTTTTCAAGCTGCAAACAGATAATGAAGCCATGGATTGCACAATTGCAGAACTGAAACAAATTAAAACTATACAGGAGACAGACCTGACTGACTGAAACCAAAATGAATGACAAGCACAAAGTTCTGTTGCAGACAGAGAAAGAAAAGACAGAAATAATATTGGAAAATGTAAATCCAACACTAAAGTGCAAGGAAATAGATGAAGAAAGAGCACTGGATGCCAAACAAATGTTTGGCTGAAATTTTGAAAAAGTGGAAATGAAGGTTCTATTTATGAAACATATACATCTAGCAAGAACGTGGCGGACACTATGGAAAACGAAAATTCGAGTCCACTCTATGAATGAACAGAGTGCACATTCCCTGTGGAAGGAACAGGACAAACCCACAGCGTCTGAAAAAGCAGACGAGTTGTTAATAAAGAGAAACGCAACTCGAAGGAGTGCAAAAAGTGAATCAAATGGAGATAGCCAACTACCAGGCACAGAGAGTACAGTTACCATTCCTCCAAACTTGACAGACCGAGGTGTAGAAGAATTGTCAAGCATCAATATCATCTGAATTTATAAAGTCTTGAGATGGAAGAGCAGGGATAGCAAGTAAAGATTGTATTACAAGTAGTTATACTGCGTTGGGAAGGAAAGTTTTCTTTGTAGAAGAAAGGAGAATGTTGTATGATGTGCCTAAATGCCATTGTAATATAAAAGTACACAGCAGAATTAGGATTAATGTGGGACTGGAGAATAGGACCTCCCATGGTATGATGTATAGAGTCACATGGTAGTAGACTGAGAGAACAGTCTAGAAAGAACACTCTGGAACCAGCCTGCAAGGAGGTAAGAGCACCATGTGTGACAATAACCTAGGGTCTCTAAATAGTAAAAGTTTAATAAAGGGTTCATATTTAAGTATGCAAGTCTCAAGGTCACATCACTGAGACATCTAAAGAACCCATTTTACAACAGGGAGGGCAGAAGTCTTGTTGTCTGGGAGGCCGAAAATTTTGCAAGGCACTCGGGCCTTTGTGTAAACAGGGGTTTCTACATGTTCAATAGTTTTTCTTTTTTTTTGTTATGCTCTGGACTCAGGCGTCACGTGGTAGGGGTGCTGAATCAAAGGCTGGGCTAGTGATGAACAGAATTTTCTGCCTGACTGATTCTTGAAAGGAATAGATCACAGTATTTGAATCCCTGGAACGTTACAAAGGTTGTGTCTCAACCTGCAGATTTTTAGCTGCTAGCATTGCTTTGTTGAAGCTTCTTCTGCAGGGATCCAGTGGAGAATTTAGCTTGAGCTTAACTTCTGCCTTTTTTCTGCTGCCAGGATCTTCTGTCTCTGGAGATTTTCAGGTGAGTTTTCTCAGCATCTTGAGTGAGGTTTTTTCAGAGCGCAAATTCAGTGCTGGTGTCCTTTTCTTGATTTCCCTCAGTCTTTTTATAGAGCACGTGGATTTTGATCTCCAGCTGCCACCATATTTTGTTGGATTGTCAGTACCCATGATGTATACTGCTTAGAGACCATTAAAGCAGTCTTGTAAAAATTACCAAGCAGTCTTTTTTAACATTACTGAGCTATACAAATGTTTATAATAGGGAGTAGAAGTATGAACACGACTCCATGGCATATCCTTAAGTGATGTTGCCTAGCTCTACACAGCTGATCTAAGCGCAAAGTCAGCTACCTTCTTACATCACTGGTGGGTGGTACTGTACTCAGTTCCAGGTGAACCCTTAGTATACTAGATCCCTCTACTACTGCCATCAAGACCCTAATCCATGGATGGAATCGTCCCAGATTTGTATTGTGCAGTAGCGGGTGGGTAAAACGACATTTTACCTGCCAGCCATAATGGCGGCTTTTCACACCGTATTGTCCTAAGCCTGCCACATTGATTATGCATTCCCGAGAGACATGCTGTTTGATGCTTCATCATGCCGGGCGCCAAACCTAAAGTGCACTCCTCACAGTGCTTCCAACCCACAGCTACTGCAAGGAAGACATGGTCCTGACAGGCAAAGACTGCAGACCCCAGCTTCAATGACATGTCTCTTGAGTGCCTTTTGGATGAAGTGGAGGTGTGCTGTGATGTCCTCTACACCCACTCTGGCTGCAGGATGGGCAGCAACCTCACTAATCTGGCTTTGGATGCAGTGACAGCAGTGGTCAGCACCAATGCCCTGAAAATGAGGACAGCCACCCAGTGACACAAGAACATGAATGATCTCCTCCGTTCCACCAGGGTAAGTCACTCTCCTCATCACTCTCAACTCACACACTCACAAACCCATCACACCTCCACGGAGCCCTCGCTCACTGCCGTTCTAGGGACATCACCATTCACTCTCTCAAACACACCTTCATTGTCCTCGTCCCACTCATGGGACCACTCACTAGCCACACATGCCAGGTATACTTATCATCTGGCCTGGCAGATCTCCCCTTCTCTAATCATGCAGGACAAGCTCGCACACAACAAGAAAGGGAGGTTGCAGACTGGTGGAGGAATACCTGAAATCAAGGTCCTCCCGGACTTTGAAATCAGAGCCATCCAGCTGGCCACAAGGATCTGGACCGGTCCTGTGCTGAGGGTGAGGTTGGCGCTGCTCTACCAAGTGAGGATCCAGCAGTGCAAGATCCATCAGAAAACCATGCTATGAATGATATGTCCTCTTTCACAGGCCACTGCTATGCACTAATTATCTCCCCTTGCTTTCACAGGCACATCTGCCAGACAGTTGATGGAGTCCACAACCAGGGGCCTTCAATCAAGCCCCAAAGGAACCTCTGAAGAGAAATCTGAAGGTACCCACTTTGAAGTCCGATCACAGCGCTCACCCACACCCTCCACCAACACAGAGACATACCTCAGTGGAACCTAGCTTTACAGTGGCCTTGGAATCACAATTTAGTGAGCACATCGCACTGTCTGATCCACAACAGGCAGCGGCAGGGACTCCCCAGGTCCCTGGCACTCAGAGGACTGCTGGAGGCCAGAAATGTTTTGAATCCAAGTCAGGTGACGAGCCTCTGGACTTGGTGATGTCACAGTTACTGGAGCTGCATAGGCAAGCTCGGGAACATCAGGAAGGGATGTCAGCTGCACTCCTCAGGTTGCAAGGCACGATGGAGGAATCTGTCTGCCTTCAGGCTGAGCTGATAGCATTGGCATTCCCACGCATCGAGGTCAACACTGGTTGGATGGCAGCCGCTATGGAGACCTTGGTCCAGGACATCGCTCCTGCACTGCTGCACTGGCTGAACTCCATCACTGATGCCATAGTTGGCCTCTAACAGTATGTAAGCGAAAGGGGCGAGGGGCAGCCTGATCTCACTCCAGCTTCTCCTTCTCCTCAATGAGTCAGCCAGGGGCCCTCGGGCACCAATAGGGAGGAGGATCAGCAGGTGTGCTTCCCGGGGCCATCCATCCAGGTGACTCTGGGAGTGTCCAGCCCATCTGAATCCCCTCTTCCTGTGACCTCAACAGCTCCAGTTCCTAAGGCCGAGGAGGGTGCCACTTCCACATGGCAGGACTGCAAAAGCAGGCCGGGGGCCTCTAGGTCTCAGCCCCCAAGAGGACGCCTGCCAAGATCATCACAGATAGGGCCTCAGCTGCTGTCTTCTCCATTGTCTTTTGGTCTGTAAGCCATGAGGCATACAGTTAGTCCACCAGGCTCCAAGATCCTCATGTACTCCTCCTGCAGGATGAGAGAGAGAGATGCGTGGGTTATCTTGGGTACACCATGAACCTCTCTTGGTTAAGTCTGAAGGCCCTTTAACACATGCTGGAAAGTGCTGGTCACCACTTGGATGGCCAGAGATTAGTGGGCTGAATGTCTGCTCGAACCACCACCCACCTCCACCCCACTCCACCCGACCGATTGGCAGCAGCTTTGCCCACTGGACTGCCTTCTGTGCTCTCAGCTCAGGCGCAGGCATTCTCCTAACCCACACTGCAAGGCTGCGCTGTTAGCTTGAACCGTAAGGGAGGCTGGTCCAAACCGGGATGCTGACATTGCATGGGGCTGTGAGTGCCTCCACCAGCGGCTGCTCTATGGCTAGCTTTAGCAAGAAGATTGTATAATGTACCCAGTCATCCAACTGTTCTGCAGTCCATTAAAATGCTCATTTGCAGTCTGTGCCCAAGGGGTGAAAAGCTTTGGAGCACTTGGCGGCACTTTGATGCCTCTGCATTGCTTGAGTGGGCAGAGAAGCTAGAGACAAAACTCCAAGCACGTCAATGTGGCTGCACCTGAACTGTCTCAGCTGCAGAGGAATGGTCACTTTATACAAGGTTTCCCTAATGTGTGGCCGCTTCCCTCGCCCCACACGTGTTTGTGCGCTACCTTCAACCGCAAGGCAGCATTTACTCCCCTCACAAGTCACCTCAACTGCAGGGCAGCCTTTGTCCCCAACCCCACTGACCCCAACCCCTCAGTTGCCTCAACCCTAGGGCAGCCTTTGCAACCACCCCACCCAACACACCTCAACCTTGAAGTCCAACAGGCGTGCCTCATGAACACTCTGCAACGTTACTGTGCACTCACCTATGAGTTCCCCTCAAATTGTAGCCCGCCAAGTGCACGCCTCTTATATGCTGTTCTGAAACACATTGGCGTGCAATCTCTCTGACGCGGGTGGACGATCCAGCGGGGTCGATGAGTGCAGCGGGCTAGCCTTATAATGATATGCAGATGTATTACATTGAGGTTCCAGACATCTGATGGTGGGAAACGCAGCCCACCATTGACAGGCTGAGTGGGTGATTGCAAACTGGTTTCACGACACCGTGAAACCAATTTTTGGCTTTCTCGCCATATTGTCTTGCCCATATTGTCTGCCGCTGAACATGCCTGACACCAGTGGGCACGGACAATTCCACCCCATGTCTATGTTATCTCTAGGCTTCTTTTACTGGCATCCTGAGTTTTATGCCCACATCACTGCAACACACCCAGATCTCTGTTGTTCATAGCCTAAACCATAATAATTCCCACAAACCTCTCATTGCTGTCCTCGATCACCTCTAGTGGTTCTTCAGGCCACTTGCATATTGACTTTAAAATCCTTATCTTCCTCTTTAAATTCTTCTATTTGTTAGTCTTCACTCTTCCTTTGCAACTTTCACCAGCCCTATATTCCACCACGTACCCTGAGTTTGTGAAATTGTTTAATGCTATATTTCCACCTTCTCCCTGTGCTCAAGCAAGCCCCCTTCATTCCTCACCCCCCACCACCCACCCATCATAATGGCATTAAGTAAAATAACCTTCAGGTACCACACTGTTACCCTTTCAGATTCCCTCCCTAAACCACTGCACCTTGATAACTCTCTGCCTACCTTCCCGAGTTTTTACAAAATCTACCTCTGTTCCGGCACCTTCAGGTACCTCTCTTGGTCTAGTGTCCTCAGATCCCCTTGGGATGGTTCGTTCAGTGAAAGGTGAGGTATGAGTACAAGCTGTAGCTGATGGCATTCTTAGCTTCATGAGCATTTTTATCACACCCATATCTGAATACTATGCAATTCCTGATGGTTGCTATAGCTTCCAGTGTACAGTGTTAGGCTTGTTTGGTGAACAGATGCCTTTGCTTTGTAAAATATTGAGTTCCACTCTTTCTATCTATTCTGGTGTGCTCTGTTCTAGAACATGCTCATCTTTTATTGTGTTAGATATTTTTCAGCATGGCTTTGCTGATTTGCTCTTATTTCACCTCTTGATTTTCCTCAGTTTTCCACACTGAAGGTTGGCATTCAGAAGTGGTAACCTTGTAAACAAGATTCTTCTTTTTTTATTCATTCATGGGGTATGGGCATTGCTGGCTAGGCCAACATTTATTGTCCATCCCTAAGTGCCCTTGAGAAGGTGGTGGTGAGCTGCCTTCTTGAACCGCTGCAGTCCCTGTGCTTTAGGTACACCCACAGTTCTGTTGGGGAGGAAGTTCCAGAATTTTGACCCAACAACAGTGAAGGAACAGTGATATATTTCCAAGTCAGGATGGTGAATGACTTGGAGGAGAACTTCCAGGTGGTGGTGTTCCCATCTCTCTGCTACCCTTGTCCTTCTAGATAGTACTGGTCATGGGTTTGGAAGGTGCTGTTTGAGGAGCCTTGGTGAGTTCCTGCAGTGCACCTTGTAGATGGGACACACTGCTGCTACTATGTGTCAGTGATGGAGGGAGTGAACATTTGTGGATGTGGTGCCAATCAAGCGGGCTGCTTTGTCCTGGACAGTGTCAAGTTTCTTGAGTGTTGTTGGAGCTGTGCTCATCCAGGCAAGTGGCATGTATTCCATCACACTCCTGACTCGTTTTTCTTTATTCTTTCATGGGATATAGGTATCACTGGCAAGGCCAGCATTTGTTGCCCATCTCTAATTGTCCTTGAGCTAGCCTTTCTAGGCCATTTCAGAGGACAGTTAAGAGTCAATGGTGTCTGGAGTCACATGTAGGCCAGACCAGGTAAGGATGGCAGATCTCCACCCTAAAGGACATTAGTGAACCAGAGGGTCTTTACCACAATCAATGATAGTTTCATGGTCCACATCACTGGGGCTAGATTTATATTTCAGACTTATTAACTGAATTCAAATTCCAGCAGCTGGCGTTGTGGGATTTGAGCCCATGTCCCCAAAGCATTAGCCTGGGTTTCTGGATTACTAGCCCAGCAACATTACCACTAAGCCAGCTTCTCCCCACAAGACTTGTGCTTGTTGAGGAGTCAGGAGATGAGTTATTCACTGCAGGATCCCTAGCCTCTGACTTGCTCTTGTAGTCACATTGCTTATATGGCTAGTCCAGTTCACTTTCTGGTCAATGGCACCCCTCATGTGTTGATAGTGGGAGATTCAGTGACGGTAATGTCATTGAAGACCAAGGGGCAATGGTTACATTCTCTCTTGTTGGAGACGGTCATTGCCTGGCCCTTGTGTGGTGCGAATGTTGCCACTTGTCAGCCCCAGCCTGGATATTGTCCAGGTTTTGCTGCATTTGGACATGAACTGCTTCAGTACCTGAGGAGTTGCAAATGGTGCTGAACATTGTGCAATCATCAGCGAACATCCCCGCTTCTGATGTTATGTTACAAGGAAGGTCATTGATAAATAAAATTGGCTGAAGACTGGCACCAGTGATGCTGGGGCCTTCAGAGGAGGCTGAGATGGATCATCCACTCAGCATTTCTAGCTGAAGATTGTAGCAAATGCTTCAGCCTTATGTTTTGCACTGATGTACTGGGCGCCCCCATCATTGTGGATGGGGATATTTGTGGAGCCTCCTCCTCCAGTGAGTTGTTTGATTGTATGCCACCATTCACAACTGGATGTGGCAAGGCTACAGAGCTTAGATCTGGTTCATTTGTTGTGGTATTGCTTAGCTCTGTCTATCTCTTGCTGCTATGCTGTTTGGCATGCGAGTAGTCCTGAGTTATAGCTTCATTACCTTATTTTTATCTTTGCCTGGTGCTGCTCTTGGTATGTCCTCCTGCACTCTTCATCGAATCAGGATTGATCCTAGTCCTGGTAGCATGGGGCATATGCTAGACCATGAGGTTACAGACTGTGTTTGAGTACAGCTGTTCTGCTGCTGATGGTCCACAGCACCTCATGGATGCTAGTTGCTAACTCTGTTTGAAATCTACCCCATTTAGCATGGTGGTAGTGCCACACAACATGATGGAGGGTATCCTCAATGTAAATATGGCACTCTGTCTCCACAAGGACTGTGCAGTGGTTATTCCTACCAATACTGTCGTGGAAAGATGCAGCTGCGACAGGTAGATCGGTGAGGATGAGGTCAAGTATGTTTTTCCGTCTTGCTGGTTCCCTCAACATCTGCTGCAGAGCCAGTCCAGCAGTTATGTCCTTTAGGACTTGGCCAGCTTGGTCAATAGTGATGCTACCAAGCCACTCTTGGTGATGGATATTGAAGTCCCCCACCAAGAACACATTCTGCACTCTTACCACTCTCAGCGTTTCCTCCAACTGGTGTTCAATATGGAGGAACACTGATTAGCTGATGGGGGGAGGAGGGAATGGTGGTGTTGGGTAGTGGTACTTGGTAATCAGCAGGAGGTTTCCTCCCCTATGCTTGACCTTATGCAGGAGGCTTCATGGGATCTGGAGTTGATGTTGAGGACTCCAAGGGCCACTCCCTCCCGACTGTATACTGTTGTGCCGCCACCTCTGCTGGGTCTGTCCTCCCTCTGGGACAGGGCATACCCAGAAATCTCGATGGTGGTGTCTGGGACATTGTCTGCAAGGTATGGTTCCGTGACTATAACTATGTCAGTCTGTTGCTTGACTAGACTGTGAGACAGGTCTCCCAATTTTGGCACAAGCCCCCAGATGTTAGTAAGGAGGACTTTGCAGGTTCGACAGGGCTGGGTTTGTCATTGTCAGTGTCTAAGTCGATGCTGGGTGGTCCATCCGGTTTTATTCTTTATAGACTTTCTGGTGGCAAGATACAACTCAATGGATTATTAGGCCATTTCAGCATTTCAGACAGCAGTCAACCACATTGCTATGGGGTCTTGAGTCACATGTGGGCCAGACAGGGTAAAGACAGCAGATTTCCTTCCCTTAAGGGCATTAGTGAACCAGATGGGTTTTTACAACAATGATTTCATGGTCATCATTATATTTTTAATTCCAGATTTTTATTGGATTCAAATTCCAGTGGTGGGATTCCAACACGTTTCCCAGAGCATTACCCTGGATTACTAGTCCAGTGAGGATACCACTACATCACCACCTTCCTGCTGATGAAGCAGGTACAGTAGTACAGTGCTCATCTTTCAGGAATGGCAATCCAGAGACCTGAATTGATAATCCTGTAGAACGTGAGTTCAATTCCCACAATGTGAGTTTAAAAATATGAGGAAGAAAGGAATAGGTGGTTAAGCAGATAGAGCTAGATAAATAAGGATGGGAGGAGACTCAAGCATAGCATAAATGCCAGCATGGTCTGGCTGGGTTGAATGGCCTGTGTCTGTACCACATATTCTATGTAACAGTACAGATATGAGCGCAAAGTCTATACTATGTTACTGCACAGCTGAGAGTAAATGCTGAGTTGTTCAAATTCCAAAGGGAAACTCGAAACAACTGCCACAACTTGTTTAACAATTTGTATAAAGTTCAAGATGCGTCTCTTGAATTCAGTTGTAATAAGACCACCAAGTCTTATAAGTTTTTATAAAACTAGATTAATATTTATTAATAAGAGAAATAATTTTAAACACATTCATAGATCAACAAATTTCTACTATGGTAAAGTTTCAATCCCTTACTTAACCTGACTCCTTGTTACACTTTCGTTAAGGCAACAGTAGGACACATACCTTTAAAAGACCCAGGCAAAGAAACATGATACCCTGAACCAGCTGAATTCAAAGTGATAAAAACAAAGAAAACTGCGGATGCTGAAAATCCAAAACAAAAACAGAATTACCTGGAAAAACTCAGCAGGTCTGGCAACATCGGCGGAGAAGAAAAGAGTTGACGTTTCGAGTCCTCATGACCCTTCGACAGAACGAATTCAAAGTGAGTTTTCTTAACTTCAGTCCTTTGAAAACAGCAGCTTGAGCCATAGATGCTGAAGGTTCTTTACACTTGTTAGATCTTAAAAATGCCTACCCTTACACACAGCCTTCACTCCTTTATACATATTTTTCCCTTTCATTGCAAATTTCCATTGTTTCACTCTGTATTTGGACTTTATCCTTCTGATAATAAAAATCTCTCATAGCACTAAGTTTTACCAGTAATCCTTGGGAAAATAAACACACTGGGCAGAATTTTACGGCCCCGTTTTGGTGGGGATGGGGCTGTAAAATGCGGTGAGACATTCTAAACTTCACTGGCTTCAGCGGGAATCTAAAATCCCGCTGCCATAAAATTCTGCCCACTGTTTCTAAACTTCACCTGGCTAGGTGACATATTTCACCTCCTCTTTTGAAAACAATCTAATCTGGTTTATTTAAAATGCAAATGTTCCCTTTACCTCTATGTTTGCCTACTTAACATTTCAACCCTAGATTCTCTTCAAAAACATCAAAGCCTTCAGACCAGCTGCCTTTAATCCAATTAAATCTCTCACACACACAGAGACAAATATAGACGCCGATACCACTATTTTGCAATAAATTCCAATAACATGATGAAAATTATTATATCTTCCTGACATCTGACACTCCAGTGCACTACTGAGGGTACACTGCACAGTTGGAGGTATTGTCTTTCAGATAAGCTGAAGCCCTGTCTGTCCTCTGTAAAACATCCTGTGATAACTATTTTGAAAAGAGCAGGGGATTTCTTCTGGTATCCTGGTCAATATTTTTCTCTTGACCATCACTACAAACAGATGATCTGCCTAGTTATTATAATGTTTTTTGTGAGCGCTTCCTGTGCGCAAGTTGGCTGCTGCATTTCCCATATCATAACAGTGGTATGAGACTTAATTAAGAGACTTAATTGGATTAAATTACTTTAATAGTAATTTACTGTCTGAGATTGTGGAGGACACTATTTAAAAGCCAGTTCCTTTATTATTTTCAGTGAAACCACTACAGAAATTTCACTCAATGAGCAGGATGCAGAGGTTCAATGTGGCAAAAATGATTCTGATGCTGGAAAATTGAAAATTTTGAATATCAGACACATTTTCCTCAGTGCCAGGTTCCTGGTAAGAGGCTTTAAACTATCGACCTGAAACACTGGAACAAACCTTCCCAGTTTTTCCAATGGATATGAAATGAGCAGTAAGCAGAACTGCCAACATTCGTGAAACAATTTCTTCCTTAGGAACAAAGGAACAGGAGCAGGCCATTCAGCCCCTCGAGCCTGTTCACCTCAATTAGATTATGGCTTATGTGTACATTGACTCCCATCTTGATTCTGTATTCCAAAATACCCTTGCAGATAGTCTCAATATCTCCTTTTATCCTCCCTCCAATTTCACCTAAAGTCTTTTTGAATATCATTTCATTTTGGATGCTAGCTTTCTCTTATTCTTTCAGCTACTCAACTCCTCTGGCTTCTTTACATAGTTATCAATAGTTTACATCCTATTCGTGTTGATTAAAGGTTTATAATAACCGACACATCATAGCTGGTTTAATCCGGAACTGGTACATTAAGTTTGCAAAGCTTTGAGTTTTAAAAAAATGTGGCGCCAACTCTGAGCTGTGGGAACAACATAAGCACAATTTTTTAAATAACCTGATTCGAAAGTCAATATTATTTAAATGTGCCCTACTTTTCCCTGAAAACCTGAGGCTTACTGGTGATTGAAAAAAAAATGCCTCCCACTTAACCTTCCCATCTTTTGTCAGTGACTATGAACAATAATATCAAAATTCCCTGACCTTATATACTTCTCACATGGGTTAGTCTCGAGCTTGATGTTCCTCTTTGTATCACCCCCAAATTGGATGAGAAATTGGCAGAAATAAAGTAAGATTTGCATTTATATAGCACCTTTCATAAGCCCAGGATGTCCTAAAGTGCATTTTCTGCCAATGAAGTACTTTTTTGAAGGTTATCACTGTTGTAATGTAGGAAATGTGTCAGCCAATCTCCACACAGTAAGCACCCACAATGTAATAATGATCATATAATCTAATTTCAGATCTTAGTTGAAGGATTAATATTGACCAGGAGACCAGGGACAACTCCCCTGATCTTCTTGGAAATAGTGCCATGGAATCTTTTACTTCCACATGAGAGGACAGGCAGGGGCCTTGGTTTAACATCTCATCCAAAGGATGTTACCGTCAATATCACAGCATTCTCTCAGCACACAGGAATTGTCAGCCTAGATTGTGTGCTCAAGTCAGAAAATGAGGCCTGATACCACCTCCTTAGCCTTAAGCCTAATCTCAACCTGATTGCCACCTCCACTCTTACCCCATCCCCACCAGCATATGTAAATGTTGTTTCCCTCCCTAACCATCTACATTTCATAAGCCAGGCCTGGCCACTGGAGTCTACTAATCTGCTAGGAAAAAGCACCCTGCAACCTTCCTTTCAAATTCTTAACGGTTGGAACATTAACAATCTCAGGAACCCAGATAAAGGAATATACGCCCTTCCTCAAAGCCAAAGTTGAGAAGTGGGAGTCATGTGACAAGACCCCCCCCCCCCCCCCCACCACCCCCCCCCCCCCCCCACCTCCCAACCTCCCACCTGGGAGAGCCAGTTATACTGTCTAAATGTACTGCAAATCAGCCTGCCATCTTCCATCTACCAAGCAGCGATGCAGAAAAGGGGCCCTGTCCAGGTTTGAATGCCTGGCCCCGTCTACACTGTTTGCACTGGAATTTCTGAGCTTCTATACAGTTTCCTACAAGACTAATTCACCTCTGTGTGCTTATCTCATCGTGGAAGTCATCTCTACTGGAAAAGTGAATTATCTAGCATCAGACTTGGGACATTGTAAATAATTCTGGCTGCCAAATATAAAAAGGATTTGGAGGCACTGGAGAAAGGTCAAAAAAAGATTCACTTGTAGGATGCCAGAACTGAGAGGTTATACCTATCAGGAAAAATTGAACCGGCTGGGGCTCTTTTCTGGCAATATGAAAAGTTGAATGGTGGCCTGACAATATTACAGCAATACTACTGAAGACTTAGGCTCCAGAACTTGCTGCGCCCCTAGCCAATGTGCTCCAGTACAGCTACAACAGTGGCATCTACCTGGCTATGTGGAAAATTGCCCAGCTATGTCCTGTACACAAAAGCAGGACAAATCCAACCCAGCCAGTTATCGCCCCATCAGTCTACTCTCCATCATCAGTAAAGTAATGGAAGGGGTCATCAATAGTGCTATCAAATGGCACTTGCTCAGCAATAATCTGCTCACTGACTCCCAGTTTGTGTTCTGTCAGGGCCACTCAGCTCCTGACCTCATTACAGCCTTGGTTCAAATGTGGACAAAAGAGTGAACTCCCAAGGTGAGGTGAGAGTGACTGCCCTTAACATCAAGGCAGCATTTGACTGAGTGTGGCATCAAGGAGCCCTAGCAAAATTGGAGTCAGTTGGAATCAGTGAGAAAATTCTCTGCTGGTGGGAGTCATAACTGGCACAAAAAAAGATGATTGTGGTTGTTGGCGGTAGTCATCTCAGCTCCAGGACATTACTGCAGAAGTTTCTCAGGGCAGTGTCCTAGGCCCAACCATCTTCAGCTGCTTCATCAAAGACCTTCCTTCCATCATAAGGTCAGAAGTGGGGATGTTTACTGACAATTGCACAATATTCAGCATCATTCACACTTCAGATACTGAAGCAGTCTATATCCAACCGCAGCAAGACCCGGACAATATCCAGGCTTGGGCTGACAAGTGGAAAATAGCATTCACACCACACAAGTGCCAGACAATGACCATCTCCAACAAGAGAGAATCCAACCATCACTCCTTGATGTTCAATGGCATTATCATCACTGAATCCCCCACTGTCAACATCCTGGAAGTTACCATTGACCAGAAACTGAACTGGACTAGCCATTTAAGTACTGTGGCTATAAGAGCAGACCAGAGTCTAGGAATCATGGGATGAGTAACCTACCTCCTGACTCTCCAAAGCTTGTCCACTGTCTATAAGACACAAGCCTGGAGTGTGATGGAATACTCCTACTAGCCTGGATGAGTGCAGCTCAAACAACTCTCAAGAAGCTTGACATCAACCAGCAGAAAGCAGCCAGTTTGATTGGCACCACATCCACAAACATTCACTCCCTCCACCGCCGACTCACAATAGCAGCAGTGTGTACCATCTACAAGACGCACTGCAGGAATTTACTAAAGCTCTACTGGGATCACCCAACTTAACATCCGCAACATTTCACCATCTACTCTTCACGGACAAGCCAAAGACTGATTCGTATACCTTTTAACTTTGGTTTTGTACTCACTTTTCATTTTTGATCTGTATTTACGTGTGTTGTCTTTTTTTTTCTTGCATTTTAGTAACTAATAAACTCACTCTTTGAGCCTGGTTAAATTGGCTCCCTTTAAAACATAAATACATTTGGACTTGGAAAAGGTATCCACAATGGAAAGGGTCCTTTTTAAATGAACCTTGTTGCGACCAACCAAGGGAGTTGAATAAAGAAGGGGAGCCAATTCATCCTCCTTCACCTGGAAGCATAACAATTTGGGGTATCTCATCTGGGATCATAACAAATTGGGGAACTGGTCATAACACCCCCGTGGTGGTTTGAAAGGAATATAACTTTCACAGCCATAGGCGAATGGTAATAGTGCAAGTTGTCATTGGAGCATTGGAGCAGGAGAAGGCCAATCAACCCAAGCTCGTTCTACCACTCAATTAGATCATGGCTGATCCGTAACTTAACCCGATTGACCTGCCTTGATTCTATTACACTTAAAACCTTGTTTAAAAAAAAATCAATCCCAACAGTGAAATTTTTAATTGACTCCCCCCCACCTGCCCAGCCTCAACAGATTTTGGGGGGGTGGAGGGAAGGTGTTATGGAGGACGAGGGGAAAGAGTTCTAAATTTCCACTACTATTTGAGTGAAGAAGTGCTTCCTGACATCACGCCTAAATGGGCCTGGCTCTGGTTCTTTAAGGTTCTGTCTCCCTGTTCTGGACTCTCTCACCAGAGGAAATAGTTTCTCTCTATTAACCATATCAAATCCTTTAATCATTGAAAAAACACCCTAATTAGATCACTCCATAATTTTCTATGTTCAATGGAATGCAAATCGTGTCTATTCAACAAGTCTCATTTTTTAAAACTTTTAATCCCAATGGAACAAGTCATGGGACTGATGCATCATATCCTGTTGATGTGGGTAGTGATTGACAGTAGCTTAAGATACGTTACCTTAAAGGTATATGCACATCATATCACAGCAATGCATCTGGATCTGGCCCAAGAAGATGGCATAAGTTGGCAACCAACCTTCCTTCTGAAATATGGGCTGCAACAGCAGGTCTTCTCCGACATGCCCTGTTGATTGTGTCTCAGTTTGTAGAGACAGCTCATAGAGTAAGTCAGGTGTGTGTATAACGTCCCAAGTGTATCTGCACCTGTTTTCCTTGACTCATGAACTCCTCGTTCTCATCTAAATGTGTCCACAACACTGGGATTCCTGTGTTCGTAACCGAATGGGTGTTTGCTTGCTGACAGTAAGACTGCTGTGTGAAAAACAGGTACAGAAAACTGTGTTGGAAGGAAACTGACATCAAATCAAATAGAATTATACAGGTTATGTGGCATAAGAACTGGCCATTCGGCCCATCCCGTCCATGCTGGTACTTATGCTGCACTCAAGCATCCTCCTATCTTTCCTCATTTAAATTCATCATTGTAGCCCTCTGTTCCCTTCTCCCTCATTTGCCTGTCCAGCTTCTCCTTAAATACATCTATACTATTCACCTCAATCACACCCTGTGATAATGGCCTGAATGTTGCGTCCATCGGGCATGTGTGATCGGTGGGCCCGCAAGCGGACGTGAAATGTGCTTCTGTCTGCGATTGGCCACCGATTGCAATCTTATGCTGGCTGGCCAATTAACTGCCAGCCAGTGTGAAGTGCTCCTGGAGGAAGGCTCAGCACTGCCGGTGGGGGTGGAAAGAGGGCCGACGCTGATATCACCACGGGCGAGGGTGAGCGCTTCCACTGAGTTCCCTAAAGGCAGACAGAGGGAGCTGCAGACCTCCAAATAAAAAAAGAAAACCCAAAAATGCTGCAAAACATGTCCATGCAGCACAATCAAGCACCAGAAAGCAGATCTCACAAAAAAAAAGCCCCCAGGTATTTATTTTAGATTTTAAATCCTAACAGAGTTTTCATCCTTCCCTTGGATGAGGTTTCATCAAAAATGTAAAGGCCACCCGGCTGATTGGCCTGTACGCCAACCATAAGGTTGGACAGACCATGAAAAATCACCTACAATTGGCCCATTAATGGGCTTATTTGTCCTCTTAAATGTCGGCGAGCATTCTTCCGACTTCTGCGCGTGCTGGCCGAGTGAAATATCGCGTGAGTGCGCGATGATGTTGGGACACGCGCCTGATGTCATCTTGCGCGATTTCACACCCCTTCGGGTCGCCCACAGGACATTTAAACTCTGGCCAGTGAGTTCCACATTCTCACCATTCTCTGGGTAAAGAAGTTTCTTCTAAATTCCCTTTTAAATTTCTTGATGACCATCTAATATTGACAGCCTTTAGCTATGCTGTTTCCAACAAGAGGAAACATCCTCTCTGTATCCACTGTTAAAAAAAAATCATAATTTTAAAGACTAGGTCGTTCCTCAGATTTTCTTTTCCAAGAGAATAGAGACCCAGTTTTTCAGTCCTTTCCTGATGAGGACAACCATACATTTCTAATATAGCTCTTGTAAATTTCTTGCATCCTTTCCTGTGCCTATATTCTTTTTATGATATGGTGACCAGAACTGGACGCAGTACTCTTAATTGTAGCCCAACCAAGAGTTAGCATAACATGTTTAGCATACTTTTCAATTTTATTCCCCTACGAATAAAACCTAGTGCTTGGTTTGCTTTTCTTATGGCTTTGTTAACCTGTGGCTCAGCTTTTAGTGATTAGTATATTTGTGCTCCCAGGTCCCTTTGTTCCTCTATTCCATCTAGACTCACACCTTCCAAGTAATAAATGACCCCGCTATTCTTCCTACCAAATTGTACTACCTCACATTTAATCTCACATTTATGTGTTGAGCTTCATTTGTTAATTATTTGCCCATTCTACAAGTTTATAATGTCCTCCTGTAATTTGTAATTTCTCTTCGCTATTGAGAAGGACTGTAACAAATTACAGGAGGACATTCCCCCAATTTGTTGTTATTCCCAAATTTAGAAACTATATTTTTGATTCCAGAGTCCAAACCGTTAATGTAAATTGTGAACAGCAGCGGTCCCAGCACTGATCCTTGTGGAATATCACTTCCTACCTTCTGCCACTCTGATTAACTAGACCTTACTCCCATTCTGCTCTCTGTCTTGAAACCAGCTAGCAATCCATTCTGCCACTTGTGCCCTAACTCCATGTTCTCTTGTTAGCAGTAAGAATGACTGCAATAAGGTAAAGGCAGAGAAAGTGAACGAATGGATGAAGAAGGTTGTCCAGATTTTCAAGATACCATCAAAAAGCTTGTTCTCAAAGGCTACAGGATCAAATCTGCAATGAAGCCATTTCAACTAGCATTCAACATTAGAGCACAGACCTTTCCAAACCAAAGTTGTCCTGACTCTTATTATAATTTATTTACATAAATTTACATTTAATAAAGAGCTGTTCTCATTTGTTCTTCACGCTTCCTTAAGAAATTTAATTTTAAGCAGGGTGGATTGTGCATAGGGATTCGGATACCAGGCACTCTGAGGTACAATTCCATCAAGTGAGACTTCAAGCTGCCTCACAAAATCAACTACATAATCACAGAATCACAGTGCAGAAGAGGCCCTTCGGCCCATCGAGTCTGCACCGTCGCGTGAGAAACATCTGACCTACCTACCTAATCCCATTTACCAGCACTTGGCCCATAGCCTTGAATGTTATGATGTGCTAAGTGCTCATCCAGGTACTTTTTAAAGGATGTGAGGCAACCCGCCTCCACCCGCCTCCCAGGCAGCGCATTCCAAACCATCACCACTCTCTGGGTAAAATTTTTTTCCTCTCATCCCCCCTAAACCTCCTGCCCCTCACCTTGAACTTATGCCCCCTTGTGACTGACCCTTCAACTAAAGGGAACAGCTGCTCCCTATCCACCCTGTCCATGCCCCTCATAATCTTGTACACCTCGATCAGGTCGCCCCTCAGTCTTCTCTGCCCCAGTGAAAACAAGCCAAGTCTATCCAACCTCTCTTCATAACTTAAATTTTCATCCCAGGCAACATCCTGGTGAATCTCCTTTGCACCCCCTCCAGTGCAATCACATCTTTCCTATAATGTGGCGACCAAAACTGCACACAGTACTCTAGCTGTGGCCTCACCAAGATTCTGTACAATTCTGTATAATTTGGCACATTAACATGGCGAGGATAGCGTGATGCAATCCAAGGATGGCAGCCCTCCAGGTGTGTCCTGGAGTCCCCAGGAATTGGGGACTAACTTCCAGGACACTGATGTGAATAAACTCAGGAGAAAAATCATAAGGGGTATTAAAAGTCCATGCCTTCTTTTTTGCCCATTTCTTCAATTTCCCTCCTTTATTGGTTATAAAAATATTGAAGACGAGGAACAGATGAGGATGATGAGGCTATTTTGACTGGCAATCAAGAATCATCCAATTCTATTTTGATTGGCACAGACAGGCATTTTGTGGATGGGGATGTTGAGCTACCAATGGCAGCATGCAGGGGAAGGGCAGTTAAAGGAAGGAGGCCACATAGAATCAAAGAATGGTTACAGCACAGAAGGAGGCCAGTTGGCTTGTTGTAGCCATGCTGGCTCTCTGCAACTCAGCTAGTCCCACTCTCCACTTCTTCCCAATATAGCTCTGCAAATATTTTCTTTTTAGGTAATTATCTAATTCTCTTTTGAAGGCCTCAATTGAATCTATCACTACTATAATCTCAGGCAGAGCATTCCTGATCATAACCACTCTCGGCCTGATAAAAACTTTCCTCATGTCACTGATACTTCTTTTCCCAATCATCTTAAATCAGTACTCTCTGGTTCACAATCCTTCCACTAATGGGAACAGATTCTCTCTATCTACTCTGTCCAAATGCCTCATGATTTTGAGCACCTCTGTCAAATCTCCTCCCAACCTTTTCTTTTCCAAGCAGAACATTCCCAGCTCACCCCTGGAATCATTTTCATGAACCTTTTCTTCACCCTTTCTAACGCCTTCGAATCCTTCCTAAAATGTGGTACCCAGATATGCCCGCAATACTCCAGCTGAAGCTGAATCAGCATGTTATACAGGTTTATCATAATCTTCTTGCTTTTGTGCTCTATGCCCCTATTTATAAAGTCCAGGATTCTGTATGCTTTATCAGCCCCTTTCTTAACCCTTAATGCAAGAAGGTATGCTTACTTTAGACTTCTTTGATGAATCAAAGAACATTAAATTCAAAATCAGCAAACCTCGAAACTCGGCTGGGCATGACGAACAAAGATGCCACAGTGTTCCATAGATGAAAAATAGACTTGCAACAAAAGCAGTTAGTTGCATGTTGATTAACACCCATAACAAAGAAGCAGATAAATGTTCAAAATGGGAGTGAAGAATAGATGGACCAGGGTAGACACAGACAACCAATGTTAAATGCCTGTTGTCTCAATTAGCCAATAATGCATGGAAGGAGAGAACCAGAAAGGGAGGGAGGCAGAGGATTGGTAGGGTAAATTAGGGAGTGGGATCCAGAGGATTGGTGTGGCAATATCACACCATATGCTGAATGCAATAGCCTAGACTTTGGTGCATCCAAAGGTGAGTAGCATGTGAAATAATTTGGGCTGTAAAATATGTATTAATGTTTTGGAGCTTTACCCTGGGCAGGGGAGCAGAAATTTTACAAAGCTTTACCCTTCTGTGTGGGGAACGGGTGGGGATGGGGGGGGGGGGGGGTGTCATTTCCTCCCTCAGAGGATTAAGAGCAGTGGATTGAATTCATGACAGGGAAGACTATAACTGGCACTATATAAACCAAGGGTAGAATTTTATGCTGATCGGGCGAGTGCGTGCCCGACCTGATTGTGTGTGAAATCGCATGAGATGACGTCAGGCGATATTTCAGTCGGCAGGCCTGCACAAAAGTGGGAAGCGTGCCCGCCGACAATTAAGAGCACAATTAAGCCCATTAATAGGGCAATTGACTCCGATTTTACATGGTCCGTCCAACCTTCTGGTTGGCAGACGGGCGAATCAGCCAGGGGGCCTTTACATTCATGAAACCTTATCCAAGGGCGGGATGAGGTTTCTGTTATGAAATAAAATAAGGGTAAAAATCTGTGGGTAGCACTTTTACCATTTATATTTTCAGGCGCCTGATTCTGATGCTTGGACATTTTTTCCGGCTTTTTGAAACTTTATTTGATGGTTTTCGGGTCTGCAGCTCCCTGAGACAGCCCTCTGCCTTCAGGGAGCTTCCTCTCAGCGCTCTCCCGCCATTAATTGGACAGCCAGCACGAAATCGCGATCGGGGGTCTATCGCAGCCGGCAGTCTGTTACCGACCAATTTCCGGGCCTGCCGATCGCGACTGCTCGCCCGGCTAAAAATTCAGGACCCAGGGTAGAAATAAACCTGGGTCTGTGGTAAGACATCTCCTCATACCCCGCTTAAAAAAACTGTCAGTGGCCTCGGTCCATGTTACATGCCTGTTGTCTCAATTAGCCAAATATGCATGGAAGGAGAGTACCAGAAAGGGAAGGATGCAGAGGATTGGGAGGGTAGATTAGGGAGTGGGATCCAGAGGATTGGCGTGGCAATATCACGCCACTGGCTGAAAACCAGGAGTGAGGTAAATATGTCAGGCTGCCTTCAGTGCCTTGCTTCGACCAAGACAAGCTCCCAGGCTGGCACTGCAACTTTGTACAATCTGCTTTCACTATATGGGAGATTAACTTTCCATTTTCTCTTGCAGATACAAAATGAGCAGTAAGCAGAATTGCCAATCCTCAAAGCTGTAAGCAAATAATCCCCGCACTTCCTTGGTTAACAGGCTGGATTTTATCATTGTGGCAGTGACCTGCTGGAAAGCACTTGCCTTAGCTGTTTGAGGGATCCCACGGCTGAACTTTTAGTGGGTCGGGCAACTAATTCATTGCTGTCGAGGGTGCCATCCTTGTAAAGGGTGCCTGCCTGCCCCCAGGAGTTGCCAGCCAATCAGAGAGCTGACACAGCTTAGCAGACTCAGCAGCACCTTGTGAGTGGTGGTCACTGCTGGGACTCTGCCTGGGAGATGAGAATGCCGTGGAAGCACAATGACCTCCCAACCAGGTACGAGGGGACTAGGGGTGCCAGGGACAGCCAGGCAGGTTCCTGCAAGCAATGCTAAGCTGGTTGGTAAGGGTAGAAGTGGGGTTGCTGCAGGGACAGCCATTATAGGTGTGGCCCCTCCATTGGCCATAGTATGCCTGATTTTGGAGGAACCCGCAGGGGGGCTACCAGGATTACCTGCTGGTTTCCCTACATGGCGAAGGACCCAGCCACCACTGGTAACATGCCAGAGGTGGCAGAAAGAGGCCCTTACTTGACCACTTAAGTGGCTCAGTTGGCTTTGGGGCAGAAAAACTGCCCTCCACCTTCCTGTCCCTGGTACAATGACATGACTGGCAAGTAAAAGACTGGCACTGCACCCTACTCTTCCCTCATCATTTTATAGCCCACCCCCGTCACCACTTCCCAGCCTATACCTCGAGGGCTGGTAAAATGCAGTGCAGTATTTCCCCATTCCTCCCTCATTTGTTATGAAGTCTTTTTGAATGTATTTTAAGTTTGGATGCTGACTTTCTCCTCCCTGTACTGCTGGAATGTTTTTAACAGCTGGCATATCAAAGATGCAGCAAGCACCTACGTTGAACTTGGTGTTGCTGTGTTGCCAGTCCATCTGCATTGTAGAATTTCCTTTGTGTTAATTTGATTGTGGGGGTGGAGGGGAGAGGGCTGATTGGCTGGGTATTTTGCACTGAGGGCGATTGTCCCAGCTTCCTGGAAGCGATTGCAGTGACCCAGTAGGATGGGACAACCTAATCTTTCAATTATCAGTTTAAAGGAAAAAAAATTGTATTTATACAGCATCTTTCATCAAATCTGGACTTTTCAAAGTGTTTTAAGTCAATGAAGTACGTTTTGATGTGTAGGCACTGTTGTTATAAGAGAAACACGGCAGCCAATTTTCACATAGCAAGTCCCAAAACCAGCATTGTGATAATGACCAGGTCATCTGTTTTACTGATGTTGGTTGAGGGATTAACATTGCCCAAGACATCATTGAATAGAGAATGGTTACAGCACAGAAGGAGGCTATTTGGCCAGTCGAGTTTGTGCTGGCTGTCTGCAAGAGCAATTTAGCTAGTTTCACCCCACTGCTCTTTCCCTCAGCCCTGCAATTATTTTCTCTTCAGCTGCTTATCCATTTTCCTTTTGAAAGCTACGATTGAATCTGCCTCCATCACTTTCTCAAGCAGTTCATCCCGAACCACACGTTGGGTAAAAAAATCTTCCTCATGTTGCCTTTGACATCGGAGATAATTACCTGCTCTACTTAGAATAGTACAATAAATATTTACAACCACCTGAGAAGAGCCTCAAATTTATGACTCATTCAAAAGACAGTACCTCCAGCAGTACAGCACTCCCTCAGTACTTCACTGGAGTGTCAGCCTAGAACATTGGCTGAACTCTCTGAAATGGGACTTGAACCTGCAACCTTCTGCCTGAGGCAAGAGCAGTACCATAGAGCCACGACTGACACTGTTTTTGGCACTCATCAACTGGATATGAGTTCATATTTCATTAATTGTGTAATTATTATTTAAAATATTGAAGTTATTTTTAGAAAGATAAAATACACAAACTTGTGCAATGCAATGTTTATTAAAATATATTAGTCATTGATCTTGTCAATGCATTCCAATTAGATTTTCATAAGCTGAGACTATCATTAATTATGCTTGACAATATGTTCCAGACTGCCTCTTTTCCAATAAACTTGTGATATAGGTTTAGAATATTAACTGATTTATATTCCATTTACTTCAGAGTGGAGTACTTTTATTTTTTTTTACATCAGCAGTGAATAGGTCGATCTTTAGAAATCCAGCTACAAAAATTCCACAAGCTTGTTGCCTCCACCACTTCAATCGAAACGGAGTATGAATCCTAGCCATGCTTGGAAAATTGCAGCTGACCTCCAAGTAAGTGAATGTCTGGGATCCTTTCCCCAGCCACATGCAGTTTTAGCCACTGTTAGTTTATCACAACACTGGATGTAAAGTTGAATTATTAGTCTCTGTGTTATTATCACCATTTTGCATTTTGCTGTTGCTTTAAAAATTGTGCAATTGCTCTTAAACAATTTAACTTTTTGCAGCAACCAGTTTGTGCTAAGATTTTCTCAAACATGACTTCTCAAATGTTATGTGCTTAAGTAGAGTCATCCTTGGACTTATACCTTAAATGGTTATCAGCTCAAACAGATCCTTATATAAATTGACACTCAGTTGGATTTTAGTATAACTGCGTGGAGTATTTGATACTCATCCCAGAGACCTGAGCTCAAAATCTAGGCTGACTCTCCTGTGCAGTGCTGAGGGAGTGCTGCACTTTCTGAAATGCCGTCTTTCAGGTGAGAGGTAAAACTGAACTCCCGTTTGCTCTTGTGGGAGGAGGTGAGAGATCCCTTGACACTATTTCAAGAAGAGCAGGAGAGTTCTCCCCAGGGTCCTGGCCAACATTTATCCTTCAAGCAACATCACAAAAACAGATTATCTAGCCATTGTCACATTGCTTTTTGTGGGACTTCGCTGTGCACAAATTAGCTGCCACATTTCCTACATTACAACAGTGACTACACTTCAAAAGTTTTTCATTGGCTGTGATGTGCTTTGTCCTGAGGTCATGAAAGGCGCTATATAAATGCAAATATTTCTTTTTTTCTGCCATCCAGTTAGGTAACGGCTGTTCTTATCAAAACTCTGTCAACCCCTATCATCACTCACGAATGACACCACCCCACCCCCCCATCCCACAGGAGTCAACATATCAACAGAAATCATTGAATGTTCCCATTGGTTGCATAAGCACCAAGCCTCCAATAGACATTAATGATTAAAGCTTAAGCCTGAAAAGATTCTAAATATTTTAAGAATGTTCACTTCCCAGCTCTCTTGATAAATGCTTCTGAAATCGTGAACTGCCCCACCTCTTTTTCATAGCAAGCGTCCTGATATAATCAGTATCAGTAGCTGCTGTTTAGGAGGAGTAAGACCAATGTATTACGATGTCATTGTGCACGACCATAAATGACATGATGGATGAGCATAATGGGAAGGCTCAATCATTTAGTAAGCTGTGAATAATCTAGCCCGTTAATAGAACTGAAGCTAACACTGAACAAGTTCCGCAACCTAATCTATATTTTGTGTCCTGGGCTACGGTGGGAAGAATATAACTTGGTAAATTTTTAGCAATTTAGCAATAAGTATATGCTGCAGTTCCCATCAATTATCTTGCATTAAGTCAAACATAACCAATATATGTGAAAGAAATTCTGGCAATACATCCATTCTGCTGCATGGTTACAATATTGTCAATTGTTCTTTCTATGGAAAGAAGTTATATGTGTGCAGTATATAAATTTGCAATTATATAGCTCCTTTTTTCAACCTCAGGATGTCCCAGAGCCTTTACAGCCAATGAAGTACTTTTGAAGTCTCTGTTGTAATGTAGGAAACTTTCCTGTGACACTGGTTGAGGATAGGACACAGGGGAGAACTTCCCATTCCTTTTTTTGAAAGAGTACAACGGGACCTTTGGGACACCCTGTGGTTGTGAAAGGCATCAGATAAATGCAAGCCTTTGTTTTGTTCTGCCATTCAATCAGATTATGGCTGATGCGTATCACAACCTTACCTACCAATTTGCGCTCCACCCCCTCCCCGCCACTCCAAACAAGGAAATAAGTGTATCAACAGAAAACCATCCACCTGGGAGGGCATACAGAAAACTCTAGGTGTTAAAGGACCTGCTCCTGTTTCCACGTTTCATGGATTTATAGGGTCATTTAATTAAATAATGAGGAAATTAATGATAATGGTTTATTCATCAGGTTGGATGCTTCTTACTGAGCAGAAGTACCAACAGTCTTCTTGCCCATGCCTAATTGCCCTTGAGAAGGTGGTCGTGAGCCGACTTCTTTAAATACTGCAGTCCATGTGGTGTAAACACACCCATAGGGCTGTTAGGAAGGGAATTCCAGGATTTTGACCCAGCGACGGTGAAGGAACGGTGATATAGTTCCAAGTCAGGGTGGTGTGTGGCTTTGAGGGGAACTTGTAGCTGGTCCCATGCATCTGCTGTTATTGTCCTCCTAGGTGGTAGAGGTCAAGGGTTTGGAAGGTGTCATTGAAGGAACCTTGGTGAGTTATGTCCAAACATTTGAACAAATGAACAAGGAGCAGAAGGAGGCTATTTGACCCCTTGAGCCTGTTCCGCCATTCAATGGCTGATCTGTTTGTGTTTTGAGGTCCACATTCCCATCTATTCCTGATAACCTTTGATTCCCTTGCCTAATAAGAATCTAGCTACCTCTGTTTTAAAAATGTTCAGTAACCCCGCCTCCACTGCCTCCTGAGACAGAGTTCCAAAGTCGCACAGCCCTCTGAGAGAAAAACTTTCTCCTCATCTCTGTCCTATAAGGGTGACCCCTAATTTTAAAACAGTGCCCCCTAGGTCTGGACTCACCCACAAGAGGAAACCTTCTTTCCAGGTCCATCTTATCAAGGCTGTTCAGGATCTTGTATACTTCAATCAAATCACCCCTCACTCTTCTAAGATCCAATGGAAACAAGCCCAGTCTGTCCAACATAATCTCACAAGACAACCCACTCATTCCAGGTATCAATCTAGTAAACCTCCTCTGAACTGCTTGGAACACAATTACATCCTTCCTTAAATAAGGAGACCAAAACTGCACACAATATTCAAGATGCGGTCTCACCAATACCCTGTATAACTGAAGCATAACGTCCTTACTTTTAAGTTCAATTCCTCTCATAGTAAAGGATAGCATTCCATTAGCCCCATTAATTTAATGCTGCAAAGTGGCTTTTTGTGACTCATGCACGAGAACACCCAGATCCTCTGCAACTCAGAATTCTCCCTGTTTAAGTAATACTCTAATTTTTTATTCTTCCTGCCAAAGTGATCAACTTCAAATTTTCCCACATTATATTCCATCTGCCAGATTTTTGCCCACTCACTCAACTTATCTCTATCCATCTGCAAACTTCTTAAGCCCTCTGCACAACCTACTTTCCTACCTATCTTTGTGTTGTCCGAAAATTTAGCTACCATGCCTTTGCTTCCCTCATCTAAGTCATTGATGTAAATTGTAAAAAGTTGAGGCCCCAGCACAGACCCATACGGGGACTCCACTCGTCACACCCTGCCAATCAGACAAAGACCCATTTATGTACACTCTCTGCTTTCTGCCACCCAACCAGTCTTCTTTCCATGCAAATATGTTACCCCCGACACCATGAGCTTTTATTTTCTGCAATAACCTTTGATGTGGCACCTTATCAAATGCCTTCTGGAAATCCAAGTACAGTACATCTACAGGCTCCCCTCTACCTGCGGTGCATGTTATTCCTTCAAATAACTCTAATAAATTGGATAAACATCATTTCCCTTTCATTAAACCTTGCTGACTCTTCCCGATTCCCTTGAGCTTTTCTAAGTGCCCAGATATAACCTCTTTAATGATCGACTCTAACATCTTCCCCATGACAGATGTCAAGTTAACTGGCCTATAGTTTCCTGTTTTCTGCCTCCCTCCCTTCTTGAATAGAGGGGTTATACTTGCTGCTTTCCAGTCTGATGAAACGCTTCCAGAATCTAGGGAATATTGAAAAATTAACACCAGCGCATCTACTACCTCAGTAACCACCTCTTTTAAGACTCTTGGATGAAATCCATTCGGACCTGGAGACTTGTCAGCACACAGCTCCATCAGTTCTTTCATTGCATCTTGTAGATGATAAACACTGCTGCCACTGTGTGTCGGTGGTGGAGGGAGTGAATGTTTAAGGGGTGTGTCCCTCGAGCAGGCTGCATATTTCTGGATGGTGTTGAGTTTGTTGAGCGCTTTTGGAACTGCACTCATCCAGGCAAGTGGAGAGTATTCCATCACATTCCTGACTTGAGACTTGGAGATGGTGGACAGGCTTTGGGGAGTCAGAAGGTGAGTTAATCGCTGCAGGATTCCCAGCCCCTGACCTACTCTTGTAGTCACAGTATTTATACGGCTATTCTAGTTAGGTTTCTGGTCAAAGGTAACCACGAGAATGTTGATAGTGGGGGATTCAGTGATAGTGATGCCATTGAGTGCCAATGGGAGATGGTTAGATTCTCCCTTGTCAGAGTTACGTGGCATGAATGTTACTTGCTACATATCAGCACAAGCCTGGATATTGCCCAGGTCTTGCTGCATTTGAACATTGATTGTTTCAGTATCTGAGGAGTTGCGAATGGTGTGGAACATTGTGTAATCATCAGCAAACATCCCCACTTCTGATCTTATGATGGAAGGAAGGTCACTGATGAAGCAACTGAAGATGACTAGGCCTAGGACACTATCCGGAGGAACTCCTGCAGTGATGTCCTGGGATTGGGATGATTGGTCTCCAACAACCACAACCATCTTCCTTTGTGCTAGATATGACTCCAACCAGCAGAGAGTTTCCCCCCTGATTCTCATTGACTCCAGTTTTGCTAGGGCTCCTTGATGCCACACTCAGTCAAATGTTGCCTTTATGCCAATGGCAGTCACTGTCACCTCACTTCTTGAGTTCAGCTCTTTTGTCCATGTTTGGACCACAGCTATAACCATAGACAGTGGAGATATATGGAGGTAATAGCTCAGACAAAGGAGATGACTTCCTCAGAGTAATATCTAAGAAGTCGTGGAGGACTGGAGGACATGTGCTACATGGTGTAACGTTCATGTGTGACTTTAACTGTTCTAATTTAAAAGCAATTTTACTATGTCATGAGCAGAAACAGAAAACCTGCGTCTAACCCATCTCACTGTCTAGTTGCATCCATGCTACCTTGAAATTTGAGTTTGTTTGAAAGTATTACCTCGATGAAAATCCTGCCCTCATTAATATCTCATTGCAGCTTGTGTGCAACTGAAACTCCCACCTCAATACACTTGTAGTGGTGGAGCATGGCCACAGGAAAATCAAAGCCTCAGGAAATTCAGGGTTACAGGACTACATGAAATTCAGGGCTATAGTAAATTCAGGGTCACAGGAAATTCAGGACCACAGGAGGTTCATTGTCATAGGAAGTTCAGAGTCACAGGAAGTTCAGGGCCACAGGAATTTCAGGGCTACAGATAATTCAGGGCCACAGGAAATTCAGGGCTACAGGAATTTCAGGGCAATAGAAAGTTCAGGGCCACAGGAAATTCAGGGCTACAGGAATTTCAGGGCTACAGGTAATTCAGGGCAATGCAAAGCTCAGGACTACAGAAAGTTCAGGGCCACAGGAAATTCAGGATGTAGCAATTATGGTTTTATGTAGTGTGTAATATATCTTTAAGAATAGTACTTAGGAAGGAAGGTCACATGATCTTTCATAACTAATAGGAGAGTAGTGTGGGCTACATCTGTAGTTAATAGTTAGTCGTATAGAGATGGGTTTGAAGTGAAAGGATACATGTAGTTGCTGCTGAGTATCTTTGTTAATAAACATAAAGTTCCACCTAAGAAATGTCTGCTGATCAAATCTATCAATACTACCAACTCAGCTACCTCTCACAACAAAACATGGGATTCAACAAATTGGTGAAGAGGGTAAAATGAGGATAAAATGAGAATAAAACAAAGATAAAATAAGGAAACAACAAGATTAAATAGAAGAAATCAACTTGAAACAAAACCAGCACTGTGACTAGCCAAGTAATTGTAAGTAGAAGCCCCATTCGAATCGATGAAGTAATTCCCTCTCAGAATGCCACAATTCAGAAGAATCGATCCTTTTGATCCAGCCACGGACATTTGGTCTCTTTATGTTGAACACCTGGTGTTCTTTTTCCAAGTGATCGAGATCACGAGGGAAGAGGAGGCGGATGAACCTGTTAAGTACATGTGGGAATTAAAGCCCATGGCTTAATTCGTCATTTGATGGCACCCAGTGCCCCAGACTCAAAAAATTTTGATGAATTGGTGGATCTCGTGAAGGATCATTATCAGCCAAGGTCCTCGGTAATGATGCAAACGTTCAAGTTTAATTTGAGAAATAGAGCCCCGGGTGAGATAGTTGCTTGTTATGTGGCAAGTTTGAAGCAGTTAATGGAACATTGTGAGTTTGGTACATCTCTAAACGACATGCTCAGGGATCTTTTAGTGTGCGGTGTGAATGAGGACACGATTCAGAAGAGATTATTGGCTGAAGTGAATTTGTAATTTAAGAAAGCACTAGAGGTTGCACTGGCCATGGAAAGCGCAGGAAGGGATTCGAAAGCCATATAGGGTGTGCAAAATGGCGCCATCCTCCACATCGGGCAGGAAGTCTCAGCCGAAAAGGGTGTGAAAATGCAAGACTCTGCCAAGAAGCAGCCCCAGCTGGAAAATGAAAAGGAATGACTTAGCAGCGAAAACAAAGAATAATTTCAGTAGAGCTGGAAACAAGCAGCCTTATAACAATTGGCAGTTTAAAAAAATTGAATGCTATTATTGTCACAGAAATGGACATATAATGAGACAGTGCAAGAAAAGATTCAAGCAGGCTTTTAAACAAAAGAAAAAAACCCAGTGAGATCTACAATGTAGAGGAGCCTGAAACAACAAATACAGATATTTACTCGTTTAACCTAAAGGTTGGAAAGGCAGAAACAATATTTGTAACAGTGAAAGTAGATGGCAAACCTGTTAGAATGGAAGTGGACACAAGAGCTTCCACTTTAGTAATTGGGGAACATACCTTCAGATATCTGAATAATGGGGAACATCAATTAAGTTTAGAACAAAAAACAACTGCCCCCTTGAAAACATACATGGGTGAAGACATTCATGTCAAAGGCATAACTGTCCATTACAGTAACCAATCAGCAAAGCTCCCAGTGTTGGTATGGAGAGGCAGAGCACCAAGCCTTCCAGGACAAAACTGGCTAAGGGAAATCGACCTTGAGTGGCCACTGAGATTCTGAAAGGAAGCTGAAAATGTTCCTGTTTTGGAAAAGAAGTGTGTATGAATTCAACAGCCTGTAAAAAAACACCAGCTGTCTTAAGCCAAAACATGGTAGAACAGCAAAAGGAACTCGAAGAGACCCTGTTTGATGATAGAGTTCGAGACGAGGTGAGCAACCTTCGAAAGAAAAAAGTAAACCTGTTGAAAGACCTTCACACACTGAAAGATTCCCCCAGGTCAAAGTTGGTACCTCTGGGAAAAGTACGAAGGGAAACAGAAAGAATTCAGCACTTCTCTGAACGAACTGAAGGATGAGTTGGCAGAGAAGACACAACAATGCTCAAATACACAACAAATACAAAGAAGAGATGGAAGGGCTAAAGAATCAACTACATGTAGTCAGAGAAACTTTGGAGACAGAAGTGGGAGAATTTTCAAAGAAGCAGAAAGACGATGACATTTTGGGAGACTCAGCCACTGAGCTCACTCAAGTCAAGTTTGCACATAAGAGTAGTCTGGCCAATATTGGAGTCAAAAAGAAGGACGAGATTAAAGTTAGCACCAGGAAGAAGAAGGCACGTAGAAAGAAGGCACAGAAACACAAATTAGACTTTGATCCTGGCAACATATGAGTACACTTTCCTACATAGGCCTGGAAGTCAAATCGCAAACGCTGATGCACTTAGTTGTATGAATTTTCAAGAAAATGATGAGGACATTCCAGTTCTTAAATTTCTTAAATTTCTGACTGGTGTGTGCTCAATAGATCAGAGACTGGACAAGTCGGGACCCAGTCCTATCTCAAGTACAAGAACAAGTACTTTGTGGTTGGTCACAGGAGCCTGTATCTGATGAAATGAAACCGTACTTCAACAGAAGACATGAAATAACCAGCCAGGATGGTATCTTGTGTGGGGAGCATGAGTGATAGTACCTCCAAAGGGAAGAAAACCACTATTAATTGAACTACACAGGACTCATCCCAGGAATATCCTGAATGAATAGCTCGCAGCTACTTATGGTGGCCTGGGATGGATGGTGAAATAGAGTTTAGTGAAAAATTGTGTGCAATGTCAGCAACTGCAGAAATTACCTTCAACAGCTCTGTTACACCCTTGGGAGTAGCCAGGAAGACTGTGGGTGTGGTCACACATTGACTATATGGGACCTTTCATGGGAACAATGTTTGTGCTCATTGTTGATGCCCACTTGAAATGGATGGACATACATGAGGTGAAGTCACCAACGTCTTCTGCTACAATTGAGAAGCAACGTGAAAGTTTTGCCATTAATAGACTACCAGAAGTGGTTGTATCTGATAACGGTGCGGCATTTATCAATGGTATCACTCATGTAAAAACTTCACCCTACCACCCTCCCTCCAATGATACTGGCTGAAAGACCAGTTCAAATATTCGATACAGGCATGAAAAAGCTAACTGGAGACTCCTCAGCAACCAAGCTAGCACACTTCCTTTTCCATTATAGGACTACCCCTCACACAACAACAGGTGTCACACCTGCGGAGTTATTGATGAAACGCCATCTCAGGATGAGATTGAACTTAATAATGCTGAATTTAGAGGGCAAGGTGGAAAGGAGTCAGGGAAGTCAGAAAACAAGACACAACTTGCATAGTAATGAGAGGAAAGTTACCGTGGGAGAGAGGGTATATGCAAAGAATTTTAGAGAAGGACTAAAGTGGTTACCTGGTGAAATAAGTGCAGTGACTGGACCTCTATCTTACCAAGTGGAGGTGGAAAGTTGAGTCATACAGAGGCATGTGGATCCATCTAAGGAAGAGAGAAACAAATCACCAAGAATTGATTCCACCAGTGCTCACGACTGGGTCAGCATTTTGTGTTGAGGATACTCAACCCAGTACAGACGTATCTGATGTTCCTGTAAAAGTTGAAGATAAGGAGCTGCAGGTGCCCACCCAAGTGCCTGATGTTCAGGCAACTCCAGAAAAGCAGGTTCCTGACAAAGCATCTGGAGTTGTAGAGCTGAGACGTTCTACACACCTAAGGAAATACCCAGAAAGACTGAACTTATAAATTCCTTACCCAGTGTAAATATTTTGTTGTCTCGAGAAAACTGTATTTGTAAATATAAATTGTACTTCCGATTAAAGGGGGAGCGATGCAGTAATTATGGTTTTATTTAGTGTGTAATATGCCTAGAAGATTAATGCTTGTGAAGGAAGATCGCATGATCTTAAGTAGCCAATAGGAGAGTAGCACGGGCTACCTCTGCAGTTAATGTTTAGCAGTGTAGAGATAGAGTTTGAAGTGAAAGGACACATATAGTTGCTGCTGAGTACCTTTGTTAATAAACATAAAGTTACACCTAAGAAGTGTCTGCTGATCCAATCTATCAATAGAACCAACTAGGCCACCACTCACAACATAGAAGCTACAGAAATTTCAGGGCTGCAGGTAATTAAGGGACACAGGAAGTTCAGGGCTACAGGATATTCAGGTCTACAGGGATTTGAGGGCTACAGGAAATTTGGGCTGCAGGTAGTTCAGGGCCAACAGGAAGTTCAGGGCTAAAGGAAATTCAGGGCCATGCGAATTTCAGGGCCACAGGAAATTCAGGGCTACAGGAATTTCAAGGCTACAGGTAATTCAGGGCCATGCAAAGTTCAGGACCACAGGCATTTCAGGGCTACAGGTAATTTAGAATTATAGGAATTTCAGAGCTACAGGTAATTCATGGCCAAATGAAATTCAGGGCCACAGGAAATTCATGGCCAGAGGAAATTCAGGGCTACAGGGAATCTGGGGGCACTGGATAGTCACAGCTGCAGGAAATTCACTGTTCCCATTTTGCCATTTTAGCACCACAGGATTCTCATCAGTAACATAATTATCCCCTTACATTAATTCTTGGAATTAAAACAATGAGACCGTGTCCCTTGATGATCCAATAATGCATTTTTCAAAGGTGTCTCAGGTACTCCCTGTAGCTGTGTACTGATTTCTGTAGTTCAGGCATCCCAATGATATGTGCTTGTTACACAAAATGATTCAACATCAAATCTTTGAGATGAGTGACGAGATCCCAGAAAGCTAATTTAGTTTGGTGTGATTGGACTGACCCAAAGAGTACATTTGCACTGAGAGGTGAGCATCTGTGCAAAGCAATTCCAACTTTGCAGCAATATTAAACAGGCAGTACAATTCTGGTGTCAGGGCCCGGTTTGACTTTGGGAGGAAGTAGAGTAAGCCTCCCTGAAGAGCTAGCATCAAACCATACTGAACTGCCACTGCTTCGGGTCTGGTATAATAGAATCATATAGTGCAGGAGGAGACTGTTCGGCCCATCATGCCTGTGCTGGCCCTTTGAAAATGCTATCCAATTAGTTCCACTCCTTGCTCTTTTCCTGTAGTTTTTCCTTTCTCAAGTATATGACCTGTTCCCATTTGAAGTTAGTATTGACCTCGTTTCTCTGTGAAGTTTGATCTCGAGCTCCTAATGAATGAGTATTGGGAAGAGATACCTTTGGTGACACGTGAGTATCAGAGTCTCCATCTCAGTCTTTTCCAAATGTTTATTCTCCTCTTCATAATGTCAGAATAAAGCTTGTCTCATTGGCAAATCCAGGTTTTCGAGCAGAGCTGACTAAAATTAGGAGCAAAAGCCAGGCCTTAACCCACAAAGTACAAAAAGGATTCCTGTGCAGGCAAATAAATGCCAAGCTTCAGTAACAGCACACAGAATGACCTCCTCAATGTGGGTCCCAGAAATACTTACAGCAGCTCCAGCTGTTCGTCGACACTTGGGACAGGTTTTTGGCTGAAAATAGAGGGAATGAGGGGGTAGGGAGTGAGGAGCTAGCTTTGTATCAATCCGCTAAAAAGTCTAAAAGGAATGGAATGGTATGGACCATCTGGCATCGACCTAGGCACCAGAAACAACAACGGCAAACTCAGCCCTGTCGACCCTGCAAAGTCCCCCTTACTAACATCTGGGAGCTAGTGCCAAAATTGGGAGAGCTGTCCCACAGACAAGTCAGCAACAGCCTGACATAGTCATACTGATGGAAGCATACCTTACAGATAGCGGCCTGAGTTTTTCTGGCAGCATCGGTGGAGAAGAAAAGAGTTGACGTTTCGAGTGCTCATGACCCTTCAGCAGAACTGGATGAATCCAAGGAGAGGGGTGAAATATAAGCTGGTTTAAGGTGAGGGGGGATTGGGTGGGGGGAGAGAAGTGGAGGGGGCTGGTGTGGTTGTAGGGACAAGCAAGCAGTGCTAGGAGCAGATAATCAAAAGATGTCCCAGACAAAAGAACAAAAGAACACAGAGGTGTTGAAGTTGGTGATATTATCTAAACGAATGTGCTAATTAAGAATGGATGGTAGGACACTCAAGGTATAGCTCTAGTGGGGGTGGGGGGAGCATAAAAGATTTAAAAATAATGGAAATAGGTGGGAAAAGAAAAATCTATATAAATTATTGGAAAAAACAAAAGGAAGGGGGAAGAAACAGAAAGGGGGTGGGGATGGAGAAGGGAGTTCAAGATCTAAAGTTGTTGAATTCAATATTCAGTCCGGAAGGCTGTAAAGTGCCTAGTCGGAAGATGAGGTGTTGTTCCTCCAGTTTGCGTTGGGCTTCACTGGAACAATGCAGCAAGCTAAGGACAGACATGTGGGCAAGAGAGCAGGGTGGAGTGTTGAAATGGCAAGCGACAGGGAGGTTTGGGTCATTCTTGTGGACAGACCGCAAGTGTTCTGCAAAGCGGTCGCCCAGTTTATGATTGGTCTCTCCAATGTAGAGGAAACTGCATTGGAGAGACCAAACGTAAACTGGGCGACTGCTTTGCAGAACACCTGCGGTCTGTCCGCAAGAATGACCCAAACCTCCCTGTCGCTTGCCATTTTAACACTCCACCCTGCTCTCTTGCCCACATGTCTGTCCTTGGCTTGCTGCATTGTTCCAGTAAAGCCCAACGCAAACTGGAGGAGTAGCACCTTATCTTCTGACTAGGCACTTTACAGCCTTCCGGACTGAATATTGTATTCAACAACTTTAGATCTTGAACTCCCTCCTCCATCCCCACCCCCTTTCTGTTTCTTCCCCCTTCCTTTCGTTTGTTTTTTTTTCCCAATAATTTATATAGATTTTTCTTTTCCCACCTATTCCCATTATTATAAAATCTTTTATCCCCCCCACCCCAACTAGAGCTATACCTTGAGTGCCCTACCATCCATTCTTAATTAGCACATTCGTTTAGATAATATCACCAACTTCAACACCTCTGTGTTCTTTTGTTCTTTTGTCTGTGACATCTTTTGATTATCTGCTCCTATCACTGCTTGCTTGTCCCTACAACCACACCCCCTCCAACTTCTCTCCCCCCACCCAACCACCCACCCCACCCCTCCCCCACCGCCTCTCCCCTCCCTCCCAACCTTAAACCATCTTATATTTCACCCCTCTCCTTGGATTCACCCAGTTCTACAGAAGGGTCATGAGGACTCGAAACGTCAACTCTTTTCTTCTCCGCCGATGCTGCCAGACCTGCTGAGTTTTTACAGGTAATTCTCTTTTTGTTTTGGATTTCCAGCATCCGCAGTTTTTTGTTTTTATAGGCCTGAGGTTTTAGGTTGGCGAATGGGCACGTTCGGCGGGCCCGGGATTGGCTGGGGTAAAGACCACCGAACACCATCGGCCCCCGACCGCGATTTCTCGTTAGCTGGCCAATTAATGGCCAGCCAGCAAGAACTGCGCACGGAAAAGTTCAGCACTGTCGGGGTGGGGGGTAGGAAGAGGGTGGGCGCTGATGTCAACACGGGCATGGGCCAGCGCTGAGGGAAAGCCCCCTGAAGGCAGAGAGCTGCCTCCAGGGAGCTGAAGACCTGAAAAATCAAAAATGAAGGCTTCAGACGCTGAAAGAAAGTGTCCATGCATCACAATAAATCGCCTGAAATATTAGCTACTGAAAATGTTGTTCAGAGAAATTTATTTATGTTTTATTTCATCACGGAAAACTCATCCCAACCGTGGATGAGGTTTGATGAAAAATGTAAAAGCCGCCTGGCCAATTCGCTTGTCTGCCAACCATAAGATTGTCCGGGCAGCAAAAATAATTGCAGACAATTGCGGAGTTAATGGGCTCAACTGTCCTCTTAATTGTCGGTGGGCCGCTTCCGACTTTCGTGCGTGCCCGCTGACCGAAATATCGCGCGACCATGGGGTGACATCGGGACGATCGCCCACCATCATCTCGTGCGATGTCACACCAGATCAGGTCAGGCATGCGCTCGCCCGCTGAGCTAAAAACTTTGCCCAATGTCCCAGACACCACCATCACCATCCCTGGGTATGTCCTGTCCTACTGGCAGGACAGACTCAACAGAAGTGGCAGCACAGTGGTGTGCAGTCGGGAACAGTTGCCTGGGAGTCCTCAACATTGACTCCAAACCCCATGACTTCTCATGGCATCAGGTCAAACATGGGCAAGGAAACCTCCTGATAACCGTGTACTGCGCTGCTGAAGCAGTACTGCTCCATGTTGAACGCTACTTGGAGGAAGCATGAGTGGCAAGGGCGCAGAATGTTACCTGGATGGCGAACTTCAATGTCCATCACCAAGAGTGGAACAGTGGCACCACTTTTGGCCGAGTTGGTCAAATCATAAAGGACATAGCTGCTCGGCTGCATCTGCAGCAGGTGCTGAGGGTACCAACAAGATGGAAAAATATACTTGACCTCATCCTCTCCAACCTGCCTCCCGCAGATGCATTGGTCCATGACAGTATCAGTAGGAGTGACCACCGGCCAGTCCTTGTGGAAATGAAGTCCTGTCTTCACATTGAAGATACCCTCCATCGTGTTGTGTGGCACCACTACAATGCTAAATGGGATAGATTTCGAACAGATCTTACAATTCAAGACTGGACATCCATAAGGAGCTGTGGGCCATCAGCAGCAGCAGAATTGGATTCAACCACAACCTGTGACCTCATGGCCCAGCATATCCCCCACTCTACCATTACCATCAAGCCAGGGATCAACCCTGGTTCAATGGAGAGTGCAGGAGGGCATGCCAGGAGCAGCACCAGGCATACCTAAAAATGAGGTGTCAACCTGGTGAAGCTATAACACCATATAAGCCAAATAGCATAAGCAGCAAGTAATAGACAGAGCTAAGCTATTCCACAACCAATGGATCAGGTCTAAGCTCTGCAGTCCTGTCACATCCAGTCGTGAATGCTGGTGGATAATTTAACAGCTCACTGGTGGAGGAGGCTCCACAAGTATCCCCACCCTCAATGAAGGGGGAGCCCAGCACGACAATGCGAAAGATAAGGCTGAAGTACTTGCAACAATCTTCAGCCAGAAGTACCAAGTGGATGATCCATCTCAACCTCATCTGGAGGCCCTCAGTATCACACATGCCAATCTTCAGCCAATTTGATTCACTCCATGCGATATCAATAAATGGCTGAAGGCACTGGAAACTGCAAAGGCTATGGGCCCTGACAATATTCCAGCAATAGTACTGAAGACTTGTGCTCCAGAACTTGTCGCGCCCCAGCCCAGCTCCTCCTGTACAGCTACAACACTGGCATCTACTCGGCTATGTGGAAAATTGCCCAGGTATGTCCTGTAAACAAAAAGCAAGACAAATCCAACCCGGCCAATTACCGTCCCATCAGTATACTCTCAATCATCAGTAAAGTGATGGAAGGGGTCATCAACAGTGCTATCAAGCGGCACTTGCTTAGCAATAACCTGCTCACTGACGCTCAGTTTGCTTTCCACCAGGGCCACTCAGCTCCTGACCTCATTACTGCCTTGGTTCAAACATGAACAAAAGTACTGAACTCCAGAGGTGAGATGAGAGTGGCTGCCCTTGACATCAAGGCAGCATTTGACCAAGTGTGGCATCAAAGAGCTCTAGCAAAACTGGAGTCAATGGGAATTAGAGGGGATTCTCTCCGCTGGTTGAAGTTGTACCTAGCTTAAAGGAAGATGGTTGTGGTTGTTGGAGGTCAATCATTTCAGCTCCAGGACATCACTGCAGGAATTGCTCAGGGTAACGTCCTTATCCCAACCATCTTCAGCTACTTCATCAATGATCTTCCTTCCATCGTAAGATCAGAAGTGGGAATGTTTCCTGATGATTGCACAATGTTCAGCACCATTTGTGACTCCTCAGATTCTGAAGCAGTCCATGTCCAAATGCAACAAGACCTGGACAATATCCAGGCTTGGGCTGACAAGTGGCAAGTAACATTCACACCACACAAGTACCAGACAATGACCATCTCCAACAAGAGAGAATCTAACCATCACCCCTTAATATTCAATGGCATTGGCATTGCTGAATCCCCCACTAACAATATCCTGGGGGTTACCATTGACCAGAAACTGAACTAGACTAGCCATATAAATACTGTGGCTACAAGAGCAGTCAGAGGCAAGGAGTTGTGTGATCAGTAACTCACCTCCTGACTCTGCAAAGCCTGTCCACCATCTAAAAGGCACAAGTCAGGAGTATGATGGAATACTCCCCACTTGCCTGTATGAGTACAGCTCCCATAACACTCAAGAAGCTTGACATTATCCAGGACAAAGCAGCCCGCTTATTTGGCACCACATCCACAAACATTCACTCCTTCCACCACCAATGAGCAGTGGCAGCAGTGTATACCATCTTCAAGATGCACTGCAGGAACTTACCAAGCCTCCTTAAACAGCACCTTCCAAACCCACAACTGCTGCCATCTAGAAGGACAGGTGCAGCAGATAGATGGGAACACCACCACCTGGAAGTTCCCCTCCAAGTCACTCACTATCCTGACTTGGAAATATATCACCGTTCCTTCGCTGTCACTGGGTCAAAATCCTGGAACTCCCTCCCTAACAGCAATGTGGATGTACCTACACTACATGGACTGCAGCTCACCACCACCTTTTCAAAGGCAATTAGGGATGGGCAATAAATGCTGGCTTAACCAGTGATGCCCACATGCCGTCAATGAATAAAAAAATACCTCTCATGACCCTATTTAAGTGTGGCAGGACAAGCTTGTGAGAGAACTTTGGGGAACAGGCTAGGCTGAGTTTGGGGTTCACCGGGGGGTGTAGAGGGTGGGGGTGATGGTACCATCAGGCCCTCTCCTGTCCCTATTTCTGAAATCTCCTCCAGCCCCAAACCCTCCAAAATTTCTGCTCCCATCTAATTCTGGCCTCCGGAGCATCCCCAATTTTAATCACTCCAACATTGGTGATTGTGCCTTCAGTTGCCTAGGCCCCAGGCTCTGGAATTTCCTCCCTATGTTTCTCCCCCTTGTTTTCCTCCTTTAAGATACTCCTCAAAACCCAGTGACCAAACTTCTGGCCATGGGCTTCAACACCAGCACTGGGACTAGATGCTGGAAGCCAGTCTGGGAGAGCTACTTTCCTCAGGGGTGGAGCTCCCAATTGGCTGCGTCTGAGTTCACCATCCGCTTCAGGATGGCATGCAGGTTTCTGATGCCGCTGGCCCATTCATTGGGCCGGCAGCTCTGGAAATCTGGAAGCCCCACCAAGAGAGGTGAGCATTGCTGAGGCAGGTCAGAGATCAACAGGGTGCCTGAGAGGTAAGTTTGCAATAAAACTTCAGAGGGACCAATTAGGCAGGTCCCTCTGATCGGAGAGCAGATCCCTCCAGATGGCCCATAGGGACCACGGAGACTGCTTTTCCTGTTTGTGGCTCCCTCTTTGAGACATGGAGCCTCTGGATCCCTTGGAGCTCCTGCCTCTTCCTCCACCACCCCCCCCACTCGTCCCTGCGGCAGGGTGGCCACCTCGTTGGGATTGGTGGCCTCCCCATGTGGCAGCTGGCCGTTCTGCCACTGGCAAAATGCCGACTGTTAACCTAAATTTCAATGGAAATTGGCGGTCACCTCTGTTCAGAGGGCAGCTAATCTGAGTCCTTGCCCACTCCGCCACAGCTCCCTCCTAATTCCCCTCCCCAAAACCCCATGTACCCTCGCAGTTCCATTCCTACCACCCCTGGGCCCAATACCTCCTAATGTGGCTCAGTGTCATACTTTGTTCTACGGTTCTCTTGTGAAGCTCTGTGGGATGTTTTATTAAGTGAAAGGCAGTGTATAAATAAAGTTGCTGCTGTGGAGTTTAGATACAGTCATCCTTGTGGCAGATGTGAGGCAGCAGCCTTCGCAAATACACCTCCCTCTGCTTACCACCCCAAGCCCGCCTCAAAATGAGCAGCAACTCAGGGGAGAATCCAGACACCCAAGTATTGCACAACTGGAGACAAATACTTGAGGCAGTCTCATTTTATGTGCAAGACATACTTTTTGGCTGTGTGTTAACATCTGAACACTATTTTATTGGAAGTAAATTAAATTCCATAAATATCTCAGCCAGTAATTTCACACTCCTACGAGTCACTACAGTCTGTCTAACCCCTTCCTTCCAACATTGCCATCAACTACTAGGCCAAGATAGATGATCATTCGATTCCATTTGCAAAATGAGTTTTACTTTAATTAACATTTCCATGCAACTTTCCACTCCAATTACAGGCAGTAATGTCTGGAGGTATTAGGTTACTGCTGGTAATGGCATTGCTGCAGCATCAAATGGATGGATGGTGATCAATCACTTGTCCTGTGGAAATAAAAGATAACTGAGCTTATACTGCTGTGTGTTCAAATGAAGAGAAAAGGAGAGAGGGAAGAGTGAAGGGGAAATTGGGAAGAGGAGAGACGAGAGAGGGAAGAGGAGAGAGGGATGTGGAGAGTGGGAAGAGGGAAGAGTGGAGAGGAGAATGGAAAGGTAAGGGAAGGAAGAAGAAAGAGGAAAGAAGAGAGGGAAGAGGCAAGAATAGAGTGAGAAGAGGTGAGGGGGAGGAGTGAGGAAAGAGAAAAGAAGGAAGAGTGAAGGGAGCAGTGGGAAGAGGAGACAGGAAAGATAAGAGAAGGAAGATCCTGAAACCCTGCTAACCCTGAAAAGTGTGAGGTGATACACTTTGGAAGGAATAATTTGACAAGGATGTGTTCAATGAACGGCATGACACTAGGAAGTTCTGAGGAACAAAAGGACCTTGATGTGTGCATCCATAGATCTCTGGAGGTGGAGGAGCATTAGTGGGGTGGTGAAAAAGACACTTGGGACACTTGCCTTTATCAATCGAAGCATAGAGTACAAAAGTAGGGAGGTCATGTTGGAGTTGTATAGAACATTGGTGAGGCCACAGCTGGAGCAGTGTGTGCGCAGTTCTGGTCGCCACATAAGAAGGATGTGATTGCACTGGAGGGGGTGCAGAGGAGATTCACCAGATGTTGCCTGGGATGAAACATTTAAGTTATGAAGAGAAGTTGGATAGACTTGGGTTATTTTCATTGGAGCAGAGAAGACTAAGGGGTGACCTGATCGAGGTGTACAAGATTATGAGGAGCATGGACAGGGTGGATAGGGAGCAGCTGTTCCCCTTAGTTGAAGGGTCAGTCACAAGGGGGACACAAGTTCAAGGTGAGGGGCAGGAGGTTTAGGGGGGATGTGAGAAAAAACGTTTTTACCAGAGGGTGGTGACGGTCTGGAATGCGCTGCCTGGGAGAATGGTGGAGGCGGGTTGCCTCACATTCTTGAAAAGCATGTCATAATATTCAAAGCTATGGGCCAAGTGCTGGTAAATGGGATTAGGTAGGTAGGTAGGTCAGGTGTTTCTCATGTATCGGTGCAGACTCGATGGGCCGGATCCTGCCTTATTTTACTAAAATCTGCTCTCCCCCAATCCAAAAGATTTTTTTTCAACTTGTCTATTTCTTTGTCCATAACAAGCTTGAGTAACTGAACATAAACCTAGCAGCCATGTGTAGCTGCCCTGACACTACCTTACAACAAGCTTTCAAGCCATGAACTTCTAGACAACAACTAAAGACCAAATTGCTTGCTGGCTGGTGTGGCAGGTGCTGATTCCCTGTACGCCTTCGAGAGGGAGCTGGACTGGTTCTTGACTGGGGCAGAGACCATATTGCATTGGGTTAAAGTGTCTTTGCAGGTAAGACATGATCCACATTATCTCCTGGGCAGGTTCCAATCGTATGAGAGGGTGGGAGAGGAAGATTTCAGAGTATTTTTCCTTTATTGGCTCTGGGATTTTCTCTGCTCTTTTGCCTATCCCAGGAGATTACAGGGCTGTGGATGGTCGTTTGCTGGCTATGAGAGGGAGGGGAGGTGCGGGTGGGCTGGGAAGTGTTTAGCTTTTAGTGCTCCACCCATAATGGTCTGTAGGGTAAGCTTGATGAAAAAGCTTGCCTTGTACTGGTCATTAATTTTGTGTGCTCATATTCGGTCCTTCCCCAAGTGGGCAGCTGACTTTGATACTAGAATTTCAAGGTGAGTAATACCTGCAGTGAATTGCTGACTCCTGAGACACACCCCTGAGCAATTTTTTTCTTTAATGGTCAGCTTAGGGAAGGTTCACTCAGAAAACACAGAGGAAAAGAACTAAATACAAAATACTCCAGGTGCTGCAAGTCTGAGAGAAGCGCAGAAAATGTTGAAATGGACTCAGCATGTCGGACAGGATCTGTGCAGGAGGTAGGGGGGAAACAGAGTTAATGGGCAGGATTTTCAGGCCCTGCCGAGGTCAGGAACATGGGTGGATGACACCTGGAAACACCGGATTCAGCTGCTGTGCTGGTTTTCCTATTCCATTCCCAGTGTCGGCCCTTTTGGATCTGGGGCAGGCGAAGTTGCCCTCTCCCACGAGGCAGGAAATTAGGCATCATTCCTGGCAGCTGCCCACCTGCTCCTATGATTTTACATGTGACAGGGGAGGCATTGGGCAGCCTGCCCGCCCTTGGGCCAGTTGAGGGCCCAAATTGAACAAAGGCCACTTATGAGCATCTACCCAACACCTCCCCCCCGCCCCCCTGCAATTGCTCTCTGATGGGCAAAGGCCAGTGCCAAGTGTGAAGCTCGGCAGCTTTCACTGCTCAAGCTGGAAATGGGGTTGTACCTCTTTTCTGTTCCCCTGGGCCCATCAAAGGTCTTCCCACCTCATTTCCCCTAACCTTCGGCCTGTCCACCCTGACACCCCCATGCCATCCTCTTCACATGCCCCTTGCTGGGGCCTGCACCAGCATGGTCCTCGCGAAACCCATACCCCTCCTTGCCACCAAACCACCCCCCCCCCCACCACCTCCACCCTCCAACTTACCTCTGTGTCTGGCTCCTGTGACGATCTCTTTTGAGGACTAGGTGTTGACCCATTGGTGGCCGCCATTTACAATCGATTGGCCAGCAGCTCTCAGAGGTGGGACCTCCTCCTCAGATGGGAATGAAAGCTTTGCCTTGAGCCACATACCAGCAGTTAACTGTTAAGTGGCTGCAGGACAAGCTGCCAGAGTGGGAGCGCACTTGCCCCCAATATTTATGCCAGGATGGGGCTGTGGGACCCCAGTCAAGCATAAAATTCCACCTGTTAATGCTGTTTCTCTCTCCATGGATACTGAGGCCTGAATTTTTGCTCCCGGGTCAGGAGTGCAGAGTTAGCAGAATTTCCGTCTCAGCGAACCCACCACCTGAAAAGTTACCCAGGAAGTTCCAATCTTCGTTCATGGAGTGGAGAGCAAGGTGTTATGGGAGCTGGGTTCACAACTCACAGAAATAGTTCAAAGGCAACACGGGGGATGTTGCTGGATGCAGAGGCAGGCTAAACGAAAGGCCAGCCTCAGTGCTCTGACACTTTGTCTGAGCTGTGAAAAAAGCAATAAAACTGAAAACAGCCCTCTACCCCTCACACTCCCCATACTCTCTCCATGTAAACCCAAGTCACTTAATGACCCCCTCAAACTTACCACCATTGGCCCCTGATACTCCAATACCAATCTTTGCTTCTCTACGCACCCCCATATATAGCCCCTATACAAAACCCTGCCACCTACCAATCCCCATAACCCTTAATAGCCCCCATGTCAACTTAGTGCCAACTCATGCCAACCCATGACCCTCTTTGCCCTTACACTCTCTACGTCAACTCATGCAGTACTCATCATGGGCAGACCTCAGGACCCACGCTGAGAAGAAATTAAGTAAAGTTCCAGGTGTCTATTAATTAATTAACTTTTTAAAAACAACAGTCTCATTGATAAAAAAATTCCTTTCAGTACATTTAAATTCCTTCAATTACTTAATCCCTTTTAACAACATGCATTTGTGTTCACGGCCCCACATCAAAGATTCTATAGGCGCTTAGAGCTGTCAATAAGTTTGTGAAGTGACAGACACCCCATTATGATAATAATAGGTTGTGAAATCCATCATGCAGTACAAATCCTATAATGATAACCCTCAGGCTTATGCTAACAAACAAAGGCACTGATTTGTTTTCAATCTGCAGACTGCTTTTTTGTTATAAATATAACAGCCAGGAGATTTATATCTCTTGTCAGCTTGACAGTTCTATTGACAGCTCCAATTAATAGTTCCAATAAGCTTGACAATTCCACTGAGTTTATCCATGGTCTATGCACATGTCTACTTTTAAAAATTCCAAAGGGCAGCTTACCTCTCCTAAAGGGCACCTTACCCCTCCCAAAGGTGTCCCTGGACCTGTATAAAAGGGTACCCTACCTCTCCAAAGAACTCCGCTAACTTTAGACTTTCTCCTCATGTGTCCAAAGTGCGACAGTCGCGTTTTAGACGACCCACTGGTCAAAATTGGATCAGACTGAAGGCTGCTGCACTTTAACGTGTGCAGCTTCCTCCGTGAACCGCAGATGTGCTAAGTGCAGTCTACCCCCATTTAACCCCCACCCCACAAAAATGGTGGGGGTCAGGTTCAGGGGTGGGACTTGCAGATTTGGGCCTCCGGCATCATTTTCGCTACAAGAGAGAGCCTATTTATCAGGGCAAAAATTCAGACCTGAGTCTTTTTCCGCATTTTCTGGTTTCATTTGAGAGGGGAGAATGAACTTGTTAGGTAAATAAACACTTGCTACAAGAGTTTACAGCAGTGGGCATTTCCCTTTAAGAAAGAACTTGCATTATAGTATCACCTTTCCTAATGTCAGGCTGTCTCAAGGTGGAGAATGCTACACACTTAATCAAAAAAAGGCTGTAAGGGTAAACCTGGCAATTTCAAAGCCGCTATTTAATAATGACCAGGTAATCTGTTTTAGTCCTGTTTATTGAGAGATAAAATTCCCAGGACACCAGGGATAACTCCCCTGTTCTTCTTCAAAATAAGGTCATGGAATCTTTTACATTCACTTAAGGAGGCCTCAGTTCAACATGACATTTGAAAAATGGCACCTCAGACAGTGTAGCACTCCCTCAGTACTGTACTGAGAGTGTCAAACTAGATTTTTGCACTAAAGTATCTGAAGTGGAGTTTCAGAGGCGAGAGTGTTGTCCACTGAGTCAAAAAAAATAGTTAACAGAGGAAATAGTGATTGTAAAATTATTTCATTTTTGTATCTAACAAAAACACAGTTTATAATTGCAAATTGTAAAACATAATTTAATTCGTCTCCTCTTTTTCTTACTATTTAAACCCTGAAAGGGTTGTTCCACATGGATATTGATGGCCTGAGAATGCTTTGTGCTTTTGAAAACCACACTATTTGCTTTTGGGAGATTAGCGATGAAGAGGCACTTTCAATAAAGCAGAAAATGAGATTGAATCAAAAATGCTGGATGCATCACGGTTTATAAATAGGGAAAACTCAAAGTGAATACTAAAGGTAAAATACTGCCAGTGGATGCTGGAAATCTGAAATATAAATTGCTGCAACACTCAGCAGGCCAGGAAGCATCTGTGAAGAGAGAAAATAAAATGGAAAAATTTAGGATCAAGAAAATTAAAACGTAAAAAGGAAGAAATCTATGGAGAGAGAAAATATAAAAGAATTGTGTGTGCTTTTTGTTAGCTGCACAGAAATGACCTAGTTTAGTGTTGGGTTCTTTATATATGATAGGATTTAGGATTGATTTGCTTAAATTAGTTATAACGAGTTGTCACTGGTTGTAGGGAGAAGAGGCAGTCGAAATGGTTACCATAGTGATACCTGTGTGAGTCCACTGAAGCATTTCAAAGGTGGATTTTTCACACAGGGTCGTCAGCAGGATGATTGCACATTTGAAACTCTTCAGACACTTCTTTTCAGCTGTGTGTTTTTCTGGCTTCTGATGATGTCTGTACTTTAAACCTTGGCCCCTTCACCTCCCTTTCTCAATTAAAAATAAAATTGCTGCTGAATCAATCATTGTGGAAACTGTAATTAACCATTTCTTACAGATGAATGGAGTTGTGTTCCATAACTGATTGGTAGTTGACTAATACTTTGATTCAACTTTTGTAACACTGCAAAAGCAAAACGTGTATGACAAAAGATAAGCCTGGACCAGCACTCGTAGAATGATAGAAAGACAGTACAGAAGGATGCCATTCAGTCCATCATGCTGTGTCAGCTCTTTGAAAGAAATAGCCAATTAGTCCCACTCTCTGTAATTTTTTTTTCTCTTTCAAGTATTTATCCAACTTCATTTTAAAGGTTATTACGTAATCTGCTTTCACCACCATTTCTGCCAGTGAATTCCAGATCATAACAACTTGCTGTGTAAAAAACCTTCTCCTCATCTCCCCCTCTGATTCTTTTACTTGTTATCTAAAATCTGTGTCTGCTGGTTACTGAACTTTCTGCCGCATGGAAACAGTTTCACCTTATTTATTCTAACATAGCCCTCCAGGTTTAGGAACACCTTTATCAAATCTCCCCTTAACCTAAACAAAAACAGAATTACCTGGAAAAACTCAGCAGGTCTGGCAGCATCGGCGGAGAAGAAAAGAGTTGACGTTTCGAGAACTCATGACCCTTCTGTCGAACTTTCTGTCGAAGGGTCATGAGGACTCGAAACGTCAACTCTTTTCTTCTCCGCTGATGCTGCCAGACCTGCTGAATTTTTCCAAGTAATTCTGTTTTTGTTTTGGATTTCCAGCAACCGCAGTTTTTTGTTTTTATCTCCCCTTAACCTAGTCTCTCTAATCCCCTCACATAACTGAAGTCCCTCATCCCTGGAACTGTCTAAGTAAATTTGTTCTACACTCTCTTTAAGACCATAACATCCTTCCAAAAGTGTGGAGACAGAATTGGACACAACATATTACTTGGAGCCAAGAATGCGCTCTACAAAGGTTTGGCATAACTTCCTTGTTTTGTATTCAGTGCCTCTATTTATAAAGCCAAAGATCCCACATGCTTTTTAACAGCTTTCTCAAGCTATCCTGCCACCTTCAAAGATTTGTGTATGTAATAAACTTGGAATGCAAGGCTGGTTTCTTGTAAGAAACCGTAGGCTTTATTTATAGACTCCTGATGAGGCTACATGCGTGCTCCAAGACCATGGATAAACAATCCCACTGCTAAGATCCCCGCCATGCTTAGGGCTGATTCGTCTATATGGTCACATGATCCCCATAACAGTAAAAAATGGTTTAACTTACAATTACTACAACCCCCAGATCTTCCTATTCCTGCCTCCTTTTTAAAGTTGGACCATTTATATTGCCTCCCCTCATTGTTCCCATCAATATGTATCATTTTATACTTCTCTACATTAAATTTAATCTGTTATTTGCCTGCCCATTTCACCAGTCTATCTATGCATTCCTGAAGATTCTTCATATCAGGAGCAGAAGTTGTCTGGAGCACCACTCTATACTTGCATCTAGCCTGATAAGCAATTGTTCATCACTGCTCTCTGCTTTCTGTTCATTAGCCAATTTTATACCTATGTTGCCACTGCTTCTTTAATCCCATGTGTTTCAGTTTTGTCTCACGACCTTATGGGCTAATCATTGGCAAGATGGGTGAAGTAATACAACGTAGCCACAGTCTGGCCACCATCTGTAGTCTGAGCTTATGTCTGAACCAGTGTTCAATACAACAGCAATGAATGCCTGTTACATAGAGCAAGGGTCAAGGAAGCTGGGATCAGCCATGCTGAGGGGAGGGGGGTCTATTCAATAAAAGTAAATTTTATTCAATAATAGCAACATTCCATAAAGAACAAGGAGACCCTAAACATAAAGGATTATTTTAATTTAACCAGTCTGGCAGAAATCTAATGAAATATGATCAGCCACCTATTTCACGCGCCTGTCTCACACGCCTGTCCCACTCCCCTGTACCACTCCCTGACACACGCCTGTCCCACACGCCTGTCCCACACGCCTGTCCCACACGCCTGTCCCACTCCACTGTCTCACACCCCTGACTCACACCCCTCTCTCACATGCCTGTCCCACACAACTGTCCCACTTCACTGTCCCTCTTCCTTGTCCCACACCCGTCTCATACCACTGTCTCACTCCCCTGTCTCACACCTATGTTTCACACTTTTCCCTGTCTTACTCCCCTCTTTCACATTCACCTCTTTCTCACTCCCCTGTCTCAAAAACCAGACTCAATCGCCTCTTTCTCAGTCCAAATCTCACTCCCCTGCCTCACTTCCCCATCTCACTCCCCTCTTTCTTGCTTCCCTGCCTCACACACCTTTCCCAAAAGCCTCTATTACACAATCTTTCACACTCCCCCTCTGTTTCACTTTCCTGTTTCAATCTGCTGTTGCACTCCCCCCTTTCGCACCCCCGTGTTTCAATCTTCAGATTTGCACTCCCCTGCCTCACTCCCCTGCCTCACTTCCCTGCCTCACTCCCCTGCCTCACTCCCCTGCCTCACCCCTGCCTCACTCCCCTGCCTTTCCCCTGCCTCACTCCCCTGCCTTTCTCCTGCCTCACTCACCTGCCTCACTCCCCTGTCTCACTCCCCTGCCTTTCCCCTGCCTCACTCCCCTGCCTTTCTCCTGCCTCACTTCACTATTCCATTCTCCTGTTTCACTCCTTTGTTTCAATCTTCAGTTCTTCACTCCCCTGTTTCACCTCCCCTGTTTCTCTCCCTTGTTTCACTCTACTGTTTCACTGCCTTGTTTCACTCCCTTGTTTCACTCCCTTGTTTCACTCCCTTGTTTCACTCTACTGTTTCACTCTACTGTTTCACTCCCTTGTTTCACTCACTTGTTTCACTCACTTGTTTCACTGCCATGTTTCAATTTCGAGTTTCACACTTGGTTCAATTCCCCTTTTTAACTCTCCTGTTTCAACCTCCTGTTTCAACCTCCTGTTTCAACCTCCTCTTTCAACCTCCTCTTTCAACCTCCTCTTTCAACGTCCACTTTCAACCTCCTCTTTCAACCTCCTCTTTCAACCTCCTCTTTCAACATCTCCCCCTGATTCACTCACTTGTTTCACTTCCCTGCTCTGTTCTCCTGTTTCTCACTCGCCTGTTCTCACTCGCCTGTTCTCACTCGCCTGTTCTCACTCGCCTGTTCTCACTCGCCTGTTCTCACTGCCCTGTTCTCACTGCCCTGTTCTCACTGCCCTGTTCTCACTGCCCTGTTCTCACTGCCCTGTTCTCACTCTCCTGTTTCAATCTTCAGTTTTGCAGTTCCCTGTTTCACTCACGTTTCACTCCACTGTTTCACTGTCCTGTTTCACTCCCCTGTTTCACTCCCCTGTTTCACTCCCCTCTTTCACACCCGTTTCACTCCCCTGTTTCACTGTCCTGTTTCACTCCCCTGTTTCACTCCCCTGTTTCACTCCCCTTTTCACTCCCCTTTTCACTCCCCTTTTCACTCCCCTCTTCACTCTCCTCTTCACTCTCCTCTTCAGTCCCCTCTTCACTCCCCTTTTCACTCCCCTGTTTCACTCCCCTGTTTCACTCCCCTGCTTCAATCTTCAGTTTTGCATTTCCCTGTTTAACTCCCATGTTTCACTCCCCTGTTTTACACCTCTCTTTCATTCCCCTGACTCACTCTCATGTTTTGCTGCCCTGTTTCGCTCCACTTTCAATCCCATGTTTCACTCTCCAGTTTCACTCTCCTGTTTCACTCTCATGTTTCACTCCCCTGTTTCTTTCCCCTGCTCCTCTCCACTGTTTCACTCGCCTGTTTCAATTACCTGTTTTACACCTCTCTTTCATTCTCATGTTTCACTCCCCTGTTTATCACACCCGTTTCGCTCTCCTGTTTCGCTCTCCTGTTTCGCTCTCCTGTTTCGCTCTCCTGTTTCGCTCTCCTGTTTCGCTCTCCTGTTTCGCTCTTCTGTTTCGCTCTCCTGTTTCGCTCTCCTGTTTCGCTCTCCTGTTTCGCTCTCCTGTTTCGCTCTCTCCTGTTTCACTCACCTGCTTCGTACTCCCGTTTCACTCCCCTGTTCATTCTCTTGCTTCAATCCCCTGTTTGTCTCTCCAGTTTCGCAGTCCCCTTTTACATTCTCATGTTCCACTTCCCCTGGTTCACTCCCTTGTTTCACACGCCTCTATTTCACTACCTTGTTTCACTTCCCTGTTCCATTCTCCTGTTTCAATAACTGTTTCACTCCCATGTTACATTCCCCTGTTTCTCTCCCCTGGTTCACTCCCCTGTTTCACTCCCCATCTTCAATCTTCAGTTTTGCATTTCCCTGTTTAACTCCCATGTTTCAGTCCCATGTTTCAGTCCCATGTTTCACTCCCCTGTTTCACTCCCCTGTTTCAGTCCCCTGTTTCAGTCCCCTGTTTCACTCCCCTGATTCACTCCCCTGTTTCACTCCCCTGTTTCACTCCCCTGTTTAACTCCCCTGTTTCACTCCCCTGCTACAATCTTCAGTTTTGCATTTCCCTGTTTAACTCCCTTGTTTCACTCCCCTATTTTACAATTCTCTTTAATTTCCCTGACTCACACATGTTTTGCTCCGCTGTTTCGCTCCACTTTCAATCCTGTGTTTCACTCTCCTGTTTCGCTCTCCTGTTTCGCTCTCCTGTTTCGCTCTCCTGTTTCGCTCTCCTGTTTCGCTCTCCTGTTTCGCTCTCCTGTTTCGCTCTCCTGTTTCACTCTCCTGTTTCACTCTCCCGTTTCGCTCCCCTGTTTCACTTTCACCTGTTTCACTCTCGCCTGTTTCACTCTCGCCTGTTTCACTCTCTCCTGTTTCACTCTCTCCTGTTTCACTCACCAGTTTCGTACTCCTGTTTCACTCCACTGTTCATTCTCTTGCTTCAATCTCCTGTTTGTCTCTCCAGTTTCGCACACTCCTTTTACATTCTCATGTTCCACTTCCCCTGTTTCACTCGCTAGTTTCACAAGTCTCTGTTTCACTACCTTGTTTCACTTCCCTGTTCCATTCTACTGTTTCAATAACTGTTTCACTCCCTTGTTACATTACCCTGTTTCACTCCCCTGTTTCACTCCCCTGTTTCACTCCCCTGTTTCACTCCCCTGCTTCGACCTTCAGATTTGCATTTCCCTGTTTAACTTCCATGTTTCACTCCCTTGTTTCGCTCCCTTGTTTCGCTCCCTTGTTTCGCTCCCCTGTTTCTCTCCCCTGTATCACTTACCTGTTTCACTCCACTTTCAATCCCCTGTTTCACTCTGTTTCACTCTCCTGTTTCACTCTCCTGTTTCACACTCCTGTTTCAATCTCCTTTTTCCCTCTCCTGTTTCACTCTCCTGTTTTACTCTCCTGTTTCACTCTCCTGTTTCACTCTCCTGTTTCACTCTCCTGTTTCACTCCACTTTCAATCCCCAGTTTCACTCTCCTGGTTCACTCTCCCGTTTCACTCTCCCGTTTCACTCTCCTGTTTCACTCCCCAGTTTCATTCCCCTGCTCCTCTCCACTCTTTCACTTCCCTTTGTCACTTACCTGGTTAACACCTCTCTTTAATTCCACTCTCATGTTTCACTCCCCTGTTCATCACCACCTGTTTCGCTCTCCTGTTTCGCTCTCCTGTTTTGCTCTCCTGTTTCGCTCTCCTGTTTCGCACTCCTGTTTTGCTCTCCTGTTTTGCTCTCCTGTTTCGCTCTCCTGTTTCGCTCTCCTGTTTCGCTCTCCTGTTTCGCTCCCCTGTTTCGCTCGCCTGTTTCACTCTCTCCCGTTTCACTCTCTTCTGTTTCACTCTCTCCTCTTTCACTCTCTCCTTTTTCACTCTCTCCTGTTTCACTCTCTCCTGTTTCATTCTCTCCTGTTTCACTCACCTGCTTCGTACTCCCGTTTCACTCCACTGTTCATTCTCTTGCTTCAATCTCCTTTTTGTCTCTCCAGCTTCGCACTCCCCTTTTACATTCTCATATTCCACTTCACCTGTTTCACTCCCTTGTTTCACACGCCTCTGTTTCACTACCTTGTTTCACTTCCCTGTTCCATTCTCCTGTTTCAGTAACTGTTTCACTCCCATGTTAAATTCTCCTGTTTCACTCCCCTGTTTCACTCCCATGTTAAATTCTCCTGTTTCACTCCCCTGTTTCACTCCCATGTTTCACTCCCCTGTTTCACTCCCCTGTTTCACTTCCCTGTTTCACTCCCCTGTTTCACTCCCCTGTTTCACTCCCCTGTTTCACTCCCCTGTTTCACTCCCCTTTTTCACTCCCCTGTTTCACACCCCTGTTTCACTCCCCTGTTTCACTCCCCTGTTTCACTTCCCTTTTTCACTTCCCTGTTTCACTTCCCTGTTTCACTCCCTTGTTTCACTGCCTTGTTTCATTCCCTTGTTTCATTCGCCTGTTTCACTCTCCTGCTTCAATCTTCAGTTTTGCATTTACCTGTTTAACTTCCATGTTCGCTCCTCTGTTTCACTCCCCTGTTTCACTCCCCTGTTTCACTCCCCTGTTTCACTCCCCTGCTTCGACCTTCAGATTTGCATTTCCCTGTTTAACTTCCATGTTTCACTCCCTTGTTTCGCTCCCTTGTTTCGCTCCCCTATTTTGCTCCCCTGTTTCACTTACCTGTTTCACTCCACTTTCACTCTCCTGTTTCACTCTCCTGTTTCACACTCCTGTTTCACACTCCTGTTTCACACTCCTGTTTCACACTCCTGTTTCTCTCCACTTTCAATCCCCTGTTTCACTCTCCTGTTTCACTCTCCTGTTTCAGTCTCCTGTTTCACTCTCCTGTTTCAATCCCCAGTTTCTTTCCCCTGCTCCTCTCCGCTCTTTCACTTCCCTGTGTCACTTACCTGTTTAACACCTCTCTTTCATTCCACTGAGTCACTCTCATGTTTCACTCCCCTGTTCATCACCACCTGTTTCGCTCTCCTGTTTCGCTCTCCTGTTTCGCTCTCCTGTTTCGCTCTCCTGTTTCGCTCTCCTGTTTCGCTCTCCTGTTTCGCTTTCCTTTTTTGCTCTCCCATTTCGCTCCCCTGTTTCACTTACCTGTTTTACACCTGTCTTTCATTCCCCTGACTCACTCTCATGTTTCACTCCCTGTTTCACTCTCCTGTCTCACTCTCCTGTCTCACTCTCCTGTCTCACTCTCCTGTCTCACTCTCCTGTCTCACTCTCTTGTTTCACTCTCCTGTCTCACTCTCCTGTTTCACTCTCCTGTCTCACTCTCCTGTCTCACTCTCCTGTCTGACTCACCTGTCTCACTCTCCTGTCTCACTCTCCTGTCTCACTCTCCTGTCTCAGTCTCTTGTTTCACTCTCCTGTTTCACTCTCCTGTCTCACTCTCCAGTCTCACTCTCCTGTCTCACTCTCTTCTTTCACAACCCTGTTTCACTCCCATTTCACTCCCCTGTTTCATTCCCCTGCTCCTCTCCACTGTTTCACTTCCCTGTTTCAATTTCCTGTTTCACACTTCTTTCATTCCCTTTATTCACTCTTTCATTCACCTGACTCACTCTCATGTTTTGCTCCCCTGTTTCGCTCCACTTTCAATCCCGTGTTTCACTCTCTTGTTTCACTCTCCTGTTTCACACTCCTGTTTTGCTCTCCTGTTTCACTCTCGTGTTTATCACCCCCGTTTCACTCTCCTGTTTTGCTCTCCTGTTTCGGCCTCCTGTTTCACTCTCGTGTTTCGCTCCCCTGTTTTGCTCCCCTGTTTCACTTACCTGTTTCACTCCACTTTCACTCTCCTGTTTCACACTCCTGTTTCACACTCCTGTTTCACACTCCTGTTTCACACTCCTGTTTCACACTCCTGTTTCACACTCCTGTTTCACACTCCTGTTTCACACTCCTGTTTCACACTCCTGTTTCTCTCCACTTTCAATCCCCTGTTTCACTCACCTGTTTCATTCTCCTGTTTCACTCTCCTGTTTCACTCTCCTGTTTCACTCTCCTGTTTCACTCTCCTGTTTCACTCTCCTGTTTCAATCCCCAGTTTCTTTCCCCTGCTCCTCTCCACTCTTTCACTTCCCTGTGTCACTTACCTGTTTAACACCTCTGTTTCATTCCACTGAGTCACTCTCATGTTTCACTCCCCTGTTCATCACCACCTGTTTCGCTCTCCTGTTTCGCTCTCCTGTTTCGTTCTCCTGTTTCACTCTCCTGTTTCGCTCTCCTGTTTCCCTCTCCTGTTTCCCTCTCCTGTTTCGCTTTCCTTTTTTGCTCTCCCATTTCGCTCCCCTGTTTCACTTACCTGTTTTACACCTGTCTTTCATTCCCCTGACTCACTCTCATGTTTCACTCCCTGTCTCACTCTCCTGTCTCACTCTCCTGTCTCACTCTCCTGTCTCACTCTCCTGTCTCACTCTCCTGTCTCACTCTCCTGTCTCACTCTCCTGTCTCACTTTCCTGTCTCACTCTCCTGTCTCACTCTCTTGTTTCACTCTCCTGTTTCACTCTCTTGTTTCACTCTCCTGTTTCACTCTCCTGTCTCACTCTCTTGTTTCACTCTCCTGTTTCACTCTCCTGTCTCACTCTCCTGTCTCACTCTCCTGTCTGACTCACCTGTCTCACTCTCCTGTCTCACTCTCTTGTTTCACTCTCCTGTTTCACTCTCCTGTCTCACTCTCCAGTCTCACTCTCCTGTCTCACTCTCTTCTTTCACAACCCTGTTTCACTCCCATTTCACTCCCCTGTTTCATTCCCCTGCTCCTCTCCACTGTTTCACTTCCCTGTTTCAATTTCCTGTTTCACACCTCTTTCATTCCCTTTATTCACTCTTTCATTCACCTGACTCACTCTCATGTTTTGCTCCCCTGTTTCGCTCCACTTTCAATCCCATGTTTCACTCTCTTGTTTCACTCTCCTGTTTCACACTCCTGTTTCGCTCTCCTGTTTCGCTCTCCTGTTTCACTCTCGTGTTTATCACCCCTGTTTCACTCTACTGTTTTGCTCTCCTGTTTCGGCCTCCTGTTTCACTCTCGTGTTTCGCTCTCCTGTTTCGCTCCCCTGTTTCACTCTCCTGTTTCACTCTCCTGTTTCGCTCTCCTGTTTTGCTTTCCTGTTTCGGCCTCCTGTTTCGCTCTCCTGTTTCGCTCTCCTGTTTCGCTCCCCTGTTTCACTCTCGTGTTTCGCTCTCCTGTTTCGCTCCCCTGTTTTGCTCTCCTGTTTCGCTCCCCTCTTTCACTCTCTCCCCTTTCACTCTCTCCTCTTTCATTCTCACCTCTTTCACTCTCTACTCTTTCATTCTCTCCTGTTTCGATCCCCTCTTTCACTCACCTGCTTCGTACTCCCGTTTCACTCCCCTGTTCATTCTCTTGCTTCAATCCCCTGTTTGTCTCTTCAGTTTCGCAGTCCCCTTTTACATTCTCATGTTCCACTTCCCCTGGTTCACTCCCTTGTTTCACACGCCTCTGTTTCACTACTTTGTTTCACTTCCCTGTTCCATTCTCCTGTTTCAATAACTGTTTCACTCCCATGTTACATTCCCCTGTTTCTCTCCCCGGGTCACTCCCCTGTTTCACTCCCCATCTTCAATCTTCAGTTTTGCATTTCCCTGTTTAACTCCCATGTTTCAGTCCCATGTTTCAGTTCCATGTTTCAGTCCCATGTTTCACTCCCCTGTTTCACTCCCCTGTTTCACTCCCCTGTTTCACACCCCTGTTTCACTCCCCTGTTTCACTCCCCTGTTTCACTCCACTGTTTCACTCCCGTGCTTCACTCCCCTGTTTCACTCTACTGTTTCACTCCCCTGTTTCACTCCCCTGTTTCACTCCACTGTTTCACTCCCCTGCTACAATCTTCAGTTTTGCATTTCCCTGTTTAACTCCCTTGTTTCACTCCTGTTTTACAACTCTCTTTAATTTCCCTGACTCACACATGTTTTGCTCCCCTGTTTCGCTCCACTTTCAATCCTGTGTTTCACTCTCCTGTTTCACTCTCCTGTTTCACTCTCCTGTTTCAATCTCCTGTTTCACTCCCCTGTTTCTTTCCCCTGCTCCTCTCCACTGTTTCACTCCCCTGTTTCACTTACCTGTTGTACACCTCTCTTTCATTCCCCTGACTCGCTCTCCTGTTTCGCTCTCCTGTTTCGCTCTCCTGTTTCACTCTCCTGTTTCGCTCTCCTGTTTCGCTCCCCTGTTTCGCTCCCCTGTTTCGCTCTCCTGTTTCGCTCTCCTGTTTCGCTCCCCTGTTTCGCTCTCCTGTTTTGCTCTCCTGTTTCGCTCTTCTGTTTCGCTCTCCTGTTTCGCTCTCCTGTTTCGCTCTCCTGTTTCGCTCCCCTGTTTCGGTCTCCTGTTTCGCTCCCCCGTTTCGCTCCCCTGTTTCACTTTCGCCTGTTTCACTCTCGCCTGTTTCACTCTCGCCTGTTTCACTCTCTCCTGTTTCACTCTCTCCTGTTTCACTCACCTGCTTCGTACTCCCGTTTCACTCCACTGTTCATTCTCTTGCTTCAATCTCCTGTTTGTCTCTCCAGTTTCACACACTCCTTTTACATTCTCATGTTCCACTTCCCCTGTTTCACTCGCTAGTTTCACAAGTCTCTGTTTCACTACCTTGTTTCACTTCCCTGTTCCATTCTACTGTTTCAATAACTGTTTCACTCCCTTGTTACATTACCCTGTTTCACTCCCCTGTTTCACTCCCCTGTTTCACTCCCCTGTTTCACTCCCCTGTTTCACTTACCTGTTTCACTTACCTGTTTCACTTCACTTTCAATCCCCTGTTTCACTCTGTTTCGCTCTCCTGTTTCACACTCCTGTTTCACACTCCTGTTTCACACTCCTGTTTCACACTCCTGTTTCACACTCCTGTTTCGCTCTCCTGTTTCGCTCTCCTGTTTCGCTCTCCTGTTTCGCTCTCCTGTTTCACTCTCGTGTTTCACACTCCTGTTTCACTCTCGTGTTTCGCTCTCCTGTTTCACTCCCCTGTTTCACTCCCCTGTTTCACTCTCCTGTTTCGCTCTCCTGTTTCGCTCTCCTGTTTCGCTCCCCTGTTTCGCTCTCCTGTTTCGCTCTCCTGTTTCGCTCTCCTGTTTCGCTCTCCTGTTTTGCTCTCCTGTTTCGGCCTCCTGTTTCGCTCTCCTGTTTCGCTCTCCTGTTTCGCTCTCCTGTTTCGTTCTCCTGTTTCGCTCCCCTGTTTCACTTCCCTGTTTCGCTCGCCTGTTTCACTCTCTCCCGTTTCACTCTCTTCTGTTTCACTCTCTCCTCTTTCACTCTCTCCTGTTTCACTCTCTCCTTTTTCACTCTCTCCTGTTTCGCTCTCTCCTGTTTCACTCTCCTGCTTCGTACTCCCGTTTCACTCCACTGTTCATTCTCTTGCTTCAATCTCCTTTTTGTCTCTCCAGCTTCACACTCCCCTTTTACATTCTCATATTCCACTTCACCTGTTTCACTCCCTTGTTTCACACGCCTCTGTTTCACTACCTTGTTTCACTTCCCTGTTCCATTCTCCTGTTTCAGTAACTGTTTCACTCCCATGTTAAATTCTCCTGTTTCACTCCCCTGTTTCACTCCCATGTTAAATTCTCCTGTTTCACTCCCCTGTTTCACTCCCATGTTTCACTCCCCTGTTTCCTCCCCTGTTTCACTCCCCTGTTTCACTCCCTTGTTTCACTCCCCTGTTTCACTCCCCTGCTTCACTCCCCTGCTTCACTCCCCTGTTTCACTCCCCTGCTTCAGTCCCCTGCTTGACTCCCCTGCTTCACTCCCCAGCTTCACTCCCCTGCTTCACACCCATGCTTCAATCCCTTGTTTCACTTTACAGTTCCATTCTCCTGTTTCACTCCCCTGCTTCACTCCCCTGTTGCTCTCCCCTGTTTCTCTCCACTGTTTCTCTCCCCTTTTTCTCTCTCCAGTTTCTCTCTCCTGTTTCTTTCCCCTGTTTCACTTTCCTGTTTCACTCACCTATTTCATTTCCTTGATCCTCTCCACTGTTTCTCTCCCCTGTTTATATCCATTTTCACTCCCCTTTTTCACTCCCTTGTTTCAGTCTCCTGTTTTAGTCCCCTGTTTCAGTCCCCTGTTTCTGTCCCTTGTTTCTGTCCCCTGTTTCTCTCCCCTGTTTCTCTCCCCTGTTTCTCTCCCCCGTTACTCTCCCCTGTTTCTCTGCTCCATTTCTCTCCCCTGTTTCTCTCCCCTGTTTCTTTCTCCTGTTTCTCATCCCTGTTTATCTCCCGTGTTTTACTGCGCTGTTTCACTCCCCTGTTTCAGTCTTTAGTATTGCACTCCCCTGTTTCAATCTGCTGTTTCAATCTCCTGTTTCAATCTCCTGTTTAACTCCCCTGTTTCACTCCCCTGTTTCAGTCCCCTCTTTCACTCCCCTGTTTCCCTCCCTTGTTTCACTCCCCTGTTTCACTTCACTATTCCATCCTCCTGTTTCACACCCCTATTTCATTCCCCTTTGTCACTTGCCTGTTTCAAACCCCTGTTTCAATCCCATGTTTCAATCCTCTGTTTCAATTCCTTGTTACAATGCCTTGTTTCTTTTTACTATTCAATTCTCCTGTTTCACTCCCCCGTTTCACTGCCCTGTTTCTCTACCCTGTTTCTCTCCCCTGTTTCTCATCCCTGTTTATCTCCCACGTTTCACTTTCCTGTTTCTTTCCCCCATTTCTTTCCCATGCTCCTCTCCACTGTTTCTCTCCCCTGTTTATCTCCAGTTTCACTCCCCTTTTCACTCCCTTGTTTCAGTCCCCTGCTTCAGTCCCCGGATTCAGTCCCCTGCTTCACTCCCCTGCTTCACTCCTCTGCTTCACTCCCCTGCTTTAGTCCCCTGTTTCACTCCTTTGCTTCACTCCCCTGCTTCACTCCCCTGCTTCACTCCCCTGCTTCACTCCCCTGCTTCACTCCCCTGCTTCACTCCCCTGCTTCAATCCCTTGTTTCACTTTACAGTTCCATTCTCCTGTTTCACTCCCCTGCTTCACTCCCCTGCTTCACTCCCCTGCTTCACTCCCCTGTTTCAATCCCTTGTTTCACTTTACTATTTCATTCTCATGTTTCACTCCCCTGTTTCACTCCCCTGTTTCACTCCCCTGTTTCACTTTCCTGTTTCACTCACCTATTTCATTTCCTTGATCCTCTCCACTGTTTCGCTCCCCTGTTTATCTCCATTTTCACTCCCCTTTTTCACTCCCTTGTTTCACTCCCTTGTTTCAGTCCCCTGTTTCTGTCCCCTGTTTCTGTCCCCTGTTTCTGTCCCCTGTTTCTGTCCCCTGTTTCTGTCCCCTGTTTCTCTCCCCTGTTTCTCTCCCCTGTTTCTCTCCCCCGTTTCTCTCACCCGTTTCTCTCTCCCGTTTCTCTACCCCGTTTCGCTGCCCCGTTTCTCTCCCCTGTTTCTCTCCCCTGTTTCTCTCCACTGTTTCTTTCCCCTGTTTCTCATCCCTGTTTATCTCTCCTGTTTCACTGCGCTGTTTCACTCCCCTGTTTCAGTCTTCAGTTTTGCACTCCCCTGTTTCAATCTCCTGTTTCAATCTCCTGTTTCAATCTCCTGTTTCAATCTCCTGTTTCAATCTCCTGTTTCACTTCCCGTTTCAATCCCCTGTTTCAATCCCCTGTTTCAATCCCTTGTTTCAGTTTACTATTCCATTCTCCTGTTTCACTCCCCTGTTTCACTCCCCTGATTCTCTACCCTGTTTCTCTACACTGTTTCTCTCCCCTGTTTCTTTCCCCTGTTTCTCATCCCTGTTTATCTCCGCTGTTTCTCATCCCTGCTTATCTCCCCTGTTTCACTGCCCTGTTTCACTCCCCTGTTTCAATCCCTTGTTTCAATCCCCTGTTTCAATCCCTTGTTTCAATCCCTTGTTTCACTTTACTATTCCATTCTCCTGTTCCAATCCCCTGTTTCTCTACCCTGTTTCTCTACCCTGTTTCTCTCCCCTGTTTCTCTCTCCTGTTTCACTTTCCTGTTTCTTTCGCCCATTTCTTTCCCTTGGTCCTCTCCACTGTTTCTCTCCCCTGTTTATCTCCAGTTTCACTCCCCTTTTCACTCCCTTGTTTCAGTCCCCTGCTTCAGTCCCCGGCTTCAGTGGCCTGCTTCACTCCCCTGCTTCACTCCTCTGCTTCACTCCCCTGCTTTAGTCCCCTGCTTCACTCCTTTGCTTCACTCCCCTGCTTCACTCCCCTGCTTCAATCCCCTTCTTCACTCCCCTGCTTCACGGCCCTGCTTCAATCTCCTGTTTCACTCCCCTGCTTCACTCCCCTGCTTCACTTCCCCGCTCCAATCTCCTGTTTCAATCTTTTGGTTCAATCTCCTGCTTCCCTCCCCTGCTTCACTCCTCTGTTTCACTCCCCTGGTTCACACCCCTGCTTCAATCCCTTGTTTCACTTTACAGTTCCATTCTCCTGTTTCACTCCCCTGCTTCACTCCCCTGCTTCACTCCCCTGCTTCACTCCCCTGTTTCAATCCCTTGTTTCACTTTACTATTTCATTCTCATGTTTCACTCCCCTGTTTCTCTCCCCTGTTTCTCTCCCCTGTTTCTCTCCCCTGTTTCTCTCCCCTGTTTCTCTCCCTTGTTTCTCTCCCCTGTTTCTCTCTCCTGTTTCTCTCTCCTGTTTCTCTCCCCTGTTTCACTTTCCTGTTTCACTCACCTATTTCATTTGCTTGATCCTCTCCACTGTTTTGCTCCCCTGTTTATCTCCATTTTCACTCCCCTTTTTCACTCCCTTGTTTCACTCCCTTGTTTCAGTCCCCTGTTTCAGTCCCCTGTTTCTGTCCCCTGTTTCTGTCCCCTGTTTCTGTCCCCTCTTTCTGTCCCTGTTTCTGTCCCCTGTTTCTCTCCCCTGTTTCTCTCCCCTGTTTCTCTCCCCTGTTTCTCTCCCCCGTTTCTCTCTCCCGTTTCTCTCCCCCGTTTCTCTACCCCGTTTCGCTGCCCCGTTTCTCTCCTCTGTTTCTCTCCCCTGTTTCTCTCCACTGTTTCTTTCCCCTGTTTCTCATCCCTGTTTATCTCTCCTGTTTCACTGCGCTGTTTCACTCCCCTGTTTCGGTCTTCAGTTTTGCACTCCCCTGTTTCAATCTCCTGTTTCAATCTCCTGTTTCAATCTCCTGTTTCACTTCCCATTTCAATCCCCTGTTTCAATCCCCTGTTTCAATCCCCTGTTTCAATCCCCTGTTTCAATCCCTTGTTTCAGTTTACTATTCCATTCTCCTGTTTCACTCCCCTGTTTCACTCCCCTGTTTCACTCCCCTGATTCTCTACCCTGTTTCTCTACACTGTTTCTCTACCCTGTTTCTCTCCCCTGTTTCTCTCCCCTGTTTCTTTCCCCTGTTTCTCATCCCTGTTTATCTCCGCTGTTTCTCATCCCTGCTTATCTCCCCTGTTTCACTGCCCTGTTTCACTCCCCTATTTCAGTCTTCAGTTTTGCACTCCCCTGTTTATCTCCCCTGTTTCAATCTCCTGTTTTAATCTCCTGTTTCAATCCCCTGTTTCAATCCCCTGTTTCAATCCCCTGTTTCAATCCCCTGTTTCAATCCCTTGTTTCAATCCCTTGTTTCACTTTACTATTCCATTCTCCTGTTTCTCTCCCCTATTTCTCTCCCCTGTTTCTCTCCCCCGTTTCACTCCCCTGTTTCACTCCCCTGTTTCACTCCAGTGTTTCACTCAACTGCTTCACTCTACTGTTTCACTATCCTGTTTCACTCTCCAGTTTCACTTACCATTTCAGTCTCCTGTTTCACTTACCATTTCGATCCTGTCTTTCAGTCCCTTGTTTCAGTCCCCTGTTTCAATCCCCTGTTTCAATCCCCTGTTTCACTCCCCTGTTTCAATCGCATGTTTCAATCCCATGTTTCAATCCCTTGTTACAATGCCTTATTTCTCTTTACTATTCAATTCTCCTGTTTCATTCTCCTGTTTCACTGCCCTGTTTCTCTACCCTGTTTCTCTCCCCTGTTTCTGTACCCTGTTTCTCTGCCTGTTTCTCTCCCGTTTCCCTCCCCTGGTGCTCTACCCTGTTTCACTCCCCTGTTTCACTCTCCCCTTTCAGTTCCCTCTTTCATTCCCCTCTTTCAATCTCCTCTTTCAATCTCGTCTTTCACTCCCCGTTTCACTTTCCCGTTACACTTCCCTGTTTCCATCCCCTGTTTCACTTAGCATTTCGATCCCCTGTTTCAATCCCCTTTTTCAGTCCCCTGTTTCATTCCCCTGTTTCAGGCCCCTGTTTCAGTCCACAGTTTCTCTCCGCTGTTTCTCTCCCCTGTTTCTCTCCCTTGTTTCTCTCCCCTGTTTCTCTCCCCTGTTTCTCTCCCCTGTTTCTCTCCCCTGTTTCTCTCCCCTGTTTCTCTCTCCTGTTTCTCTCCCCTGTTTCACTTTCCTGTTTCACTCACCTATTTCATTTGCTTGATCCTCTCCACTGTTTTGCTCCCCTGTTTATCTCCATTTTCACTCCCCTTTTTCACTCCCTTGTTTCACTCCCTTGTTTCAGTCCCCTGTTTCAGTCCCCTGTTTCTGTCCCCTGTTTCTGTCCCCTGTTTCTGTCCCCTGTTTCTGTCCCCTCTTTCTGTCCCTGTTTCTGTCCCCTGTTTCTCTCCCCTGTTTCTCTCCCCTGTTTCTCTCCCCCGTTTCTCTCTCCCGTTTCTCTCCCCCGTTTCTCTACCCCGTTTCGCTGCCCCGTTTCTCTCCTCTGTTTCTCTCCCCTGTTTCTCTCCACTGTTTCTTTCCCCTGTTTCTCATCCCTGTTTATCTCTCCTGTTTCACTGCGCTGTTTCACTCCCCTGTTTCGGTCTTCAGTTTTGCACTCCCCTGTTTCAATCTCCTGTTTCAATCTCCTGTTTCAATCTCCTGTTTCACTTCCCATTTCAATCCCCTGTTTCAATCCCCTGTTTCAATCCCCTGTTTCAATCCCCTGTTTCAATCCCTTGTTTCAGTTTACTATTCCATTCTCCTGTTTCACTCCCCTGTTTCACTCCCCTGTTTCACTCCCCTGATTCTCTACCCTGTTTCTCTACACTGTTTCTCTACCCTGTTTCTCTCCCCTGTTTCTCTCCCCTGTTTCTTTCCCCTGTTTCTCATCCCTGTTTATCTCCGCTGTTTCTCATCCCTGCTTATCTCCCCTGTTTCACTGCCCTGTTTCACTCCCCTATTTCAGTCTTCAGTTTTGCACTCCCCTGTTTATCTCCCCTGTTTCAATCTCCTGTTTTAATCTCCTGTTTCAATCCCCTGTTTCAATCCCCTGTTTCAATCCCCTGTTTCAATCCCCTGTTTCAATCCCTTGTTTCAATCCCTTGTTTCACTTTACTATTCCATTCTCCTGTTTCTCTCCCCTATTTCTCTCCCCTGTTTCTCTCCCCCGTTTCACTCCCCTGTTTCACTCCCCTGTTTCACTCCAGTGTTTCACTCAACTGCTTCACTCTACTGTTTCACTATCCTGTTTCACTCTCCAGTTTCACTTACCATTTCAGTCTCCTGTTTCACTTACCATTTCGATCCTGTCTTTCAGTCCCTTGTTTCAGTCCCCTGTTTCAATCCCCTGTTTCAATCCCCTGTTTCACTCCCCTGTTTCAATCGCATGTTTCAATCCCATGTTTCAATCCCTTGTTACAATGCCTTATTTCTCTTTACTATTCAATTCTCCTGTTTCATTCTCCTGTTTCACTGCCCTGTTTCTCTACCCTGTTTCTCTCCCCTGTTTCTCTACCCTGTTTCTCTCCCCTGTTTCTCTACCCTGTTTCTCTGCCTGTTTCTCTCCCGTTTCCCTCCCCTGTTGCTCTACCCTGTTTCACTCCCCTGTTTCACTCTCCCCTTTCAGTTCCCTCTTTCATTCCCCTCTTTCAATCTCCTCTTTCAATCTCGTCTTTCACTCCCCGTTTCACTTTCCCGTTACACTTCCCTGTTTCCATCCCCTGTTTCACTTAGCATTTCGATCCCCTGTTTCAATCCCCTTTTTCAGTCCCCTGTTTCATTCCCCTGTTTCAGGCCCCTGTTTCAGTCCACAGTTTCTCTCCGCTGTTTCTCTCCCCTGTTTCTCTCCCTTGTTTCTCTCCCCTGTTTCTCTCCCCTGTTTCTCTCCCCCGTTTCACTCCGCTGTTTCACTCTACAGTTTCACTCCCCTGTTTCACTCTACTGTTTCACTATCCTGTTTCACTCCTCTGTTTTACTCTCCCCTTGTTTCACTTACCATTTCACTCTCCTGTTTCACTCCCCTGTTTCACTTACCATTTCAGTCCCCTGTTTCACTTAGCATTTCGATCCCCTCTTTCAGTCCCTTGTTTCACTCCCCTGTTTCACTCCCCTGTTTCACTCCCTTGTTTCACTTCACTATTCCATCCTCCTGTTTCACTGTCCTGTTTCACTCCCCTTTGTCACTTGCCTGGTGCCTGTTTCAATCCCCTGTTTCAATCCCATGTTTCAATCCTCTGTTTCAATCCCTTGTTACAATGCCTTGTTTCTCTTTACTATTCAATTCTCCTGTTTCACTCCCCCGTTTCTCTGCCCTGTTTCTCTCCCCTGTTTCTTTCCCCTGTTTCTCATCCCTGTTTATCTCCATTGTTTCACTGCCCTGTTTCACTCCCCTGTTTCAATCTCCTGTTTCAATCTCCTGTTTCACTTCCCTGTTCAATCCCCTTTTCAATCCCTTGTTTCAATCCGCTGTTTCAATCCCTTGTTTCAATCCCTTGTTTCACTTTACTATTCCATTCTCCTGTTTCTCTCCCCGGTTTCTCTACCCTGTTTCTCTACCCTGTTTCTCTCTCCTGTTTCACTTTACTGTTTCTTTCCCCCATTTCTTTTCCCTTGCTCCTCTCCACTGTTTCTCTCCCCTGTTTATCTCCAGTTTAACTCCCCTTTTCACTCCCTTGTTTCATTCCCCTGCTTCAGTCCCCGGCTTCAGTCCCCTGCTTCACTCCCCTGCTTCACTCCTCTGCTTCACTCCCCTGCTTCACTCCCCAGTTTCACTCCCCAGCTTCACTCCCCTGCTTCACACCCCTGCTTCAATCCCTTGTTTCACTTTACAGTTCCATTCTCCTGTTTCACTCCCCTGCTTCACTCCCCTGTTGCTCTCCCCTGTTTCTCTCCCCTGATTCTCTCCACTGTTTCTCTCCCCTTTTTCTCTCTCCAGTTTCTCTCTCCTGTTTCTTTCCCCTGTTTCACTTTCCTGTTTCACTCACCTATTTCATTTCCTTGATCCTCTCCACTGTTTCTCTCCCCTGTTTATCTCCATTTTCACTCCCCTTTTTCACTCGCTTGTTTCAGTCTCCTGTTTCACTCCCCTGTTTCAGTCCCCTGTTTCTGTCCCCTGTTTCTGTCCCCTGTTTCTGTCCCCTGTTTCTCTCCCCTGTTTCTCTCCCCTGTTTCTCTCCCTTGTTTCTCTCCCCTGTTTCTCTCCCCTGTTTCTCTCCCCCGTTTCTCTCCCCTGTTTCTCTCCCCCGTTACTCTCCCCCGTTTCTCTGCCCCATTTCTCTCCCCTGTTTCTCTCCCCTGTTTCTTTATCCTGTTTCTCATCCCTGTTTATCTCCCGTGTTTCACTGCACTGTTTCACTCCCCTGTTTCAGTCTTTAGTTTTGCACTCCCCTGTTTCAATCTCCTGTTTCAATCTCCTGTTTCACTTCCCATTTCAATCCCCTGTTTCAATCCCCTGTTTCAATCCCCTGTTTCAATCCCTTGTTTCAGTTTACTATTCCATTCTCCTGTTTCACTCCCCTGTTTCACTCCCCTGTTTCTCTGCCCTGTTTCCCTGCCCTGTTTCTCTACCCTGTTTCTCTCCCCTGTTTCTCTCCCCTGTTTCTCTCCCCTGTTTCTTTCCCCTGTTTCTCATCCCTGTTTATCTCCATTGTTTCACTCCCCTGTTTCACTCCCCTGTTTCAATCTCCTGTTTCAATCTCCTGTTTCAATCTCCTGTTTCACTTCCCTGTTCAATCCCCTTTTCAATCCCTTGTTTCAATCCGCTGTTTCAATCCCTTGTTTCAATCCCTTGTTTCACTTTACTATTCCATTCTCCTGTTTCTCTCCCTGGTTTCTCTACCCTGTTTCTCTACCCTGTTTCTCTCTCCTGTTTCACTTTACTGTTTCTTTCCCCCATTTCTTTCCCTTGCTCCTCTCCACTGTTTCTTTCCCCTGTTTATCTCCAGTTTAACTCCCCTTTTCACTCCCTTGATTCAGTCCCCTGCTTCAGTCCCCGGCTTCAGTCCCCGGCTTCAGTCCCCTGCTTCACTCCCCTGCTTCACTCCTCTGCTTCACTCACCTGCTTCACTCCCCTGCTTCACTTCCCTGCTTCACTCCCCTGCTTCACTCCCCTGCTTCACTCCCCTGCTTCAATCCTCTGCTTCACTCCCCTGCTTCACTCCCCTGCTTCACTCCCCTGCTTCACTCCCCTGCTTCACTCCCCTGCTTCACTCCCCAGCTTCACTCCCCAGCTTCACTCCCCTGCTTCACACGCCTGCTTCAATCCCTTGTTTCACTTTACAGTTCCATTCTCCTGTTTCACTCCCCTGCTTCACTCCCCTGCTTCACTCCCCTGTTGCTCTCCCCTGTTTCTCTCCCCTGATTCTCTCCACTGTTTCTCTCCCCTTTTTCTCTCTCCAGTTTCTCTCTCCTGTTTCTTTCCCCTGTTTCACTTTCCTGTTTCACTCACCTATTTCATTTCCTTGATCCTCTCCACTGTTTCTCTCCCCTGTTTATCTCCATTTTCACTCCCCTTTTTCACTCCCTTGTTTCAGTCTCCTGTTTCAGTCCCCTGTTTCAGTCCCCTGTTTCTGTCCCCTGTTTCTGTCCCCTGTTTCTCTCCCCTGTTTCTCTCCCTTGTTTCTCTCCCCTGTTTCTCTCCCCTGTTTCTCTCCCCCGTTTCTCTCCCCTGTTTCTCTCCCCCGTTACTCTCCCCCGTTTCTCTGCCCCATTTCTCTCCCCTGTTTCTCTCCCCTGTTTCATTCTCCTGTTTCTCATCCCTGTTTATCTCCCGTGTTTCACTGCGCTGTTACACTCCCCTGTTTCAGTCTTTAGTTTTGCACTCCCCTGTTTCAATCGCCTGTTTCAATCTCCTGTTTCAATCTCCTGTTTCAATTCCCATTTCAATCCCCTGTTTCAATCCCCTGTTTCAATCCCTTGTTTCAGTTTACTATTCCATTCTCCTGTTTCACTCCCCTGTTTCACTCCCCTGTTTCTCTGCCCTGTTTCCCTGCCCTGTTTCTCTACCCTGTTTCTCTCCCCTGTTTCTTTCCCCTGTTTCTCATCCCTGTTTATCTCCGCTGTTCCTCATCCCTGTTTTTCTCCCCTGTTTCACTGCCCTGTTTCACTCCCCTGTTTCAGTCTTCAGTTTTGCACTCCCCTGTTTATCTCCCCTGTTTCAATCTCCTGTTTCAATCTCCTGTTTCAATCTCCTGTTTCAATCCCCTGTTTCAATCCCCTGTTTCAATCCCCTATTTTAATCCCCTGTTTCAATCCCCTGTTTCAATCCCCTGTTTCAATCCCTTGTTTCAGTTTACTATTCCATTCTCCTGTTTCACTCCCCTGTTTCACTCCCCTGTTTCTCTACCCTGTTTCTCTACCCTATTTCTCTCCCATGTTTCTCTCCCCCGTTTCACTCCCCAGTTTCACCCCCCCCGTTTCACTCTCCCGTTTCACTCCCCCGTTTCACTCCCCTGTTTCACTCCCCTGTTTCACTCTAGTGTTTCACTCAACTGTTTCACTCTAGTGTTTCTTTATCCTGTTTCACTCTCCTGTTTCATGTACCATTTCAGTCTCCTGTTTCACTTCCCTTTTCGATCCCCTGTTTCAGTCCCCTGTTTCAGTCCCCTGTTTCAATCCCCTGTTTCAATCCCCTGTTTCACTCCCCTGTTTCACTCCCCTGTTTCACTCCCTTCTTTCACTTCACTATTCCATCCTCCTGTTTCACTCCTCTATTTCACTCACTTTGTCACTTGCCTGTTTCAATCCCGTCTTCCAATCCCATGTTCCAATCCCATGTTTCAATCCCATGTTACAATGTCTTATTACTCTTTACTATTCAATTCTCCTGTTTCACTCTCCCGTTTCACTGCCCTGTTTCTCTACCCTGTTTCGCTCCCCTGTTTCTCTACCCTGTTTCTCTACCCTGTTTCTCTCCCCTGTTTCTCTGCCTGTTTCTCTCCCGTTTCACTCCTCTGTTGCTCTACCCTGTTTCACTCCCCTGTTTCACTCTCCCCTTTCAGTTGCCTCTTTCATTCCCCTCTTTCAATCTCCTCTTTCAATCTCGTCTTTCACTCCCCGTTTCACTTTCCCGTTACACTTTCCTGTTTCCATCCCGTTTCACTTAGTATTTCGATCCCCTGTTTCAATCCCCTTTTTCAGTCCCCTGTTTCATTCCCCTGTTTCAGTCCCCTGTTCCAGTCCACAGTTTCTCTCCCCTGTTTCTCTCCCTGTTTCTCTCCCCTGTTTCTCTCCCCCGTTTCACTCCCCTGTTTCACTCTACAGTTTCACTCCCCTGTTTCACTCTACTGTGTCACTATCCTGTTTCACTCCTCTGTTTTAATCTCCCCTTGTTTCACTTACCATTTCACGCTCCTGTTTCACTCCCCTGTTTCACTTACCATTTCAGTCCCCTGTTTCACTTACCATTTCGATCCCCTCTTTCAGTCCCTTGTTTCAGTCCCCTGTTTCAATCCCCTGTTTCACTCCCTTGTTTCACTCCCCTGTTTCACTCCCATGTTTCAGTCCCCTCTTTCACTCCCCTGTTTCACTCCCTTGTTTCACTTCACTATTCCATCCTCCTGTTTCACTCCCCTATTTCACTCCCCTTGGTCACTTGCCTGTTTCAATCCCCTGTTTCAATCCCATGTTTCAATCCTCTGTTTCAATCCCTTGTTTCAATCCCTTGTTTCTCTTTACTATTCAATTCTCCTGTTTCACTCCCCCGTTTCTCTACCCTGTTTCTCTCGCTGTTTCTTTCCCCTGTTTCTCATCCCTGTTTATCTCCATTGTTTCACTGCCCTGTTTCACTCCCCTGTTTCAATCTCCTGTTTCAATCTCCTGTTTCACTTCCCTGTTCAATCCCCTTTTCAATCCCTTGTTTCAATCCGCTGTTTCAATCCCTTGTTTCAATCCCTTGTTTCACTTTACTATTCCATTCTCCTGTTTCTCTCCCCGGTTTCTCTCCCCTGTTTCTCTACCCTGTTTCTCTCTCCTGTTTCACTTTACTGTTTCTTTCCCCCATTTCTTTTCCCTTGCTCCTCTCCACTGTTTCTCTCCCCTGTTTATCTCCAGTTTCACTCCCCTTTTCACTCCCTTGTTTCAGTCCCCTGCTTCAGTCCCCGGCTTCAGTCCCCTGCTTCACTCCCCTGCTTCACACCCCTGCTTCACTCCCCTGCTTCACTCCCCTGCTTCACTCCCCTGCTTCACTCCCCTGCTTCACTCCCCTGCTTCACTCCCCTGCTTCACTCTCCTGCTTCACTCCCCTGCTTCACTCCCCTGCTTCACTCCCCTGCTTCACTCCCCTGCTTCAATCTCCTGTTTCACTTTACAGTTCCATTCTCCTGTTTCACTCCCCAGCTTCACTCCCCTGCTTCACTCCCCTGCTTCACACCCCTGCTTCAATCCCTTGTTTCACTTTACAGTTCCATTCTCCTGTTTCACTCCCCAGCTTCACTCCCCAGCTTCACTCCCCTGCTTCACTCCCCTGCTTCACTCCCCTGCTTCACTCCCCTGCTTCACTCCCCTGCTTCACTCCCCTGCTTCACTCCCCAGCTTCACTCCCCTGCTTCACACGCCTGCTTCAATCCCTTGTTTCACTTTACAGTTCCTTTCTCCTGTTTCACTCCCCTGCTTCACTTCCCTGCTTCACTCCCCTGTTGCTCTCCCCTGTTTCTCTCCCCTGATTCTCTCCACTGTTTCTCTCCCCTTTTTCTCTCTCCAATTTCTCTCTCCTGTTTCTTTCCCCTGTTTCACTTTCCTGTTTCACTCACCTATTTCATTTCCTTGATCCTCTCCACTGTTTCTCTCCCCTGTTTCTCTCCCCTGTTTCACTTCCCTGTTTCTCTCCCCTGTTTCTCTACCCTGTTTCTCTGCCTGTTTCTCTCCCGTTTCACTCCTCTGTTGCTCTACCCTGTTTCACTCCCCTGTTTCACTCTCCCCTTTCAGTTGCCTCTTTCATTCCCCTCTTTCAATCTCCTCTTTCAATCTCGTCTTTCACTCCCCGTTTCACTTTCCCGTTACACTTTCCTGTTTCCATCCCCTGTTTCACTTAGTATTTCGATCCCCTGTTTCAATCCCCTTTTTCAGTCCCCTGTTTCATTCCCCTGTTTCATTCCCCTGTTTCAGTCCCCTGTTTCAGTCCACAGTTTCTCTCCCCTGTTTCTCTCCCGTTTCTCTCCCTGTTTCTCTCCCCTGTTTCTCTCCCCCGTTTCACTCCCCTGTTTCACTCTACAGTTTCACTCCCCTGTTTCACTCTACTGTGTCACTATCCTGTTTCACTCCTCTGTTTTACTCTCCCCTTGTTTCACTTACCATTTCACGCTCCTGTTTCACTCCCCTGTTTCACTTACCATTTCAGTCCCCTGTTTCACTTACCATTTCAATCCCCTCTTTCAGTCCCTTGTTTCAGTCCCCTGTTTCAATCCCCTGTTTCAATCCCCTGTTTCACTCCCCTGTTTCACTCCCCTGTTTCAGTCCCCTCTTTCACTCCCCTGTTTCACTCCCTTGTTTCACTTCACTATTCCATCCTCCTGTTTCACTCCCCTATTTCACTCCCCTTGGTCACTTGCCTGTTTCACTCCCCTGTTTCAATCCCATGTTTCAATCCTCTGTTTCAATCCCTTGTTACAATGCCTTGTTTCTCTTTACTATTCAATTCTCCTGTTTCACTCCCCCGTTTCACTGCCCTGTTTCTCTACCCTGTTTCTCTCCCCTGTTTCTCTACCCTGTTTCTCTGCCCTGTTTCTCTCCCCTGTTTCTTTCCCCTGTTTCTCATCCCTGTTTATCTCCCATGTTTCCCTGCCCTGTTTCACTCCCCTGTTTCAATCTCCTGTTTCAATCTCCTGTTTCAATCACCTGTTTCACTTCCCTGTTCAATCCCCTTTTCAATCCCTTGTTTCAATCCCCTGTTTCAATCCCTTGTTTCAATCCCTTGTTTCACTTTACTATTCCATTCTCCTGTTTCACTCCCCTGTTTCTCTCCCCTGTTTCTCTACCCTGTTTCTCTCCCCTCTTTCTCTCTCCTGTTTCACTTTCCTGTTTCTTTCCCCCATTTCTTTCCCTTGCTCCTCTCCACTGTTTCTCTCCCCTGTTTATCTCCAGTTTCACTCCCCTTTTCACTCCCTTGTTTCAGTCCCCTGCTTCAGTCCCCGGCTTCAGTCCCCTGCTTCACTCCCCTGCTTCACTCCCTTGCTTCACTCCCCTGCTTTAGTCCCCTGCTTCACTCCTCTGCTTCACTCCTCTGCTTCACTCCCCTGCTTCACTCCCCTGCTTCACTCCTTTGCTTCACTCCCCTGCTTCATTCCCCTGCTTCACTCCCCTGCTTCACTCCCCTGCTTCACTCCCCTGCTTCAATCCCTTGTTTCACTTTACAGCTCCATTCTCCTGTTTCACTCCCCTGCTTCACTCCCCTGCTTCACTCCCCTGCTTCACTCCCCTGCTTCACTCCTTTGTTTCACTTTACTATTTCATTCTCATGTTTAACTCCCCTGTTTCACTCCCCTCTTTCACTCCCCTCTTTCACTCCCCTGTTGCTCTCCCCTGTTTCTCTCCCCTGTATCTCTCCCCTGTTTCTCTCCCCTGTTTCTCTCCCCTGTTTCTCTCCCCTGTTTCTCTCCCCTGTTTCTCTCTCCTGTTTCTATCCCCTGTTTCACTTTCCTGTTTCTCTCACCTATTTCATTTCCTTGATCCTCTCCACTGTTTCTCTCCCCTGTTTATCTCCATTTTCACTCCCCTTTTTCACACCCTTGTTTCACTCCCTTGTTTCAGTCCCCTGTTTCAGTCCCTTGTTTCAGTCCCCTGTTTCTGTCCCCTGTTTCTGTGCCCTGTTTCTGTGCCCTGTTTCTCTCCCCGTTTCTCTCCCCTGTTTCTCTCCCCTGTTTCTCTCCCCTGTTTCACTTCCCTGTTTCTCTCTCCTGTTTCTCACCCCTGTTTCTCTCCCCCATTTCTCTACCCCGTTTCTCTGCCTCGTTTCTCTCCCCTGTTTCTCTCCCTATTTCTCTCCCCTGTTTCTCTCCCCTGTTTCACTCTACAGTTTCACTCCCCTGTTTCACTCTACTGTTTCACTATCCTGTTTCACTCCTCTGTTTTACTCTCCCCTTGTTTCACTTACCATTTCACTCTCCTGTTTCACTCCCCTGTTTCACTTACCATTTCAGTCCCCTGTTTCACTTACCATTTCGATACCCTCTTTCAGTCCCTTGTTTCAATCCCCTGTTTCAATCCCCTGTTTCACTCCCCTGTTTCACTCCCCTGTTTCACTCCCTTGTTTCACTTCACTATTCCATCCTCCTGTTTCACTCCTCTATTTCACTCACTTTGTCACTTGCCTGTTTCAATCCCCTCTTTCAATCCCATGTTTCAATCCCATGTTTCAATCCCATGTTACAATGTCTTATTTCTCTTTACTATTCAATTCTCCTGTTTCACTCTCCCGTTTCACTGCCCTGTTTCTCTACCCTGTTTCTCTCCCCTGTTTCTCTACCCTGTTTCTCTGCCTGTTTCTCTCCCGTTTCACTCCTCTGTTGCTCTACCCTGTTTCACTCCCCTGTTTCACTCTCCACTTTCAGTTGCCTCTTTCATTCCCCTCTTTCAATCTCCTCTTTCAATCTCGTCTTTCACTCCCCGTTTCACTTTCCCGTTACACTTTCCTGTTTCCATCCCCTGTTTCACTTTGTATTTCGATCCCCTGTTTCAATCCCCTTTTTCAGTCCCCTGTTTCAATCCCCTGTTTCAGTCCACAGTTTCTCTCCCCTGTTTCTCTCCCGTTTCTCTCCCTTGTTTCTCTCCCTGTTTCTCTCCCCTGTTTCTCTCCCCCATTTCACTCCCCTGTTTCACTCTACAGTTTCACTCCCCTGTTTCACGCTACTGTGTCACTATCCTGTTTCACTCCTCTGTTTTACTCTCCCCTTGTTTCACTTACCATTTCACGCTCCTGTTTCACTCCCCTGTTTCACTTACTATTTCAGTCCCCTGTTTCACTTACCATTTCGATCCCCTCTTTCAGTCCCTTGTTTCAGTCCCCTGTTTCAATCCCCTGTTTCAATCCCCTGTTTCACTCCCCTGTTTCACTCCCCTGTTTCAGTCCCCTCTTTCACTCCCCTGTTTCACTCCCTTGTTTCACTTCACTATTCCATCCTCCTGTTTCACTCCCCTATTTCACTCCCCTTGGTCACTTGCCTGTTTCAATCCCCTGTTTCAATCCCATGTTTCAATCCTCTGTTTCAATCCCTTGTTACAATGCCTTGTTTCTCTTTACTATTCAATTCTCCTGTTTCACTCCCCCGTTTCACTGCCCTGTTTCTCTACCCTGTTTCTCTCCCCTGTTTCTCTACCCTGTTTCTCTGCCCTGTTTCTCTCCCCTGTTTCTTTCCCCTGTTTCTCATCCCTGTTTATCTCCCATGTTTCAATGCCCTGTTTCACTCCCCTGTTTCAATCTCCTGTTTCAATCTCCTGTTTCAATCTCCTGTTTCACTTCCCTGTTCAATCCCCTTTTCAATCCCTTGTTTCAATCCCCTGTTTCAATCCCTTGTTTCAATCCCTTGTTTCACTTTACTATTCCATTCTCCTGTTTCACTCCCCTGTTTCTCTACCCTGTTTCTCTACCCTGTTTCTCTCCCCTGTTTCTCTCTCCTGTTTCACTTTCCTGTTTCTTTCCCCCATTTCTTTCCCTTGCTCCTCTCCACTGTTTCTCTCCCCTGTTTATCTCCAGTTTCACTCCCCTTTTCACTCCCTTGTTTCAGTCCCCTGCTTCAGTCCCCGGCTTCAGTCCCCTGCTTCACTCCCCTGCTTCACTCCCTTGCTTCACTCCCCTGCTTCACTCCTCTGCTTCACTCCCCTGCTTCACTCCTTTGCTTCACTCCCCTGCTTCACTCCCCTGCTTCACTCCCCTGCTTCACTCCCCTGCTTCACTCCCCTGCTTCAATCCCTTGTTTCACTTTACAATTCCATTCTCCTGTTTCACTCCCCTGCTTCACTCCCCTGCTTCACTCCCCTGCTTCACTCTCCTGCTTCACTCCCCTGCTTCACTCCCCTGCTTCACTCCTTTGTTTCACTTTACTATTTCATTCTCATGTTTAACTCCCCTGTTTCACTCCCCTCTTTCACTCCCCTGTTTCACTCCCCTGTTGCTCTCCCCTGTTTCTCTCCCCTGTATCTCTCCCCTGTTTCTCTCCCCTGTTTCTCTCCCCTGTTTCTCACCCCTGTTTCTCTCCCCTGTTTCTCTCTCCTGATTCTATCCCCTGTTTCACTTTCCTGTTTCTCTCACCTATTTCATTTCCTTGATCCTCTCCACTGTTTCTCTCCCCTGTTTATCTCCATTTTCACTCCCCTTTTTCACTCCCTTGTTTCACTCCCTTGTTTCAGTCCCCTGTTTCAGTCCCCTGTTTCTGTCCCCTGTTTCTGTGCCCTGTTTCTGTGCCCTGTTTCTCTCCCTGTTTCTCTCCCCTGTTTCACTTCCCTGTTTCTCTCCCCTGTTTCTCACCCCTGTTTCTCTCCCCCATTTCTCTACCCCGTTTCTCTGCCCCGTTTCTCTCCCCTGTTTCTCTCCCTATTTCTCTGCCCTGTTTCTCTCCCCTGTTTCACTCTACAGTTTCACTCCCCTGTTTCACTCTACTGTTTCACTATCCTGTTTCACTCCTCTGTTTTACTCTCCCCTTGTTTCACTTACCATTTCACTCTCCTGTTTCACTCCCCTGTTTCACTTACCATTTCAGTCCCCTGTTTCACTTACCATTTCGATACCCTCTTTCAGTCCCTTGTATCAATCCCCTGTTTCAATCCCCTGTTTCACTCCCCTGTTTCACTCCCCTGTTTCACTCCCTTGTTTCACTTCACTATTCCATCCTCCTGTTTCACTCCTCTATTTCACTCACTTTGTCACTTGCCTGTTTCAATCCCCTCTTTCAATCCCATGTTTCAATCCCATGTTTGAATCCCATGTTACAATGTCTTATTTCTCTTTACTATTCAATTCTCCTGTTTCACTCTCCCGTTTCACTGCCCTGTTTCTCTACCCTGTTTCTCTCCCCTGTTTCTCTACCCTGTTTCTCTGCCTGTTTCTCTCCCGTTTCACTCCTCTGTTGCTCTACCCTGTTTCACTCCCCTGTTTCACTCTCCCCTTTCAGTTGCCTCTTTCATTCCCCTCTTTCAATCTCCTCTTTCAATCTCGTCTTTCACTCCCCGTTTCACTTTCCCGTTACACTTTCCTGTTTCCATCCCCTGTTTCACTTAGTATTTCAATCCCCTGTTTCAATCCCCTTTTTCAGTCCCCTGTTTCAATCCCCTGTTTCAGTCCCCTGTTTCAGTCCACAGTTTCTCTCCCCTGTTTCTCTCCCGTTTCTCTCCCTTGTTTCTCTCCCTGTTTCTCTCCCCTGTTTCTCTCCCCCATTTCACTCCCCTGTTTCACTCTACAGTTTCACTCCCCTGTTTCACTCTACTGTGTCACTATCCTGTTTCACTCCTCTGTTTTATTCTCCCCTTGTTTCACTTACCATTTCACGCTCCTGTTTCACTCCCCTGTTTCACTTACCATTTCAGTCCCCTGTTTCACTTACCATTTCGATCCCCTCTTTCAGTCCCTTGTTTCAGTCCCCTGTTTCAATCCCCTGTTTCAATCCCCTGTTTCACTCCCCTGTTTCACTCCCCTGTTTCAGTCCCCTCTTTCACTCCCCTGTTTCACTCCCTTGTTTCACTTCACTATTCCATCCTCCTGTTTCACTCCCCTATTTCACTCCCCTTGGTCACTTGCCTGTTTCAATCCCCTGTTTCAATCCCATGTTTCAATCCTCTGTTTCAATCCCTTGTTACAATGCCTTGTTTCTCTTTACTATTCAATTCTCCTGTTTCACTCCCCCGTTTCTCTGCCCTGTTTCTCTCCCCTGTTTCTTTCCCCTGTTTCTCATCCCTGTTTATCTCCATTGTTTCACTGCCCTGTTTCACTCCCCTGTTTCAATCTCCTGTTTCAATCTCCTGTTTCACTTCCCTGTTCAATCCCCTTTTCAATCCCTTGTTTCAATCCCCTGTTTCAATCCCTTGTTTCAATCCGCTGTTTCAATCCCTTGTTTCAATCCCTTGTTTCACTTTACTATTCCATTCTCCTGTTTCTCTCCCCGGTTTCTCTACCCTGTTTCTCTACCCTGTTTCTCTCTCCTGTTTCACTTTACTGTTTCTTTCCCCCATTTCTTTTCCCTTGCTCCTCTCCACTGTTTCTCTCCCCTGTTTATCTCGAGTTTCACCCCCCTGCTTCACTCCCCTGCTTCACTCCCCTGCTTCACTCCCCTGCTTCACTCCCCTGCTTCACTCCCCTGTTTCAATCTCCTGTTTCAATCTCCTATTTCAATCTCCTGTTTCACTTCCCTGTTCAATCCCCTTTTCAATCCCTTGTTTCAATCCACTGTTTCAATCCCTTGTTTCAATCCCTTGTTTCACTTTACTATTCCATTCTCCTGTTTCACTCCCCTGTTTCTCTCCCCTGTTTCTCTACCCTGTTTCTCTCTCCTGTTTCACTTTACTGTTTCTTTCCCCCATTTCTTTCCCTTGCTCCTCTCCACTGTTCCTCTCCCCTGTTTATCTCCAGTTTCACTCCCCTTTTCACTCCCTTGTTTCAGTCCCCTGCTTCGGTCCCCGGCTTCAGTCCCCTGCTTCACTCCCCTGCTTCACTCCCTTGCTTCACTCCCCTGCTTCACTCCTCTGCTTCACTCCCCTGCTTCACTCCTCTGCTTCACTCCCCTGCTTCACTCCTCTGCTTCACTCCTCTGCTTCAATCCCCTGCTTCATTCCTTTGCTTCACTCCTCTGCTTCACTCCCCTGCTTCACTCCCCTGCTTCACTCCCCTGCTTCACACCCCTGCTTCAATCCCTTGTTTCACTTTACAGTTCCATTCTCCTGTTTCACTCCCCTGCTTCACTCCCCTGCTTCACTCCCCTGTTTCAATCCCTTGTTTCACTTTATTATTTCATTCTCATGTTTCACTCCCCTGTTTCACTCCCCTGTTTCACTCCCCTGTTGCTCTCCCCTGTTTCTCTCCCCTGTTTCCCTCCCCTGTTTCTCTCCCCTGTTTCTCTCCCCGTTTCTCTCCCCTGTTTCTCTCCCTTGTTTCTCTCTCCTGTTTCTCTCCCCTGTTTCACTTTCCTGTTTCACTCACCTATTTCATTTCCTTGATGCTCTCCACTGTTTCTCACCCCTGTTTATCTCCATTTTCACTCCCCTTTTTCACTCCCTTGTTTCACTCCCTTGTTTCAGTCCCCTGTTTCAGTCCCCTGTTTCTGTCCCCTGTTTCTGTCCCCTGTTTCTGTCCCCTGTTTCTCTCCCCTGTTTCTCTCCCCTGTTTCTCTCCCCTGTTTCCCTCCCCTGTTTCTCTTCCCTGCTTCTCTTCCCCGTTTCTCTCCCCCGTTTCTCTCCCCCATTTCTCTACCCCGTTTCTCTGCCCCGTTTCTCTCCCCTGTTTCTCTCCCTTGTTTCTCTCCACTGTTTCTTTCCCCTGTTTCTCATCCCTGTTTATCTCCTCTGTTTCACTGCGCTGTTTCACTCCCCTGTTTCAGTCTTCAGTTTTGCACTCCCCTGTTTCAATCTCCTGTTTCAATCCCCTGTTTCAATCCCCTGTTTCAATCTCCTGTTTCAATCCCTTGTTTCAGTTTACTATTCCATTCTCCTGTTTCACTCCCCTGTTTCACTCCCCTGTTTCTCTAACCTGTTTCTCTACCCTGTTTCTCTCCCTGTTTCTCTCCCCTGTTTCCCTCCCCTGTTTCTCTCCCCTGTTTCTCTCACCTGTTTCTTTCCCCCGTTTCTCATCCCTGTTTATCTCCGCTGTTTCTCATCCCTGTTTATCTCCCCTGTTTCACTGCCCTGTTTCACTCCCCTGTTTCAGTCTTCAGTTTTGCACTCCCATGTTTATCTCCCCTCTTTCAAATCCCTGTTTCAATCTCCTGTTTCAATCTCCTGTTTCAATCTCCTGTTTCACTTCCCTGTTTCAATCCCCTGTTTCAATTCCTTGTTTCAATCCCCTGTTTCAATCCCCTCTTTCAATCCCTTGTTTCAATCCCTTGTTTCACTTTACTATTCCATTCTCCTGTTTCACTCCCCTGTTTCACTCCCCTGTTTCTCTATCCTGATTCTCTACCCTGTTTCTCTCCCCTATTTCTCTCCCCTGTTTCTCTCCCCCGTTTCACTCCCCCATTTCACTCCCCTGTTTCACTCCCCTGTTTCACTCCCCTGTTTCACTCTAGTGTTTCACTCAACTGTTTCACTCTACTGTTTCACTATCCTGTTTCACTCTCCTGTTTCACTTACCATTTCAGTCTCCTGTTTCACTTACCATTTCAATCCTGTCCTTCAGACCCTTGTTTCCGTCCCCTGTTTCACTCCCCTGTTTCACTCCCCTGTTTCAGTCCCCTCTTTCACTCCTCTGTTTCACTCCCTTGTTTCACTTCACTATTCCATCCTCCTGTTTCACTCCCCTATTTCACTCCCCTTGGTCACTTGCCTGTTTCAATCCCCTGTTTCAATCCCATGTTTCAATCCTCTGTTTCAATCCCTTGTTACAATGCCTTGTTTCTCTTTACTATTCAATTCTCCTGTTTCACTCCCCCATTTCTCTGCCCTGTTTCTCTCCCCTGTTTCTTTCCCCTGTTTCTCATCCCTGTTTATCTCCATTGTTTCACTGCCCTGTTTCACTCCCCTGTTTCAATCTCCTGTTTCAATCTCCTGTTTCACTTCCCTGTTCAATCCCCTTTTCAATCCCTTGTTTCAATCCGCTGTTTCAATCCCTTGTTTCAATCCCTTGTTTCACTTTACTATTCCATTCTCCTGTTTCTCTCCCCAGTTTCTCTACCCTGTTTCTCTACCCTGTTTCTCTCTCCTGTTTCACTTTACTGTTTCTTTCCCCCATTTCTTTTCCCTTGCTCCTCTCCACTGTTTCTCTCCCCTGTTTATCTCGAGTTTCACTCCCCTGCTTCACTCCCCTGCTTCACTCCCCTGCTTCACTCCCCTGCTTCACTCCCCTGCTTCACTCCCCTGTTTCAATCTCCTGTTTCAATCTCCTGTTTCACTTCCCTGTTCAATCCCCTTTTCAATCCCTTGTTTCAATCCACTGTTTCAATCCCTTGTTTCAATCCCTTGTTTCACTTTACTATTCCATTCTCCTGTTTCACTCCCCTGTTTCTCTCCCCTGTTTCTCTACCCTGTTTCTCTCTCCTGTTTCACTTTCCTGTTTCACTTTCCTGTTTCACTCCCCTATTTCTTTCTCTCGCTCCTCTCCACTGTTCCTCTCCCCTGTTTATATCCAGTTTCACTCCCCTTTTCACTCCCTTGTTTCAGTCCCCTGCTTCGGTCCCCTGCTTCATTCCCCTGCTTCACTCCCCTGCTTCACTCCCCTGCTTCACTCCTCTGCTTCACTCCCCTGCTTCACTCCTCTGCTTCACTCCCCTGCTTCACTCCTCTGCTTCACTCCCCTGCTTCACTCCCCTGCTTCACTCCCCTGCTTCACACCCCTGCTTCAATCCCTTGTTTCACTTTACAGTTCCATTCTCCTGTTTCACTCCCCTGCTTCACTCCCCTGCTTCACTCCCCTGTTTCAATCCCTTGTTTCACTTTACTATTTCATTCTCATGTTTCACTCCCCTGTTTCACTCCCCTGTTTCACTCCCCTGTTGCTCTCCCCTGTTTCTCTCCCCTGTTTCCCTCCCCTGTTTCTCTCCCCTGTTTCTCTCCCCGTTTCTCTCCCCTGTTTCTCTCCCTTGATTCTCTCTCCTGTTTCTCTCCCCTGTTTCACTTTCCTGTTTCACTCACCTATTTCATTTCCTTGATGCTCTCCACTGTTTCTCACCCCTGTTTATCTCCATTTTCACTCCCCTTTTTCACTCCCTTGTTTCACTCCCTTGTTTCAGTCCCCTGTTTCAGTCCCCTGTTTCTGTCCCCTGTTTCTGTCCCCTGTTTCTGTCCCCTGTTTCTCTCCCCTGTTTCTCTCCCCTGTTTCTCTCCCCTGTTTCCCTCCCCTGTTTCTCTTCCCTGCTTCTCTTCCCCGTTTCTCTCCCCCGTTTCTCTCCCCCATTTCTCTACACCGTTTCTCTGCCCCGTTTCTATCCCTTGTTTCTCTCCCTTGTTTCTCTCCACTGTTTCTTTCCCCTGTTTCTCATCCCTGTTTATCTCCTCTGTTTCACTGCGCTGTTTCACTCCCCTGTTTCAGTCTTCAGTTTTGCACTCCCCTGTTTCAATCTCCTGTTTCAATCCCCTGTTTCAATCCCCTGTTTCAATCCCCTGTTTCAATCCCTTGTTTCAGTTTACTATTCCATTCTCCTGTTTCACTCCCCTGTTTCACTCCCCTGTTTCTCTAACCTGTTTCTCTACCCTGTTTCTCTCCCTGTTTCTCTCCCCTGTTTCCCTCCCCTGTTTCTTTCCCCTGTTTCTCTCCCCTGTTTCTTTCCCCTGTTTCTCATCCCTGTTTATCTCCGCTGTTTCTCATCCCTGTTTATCTCCCCTGTTTCACTGCCCTGTTTCACTCCCCTGTTTCAGTCTTCAGTTTTGCACTCCCCTGTTTATCTCCCCTCTTTCAAATCCCTGTTTCAATCTCCTGTTTCAATCTCCTGTTTCAATCTCCTGTTTCACTTCCCTGTTTCAATCCCCTGTTTCAATTCCTTGTTTCAATCCCCTGTTTCAATCCCCTCTTTCAATCCCTTGTTTCAATCCCTTGTTTCACTTTACTATTCCATTCTCCTGTTTCACTCCCCTGTTTCACTCCCCTGTTTCTCTATCCTGATTCTCTACCCTGTTTCTCTCCCCTATTTCTCTCCCCTGTTTCTCTCCCCCGTTTCACTCCCCCGTTTCACTCCCCTGTTTCACTCCCCTGTTTCACTCCCCTGTTTCACTCTAGTGTTTCACTCAACTGTTTCATTCTACTGTTTCACTATCCTGTTTCACTCTCCTGTTTCACTTACCATTTCAGTCTCCTGTTTCACTTACCATTTCAATCCTGTCTTTCAGACCCTTGTTTCCGTCCCCTGTTTCAATCCCCTGTTTCAATCCCCTGTTTCACTCCCCTGTTTCAATCCCATGTTTCAATCCCATGTTTCAATCCCTTGTTACAATGCCTTATTTCTCTTTACTATTCAATTCTCCTGTTTCACTCTCCCGTTTCACTGCCCTGTTTCTCTACCCTGTTTCTCTCCCCTGTTTCTCTCCCCTGATTCTCTCCACTGTTTCTCTCCCCTTTTTCTCTCTCCAGTTTCTCTCTCCTGTTTCTTTCCCCTGTTTCACTTTCCTGTTTCACTCACCTATTTCATTTCCTTGATCCTCTCCACTGTTTCTCTCCCCTGTTTCTCTACCCTGTTTCTCTGCCTGTTTCTCTCCCGTTTCACTCCTCTGTTGCTCTACCCTGTTTCACTCCCCTGTTTCACTCTCCCCTTTCAGTTGCCTCTTTCATTCCCCTCTTTCAATCTCCTCTTTCAATCTCATCTTTCACTCCCCGTTTCACTTTCCCGTTACACTTTCCTGTTTCCATCCCCTGTTTCACTTAGTATTTCGATCCCCTGTTTCAATCCCCTTTTTCAGTCCCCTGTTTCATTCCCCTGTTTCAGTCCCCTGTTTCAGTCCACAGTTTCTCTCCCCTGTTTCTCTCCCGTTTCTCTCCCTTGTTTCTCTCCCTGTTTCTCTCCCCTGTTTCTCTCCCCCGTTTCACTCCCCTGTTTCACTCTACAGTTTCACTCCCCTGTTTCACTCTACTGTGTCACTATCCTGTTTCACTCCTCTGTTTTACTCTCCCCTTGTTTCACTTACCATTTCACGCTCCTGTTTCACTCCCCTGTTTCACTTACCATTTCAGTCCCCTGTTTCACTTACCATTTCGATCCCCTCTTTCAGTCCCTTGTTTCAGTCCCCTGTTTCAATCCCGTGTTTCAATCCCCTGTTTCACTCCACTGTTTCACTCCCGTGATTCAGTCCCCTCTTTCACTCCCCTGTTTCACTCCCTTGTTTCACTTCACTATTCCATCCTCCTGTTTCACTCCCCTATTTCACTCCCCTTGGTCACTTGCCTGTTTCAATCCCCTGTTTCAATCCCATGTTTCAATCCTCTGTTTCAATCCCTTGTTACAATGCCTTGTTTCTCTTTACTATTCAATTCTCCTGTTTCACTCCCCCGTTTCACTGCCCTGTTTCTCTACCCTGTTTCTCTCCCCTGTTTCTCTACCCTGTTTCTCTGCCCTGTTTCTCTCCCCTGTTTCTTTCCCCTGTTTCTCATCCCTGTTTATCTCCCATGTTTCACTGCCCTGTTTCACTCCCCTGTTTCAATCTCCTGTTTCAATCTCCTGTTTCACTTCCCTGTTCAATCCCCTTTTCAATCCCTTGTTTCAATCCCCTGTTTCAATCCCTTGTTTCAATCCCTTGTTTCACTTTACTATTCCATTCTCCTGTTTCACTCCCCTGTTTCTCTACCCTGTTTCTCTACCCTGTTTCTCTCCCCTGTTTCTCTCTCCTGTTTCACTTTCCTGTTTCTTTCCCCCATTTCTTTCCCTTGCTCCTCTCCACTGTTTCTCTCCCCTGTTTATCTCCAGTTTCACTTCCCTTTTCACTCCCTTGTTTCAGTCCCCTGCTTCAGTCCCCGGCTTCAGTCCCCTGCTTCACTCCCCTGCTTCACTCCCTTGCTTCACTCCCCTGCTTCACACCTCTGCTTCACTCCTCTGCTTCACTCCCCTGCTTCACTCCCCTGTTTCACTCCCCTGCTTCACTCCCCTGCTTCACTCCTTTGTTTCACTTTACTATTTCATTCTCATGTTTAACTCCCCTGTTTCACTCCCCTCTTTCACTCCCCTGTTGCTCTCCCCTGTTTCTCTCCCCTGTATCTCTCCCCTGTTTCTCTCCCCTGTTTCTCTCCCCTGTTTCTCACCCCTGTTTCTCTCCCCTGTTTCTCTCTCCTGTTTCTATCCCCTGTTTCACTTTCCTGTTTCTCTCACCTATTTCATTTCCTTGATCCTCTCCACTGTTTCTCTCCCCTGTTTATCTCCATTTTCACTCCCCTTTTTCACTCCCTTGTTTCACTCCCTTGTTTCAGTCCCCTGTTTCAGTCCCCTGTTTCTGTCCCCTGTTTCTGTGCCCTGTTTCTGTGCCCTGTTTCTGTGCCCTGTTTCTCTCCCCGTTTCTCTCCCCTGTTTCTCTCCCCTGTTTCTCTCCCCTGTTTCACTTCCCTGTTTCTCTCCCCTGTTTCTCACCCCTGTTTCACTCCCCCATTTCTCTACCCCGTTTCTCTGCCCCGTTTCTCTCCCCTGTTTCTCTCCCTATTTCTCTCCCCTGTTTCTCTCCCCTGCTTCACTCTACAGTTTCACTCCCCTGTTTCACTCTACTGTTTCACTATCCTGTTTCACTCCTCTGTTTTACTCTCCCCTTGTTTCACTTACCATTTCAGTCCCCTGTTTCACTTACCATTTCGATCCCCTCTTTCAGTCCCTTGTTTCAGTCCCCTGTTTCAATCCCCTGTTTCAATCCCCTGTTTCACTCCCCTGTTTCAATCCCCTGTTTCAATCCCATGTTTCAATCCTCTGTTTCAATCCCTTGTTACAATGCCTTGTTTCTCTTTACTATTCAATTCTCCTGTTTCACTCCCCCGTTTCACTGCCCTGTTTCTCTACCCTGTTTCTCTCCCCTGTTTCTCTACCCTGTTTCTCTGCCCTGTTTCTCTCCCCTGTTTCTTTCCCCTGTTTCTCATCCCTGTTTATCTCCCATGTTTCACTGCCCTGTTTCACTCCCCTGTTTCAATCTCCTGTTTCAATCTCCTGTTTCACTTCCCTGTTCAATCCCCTTTTCAATCCCTTGTTTCAATCCCCTGTTTCAATCCCTTGTTTCAATCCCTTGTTTCACTTTACTATTCCATTCTCCTGTTTCACTCCCCTGTTTCTCTACCCTGTTTCTCTACCCTGTTTCTCTCCCCTGTTTCTCTCTCCTGTTTCACTTTCCTGTTTCTTTCCCCCATTTCTTTCCCTTGCTCCTCTCCACTGTTTCTCTCCCCTGTTTATCTCCAGTTTCACTTCCCTTTTCTCTCCCTTGTTTCAGTCCCCTGCTTCAGTCCCCGGCTTCAGTCCCCTGCTTCACTCCCCTGCTTCACTCCCTTGCTTCACTCCCCTGCTTCACACCTCTGCTTCACTCCTCTGCTTCACTCCCCTGCTTCACTCCCCTGCTTCACTCCCCTGCTTCACTCCCCTGCTTCACTCCTTTGTTTCACTTTACTATTTCATTCTCATGTTTAACTCCCCTGTTTCACTCCCCTCTTTCACTCCCCTGTTGCTCTCCCCTGTTTCTCTCCCCTGTATCTCTCCCCTGTTTCTCTCCCCTGTTTCTCTCCCCTGTTTCTCACCCCTGTTTCTCTCCCCTGTTTCTCTCTCCTGTTTCTATCCCCTGTTTCACTTTCCTGTTTCTCTCACCTATTTCATTTCCTTGATCCTCTCCACTGTTTCTCTCCCCTGTTTATCTCCATTTTCACTCCCCTTTTTCACTCCCTTGTTTCACTCCCTTGTTTCAGTCCCCTGTTTCAGTCCCCTGTTTCTGTCCCCTGTTTCTGTGCCCTGTTTCTGTGCCCTGTTTCTGTGCCCTGTTTCTCTCCCCTGTTTCTCTCCCCTGTTTCTCTCCCCTGTTTCACTTCCCTGTTTCTCTCCCCTGTTTCTCACCCCTGTTTCACTCCCCCATTTCTCTACCCCGTTTCTCTGCCCCGTTTCTCTCCCCTGTTTCTCTCCCTATTTCTCTCCCCTGTTTCTCTCCCCTGCTTCACTCTACAGTTTCACTCCCCTGTTTCACTCTACTGTTTCATTATCCTGTTTCACTCTACTGTTTTACTCTCCCCTTGTTTCACTTACCATTTCAGTCCCCTGTTTCACTTACCATTTCGATCCCCTCTTTCAGTCCCTTGTTTCAGTCCCCTGTTTCAATCCCCTGTTTCAATCCCCTGTTTCACTCCCCTGTTTCACTCCCCTGTTTCAGTCCCTTCTTTCACTCCCCTGTTTCACTCCCCTGTTTCACTTCACTATTCCATCCTCCTGTTTCACTCCCCTATTTCACTCCCCTTTGTCACTTGCCTGTTTCAATCCCCTGTTTCAATCCCATGTTTCAATCCTCTGTTTCAATCCCTTGTTACAATGCCTTGTTTCTCTTTACTATTCAATTCTCCTGTTTCACTCCCCCGTTTCACTGCCCTGTTTCTCTACCCTGTTTCTCTCCCCTGTTTCTCTACCCTGTTTCTCTGCCCTGTTTCTCTCCCCTGTTTCTTTCCCCTGTTTCTCTCCCCTGTTTATCTCCCATGTTTCACTGCCCTGTTTCACTCCCCTGTTTCAATCTCCTGCTTCAATCTCCTGTTTCACTTCCCTGTTCAATCCCCTTTTCAATCCCTTGTTTCAATCCCCTGTTTCAATCCCTTGTTTCAATCCCTTGTTTCACTTTACTATTCCATTCTCCTGTTTCACTCCCCTGTTTCTCTCCCCTGTTTCTCTACCCTGTTTCTCTGCCCTGTTTCTCTCCCCTGTTTCTCTCTCCTGTTTCACTTTCCTGTTTCACTCCCCTATTTCTTTCCCTCGCTCCTCTCCACTGTTCCTCTCCCCTGTTTATCTCCAGTTTCACTCCCCTTTTCACTCCCTTGTTTCAGTCCCCTGCTTCACTCCTCTGCTTCACTCCTTTGCTTCACTCCTCTGCTTCACTCCCCTGCTTCACTCCCCTGCTTCACACCCCTGCTTCAATCCCTTGTTTCACTTTACAGTTCCATTCTCCTGTTTCACTCCCCTGCTTCACTCCCCTGCTTCACTCCCCTGCTTTACTCCCCTGTTTCAATCCCTTGTTTCACTTTACTATTTCATTCTCATGTTTCACTCCCCTGTTTCACTCCCCTGTTTCACTCCCCTGTTGCTCTCCCCTGTTTCTCTCCCCTGTTTCCCTCCCCTGTTTCTCTCCCCTGTTTCTCTCCCCGTTTCTCTCCCCTGTTTCTCTCCCTTGTTTCTCTCTCCTGTTTCTCTCCCCTGTTTCACTTTCCTGTTTCACTCACCTATTTCATTTCCTTGATGCTCTCCACTGTTTCTCACCCCTGTTTATCTCCATTTTCACTCCCCTTTTTCACTCCCTTGTTTCACTCCCTTGTTTCAGTCCCCTGTTTCAGTCCCCTGTTTCTGTCCCCTGTTTCTGTCCCCTGTTTCTGTCCCCTGTTTCTCTCCCCTGTTTCTCTCCCCTGTTTCTCTCCCCTGTTTCCCTCCCCTGTTTCACTTCCCTGCTTCTCTTCCCCGTTTCTCTCCCCCGTTTCTCTCCTCCATTTCTCTACCCCGTTTCTCTGCCCCGTTTCTCTCCCCTGTTTCTCTCCCTTGTTTCTCTCCACTGTTTCTTTCCCCTGTTTCTCATCCCTGTTTATCTCCTCTGTTTCACTGCGCTGTTTCACTCCCCTGTTTCAGTCTTCAGTTTTGCACTCCCCTGTTTCAATCTCCTGTTTCAATCACCTGTTTCAATCTCCTGTTTCAATCTCCTGTTTCACTTCCCTGTTTCAATCCCCTGTTTCAATCCCTTGTTTCAGTTTACTATTCCATTCTCCTGTTTCACTCCCCTGTTTCACTCCCCTGTTTCTCTAACCTGTTTCTCTACCCTGTTTCTCTCCCTGTTTCTCTCCCCTGTTTCCCTCCCCTGTTTCTCTCCCCTGTTTCTCTCCCCTGTTTCTTTCCCCTGTTTCTCATCCCTGTTTATCTCCGCTGTTTCTCATCCCTGTTTATCTCCCCTGTTTCACTGCCCTGTTTCACTCCCCTGTTTCAGTCTTCAGTTTTGCACTCCCCTGTTTATCTCCCCTCTTTCAAATCCCTGTTTCAATCTCCTGTTTCAATCTCCTGTTTCAATCTCCTGTTTCACTTCCCTGTTTCAATCCCCTGTTTCAATTCCTTGTTTCAATCCCCTGTTTCACTCCCCTGTTTCACTCCCCTGTTTCTCTATCCTGATTCTCTACCCTGTTTCTCTCCCCTATTTCTCTCCCCTGTTTCTCTCCCCCGTTTCACTCCCCCGTTTCACTCCCCTGTTTCACTCCCCTGTTTCACTCCCCTGTTTCACTCTAGTGTTTCACTCAACTGTTTCACTCTACTGTTTCACTATCCTGTTTCACTCTCCTGTTTCACTTACCATTTCAGTCTCCTGTTTCACTTACCATTTCAATCCTGTCTTTCAGTCCCTTGTTTCCGTCCCCTGTTTCAATCCCCTGTTTCAATCCCCTGTTTCACTCCCCTGTTTCACTCCCATGTTTCAATCCCATGTTTCAATCCCTTGTTACAATGCCTTATTTCTCTTTACTATTCAATTCTCCTGTTTCACTCTCCCGTTTCACTGCCCTGTTTCTCTCCCCTGTTTCTCTCCCCTGTTTCTCTACCCTGTTTCTCTGCCTGTTTCTCTCCCGTTTCCCTCCCCTGGTGCTCTACCCTGTTTCACTCCCCTGTTTCACTCTCCCCTTTCAGTTCCCTCTTTCATTCCCCTCTTTCAATCTCCTCTTTCAATCTCGTCTTTCACTCCCCGTTTCACTTTCCCATTACACTTTCCTGTTTCCATCCCCTGTTTCACTTAGCATTTCGATCCCCTGTTTCAATCCCCTTTTTCAGTCCCGTTTCATTCCCCTGTTTCAGTCCCCTGTTTCAGTCCACAGTTTCTCTCCCCTGTTTCTCTCCTCTGTTTCTCTCCCTTGTTTCTCTCCCCTGTTTCTCTCCTGTTTCTCTCCCCCGTTTCACTCCCCCGTTTCACTCCCCTGTTTCACTCTAGTGTTTCACTCAACTGTTTCACTCTACTGTTTCACTATCCTGTTTCACTCTCCTGTTTCACTTACCATTTCAGTCTCCTGTTTCACTTACCATTTCAATCCTGTCTTTCAGTCCCTTGTTTCCGTCCCCTGTTTCAATCCCCTGTTTCAATCCCCTGTTTCACTCCCCTGTTTCACTCCCATGTTTCAATCCCATGTTTCAATCCCTTGTTACAATGCCTTATTTCTCTTTACTATTCAATTCTCCTGTTTCACTCTCCCATTTCACTGCCCTGTTTCTCTACCCTGTTTCTCTCCCCTGTTTCTCTACCCTGTTTCTCTGCCTGTTTCTCTCCCGTTTCCCTCCCCTGGTGCTCTACCCTGTTTCACTCCCCTGTTTCACTCTCCCCTTTCAGTTCCCTCTTTCATTCCCCTCTTTCAATCTCCTCTTTCAATCTCGTCTTTCACTCCCCGTTTCACTTTCCCGTTACACTTTCCTGTTTCCATCCCCTGTTTCACTTAGCATTTCGATCCCCTGTTTCAATCCCCTTTTTCAGTCCCGTTTCATTCCCCTGTTTCAGTCCCCTGTTTCAGTCCACAGTTTCTCTCCCCTGTTTCTCTCCTCTGTTTCTCTCCCTTGTTTCTCTCCCCTGTTTCTCTCCTGTTTCTCTCCCCCGTTTCACTCCCCCGTTTCACTCCCCCGTTTCACTCTACAGTTTCAAACCCCTGTTTCACTCTACTGTTTCACTATCCTGTTTCACTCCTCTGTTTTACTCTCCCCTTGTTTCACTACTATTTCACTCTCCTGTTTCACTCCCCTGTTTCACTTACCATTTCAGTCCCCTGTTTCACTTAGCATTTCGATCCCCTCTTTTGGTCCCTTGTTTCAGTCCCCTGTTTCAATCCCCTGTTTCAATCCCCTGTTTCACTCTCCTGTTTCAGTCCTCTCTTTCACTCCCCTGTTTCACTCCCCTGTTTCACTCCCTTGTTTCACTTCACTATTGCACCTCCTGTTTCACTCCCCTTTGTCACTTGCCTGGTGCCTGTTTCAATCCCCTGTTTCAATCCCATGTTTCAATCCTCTGTTTCAATCCCTTGTTACAATGCCTTGTTTCTCTTTACTATTCAATTCTCCTGTTTCACTTCCCCGTTTCACTGCCCTGTTTCTCTACCCTGTTTCTCTCCCCTGTTTCTCTCCCCTGTTTCTCTCCCCTGTTTCTCTGCCCTGTTTCTCTCCCCTGTTTCTTTCCCCTGTTTCTCATCAATGCTTATCTCCCATGTTTCACTGCCCTGTTTCACTCCCCTGTTTCAATCTCCTGTTTCAATCTCCTGTTTCACTTGCCTGTTCAAACGCCTTTTCAATCCCTTGTTTCAATCCCGTGTTTCAATCCCTTGTTTCAATCCCTTGTTTCACTTTACTATTCCATTCTCCTGTTTCTCTCCCCTGTTTCTCTACCCTGTTTCTCTCCCCTGTTTCTCTCTCCTGTTTCACTTTCCTGTTTCTTTCCCCCATTTCTTTCCCTTGCTCCTCTCCACTGTTTCTCTCCCCTGTTTCTCTCCACTGTTTCTCTCCCCTTTTTCTCTCTCCAGTTTCTCTCTCCTGTTTCTCTCCCCTGTTTCACTTTCGTGTTTCACTCACCTATTTCATTTCCTTGATCCTCTCCCCTGTTTCTCTCCCCTGTTTCTCTATCCTGTTTCTCTCTCCTGTTTCACTTTCCTGTTTCTTACCCCCATTTCTTTCCCTTGCTCCTCTCCACTGTTTCTCTCCCCTGTTTATCTCCAGTTTCACTCCCCTTTTCACTCCTTTGTTTCAGTCCCCTGCTTCAGTCATCGGCTTCAGTCCCCTGATTCACTCCCCTGCTTCACTCCTCTGCTTCACTCCCCTGCTTCAGTCCCCTGCTTCACTCCTTTGCTTCACTCCCCTGCTTCACTCCCCTGCTTCACTCCCCTGCTTCACACCCCTGCTTCAATCCCTTGTTTCACTTTACAGTTCCATTCTCCTGTTTCACTCCCCAGCTTCACTCCCCAGCTTCACTCCCCAGCTTCACTCCCCTGCTTCACTCCCCTCCTTCACTCCCCTGCTTCACTCCCCTGCTTCACTCCCCTGCTTCACTCCCCTGCTTCACTCCCCTGCTTCAGTCCCCTCCTTCACTCCCCTGCTTCACTCCCCTGCTTCACTCCCCTGTTGCTCTCCCCTGTTTCTCTCCCCTGTTTCTCTCCACAGTTTCTCTCCCCTTTTTCTCTCTCCAGTTTCTCTCTCCTGTTTCAGTCACCTATTTCATTTCCTTGATCCTCTCCACTGTTTCTCTCCCCTGTTTATCTCCATTTTCACTCCCCTTTTTCACTCCCTTGTTTCAGTCCCCTGTTTCAGTCCCCTGTTTCAGTCCCCTGTTTCAGTCCCTTGTTTCTGTCCCCTGTTTCTCTCCCCTGTTTCTCTCCCCTGTTTCTCTCCCCTGTTTCTCTCCCCTGTTTCTCTCCCCCATTTCTCTCCCCCGTTTCTCTCCCCCATTGCTCTCCCCCTTTCTCTGCCCCGTTTCTCTCCCCTGTTTCTTTCCCCTGTTTCTCATCCCTGTTTATCTCCCCTGTTTCACTGCACTGTTTCACTCCCCTGTTTCAGTCTTTAGTTTTGCACTCCCCTGTTTCAATCTCCTGTTTCAATCTCCTGTTTCAATCTCCTGTTTCAATCCCCTGTTTCAATCCCTTGTTTCAGTTTATTATTCCATTCTCCTGTTTCACTCCCCTGTTTCACTCCCCTGTTTCTCTACCCTGTTTCTCTCCCCTGTTTCTCTCCCCTGTTTCTCTCCCCTGTTTCTCTCCCCTGTTTCTTTCCCCTGTTTCTTATCCCTGTTTATCTCCGCTGTTTCTCATCCCTGTTTATCTCCCCTGTTTCACTGCCCTGTTTAAGTCCCCTGTTTCACTCCCCTCTTCCACTCCCCTGTTTCACTCCCTTGTTTCACTTCACTATTCCATCCTCCTGTTTCACTCCCCTATTTCATTCCCCTTTGTCACTTGCATGTTTCAATCCCCTGTTTCAATCCCATGTTTCAATCCTCTCTTTCAATCCCTTGTTACAATGCCTTCTTTCTCTTTACTTTTCAATTCTCCTGTTTCACTCCCCTGTTTCACAGCCCTGTTTCTCTACCCTGTTTCTCTCCCCTGTTTCTCTACCCTGTTTCTCATCCCTGTTTCTCTGCCCTGTTTCTCTCCCCTGTTTCTTTCCCCTGTTTCTCATCACTGTTTATCTCCCATGTTTCACTGCCCTGTTTCACTCCGCTGTTTCAATCTCCTGTTTCAATCTCCTGTTTCAATCTCCTGTTTCACTTCCCTGTTCAATCCCCTTTTCAATCCCTTGTTTCAATTCCCTGTTTCAATCCCTTGTTTCAATCCCTTGTTTCACTTTACTATTCCATTCTCCTGTTTCACTCCCCTGTTTCTCTCCCCTGTTTCTCTCCCCTGTTTCTTTCCCCTGTTTCACATCCCTGTTTATCTCCCCTGCTTCACTGCACTGTTTCACTCCCCTGTTTCAGTCTTCAGTTTTGCACTCCCCTGTTTCAATCTCCTGTTTCAATCTCCTGTTTCAATCTCCTGTTTCAATCTCCTGTTTCACTTCCCGTTGCAATCCCCTGTTTCAAACCCTGTTTCAATCCCCTGTTTCAATCCCCTGTTTCAATCCCTTGTTTCAGTTTACTATTCCATTCTCCTGTTTCACTCCCCTGTTTCACTCCCCTGTTTCTCTACCCTGTTTCTCCCCCCTGTTTCTCTCCCCTGTTTCTCTCCCCTGTTTCTTTCCCCTGTTTCTCATCCCTCTTTATCTCCGCTGTTTCTCATCCCTGTTTATCTCCCCTGTTTCACTGCCATGTTTCACTCCCCTGTTTCAGTCTTCAGTTTTGCACTCCCCTGTTTATCTCCCCTGTTTCAATCTCCTGTTTCAATCTCCTGTTTCAATCGCCAGTTTCAATCGCCAGTTTCAATCCCCTGTTTCAATCCCCTGTTTCAATCCCCTGTTTCAATCCCCTGTTTCAATCCCCTGTTTCAATCCCCTGTTTGAATCCCCTGTTTCAATCCCCTGTTTCAATCCCTTGTTTCAATCCCTTGTTTCACTTTGCTATTCCATTCTCCTGTTTCACTCCCCTGTTTCACTCCCCTGTTTCTCTACCCTGTTTCTCTAACCTGTTTCTCTCCCCTATTTCTCTCCCCTGTTTCTCTCCCCCGTTTCGCTCCCCCGATTCACTCCCCTGTTTCACTCCCCTGTTTCACTGTAGTGTTTCACTCAACTGTTTCACTCTACTGTTTCACTATCCTGTTTCACTCTCCTGTTTCACTTACCATTTCAGTCTCCTGTTTCTCTTACCATTTCGATCCCCTCTTTCAGTCCCCTGTTTCAGTCCCCTGTTTTAATCCCCTGTTTCACTCCCCTGTTTCACTCTGCTGTTTCACTCCCCCATTTCACTCCCCTGTTTCACTTCACTATTCCATCCTCCTGTTTCACTCCTCTATTTCACTCACTTTGTCACTTGCCTGTTTCAATCTCCTGTTTCAATCCCTTGTTTCAATCGCATGTTTCAATCCCTTGTTACAATGCCTTATTTCTCTTTACTATTCAATTCTCCTGTTTCACTATCCCATTTCACTGCCCTCTTTCTCTACACTGTTTCGCTCCCCTGTTTCTCTACCCTGTTTCTCTGCCTGTTTCTCTCCCGTTTCACTCCCCTTTTGCTCTACCCTGTTTCACTCCCCTGTTTCACTCCCCTGTTTAAGTCCCCTGTTTCAGTCCCCTCTTCCACTCCCCTGTTTCACTCCCTTGTTTCACTTCACTATTCCATCCTCCTGTTTCACTCCCCTATTTCATTCCCCTTTGACACTTGCATGTTTCAATCCCCTGTTTCAATCCCATGTTTCAATCCTCTCTTTCAATCCCTTGTTACAATGCCTTCTTTCTCTTTACTTTTCAATTCTCCTGTTTCACTCCCCTGTTTCACAGCCCTGTTTCTCTGCCCTGTTTCTCTCCCCTGTTTCTTTCCCCTGTTTCTCATCACTGTTTATCTCCCATGTTTCACTGCCCTGTTTCACTCCCCTGTTTCAATCTCCTGTTTCAATCTCCTGTTTCAATCTCCTGTTTCACTTCCCTGTTCAATCCCCTTTTCAATCCCTTGTTTCAATTCCCTGTTTCAATCCCTTGTTTCACTTTACTATTCCATTCTCCTGTTTCACTCCCCTGTTTCTCTCCCCTGTTTCTCTCCCCTGTTTCTTTCCCCTGTTTCACATCCCTGTTTATCTCCCCTGCTTCACTGCACTGTTTCACTCCCCTGTTTCAGTCTTCAGTTTTGCACTCCCCTGTTTCAATCTCCTGTTTCAATCTCCTGTTTCACTTCCCGTTGCAATCCCCTGTTTCAATCCCCTGTTTCAATCCCCTGTTTCAATCCCTTGTTTCAGTTTACTATTCCATTCTCCTGTTTCACTCCCCTGTTTCACTCCCCTGTTTCTCTACCCTGTTTCTCCCCCCTGTTTCTCTCCCCTGTTTCTCTCCCCTGTTTCTTTCCCCTGTTTCTCATCCCTCTTTATCTCCGCTGTTTCTCATCCCTGTTTATCTCCCCTGTTTCACTGCCATGTTTCACTCCCCTGTTTCAGTCTTCAGTTTTGCACTCCCCTGTTTATCTCCCCTGTTTCAATCTCCTGTTTCAATCTCCTGTTTCAATCGCCAGTTTCAATCGCGAGTTTCAATCCCCTGTTTCAATCCCCTGTTTCAATCCCCTGTTTCAATCCCCTGTTTCAATCCCCTGTTTCAATCCCCTGTTTGAATCCCCTGTTTCAATCCCCTGTTTCAATCCCTTGTTTCAATCCCTTGTTTCACTTTGCTATTCCATTCTCCTGTTTCACTCCCCTGTTTCACTCCCCTGTTTCTCTACCCTGTTTCTCTAACCTGTTTCTCTCCCCTATTTCTCTCCCCTGTTTCTCTCCCCCGTTTCGCTCCCCCGTTTCACTCCCCTGTTTCACTCCCCTGTTTCACTGTAGTGTTTCACTCAACTATTTCACTCTACTGTTTCACTATCCTGTTTCACTCTCCTGTTTCACTTACCATTTCAGTCTCCTGTTTCAATTACCATTTCGATCCCCTCTTTCAGTCCCCTGTTTCAGTCCCCTGTTTCAGTCCCCTGTTTCACTCCCCTGTTTCACTCCCCTGTTTCACTCCCCTGTTTCACTCCCTTGTTTCACTTCACTATTCCATCCTCCTGTTTCACTCCTCTATTTCACTCACTTTGTCACTTGCCTGTTTCAATCTCCTGTTTCAATCCCTTGTTTCAATCGCATGTTTCAATCCCTTGTTACAATGCCTTATTTCTCTTTACTATTCAATTCTCCTGTTTCACTATCCAATTTCACTGCCCTCTTTCTCTACCCTGTTTCTCTCCCCTGTTTCTCTACCCTGTTTCTCTGCCTGTTTCTCTCCCGTTTCACTCCCCTTTTGCTCTACTCTGTTTCACTCCCCTGTTTCACTCTCCCCTTTCAGTTCCCTCATTCATTCCCCTCTTTCAATCTCCTCTTTCAATCTCGTCTTTCACTCCCCGTTTCACTTTCCCGTCACACTTTCCTGTTTCCATCCCCTGTTTCAAATAGCATTTCGATCCCGTGTTTCAATCCCCTTTTTCAGTCCCCTGTTTCATTCCCCTGTTTCAGTCCCCTGTCTCTCTCCCCTGTTTCTCTCCCCCGTTTCACTCCCCTGTTTCACTCTACAGTTTCACTCCCCTGTTTCACTCTACTGTTTTACTATCCTGTTTCACTCCTCTGTTTTACTCTCCCCTTGTTTCACTTACCATTTCGCTCTACTGTTTCACTCCCCTGTTTCACTTCCCATTTCAGTCCCCTGTTTCACTTACCATTTCAGTCCCTTGTTTCAGTCTCCTGTTTCAATCCCGTGTTTCACTCCCCTGTTTCACTCCCCTGTTTCAGTCCCCTCTTTCACTCCCCTGTTTCACTCCCTTGTTTCACTCCCTTGTTTCACTCCCTTGTTTCACTTCACTATTCCATCCTCCTGTTTCACTCCCCTATTTCACTCCCCTTTGTCACTTGCCTGTTTCAATCCCCTGTTTCAATCCCATGTTTCAATCCTCTGTTTCAATCCCTTGTTACAATGCCTTGTTTCTCTTTACTATTCAATTCTCCTGTTTCACTCCCCCGTTTCACTGCCCTGTTTCTCTACCCTGTTTCTCTCCCCTGTTTCTTTACCCTATTTCTCTCCCCTGTTTCTCTGCCCTGTTTCTTTCCCCTGTTTCTCATCCCTGTTTATCTCCCATGTTTCACTGCCCTGTTTCACTCCCCTGTTTCAATCTCCTGTTTCAATCTCCTGTTTCAATCTCCTGTTTCACTTCCCTGTTCAATCCCCTTTTCAATCCCTTGTTTCAATCCCCTGTTTCAATCCCCTGTTTCAATCCCTTGTTTCACTTTACTATTCCATTCTCCTGTTTCACTCCCCTGTTTCTCTCCCCTGTTTCTCTACCCTGTTTCTCTCCCCTGTTTCACTTTCCTGTTTCTTTCCCCCATTTCTTTCCCTTGCTCCTCTCCACTGTTTCTCTCCCCTGTTTATCTCCAGTTTCACTCCCCTTTTCACTCCCTTGTTTCAGTCCCCTGCTTCAGTCCCCTGCTTCAGTCCCCGGCTTCAGTCCCCTGCTTCAGTCCCCGGCTTCAGTCCCCTGCTTCACTCCCCTGCTTCACTCCTCTGCTTCACTCACCTGCTTCACTCCCCTGCTTCACTCCCCTTTTCACTCCTTTGCTTCACTCCCATGCTTCACTCCCCTGCTTCAATCCCTTGTTTCACTTTACAGTTCCATTCTCCTGTTTCACTCCCCTGCTTCACTCCCCTGCTTCACTCCCCTGCTTCACTCCCCTGCTTCACTCCCCTGCTTCACTCCCCTGCTTCATTCCCCTGCTTTACTCCCCTGTTTCAAGCCCTTGTTTCACTTTACTATTCCATTCTCATGTTTCACTCCCCTGTTTCACTCCCCTGTTGCTCTCCCCTGTTTCTCTCCACTGTTTCTCTCCCCCTTTTTCTCTCTCCAGTTTCTCTCTCTGTTTCTCTCCCCTATTTCACTCCCCTTTGTCACTTGCCTGTTTCAATCCCCTGTTTCAATCCCATGTTTCAATCCTCTGCTTCAATCCCTTGTTACAATGCCTTGTTTCTCTTTACTATTCAATTCTCCTGTTTCACTCCCCCGTTTCACTGCCCTGTTTCTCTCCCCTGTTTCTCTACCCTGTTTCTCTACCCTGTTTCTCTGCCCTGTTTCTCTCCCCTGTTTCCTTCCCCTGTTTCTCATCCCTGTTTATCTCCCATGTTTCACTCCCCTGTTTCTCTCCCCTGTTTCTCTCCCCTCTTTCTCTCCCCTGTTTCACTGCCCTGTTTCAATCTCCTGTTTCAATCTCCTGTTTCAATCTCCTGTTTCACTTCCCTGTTCAATCCCCTTTTCAATCCCTTGTTTCAATTCACTGTTTCAATCCCTTGTTTCAATCCCTTGTTTCACTTTACTATTCCATTCCCCTGTTTCACTCCCCTGTTTCTCTCCCCTGTTTCTCTACCCTGTTTCTCTCTCCTGTTTCACTTTCCTGTTTCTTCCCCCCATTTCTTTCCCTTGCTCCTCTCCACTGTTTCTCTCCCCTGTTTATCTCCAGTTTCACTCCCCTTTTCACTCCCTTGTTTCAGTCCCCTGCTTCAGTCCCCGGCTTCAGTCCCTTGCTTCACTCCCCTGCTTCACTCCTCTGCTTCACTCCCCTGCTTTAGTCCCCTGCTTCACTCCTTTGCTTCACTCCTCTGCTTCACTCCCCTGCTTCACTCCCCTGCTTCACACCCCTGCTTCAATCCCTTGTTTCACTTTACAGTTCCATTCTCCTGCTTCACTCCCCTGCTTCACTCCCCTGCTTTACTTCCCTGCTTCACTCCCCTGTTTCAATCCCTTGTTTCACTTTACTATTTCATTCTCATGTTTCACTCCCCTGTTTCACTCCCCTGTTTCACTCCCCTGTTTCTCTCCCCTGTTTCTCTCCCCTGTTTCTCTCCCCTGTTTCTCTCCCCTGTTTCTCTCCCCTGTTTCACTTTCCTGTTTCACTCACCTATTTCATTTCCTTGATCCTCTCTACTGTTTCTCTCCCCTGTTTATCTCCATTTTCACTCTCCTTTTTAACTCCCTTGTTTCACTCCCTTGTTTCAGTCCCCTGTTTCAGTCCCCTGTTTCTGTCCCCTGTTTCTGTCCCCTGTTTCTGTCCCCTGTTTCTCTCCCCTGTTTCCCTCCCCCGTTTCTCTACCCCGTTTCTCTACCCCGTTTCTCTTACCTCTTTCTCTCCACTGGTTCTCTCCCCTGTTTCTTTCCCTTGTTTCTCATCCCTGTTTATCTCCTCTGTTTCACTGCGCTGTTTCACTCCCCTGTTTCAGTCATCAGTTTTGCACTCCCCTGTTTCAATCTCCTGTTTCAATCTCCTGTTTCAATCTCCTGTTTCACTTCCCGTTTCAATCCCCTGTTTCAATCCCCTGTTTCAATCCCCTGTTTCAATCCCTTCTTTCAGTTTACTATTCCATTCTCCTGTTTCACTCCCCTGTTTCACTCCCCTGTTTCTCTACCCTGTTTCTCTACCCACTTTCTCTACCCTGTTTCTCTCCCCTGTTTCTCTCCCCTGTTTCTCTCCCCTGTTTCTCTCCCCTGTTTCTTTCCCCTGTTTTTCATCCCTGTTTATCTCTGCTGTTTCTCATCCCTGTTTATCTCCCTTGTTTCACTGCCCTGTTTCTCTCCCCTGTTTCTCTCCCCTGTTTCTCTCCCCTGTTTCTCTCCCCTGTTTCTATCCCCTGTTTCTCATCCCTGCTTATCTCCGCTGTTTCTCATCCCTGTTTATCTCCCCTGTTTCACTGCCCTGTTTCACTCCCCTGTTTCAGTCTTCAGTTTTGCACTCCCCTGTTTATCTCCCCTCTTTCAAACCCCTGTTTCAATCTCCTGTTTCAATCTCCTGTTTCAATCTCCTGTTTCACTTCCCTGTTTCAATCCCCTGTTTCAATCCCCTGTTTCAATCCCCTGTTTCAATCCCCTGTTTCAATCCCTTGTTTCAATCCCTTGTTTCACTTTACTATTCCATTCTCCTGTTTCACTCCCCTGTTTCACTCCCCTGTTTCTCTATCCTGATTCTCTACCCTGTTTCTCTCCCCTATTTCTCTCCCCTGTTTCTCTCCCCCGTTTCACTCCCCCATTTCAATCCCCCGTTTCACTCCCCTGTTTCACTCCCCTGTTTCAATCTAGTGTTTCACTCAACTGTTTCACTCTACTGTTTCACTATCCTGTTTCACTCTCCTGTTTCACTTACCATTTCAGTCTCCTGTTTCACTTACCATTTCGATCCTGTCTTTCAGTCCCTTGTTTCAGTCCCCTGTTTCAATCCCCTGTTTCAATCCCCTGTTTCACTCCCCTGTTTCAATCCCATGTTTCAATCCCATGTTTCAATCCCTTGTTACAATGCCTTATTTCTCTTTACTATTCAATTCTCCTGTTTCACTCTCCCGTTTCACTGCCCTGTTTCTCTCCCCTGTTTCTCTACCCTGTTTCTCTGCCTGTTTCTCTCCCGTTTCCCTCCCCTGGTGCTCTACCCTGTTTCACTCCCCTGTTTCACTCTCCCCTTTCAGTTCCCTCTTTCATTCCCCTCTTTCAATCTCCTCTTTCAATCTCGTCTTTCACTCCCCGTTTCACTTTCCCGTTACACTTTCCTGTTTCCACCCCCTGTTTCACTTAGCATTTCGATCCCCTGTTTCAATCCCCCTTTTCAGTCCCCTGTTTCATTCCCCTGTTTCAGTCCCCTGTTTCAGTCCACAGTTTCTCTCCCCTGTTTCTCTCCCCTGTTTCTCTCCCCTGTTTCTCTCCCTTGTTTCTCTCCCCTGTTTCTCTCCCCCGTTTCTCTCCCCCGTTTCACTCTACAGTTTCACTCCCCTGTTTCACTCTACTGTTTCACTATCCTGTTTCACTCCTCTGTTTTACTCTCCCCTTGTTTCACTTACCATTTCACTCTCCTGTTTCACTCCCCTGTTTCACTTACCCCTTGTTTGACTTAGCATTTCGATCCCCTCTTTCAGTCCCTTGTTTCAGTCCCCTGTTTCAATCCCCTGTTTTAATCCCCTGTTTCACTCCCCTGTTTCACTCCCCTGTTTCAGTCCCCTCTTTCACTCCCCTGTTTCACTCCCCTGTTTCACTCCCTTGTTTCACTTCACTATTCCATCCTCCTGTTTCACTCCCCTATTTCACTCCCCTTTGTCACTTGCCTGGTGCCTGTTTCAATCCCCTGTTTCAATCCCATGTTTCAATCCTCTGTTTCAATCCCTTGTTACAATGCCTTGTTTCTCTTTACTATTCATTTCTCCTGTTTCACTCCCCCGTTTCACTCCCCTGTTTCTCTACCCTGTTTCTCTCCCCTGTTTCTTTCCCCTTTTTCTCATCCCTGTTTATCTCCCATGTTTCACTGCCCTGTTTCAGTCCCCTGTTTCTGTCCCCTGTTTCTGTCCCCTGTTTCTGTCCCCTGTTTCTGTCCCCTGTTTCTCTCCCCTGTTTCTCTCCCTTGTTTCTCTCCCGTTTTTCTCCCCCGTTTCTCTCCCCCATTACTCTCCCCCATTTCTCTGCCCCGTTTCTCTCCCCTGTTTCTCTCCCCTGTTTCTTTCCCCTGTTTCTCATCCCTGTTTATCTCCCCTGTTTCACTGCGCTGTTTCACTCCCCTGTTTCAGTCTTTAGTTTTGCACTCCCCTGTTTCAATCTCCCTTTTCAATCTCCTATTTCAATCTCCTGTTTCAATCTCCTGTTTCAATCTCCTGTTTCAATCTCCTGTTTCACTTCCCTGTTCAATCCCCTGCTTCAATCCCCTGTTTCAATCCCCTGATTCAATCCCCTGTTTCAATCCCCTGTTTCAATCCCCTGTTTCAATCCCCTGTTTCAATCCCTTGTTTCAGTTTACTATTCCATTCTCCTGTTTCACTCCCCTGTTTCACTCCCCTGTTTCTCTACCCTGTTTCTCTCCCCTGTTTCTCTCGCCTGTTTCTCTCCCCTGTTTCTCTCCCTGTTTCTTTCCCCTGTTTCTTATCCCTGTTTATCTCCGCTGTTTCTCATCCCTGTTTATCTCCCCTCTTTCACTGCCCTGTTTCACTCCCCTGTTTCAGTCTTCAGTTTTGCACTCCCCTGTTTATCTCCCCTGTTTCAATCTCCTGTTTCAATCTCCTGTTTCACTTCCCTGTTTCAATCCCCTGTTTCAATCCCGTGCTTCAATCCCCTATTTCAATCCCTGTTTCAATCCCCTGTTTCAATCCCCTGTTTCAATCCCTTGTTTCAATCCCTTGTTTCACTTTACTATTCCATTCACCTGTTTCACTCCCCTGTTTCACTCCCCTGTTTTTTTACCCTGTTTCTCTAACCTGTTTCTCTCCCCTATTTCTCTCCCCTGTTTCTCTCCCCCGTTTCACTCCCCCGTTTCACTCCCCCGTTTCACTCCCCTGTTTCACTCTAGTGTTTCACTCAAGTGTTTCACTCTAGTGTTTCACTATCCTGTTTCACTCTCCTGTTTCATGTACCATTACAGTCTCCTGTTTCACTTACCTTTTCGATCCCCTGTTTCAGTCCCCTGTTTCAGTCCCATGTTTCAATCCCCTGTTTCAATCCCCTGTTTCACTCCCCTGTTTCACTCCCTTGTTTCACTTCACTATTCCATCCTCCTGTTTCACTCCTCTATTTCACTCACTTTGTCACTTGCCTGTTTCAATCCCCTGTTTCAATCCCATGTTTCAATCCCATGTTTCAATCCCATGTTACAATGCCTTATTTCTCTTTACTATTCAATTCTCCTGTTTCACTCTCCCGTTTCACTGCCCTGTTTCTCCACCCTGTTTCTCTCCCCTGTTTCTCTACCCTGTTTCTCTGCCTGTTTCTCTCCCCTTTCACTCCCCTGTTGCTCTATCCTGTTTCACTCCCCTGTTTCACTCGCCCCTTTCAGTTCCCTCTTTCATTCCCCTCTTTCAATCTCCTCTTTCAATCTCGTCTTTCACTCCCCGTTTCACTTTCCCGTTACACTTTCCTGTTTACATCCATTGTTTCACTTAGCATTTCGATCCCCTGTTTCAATCCCCTTTTTCAGTCCCCTGTTTCATTCCCCTGTTTCAGTCCCCTGTTTCAGTCCACAGTTTCTCTCCCCTGTTTCTCTCCCTTGTTTCTCTCCCTGTTTCTCTCCCCTGTTTCTCTCCCCCGTTTCACTCCCCTGTTTCATTCTACAGTTTCACTCCCCTGTTTCACTCTACTGTTTCACTATCCTGTTTCACTCCTCTGTTTTACTCTCCCCTTGTTTCACTTACCATTTCACTCTCCTGTTTCACTCCCCTGTTTCACTTACCCCTTGTTTGACTTAGCATTTCGATCCCCTCTTTCAGTCCCTTGTTTCAGTCCCCTGTTTCCATCCCCTGTTTCAATCCCCTGTTTCACTCCCGTGTTTCACTCCCCTGTTTCAGTCCCCTCTTCCACTCCCCTGTTTCACTCCCTTGTTTCACTTACCATTTCAGTCTCCTGTTTCGCTTACCATTTCAATTCCCTCTTTCAATCCCTTGTTTCAGTCCCCTGTTTCTCATCCCTCTTTATCTCCGCTGTTTCTCATCCCTGTTTATCTCCCATGTTTCACTCCCCTGTTTATCTCCCCTGTTTCAATCTCCTGTTTCAATCTCCTGTTTCAATATCCTGTTTCACTTCCCTGTTTCAATCCCCTGTTTCAATCCCCTGCTTCAATCCCCTATTTCAATCCCTGTTTCAATCCCCTGTTTCAATCCCCTGTTTCAATCCCTTGTTTCAATCCCTTGTTTCACTTTACTATTCCATTCACCTGTTTCACTCCCCTGTTTCACTCCCTTGTTTCTCTACCCTGTTTCTCTAACCTGTTTCTCTCCCCTATTTCTCTCCCCTGTTTCTCTCCCCCGTTTCATTCCCCCGTTTCAATCCCCCGTTTCACTCCCCTATTTCACTCCCCTGTTTCACTCTAGTGTTTCATTCAACTGTTTCACTCTAGTGTTTCACTATCCTGTTTCACTCTCCTGTTTCATGTACCATTTCAGTCTCCTGTTTCACTTACCTTTTCGATCCCCTGTTTCAGTCCCCTGTTTCAGTCCCCTGTTTCAATCCCCTGTTTCAATCCCCTGTTTCACTCCCCTGTTTCACTCCCCTGTTTCATTTCACTATTCCATCCTCCTGTTTCACTCCTCTATTTCACTCACTTTGTCACTTGCCTGTTTCAATCCCCTGTTTCAATCCCATGTTTCAATCCCATGTTTCAATCCCTTGTTACAATGCCTTATTTCTCTTTAATATTCAATTCTCCTGTTTCACTCTCCCGTTTCACTGCCCTGTTTCTCTACCCTGTTTCTCTCCCCTGTTTCTCTACCCTGTTTCTCTGCCTGTTTCTCTCCCGTTTCACTCCCCTGTTGCTCTATCCTGTTTCCCTCCCCTGTTTCTCTTCCCTGCTTCTCTTCCCCGTTTCTCTCCCCCGTTTCTCTCCCCCATTTCTCTACCCCGTTTCTCTGCCCCGTTTCTCTCCCCTGTTTCTCTCCCTTGTTTCTCTCCACTGTTTCTTTCCCCTGTTTCTCATCCCTGTTTATCTCCTCTGTTTCACTGCGCTGTTTCACTCCCCTGTTTCAGTCTTCAGTTTTGCACTCCCCTGTTTCAATCTCCTGTTTCAATCCCCTGTTTCAATCCCCTGTTTCAATCCCCTGTTTCAATCCCTTGTTTCAGTTTACTATTCCATTCTCCTGTTTCACTCCCCTGTTTCACTCCCCTGTTTCTCTAACCTGTTTCTCTACCCTGTTTCTCTCCCTGTTTCTCTCCCCTGTTTCCCTCCCCTGTTTCTCTCCCCTGTTTCTCTCCCCTGTTTCTTTCCCCTGTTTCTCATCCCTGTTTATCTCCGCTGTTTCTCATCCCTGTTTATCTCCCCTGTTTCACTCCCCTGTTTCACTCCCCTGTTTCACTCTAGTGTTTCACTCAACTGTTTCACTCTACTGTTTCACTATCCTGTTTCACTCTCCTGTTTCACTTACCATTTCAGTCTCCTGTTTCACTTACCATTTCAATCCTGTCTTTCAGACCCTTGTTTCCGTCCCCTGTTTCACTCCCCTGTTTCACTCCCCTGTTTCAGTCCCCTCTTTCACTCCTCTGTTTCACTCCCTTGTTTCACTTCACTATTCCATCCTCCTGTTTCACTCCCCTATTTCACTCCCCTTGGTCACTTGCCTGTTTCAATCCCCTGTTTCAATCCCATGTTTCAATCCTCTGTTTCAATCCCTTGTTACAATGCCTTGTTTCTCTTTACTATTCAATTCTCCTGTTTCACTCCCCCATTTCTCTGCCCTGTTTCTCTCCCCTGTTTCTTTCCCCTGTTTCTCATCCCTGTTTATCTCCATTGTTTCACTGCCCTGTTTCACTCCCCTGTTTCAATCTCCTGTTTCAATCTCCTGTTTCACTTCCCTGTTCAATCCCCTTTTCAATCCCTTGTTTCAATCCGCTGTTTCAATCCCTTGTTTCAATCCCTTGTTTCACTTTACTATTCCATTCTCCTGTTTCTCTCCCCGGTTTCTCTACCCTGTTTCTCTACCCTGTTTCTCTCTCCTGTTTCACTTTACTGTTTCTTTCCCCCATTTCTTTTCCCTTGCTCCTCTCCACTGTTTCTCTCCCCTGTTTATCTCGAGTTTCACTCCCCTGCTTCACTCCCCTGCTTCACTCCCCTGCTTCACTCCCCTGCTTCACTCCCCTGCTTCACTCCCCTGTTTCAATCTCCTGTTTCAATCTCCTGTTTCAATCTCCTGTTTCACTTCCCTGTTCAATCCCCTTTTCAATCCCTTGTTTCAATCCACTGTTTCAATCCCTTGTTTCAATCCCTTGTTTCACTTTACTATTCCATTCTCCTGTTTCACTCCCCTGTTTCTCTCCCCTGTTTCTCTACCCTGTTTCTCTCTCCTGTTTCACTTTCCTGTTTCACTCCCCTATTTCTTTCTCTCGCTCCTCTCCACTGTTCCTCTCCCCTGTTTATATCCAGTTTCACTCCCCTTTTCACTCCCTTGTTTCAGTCCCCTGCTTCGTTCCCCTGCTTCATTCCCCTGCTTCACTCCCCTGCTTCACTCCCCTGCTTCACTCCTCTGCTTCACTCCCCTGCTTCACTCCTCTGCTTCACTCCCCTGCTTCACTCCTCTGCTTCACTCCCCTGCTTCACTCCCCTGCTTCACTCCTCTGCTTCACACCCCTGCTTCAATCCCTTGTTTCACTTTACAGTTCCATTCTCCTGTTTCACTCCCCTCCTTCACTCCCCTGCTTCACTCCCCTGTTTCAATCCCTTGTTTCACTTTACTATTTCATTCTCATGTTTCACTCCCCTGTTTCACTCCCCTGTTTCACTCCCCTGTTGCTCTCCCCTGTTTCTCTCCCCTGTTTCCCTCCCCTGTTTCTCTCCCTGTTTCTCTCCCCTGTTTCTCTCCCTTGTTTCTCTCTCCTGTTTCTCTCCCCTGTTTCACTTTCCTGTTTCACTCACCTATTTCATTTCCTTGATGCTCTCCACTGTTTCTCACCCCTGTTTATCTCCATTTTCACTCCCCTTTTTCACTCCCTTGTTTCACTCCCTTGTTTCAGTCCCCTGTTTCAGTCCCCTGTTTCTGTCCCCTGTTTCTGTCCCCTGTTTCTGTCCCCTGTTTCTCTCCCCTGTTTCTCTCCCCTGTTGCCCTCCCCTGTTTCTCTTCCCTGCTTCTCTTCCCCGTTTCTCTCCCCCGTTTCTCTCCCCCAATTTCTCTACACCGTTTCTCTGCCCCGTTTCTATCCCCTGTTTCTCTCCCTTGTTTCTCTCCACTGTTTCTTTCCCCTGTTTCTCATCCCTGTTTATCTCCTCTGTTTCACTGCGCTGTTTCACTCCCCTGTTTCAGTCTTCAGTTTTGCACTCCCCTGTTTCAATCTCCTGTTTCAATCCCCTGTTTCAATCCCCTGTTTCAATCTCCTGTTTCAATCCCTTGTTTCAGTTTACTATTCCATTCTCCTGTTTCACTCCCCTGTTTCACTCCCCTGTTTCTCTAACCTGTTTCTCTACCCTGTTTCTCTCCCTGTTTCTCTCCCCTGTTTCCCTCCCCTGTTTCTCTCCCCTGTTTCTCTCCCCTGTTTCTTTCCCCTGTTTCTCATCCCTGTTTATCTCCGCTGTTTCTCATCCCTGTTTATCTCCCCTGTTTCACTGCCCTGTTTCACTCCCCTGTTTCAGTCTTCAGTTTTGCACTCCCCTGTTTATCTCCCCTCTTTCAAATCCCTGTTTCAATCTCCTGTTTCAATCTCCTGTTTCAATCTCCTGTTTCACTTCCCTGTTTCAATCCCCTGTTTCAATTCCTTGTTTCAATCCCCTGTTTCAATCCCCTCTTTCAATCCCTTGTTTCAAGCCCTTGTTTCACTTTACTATTCCATTCTCCTGTTTCACTCCCCTGTTTCACTCCCCTGTTTCTCTATCCTGATTCTCTACCCTGTTTCTCTCCCCTATTTCTCTCCCCTGTTTCTCTCCCCCGTTTCACTCCCCCGTTTCACTCCCCTGTTTCACTCCCCTGTTTCACTCCCCTGTTTCACTCTAGTGTTTCACTCAACTGTTTCATTCTACTGTTTCACTATCCTGTTTCACTCTCCTGTTTCACTTACCATTTCAGTCTCCTGTTTCACTTACCATTTCAATCCTGTCTTTCAGACCCTTGTTTCCGTCCCCTGTTTCAATCCCCTGTTTCAATCCCCTGTTTCACTCCCCTGTTTCAATCCCATGTTTCAATCCCATGTTTCAATCCCTTGTTACAATGCCTTATTTCTCTTTACTATTCAATTCTCCTGTTTCACTCTCCCGTTTCACTGCCCTGTTTCTCTACCCTGTTTCTCTCCCCTGTTTCTCTCCCCTGATTCTCTCCACTGTTTCTCTCCCCTTTTTCTCTCTCCAGTTTCTCTCTCCTGTTTCTTTCCCCTGTTTCACTTTCCTGTTTCACTCACCTATTTCATTTCCTTGATCCTCTCCACTGTTTCTCTCCCCTGTTTCTCTCCCTGTTTCACTTCCCTGTTTCTCTCCCCTGTTTCTCTACCCTGTTTCTCTGCCTGTTTCTCTCCCGTTTCACTCCTCTGTTGCTCTACCCTGTTTCACTCCCCTGTTTCACTCTCCCCTTTCAGTTGCCTCTTTCATTCCCCTCTTTCAATCTCCTCTTTCAATCTCATCTTTCACTCCCCGTTTCACTTTCCCGTTACACTTTCCTGTTTCCATCCCCTGTTTCACTTAGTATTTCGATCCCCTGTTTCAATCCCCTTTTTCAGTCCCCTGTTTCATTCCCCTGTTTCAGTCCCCTGTTTCAGTCCACAGTTTCTCTCCCCTGTTTCTCTCCCGTTTCTCTCCCTTGTTTCTCTCCCTGTTTCTCTCCCCTGTTTCTCTCCCCCGTTTCACTCCCCTGTTTCACTCTACAGTTGCACTCCCCTGTTTCACTCTACTGTGTCACTATCCTGTTTCACTCCTCTGTTTTACTCTCCCCTTGTTTCACTTACCATTTCACGCTCCTGTTTCACTCCCCTGTTTCACTTACCATTTCAGTCCCCTGTTTCACTTACCATTTCGATCCCCTCTTTCAGTCCCTTGTTTCAGTCCCCTGTTTCAATCCCGTGTTTCAATCCCCTGTTTCACTCCCCTGTTTCACTCCCCTGATTCAGTCCCCTCTTTCACTCCCCTGTTTCACTCCCTTGTTTCACTTCACTATTCCATCCTCCTGTTTCACTCCCCTATTTCACTCCCCTTGGTCACTTGCCTGTTTCAATCCCCTGTTTCAATCCCATGTTTCAATCCTCTGTTTCAATCCCTTGTTACAATGCCTTGTTTCTCTTTACTATTCAATTCTCCTGTTTCACTCCCCCGTTTCACTGCCCTGTTTCTCTACCCTGTTTCTCTCCCCTGTTTCTCTACCCTGTTTCTCTGCCCTGTTTCTCTCCCCTGTTTCTTTCCCCTGTTTCTCATCCCTGTTTATCTCCCATGTTTCACTGCCCTGTTTCACTCCCCTGTTTCAATCTCCTGTTTCAATCTCCTGTTTCACTTCCCTGTTCAATCCCCTTTTCAATCCCTTGTTTCAATCCCCTGTTTCAATCCCTTGTTTCAATCCCTTGTTTCACTTTACTATTCCATTCTCCTGTTTCACTCCCCTGTTTCTCTACCCTGTTTCTCTACCCTGTTTCTCTCCCCTGTTTCTCTCTCCTGTTTCACTTTCCTGTTTCTTTCCCCCATTTCTTTCCCTTGCTCCTCTCCACTGTTTCTCTCCCCTGTTTATCTCCAGTTTCACTTCCCTTTTCACTCCCTTGTTTCAGTCCCCTGCTTCAGTCCCCGGCTTCAGTCCCCTGCTTCACTCCCCTGCTTCACTCCCTTGCTTCACTCCCCTGCTTCACACCTCTGCTTCACTCCTCTGCTTCACTCCCCTGCTTCACTCCCCTGCTTCACTCCCCTGCTTCACTCCCCTGCTTCACTCCTTTGTTTCACTTTACTATTTCATTCTCATGTTTAACTCCCCTGTTTCACTCCCCTCTTTCACTCCCCTGTTGCTCTCCCCTGTTTCTCTCCCCTGTATCTCTCCCCTGTTTCTCTCCCCTGTTTCTCTCCCCTGTTTCTCACCCCTGTTTCTCTCCCCTGTTTCTCTCTCCTGTTTCTATCCCCTGTTTCACTTTCCTGTTTCTCTCACCTATTTCATTTCCTTGATCCTCTCCACTGTTTCTCTCCCCTGTTTATCTCCATTTTCACTCCCCTTTTTCACTCCCTTGTTTCACTCCCTTGTTTCAGTCCCCTGTTTCAGTCCCCTGTTTCTGTCCCCTGTTTCTGTGCCCTGTTTCTGTGCCCTGTTTCTGTGCCCTGTTTCTCTCCCCGTTTCTCTCCCCTGTTTCTCTCCCCTGTTTCTCTCCCCTGTTTCACTTCCCTGTTTCTCTCCCCTGTTTCTCACCCCTGTTTCACTCCCCCATTTCTCTACCCCGTTTCTCTGCCCCGTTTCTCTCCCCTGTTTCTCTCCCTATTTCTCTCCCCTGTTTCTCTCCCCTGCTTCACTCTACAGTTTCACTCCCCTGTTTCACTCTACTGTTTCACTATCCTGTTTCACTCCTCTGTTTGACTCTCCCCTTGTTTCACTTACCATTTCAGTCCCCTGTTTCACTTACCATTTCGATCCCCTCTTTCAGTCCCTTGTTTCAGTCCCCTGTTTCAATCCCCTGTTTCAATCCCCTGTTTCACTCCCCTGTTTCACTCCCCTGTTTCAGTCCCTTCTTTCACTCCCCTGTTTCACTCCCCTGTTTCACTCCCTTGTTTCACTTCACTATTCCATCCTCCTGTTTCACTCCCCTATTTCACTCCCCTTTGTCACTTGCCTGTTTCAATCCCCTGTTTCAATCCCATGTTTCAATCCTCTGTTTCAATCCCTTGTTACAATGCCTTGTTTCTCTTTACTATTCAATTCTCCTGTTTCACTCCCCCGTTTCACTGCCCTGTTTCTCTACCCTGTTTCTCTCCCCTGTTTCTCTACCCTGTTTCTCTGCCCTGTTTCTCTCCCCTGTTTCTTTCCCCTGTTTCTCTCCCCTGTTTATCTCCCATGTTTCACTGCCCTGTTTCACTCCCCTGTTTCAATCTCCTGTTTCAATCTCCTGTTTCACTTCCCTGTTCAATCCCCTTTTCAATCCCTTGTTTCAATCCACTGTTTCAATCCCTTGTTTCAATCCCTTGTTTCACTTTACTATTCCATTCTCCTGTTTCACTCCCCTGTTTCTCTCCCCTGTTTCTCTACCCTGTTTCTCTGCCCTGTTTCTCTCCCCTGTTTCTCTCTCCTGTTTCACTTTCCTGTTTCACTCGCCTATTTCTTTCCCTCGCTCCTCTCCACTGTTCCTCTCCCCTGTTTATCTCCAGTTTCACTCCCCTTTTCACTCCCTTGTTTCAGTCCCCTGCTTCACTCCCCTGCTTCACTCCTCTGCTTCACTCCTTTGCTTCACTCCTCTGCTTCACTCCCCTGCTTCACTCCCCTGCTTCACTCCCCTGCTTCACACCCCTGCTTCAATCCCTTGTTTCACTTTACAGTTCCATTCTCCTGTTTCACTCCCCTGCTTCACTCCCCTGCTTCACTCCCCTGCTTTACTCCCCTGTTTCAATCCCTTGTTTCACTTTACTATTTCATTCTCATGTTTCACTCCCCTGTTTCCCTGCCCTGTTTCACTCCCCTGTTGCTCTCCCCTGTTTCTCTCCCCTGTTTCCCTCCCCTGTTTCTCTCCCCTGTTTCTCTCCCCGTTTCTCTCCCCTGTTTCTCTCCCTTGTTTCTCTCTCCTGTTTCTCTCCCCTGTTTCACTTTCCTGTTTCACTCACCTATTTCATTTCCTTGATGCTCTCCACTGTTTCTCACCCCTGTTTATCTCCATTTTCACTCCCCTTTTTCACTCCCTTGTTTCACTCCCTTGTTTCAGTCCCCTGTTTCAGTCCCCTGTTTCTGTCCCCTGTTTCTGTCCCCTGTTTCTGTCCCCTGTTTCTCTCCCCTGTTTCTCTCCCCTGTTTCTCTCCCCTGTTTCCCTCCCCTGTTTCTCTTCCCTGCTTCTCTTCCCCGTTTCTCTCCCCTGTTTCTCTCCTCCATTTCTCTACCCGGTTTCTCTGCCCCGTTTCTCTCCCCTGTTTCTCTCCCTTGTTTCTCTCCACTGTTTCTTTCCCCTGTTTCTCATCCCTGTTTATCTCCTCTGTTTCACTGCGCTGTTTCACTCCCCTGTTTCAGTCTTCAGTTTTGCACTCCCCTGTTTCAATCTCCTGTTTCAATCACCTGTTTCAATCTCCTGTTTCAATCTCCTGTTTCACTTCCCTGTTTCAATCCCCTGTTTCAATCCCTTGTTTCAGTTTACTATTCCATTCTCCTGTTTCACTCCCCTGTTTCTCTACCCTGTTTCTCTACCCTGTTTCTCTCCCCTGTTTCTCTCTCCTGTTTCACTTTCCTGTTTCTTTCCCCCATTTCTTTCCCTTGCTCCTCTCCACTGTTTCTCTCCCCTGTTTATCTCCAGTTTCACTTCCCTTTTCACTCCCTTGTTTCAGTCCCCTGCTTCAGTCCCCGGCTTCAGTCCCCTGCTTCACTCCCCTGCTTCACTCCCTTGCTTCACTCCCCTGCTTCACTCCTCTGCTTCACTCCTCTGCTTCACTCCCCTGCTTCACTCCCCTGCTTCACTCCCCTGCTTCACTCCCCTGCTTCACTCCTTTGTTTCACTTTACTATTTCATTCTCATGTTTAACTCCCCTGTTTCACTCCCCTCTTTCACTCCCCTGTTGCTCTCCCCTGTTTCTCTCCCCTGTATCTCTCCCCTGTTTCTCTCCCCTGCTTCTCTCTCGTGTTTCTCACCCCTGTTTCTCTCCCCTGTTTCTCTCTCCTGTTTCAATCCCCTGTTTCACTTTCCTGTTTCTCTCACCTATTTCATTTCCTTGATCCTCTCCACTGTTTCTCTCCCCTGTTTATCTCCATTTTCACTCCCCTTTTTCACTCCCTTGTTTCACTCCCTTGTTTCAGTCCCCTGTTTCAGTCCCCTGTTTCTGTCCCCTGTTTCTGTGCCCTGTTTCTGTGCCCTGTTTCTGTGCCCTGTTTCTCTCCCCGTTTCTCTCCCCTGTTTCTCTCCCCTGTTTCTCTCCCCTGTTTCACTTCCCTGTTTCTCTCCCCTGTTTCTCACCCCTGTTTCACTCCCCCATTTCTCTACCCCGTTTCTCTGCCCCGTTTCTCTCCCCTGTTTCTCTCCCTATTTCTCTCCCCTGTTTCTCTCCCCTGCTTCACTCTACAGTTTCACTCCCCTGTTTCACTCTACTGTTTCACTATCCTGTTTCACTCCTCTGTTTTACTCTCCCCTTGTTTCACTTACCATTTCAGTCCCCTGTTTCACTTACCATTTCGATCCCCTCTTTCTGTCCCTTGTTTCAGTCCCCTGTTTCAATCCCCTGTTTCAATCCCCTGTTTCACTCCCCTGTTTCACTCCCCTGTTTCAGTCCCTTCTTTCACTCCCCTGTTTCACTCCCTTGTTTCACTTCACTATTCCATCCTCCTGTTTCACTCCCCTATTTCACTCCCCTTTGTCACTTGCCTGTTTCAATCCCCTGTTTCAATCCCATGTTTCAATCCTCTGTTTCAATCCCTTGTTACAATGCCTTGTTTCTCTTTACTATTCAATTCTCCTGTTTCACTCCCCCGTTTCACTGCCCTGTTTCTCTACCCTGTTTCTCTCCCCTGTTTCTCTACCCTGTTTCTCTGCCCTGTTTCTCTCCCCTGTTTCTTTCCCCTGTTTCTCTCCCCTGTTTATCTCCCATGTTTCACTGCCCTGTTTCACTCCCCTGTTTCAATCTCCTGTTTCAATCTCCTGTTTCACTTCCCTGTTCAATCCCCTTTTCAATCCCTTGTTTCAATCCACTGTTTCAATCCCTTGTTTCAATCCCTTGTTTCACTTTACTATTCCATTCTCCTGTTTCACTCCCCTGTTTCTCTCCCCTGTTTCTCTACCCTGTTTCTCTGCCCTGTTTCTCTCCCCTGTTTCTCTCTCCTGTTTCACTTTCCTGTTTCACTCGCCTATTTCTTTCCCTCGCTCCTCTCCACTGTTCCTCTCCCCTGTTTATCTCCAGTTTCACTCCCCTTTTCACTCCCTTGTTTCAGTCCCCTGCTTCACTCCCCTGCTTCACTCCTCTGCTTCACTCCTTTGCTTCACTCCTCTGCTTCACTCCCCTGCTTCACTCCCCTGCTTCACTCCCCTGCTTCACACCCCTGCTTCAATCCCTTGTTTCACTTTACAGTTCCATTCTCCTGTTTCACTCCCCTGCTTCACTCCCCTGCTTCACTCCCCTGCTTTACTCCCCTGTTTCAATCCCTTGTTTCACTTTACTATTTCATTCTCATGTTTCACTCCCCTGTTTCACTCCCCTGTTTCACTCCCCTGTTGCTCTCCCCTGTTTCTCTCCCCTGTTTCCCTCCCCTGTTTCTCTCCCCTGTTTCTCTCCCCGTTTCTCTCCCCTGTTTCTCTCCCTTGTTTCTCTCTCCTGTTTCTCTCCCCTGTTTCACTTTCCTGTTTCACTCACCTATTTCATTTCCTTGATGCTCTCCACTGTTTCTCACCCCTGTTTATCTCCATTTTCACTCCCCTTTTTCACTCCCTTGTTTCACTCCCTTGTTTCAGTCCCCTGTTTCAGTCCCCTGTTTCTGTCCCCTGTTTCTGTCCCCTGTTTCTGTCCCCTGTTTCTCTCCCCTGTTTCTCTCCCCTGTTTCTCTCCCCTGTTTCCCTCCCCTGTTTCTCTTCCCTGCTTCTCTTCCCCGTTTCTCTCCCCCGTTTCTCTCCTCCATTTCTCTACCCCGTTTCTCTGCCCCGTTTCTCTCCCCTGTTTCTCTCCCTTGTTTCTCTCCACTGTTTCTTTCCCCTGTTTCTCATCCCTGTTTATCTCCTCTGTTTCACTGCGCTGTTTCACTCCCCTGTTTCAGTCTTCAGTTTTGCACTCCCCTGTTTCAATCTCCTGTTTCAATCACCTGTTTCAATCTCCTGTTTCAATCTCCTATTTCACTTCCCTGTTTCAATCCCCTGTTTCAATCCCTTGTTTCAGTTTACTATTCCATTCTCCTGTTTCACTCCCCTGTTTCACTCCCCTGTTTGTCTAACCTGTTTCTCTACCCTGTTTCTCTCCCTGTTTCTCTCCCCTGTTTCCCTCCCCTGTTTCTCTCCCCTGTTTCTCTCCCCTGTTTCTTTCCCCTGTTTCTCATCCCTGTTTATCTCCGCTGTTTCTCATCCCTGTTTATCTCCCCTGTTTCACTGCCCTGTTTCACTCCCCTGTTTCAGTCTTCAGTTTTGCACTCCCCTGTTTATCTCCCGTCTTTCAAATCCCTGTTTCAATCTCCTGTTTCAATCTCCTGTTTCAATCTCCTGTTTCACTTCCCTGTTTCAATCCCCTGTTTCAATTCCTTGTTTCAATCCCCTGTTTCAATCCCCTGTTTCAATCCCTTGTTTCAATCCCTTGTTTCACTTTACTATTCCATTCTCCTGTTTCACTCCCCTGTTTCACTCCCCTGTTTCTCTATCCTGATTCTCTACCCTGTTTCTCTCCCCTATTTCTCTCCCCTGTTTCTCTCCCCCGTTTCACTCCCCCGTTTCACTCCCCTGTTTCACTCCCCTGTTTCACTCCCCTGTTTCACTCTAGTGTTTCACTCAACTGTTTCACTCTACTGTTTCACTATCCTGTTTCACTCTCCTGTTTCACTTACCATTTCAGTCTCCTGTTTCACTTACCATTTCAATCCTGTCTTTCAGTCCCTTGTTTCCGTCCCCTGTTTCAATCCCCTGTTTCAATCCCCTGTTTCACTCCCCTGTTTCACTCCCATGTTTCAATCCCATGTTTCAATCCCTTGTTACAATGCCTTATTTCTCTTTACTATTCAATTCTCCTGTTTCACTCTCCCGTTTCACTGCCCTGTTTCTCTACCCTGTTTCTCTCCCCTGTTTCTCTACCCTGTTTCTCTGCCTGTTTCTCTCCCGTTTCCCTCCCCTGGTGCTCTACCCTGTTTCACTCCCCTGTTTCACTCTCCCCTTTCAGTTCCCTCTTTCATTCCCCTCTTTCAATCTCCTCTTTCAATCTCGTCTTTCACTCCCCGTTTCAATTTCCCATTACACTTTCCTGTTTCCATCCCCTGTTTCACTTAGCATTTCGATCCCCTGTTTCAATCCCCTTTTTCAGTCCCGTTTCATTCCCCTGTTTCAGTCCCCTGTTTCAGTCCACAGTTTCTCTCCCCTGTTTCTCTCCTCTGTTTCTCTCCCTTGTTTCTCTCCCCTGTTTCTCTCCTGTTTCTCTCCCCCGTTTCACTCCCCCGTTTCACTCCCCTGTTTCACTCTAGTGTTTCACTCAACTGTTTCACTCTACTGTTTCACTATCCTGTTTCACTCTCCTGTTTCACTTACCATTTCAGTCTCCTGTTTCACTTACCATTTCAATCCTGTCTTTCAGTCCCTTGTTTCCGTCCCCTGTTTCAATCCCCTGTTTCAATCCCCTGTTTCACTCCCCTGTTTCACTCCCATGTTTCAATCCCATGTTTCAATCCCTTGTTACAATGCCTTATTTCTCTTTACTATTCAATTCTCCTGTTTCACTCTCCCGTTTCACTGCCCTGTTTCTCTACCCTGTTTCTCTCCCCTGTTTCTCTACCCTGTTTCTCTGCCTGTTTCTCTCCCGTTTCCCTCCCCTGGTGCTCTACCCTGTTTCACTCCCCTGTTTCACTCTCCCCTTTCAGTTCCCTCTTTCATTCCCCTCTTTCAATCTCCTCTTTCAATCTCGTCTTTCACTCCCCGTTTCACTTTCCCGTTACACTTTCCTGTTTCCATCCCCTGTTTCACTTAGCATTTCGATCCCCTGTTTCAATCCCCTTTTTCAGTCCCGTTTCATTCCCCTGTTTCAGTCCCCTGTTTCAGTCCACAGTTTCTCTCCCCTGTTTCTCTCCTCTGTTTCTCTCCCTTGTTTCTCTCCCCTGTTTCTCTCCTGTTTCTCTCCCCCGTTTCACTCCCCCGTTTCACTCCCCCGTTTCACTCTACAGTTTCAAACCCCTGTTTCACTCTACTGTTTCACTATCCTGTTTCACTCCTCTGTTTTACTCTCCCCTTGTTTCACTACTATTTCACTCTCCTGTTTCACTCCCCTGTTTCACTTACCATTTCAGTCCCCTGTTTCACTTAGCATTTCGATCCCCTCTTTTGGTCCCTTGTTTCAGTCCCCTGTTTCAATCCCCTGTTTCAATCCCCTGTTTCACTCTCCTGTTTCAGTCCTCTCTTTCACTCCCCTGTTTCACTCCCCTGTTCCACTCCCTTGTTTCACTTCACTATTGCACCTCCTGTTTCACTCCCCTTTGTCACTTGCCTGGTGCCTGTTTCAATCCCCTGTTTCAATCCCCTGTTTCAATCCCATGTTTCAATCCTCTGTTTCAATCCCTTGTTTCAATCCCTTGTTTCACTTTACTATTCCATTCTCCTGTTTCTCTCCCCTGTTTCTCTACCCTGTTTCTCTCCCCTGTTTCTCTCTCCTGTTTCACTTTCCTGTTTCTTTCCCCCATTTCTTTCCCTTGCTCCTCTCCACTGTTTCTCTCCCCTGTTTCTCTCCACTGTTTCTCTCCCCTTTTTCTCTCTCCAGTTTCTCTCTCCTGTTTCTCTCCCCTGTTTCACTTTCGTGTTTCACTCACCTATTTCATTTCCTTGATCCTCTCCCCTGTTTCTCTCCCCTGTTTCTCTATCCTGTTTCTCTCTCCTGTTTCACTTTCCTGTTTCTTACCCCCATTTCTTTCCCTTGCTCCTCTCCACTGTTTCTCTCCCCTGTTTATCTCCAGTTTCACTCCCCTTTTCACTCCTTTGTTTCAGTCCCCTGCTTCAGTCATCGGCTTCAGTCCCCTGATTCACTCCCCTGATTCACTCCTCTGCTTCACTCCCCTGCTTCAGTCCCCTGCTTCACTCCTTTGCTTCACTCCCCTGCTTCACTCCCCTGCTTCACTCCCCTGCTTCACACCCCTGCTTCAATCCCTTGTTTCACTTTACAGTTCCATTCTCCTGTTTCACTCCCCAGCTTCACTCCCCAGCTTCACTCCCCAGCTTCACTCCCCTGCTTCACTCCCCTGCTTCACTCCCCTGCTTCACTCCCCTGCTTCACTCCCCTGCTTCACTCCCCTGCTTCACTCCCCTGCTTCACTCCCCTGTTGCTCTCCCCTGTTTCTCTCCCCTGTTTCTCTCCACAGTTTCTCTCCCCTTTTTCTCTCTCCAGTTTCTCTCTCCTGTTTCTCTCCCCTGTTTCACTTTCCTGTTTCAGTCACCTATTTCATTTCCTTGATCCTCTCCACTGTTTCTCTCCCCTGTTTATCTCCATTTTCACTCCCTTTTTCACTCCCTTGTTTCAGTCCCCTGTTTCAGTCCCCTGTTTCAGTCCCCTGTTTCAGTCCCCTGTTTCTGTCCCCTGTTTCTCTCCCCTGTTTCTCTCCCCTGTTTCTCTCCCCTGTTTCTCTCCCCTGTTTCTCTCCCCCATTTCTCTCCCCCGTTTCTCTCCCCCATTGCTCTCCCCCTTTCTCTGCCCCGTTTCTCTCCCCTGTTTCTCTCCCCTGTTTCTCTCCCCTGTTTCTTTCCCCTGTTTCTCATCCCTGTTTATCTCCCCTGTTTCACTGCACTGTTTCACTCCCCTGTTTCAGTCTTTAGTTTTGCACTCCCCTGTTTCAATCTCCTGTTTCAATCTCCTGTTTCAATCTCCTGTTTCAATCCCCTGTTTCAATCCCCTGTTTCAATCCCTTGTTTCAGTTTATTATTCCATTCTCCTGTTTCACTCCCCTGTTTCACTCCCCTGTTTCTCTACCCTGTTTCTCTCCCCTGTTTCTCTCCCCTGTTTCTCTCCCCTGTTTCTCTCCCCTGTTTCTTTCCCCTGTTTCTTATCCCTGTTTATCTCCGCTGTTTCTCATCCCTGTTTATCTCCCCTGTTTCACTGCCCTGTTTAAGTCCCCTGTTTCACTCCCCTCTTCCACTCCCCTGTTTCACTCCCTTGTTTCACTTCACTATTCCATCCTCCTGTTTCACTCCCCTATTTCATTCCCCTTTGTCACTTGCATGTTTCAATCCCCTGTTTCAATCCCATGTTTCAATCCTCTCTTTCAATCCCTTGTTACAATGCCTTCTTTCTCTTTACTTTTCAATTCTCCTGTTTCACTCCCCTGTTTCACAGCCCTGTTTCTCTACCCTGTTTCTCTCCCCTGTTTCTCTACCCTGTTTCTCATCCCTGTTTCTCTGCCCTGTTTCTCTCCCCTGTTTCTTTCCCCTGTTTCTCATCACTGTTTATCTCCCATGTTTCACTGCCCTGTTTCACTCCCCTGTTTCAATCTCCTGTTTCAATCTCCTGTTTCAATCTCCTGTTTCACTTCCCTGTTCAATCCCCTTTTCAATCCCTTGTTTCAATTCCCTGTTTCAATCCCTTGTTTCAATCCCTTGTTTCACTTTACTATTCCATTCTCCTGTTTCACTCCCCTGTTTCTCTCCCCTGTTTCTCTCCCCTGTTTCTTTCCCCTGTTTCACATCCCTGTTTATCTCCCCTGCTTCACTGCACTGTTTCACTCCCCTGTTTCAGTCTTCAGTTTTGCACTCCCCTGTTTCAATCTCCTGTTTCAATCTCCTGTTTCAATCTCCTGTTTCACTTCCCGTTGCAATCCCCTGTTTCAATCCCCTGTTTCAATCCCCTGTTTCAATCCCCTGTTTCAATCCCTTGTTTCAGTTTATTATTCCATTCTCCTGTTTCACTCCCCTGTTTCAGTCCCCTGTTTCTCTACCCTGTTTCTCTCCCCTGTTTCTCTCCCCTGTTTCTCTCCCCTGTTTCTCTCCCCTGTTTCTTTCCCCTGTTTCTTATCCCTGTTTATCTCCGCTGTTTCTCATCCCTGTTTATCTCCCCTGTTTCACTGCCCTGTTTAAGTCCCCTGTTTCACTCCCCTCTTCCACTCCCCTGTTTCACTCCCTTGTTTCACTTCACTATTCCATCCTCCTGTTTCACTCCCCTATTTCATTCCCCTTTGTCACTTGCATGTTTCAATCCCCTGTTTCAATCCCATGTTTCAATCCTCTCTTTCAATCCCTTGTTACAATGCCTTCTTTCTCTTTACTTTTCAATTCTCCTGTTTCACTCCCCTGTTTCACAGCCCTGTTTCTCTACCCTGTTTCTCTCCCCTGTTTCTCTACCCTGTTTCTCATCCCTGTTTCTCTGCCCTGTTTCTCTCCCCTGTTTCTTTCCCCTGTTTCTCATCACTGTTTATCTCCCATGTTTCACTGCCCTGTTTCACTCCCCTGTTTCAATCTCCTGTTTCAATCTCCTGTTTCAATCTCCTGTTTCACTTCCCTGTTCAATCCCCTTTTCAATCCCTTGTTTCAATTCCCTGTTTCAATCCCTTGTTTCAATCCCTTGTTTCACTTTACTATTCCATTCTCCTGTTTCACTCCCCTGTTTCTCTCCCCTGTTTCTCTCCCCTGTTTCTTTCCCCTGTTTCACATCCCTGTTTATCTCCCCTGCTTCACTGCACTGTTTCACTCCCCTGTTTCAGTCTTCAGTTTTGCACTCCCCTGTTTCAATCTCCTGTTTCAATCTCCTGTTTCAATCTCCTGTTTCAATCTCCTGTTTCACTTCCCGTTGCAATCCCCTGTTTCAATCCCCTGTTTCAATCCCCTGTTTCAATCCCTTGTTTCAGTTTACTATTCCATTCTCCTGTTTCACTCCCCTGTTTCACTCCCCTGTTTCTCTACCCTGTTTCTCCCCCCTGTTTCTCTCCCCTGTTTCTCTCCCCTGTTTCTTTCCCCTGTTTCTCATCCCTCTTTATCTCCGCTGTTTCTCATCCCTGTTTATCTCCCCTGTTTCACTGCCATGTTTCACTCCCCTGTTTCAGTCTTCAGTTTTGCACTCCCCTGTTTATCTCCCCTGTTTCAATCTCCTGTTTCAATCTCCTGTTTCAATCGCCAGTTTCAATCGCCAGTTTCAATCGCCAGTTTCAATCCCCTGTTTCAATCCCTTGTTTCAGTTTACTATTCCATTCTCCTGTTTCACTCCCCTGTTTCTCTGCCCTGTTTCCCTGCCCTGTTTCTCTACCCTGTTTCTCTCCCTTGTTTCTCTCCCCTGTTTCTCTCCCCTGTTTCTTTCCCCTGTTTCTCATCCCTGTTTATCTCCGCTGTTCCTCATCCCTGTTTATCTCCCCTGTTTCACTGCCCTGTTTCACTCCCCTGTTTCAGTCTTCAGTTTTGCACTCCACTGTTTATCTCCCCTGTTTCAATCCCCTGTTTCAATCCCCTGTTTCAATCCCCTATTTTAATCCCCTGTTTCAATCCCCTGTTTCAATCCCCTGTTTCACTCCCCTGTTTCAATCCCATCTTTCAATCCCATGTTTCAATCCCATGTTACAATGCCTTATTTCTCTTTACTATTCAATTCTCCTGTTTCACTCTCCCGTTTCACTGCCCTGTTTCTCTACCCTGTTTCTCTCCCCTGTTTCTCTACCCTGTTTCTCTGCCTGTTTCTCTCCCGTTTCCCTCCCCTGTTGCTCTACCCTGTTTCACTCCCCTGTTTCACTCTCCCCTTTCAGTTCCCTCTTTCATTCCCCTCTTTCAATCTCCTCTTTCAATCTCGTCTTTCACTCCCCGTTTCCCTTTCCCATTACACTTTCCTGTTTCCATCCCCTGTTTCACTTAGCATTTCGATCCCCTGTTTCAATCCCCTTTTTCAGTCCCCTGTTTCATTCCCCTGTTTCAGTCCCCTGTTTCAGTCCACAGATTCTCTCCCCTGTTTCTCTCCTCTGTTTCTCTCCCTTGTTTCTCTCCCCTGTTTCTCTCCGCCGTTTCACTCCCCCGTTTCACTCTACAGTTTCAAACCCCTGTTTCACTCTACTGTTTCACTATCCTGTTTCACTCCTCTGTTTTACTCTCCCCTTGTTTCACTACTATTTCACTCTCCTGTTTCACTCCCCTGTTTCACTTACCATTTCAGTCCCCTGTTTCACTTAGCATTTCGATCCCCTCTTTTGGTCCCTTGTTTCAGTCCCCTGTTTCAATCCCCTGTTTCAATCCCCTGTTTCACTCTCCTGTTTCAGTCCTCTCTTTCACTCCCCTGTTTCACTCCTTTGTTTCACTTCACTATTGCATCCTCCTGTTTCACTCCCCTTTGTCACTTGCCTGGTGCCTGTTTCAATTCCCTGTTTCAATCCCATGTTTCAATCGTCTGTTTCAATCCCTTGTTACAATGCCTTGTTTCTCTTTACTATTCAATTCTCCTGTTTCACTTCCCCGTTTCACTGCCCTGTTTCTCTACCCTGTTTCTCTACCCTGTTTCTCTACCCTGTTTCTCTGCCCTGTTTCTTTCCCCTGTTTCTCATCCCTGCTTATCTCCCATGTTTCACTGCCCTGTTTCACTCCCCTGTTTCAATCTCCTGTTTCAATCTCCTGTTTCACTTGCCTGTTCAAACCCCTTTTCAATCCCTTGTTTCAATCCCGTGTTTCAATCCCTTGTTTCAATTTACTATTCCATTCTCCTGTTTCTCCCCCCTGTTTCTCTACCCTGTTTCTCTACCCTGTTTCTCTCTGCTGTTTCACTTTCCTGTTTCTTTCCCCCATTTCTTTCCCTTGCTCCTCTCCACTGTTTCTCTCCCCTGTTTCTCTCCACTGTTTCTCTCCCCTTTTTCTCTCTCCAGTTTCTCTCTCCTGTTTCTCTCCCCTGTTTCACTTTCGTGTTTCACTCACCTATTTCATTTCCTTGATCCTCTCCCCTGTTTCTCTACCCTGTTTCTCTATCCTGTTTCTCTCTCCTGTTTCAATTTCCTGTTTCTTACCCCCATTTCTTTCCCTTGCTCCTCTCCACTGTTTCTCTCCCCTGTTTATCTCCAGTTTCACTCCCCTTTTCACTCCCTTGTTTCAGTCCCCTGCTTCAGTCCCCTGCTTCAGTCCCCTGCTTCACTCCCCAGCTTCACTCCCCAGCTTCACTCCCCAGCTTCACTCCCCAGCTTCACTCCCCTGCTTCACTCCCCTGCTTCACTCCCCTGCTTCACTCCCCTGCTTCACTCCCCTGCTTCACTCCCCTCCTTCACTCCCCTGCTTCACTCCCCTGCTTCACTCCCCTCCTTCACTTCCCTGCTTCACTCCCCTGCTTCAGTCCCCTGCTTCACTCCCCTGTTTCTCTCCACAGTTTCTCTCCCATTTTTCTCTCTCCAGTTTCTCTCTCCTGTTTCTCTCCCCTGTTTCACTTTCCTGTTTCACTCACCTATTTCATTTCCTTGATCCTCTCCACTGTTTCTCTCCCCTGTTTATCTCCATTGTCACTCCCCTTTTTCACTCCCTTGTTTCAGTCCCCTGTTTCAGTCCCCTGTTTCAGTCCCCTGTTTCTGTCCCCTGTTTCTCTCCCCTGTTTCTCTCCCCTGTTTCTCTCCCCCATTTCTCTCCCCCGTTTCTCTCCCCCATTACTCTCCCCCTTTCTCTGCCCCGTTTCTCTCCCCTGTTTCTCTCCCCTGTTTCTTTCCCTTGTTTCTCATCCCTGTTTATCTCCCCTGTTTCACTGCACTGTTTCACTCCCCTGTTTCAGTCTTTAGTTTTGCACTCCCCTGTTTCAATCTCCTGTTTCAATCTCCTGTTTCAATCTCCTGTTTCAATCTCCTGTTTCAATCCCCTGTTTCAATCCCCTGTTTCAATCCCTTGTTTCAATCCCCTGTTTCAATCCCTTGTTTCAGTTTACTATTCCATTCTCCTGTTTCACTCCCCTGTTTCACTCCCCTGTTTCTCTACCCTGTTTCTCCCCCCTGTTTCTCTCCCCTGTTTCTCTCCCCTGTTTCTTTCCCCTGTTTCTCATCCCTCTTTATCTCCGCTGTTTCTCATCCCTGTTTATCTCCCCTGTTTCACTGCCATATTTCACTCCCCTGTTTCAGTCTTCAGTTTTGCACTCCCCTGTTTATCTCCCCTGTTTCAATCTCCTGTTTCAATCGCCAGTTTCAATCGCCAGTTTCAATCCCCTGTTTCAATCCCCTGTTTCAATCCCCTGTTTCAATCCCCTGTTTCAATCCCCTGTTTCAATCCCCTGTTTCAATCCCCTGTTTCAATCCCCTGTTTCAATCCCCTGTTTCAATCCCTTGTTTCACTTTGCTATTCCATTCTCCTGTTTCACTCCCCTGTTTCACTCCCCTGTTTCTCTACCCTGTTTCTCTAACCTGTTTCTCTCCCCTATTTCTCTCCCCTGTTTCTCTCCCCCGTTTCGCTCCCCCGTTTCACTCCCCTGTTTCACTCCCCTGTTTCACTGTAGTGTTTCACTCAACTGTTTCACTCTACTGTTTCACTATCCTGTTTCACTCTCCTGTTTCACTTACCATTTCAGTCTCCTGTTTCAATTACCATTTCGATCCCCTCTTTCAGTCCCCTGTTTCAGTCCCCTGTTTCAGTCCCCTGTTTCACTCCCCTGTTTCACTCCCCTGTTTCACTCCCCTGTTTCACTCCCTTGTTTCACTTCACTATTCCATCCTCCTGTTTCACTCCTCTATTTCACTCACTTTGTCACTTGCCTGTTTCAATCTCCTGTTTCAATCCCTTGTTTCAATCGCATGTTTCAATCCCTTGTTACAATGCCTTATTTCTCTTTACTATTCAATTCTCCTGTTTCACTATCCAATTTCACTGCCCTCTTTCTCTACCCTGTTTCTCTCCCCTGTTTCTCTACCCTGTTTCTCTGCCTGTTTCTCTCCCGTTTCACTCCCCTTTTGCTCTACTCTGTTTCACTCCCCTGTTTCACTCTCCCCTTTCAGTTCCCTCATTCATTCCCCTCTTTCAATCTCCTCTTTCAATCTCGTCTTTAACTCCCCGTTTCACTTTCCCGTCACACTTTCCTGTTTCCATCCCCTGTTTCAAATAGCATTTCGATCCCGTGTTTCAATCCCCTTTTTCAGTCCCCTGTTTCATTCCCCTGTTTCAGTCCCCTGTCTCTCTCCCCTGTTTCTCTCCCCCGTTTCACTCCCCTGTTTCACTCTACAGTTTCACTCCCCTGTTTCACTCTACTGTTTTACTATCCTGTTTCACTCCTCTGTTTTACTCTCCCCTTGTTTCACTTACCATTTCGCTCTACTGTTTCACTCCCCTGTTTCACTTCCCATTTCAGTCCCCTGTTTCACTTACCATTTCAGTCCCTTGTTTCAGTCTCCTGTTTCAATCCCGTGTTTCACTCCCCTGTTTCACTCCCCTGTTTCAGTCCCCTCTTTCACTCCCCTGTTTCACTCCCTTGTTTCACTCCCTTGTTTCACTCCCTTGTTTCACTTCACTATTCCATCCTCCTGTTTCACTCCCCTATTTCACTCCCCTTTGTCACTTGCCTGTTTCAATCCCCTGTTTCAATCCCATGTTTCAATCCTCTGTTTCAATCCCTTGTTACAATGCCTTGTTTCTCTTTACTATTCAATTCTCCTGTTTCACTCCCCCGTTTCACTGCCCTGTTTCTCTACCCTGTTTCTCTCCCCTGTTTCTTTACCCTATTTCTCTCCCCTGTTTCTCTGCCCTGTTTCTTTCCCCTGTTTCTCATCCCTGTTTATCTCCCATGTTTCACTGCCCTGTTTCACTCCCCTGTTTCAATCTCCTGTTTCAATCTCCTGTTTCAATCTCCTGTTTCACTTCCCTGTTCAATCCCCTTTTCAATCCCTTGTTTCAATCCCCTGTTTCAATCCCCTGTTTCAATCCCTTGTTTCACTTTACTATTCCATTCTCCTGTTTCACTCCCCTGTTTCTCTCCCCTGTTTCTCTACCCTGTTTCTCTCCCCTGTTTCACTTTCCTGTTTCTTTCCCCCATTTCTTTCCCTTGCTCCTCTCCACTGTTTCTCTCCCCTGTTTATCTCCAGTTTCACTCCCCTTTTCACTCCCTTGTTTCAGTCCCCTGCTTCAGTCCCCTGCTTCAGTCCCCGGCTTCAGTCCCCTGCTTCAGTCCCCGGCTTCAGTCCCCTGCTTCACTCCCCTGCTTCACTCCTCTGCTTCACTCACCTGCTTCACTCCCCTGCTTCACTCCCCTTTTCACTCCTTTGCTTCACTCCCATGCTTCACTCCCCTGCTTCAATCCCTTGTTTCACTTTACAGTTCCATTCTCCTGTTTCACTCCCCTGCTTCACTCCCCTGCTTCACTCCCCTGCTTCACTCCCCTGCTTCACTCCCCTGCTTCACTCCCCTGCTTCACTCCCCTGCTTCACTCCCCTGCTTCACTCCCCTGCTTCATTCCCCTGCTTTACTCCCCTGTTTCAAGCCCTTGTTTCACTTTACTGTTCCATTCTCATGTTTCACTCCCCTGTTGCTCTCCCCTGTTTCTCTCCACTGTTTCTCTCCCCCTTTTTCTCTCTCCAGTTTCTCTCTCTGTTTCTCTCCCCTATTTCACTCCCCTTTGTCACTTGCCTGTTTCAATCCCCTGTTTCAATCCCATGTTTCAATCCTCTGCTTCAATCCCTTGTTACAATGCCTTGTTTCTCTTTACTATTCAATTCTCCTGTTTCACTCCCCCGTTTCACTGCCCTGTTTCTCTCCCCTGTTTCTCTACCCTGTTTCTCTACCCTGTTTCTCTGCCCTGTTTCTCTCCCCTGTTTCCTTCCCCTGTTTCTCATCCCTGTTTATCTCCCATGTTTCACTCCCCTGTTTCTCTCCCCTGTTTCTCTCCCCTGTTTCTCTCCCCTGTTTCACTGCCCTGTTTCAATCTCCTGTTTCAATCTCCTGTTTCAATCTCCTGTTTCACTTCCCTGTTCAATCCCCTTTTCAATCCCTTGTTTCAATTCACTGTTTCAATCCCTTGTTTCAATCCATTGTTTCACTTTACTATTCCATTCCCCTGTTTCACTCCCCTGTTTCTCTCTCCTGTTTCACTTTCCTGTTTCTTCCCCCCATTTCTTTCCCTTGCTCCTCTCCACTGTTTCTCTCCCCTGTTTATCTCCAGTTTCACTCCCCTTTTCACTCCCTTGTTTCAGTCCCCTGCTTCAGTCCCCGGCTTCAGTCCCTTGCTTCACTCCCCTGCTTCACTCCTCTGCTTCACTCCCCTGCTTTAGTCCCCTGCTTCACTCCTTTGCTTCACTCCTCTGCTTCACTCCCCTGCTTCACTCCCCTGCTTCACTCCCCTGCTTCACACCCCTGCTTCAATCCCTTGTTTCACTTTACAGTTCCATTCTCCTGCTTCACTCCCCTGCTTCACTCCCCTGCTTCACTCCCCTGCTTAACTTCCCTGCTTCACTCCCCTGTTTCAATCCCTTGTTTCACTTTACTATTTCATTCTCATGTTTCACTCCCCTGTTTCACTCCCCTGTTTCACTCCCCTGTTTCTCTCCCCTGTTTCTCTCCCCTGTTTCTCTCCCTTGTTTCTCTCCCCTGTTTCACTTTCCTGTTTCACTCACCTATTTCATTTCCTTGATCCTCTCTACTGTTTCTCTCCCCTGTTTATCTCCATTTTCACTCTCCTTTTTAACTCCCTTGTTTCACTCCCTTGTTTCAGTCCCCTGTTTCAGTCCCCTGTTTCTGTCCCCTGTTTCTGTCCCCTGTTTCTGTCCCCTGTTTCTCTCCCCTGTTTCCCTCCCCCGTTTCTCTACCCCGTTTCTCTACCCCGTTTCTCTCCCCCGTTTCTCTTACCTCTTTCTCTCCACTGGTTCTCTCCCCTGTTTCTTTCCCTTGTTTCTCATCCCTGTTTATCTCCTCTGTTTCACTGCGCTGTTTCACTCCCCTGTTTCAGTCATCAGTTTTGCACTCCCCTGTTTCAATCTCCTGTTTCAATCTCCTGTTTCAATCTCCTGTTTCACTTCCCGTTTCAATCCCCTGTTTCAATCCCCTGTTTCAATCCCCTGTTTCAATCCCTTCTTTCAGTTTACTATTCCATTCTCCTGTTTCACTCCCCTGTTTCACTCCCCTGTTTCTCTACCCTGTTGCTCTACCCTCTTTCTCTACCCTGTTTCTCTCCCCTGTTTCTCTCCCCTGTTTCTCTCCCCTGTTTCTCTCCCCTGTTTCTCTCCCCTGTTTCTTTCCCCTGTTTTTCATCCCTGTTTATCTCTGCTGTTTCTCATCCCTGTTTATCTCCCTTGTTTCACTGCCCTGTTTCTCTCCCCTGTTTCTCTCCCCTGTTTCTCTGCCCTGTTTCTTTCCCCTGTTTCTCATCCCTGTTTATCTCCCATGTTTCACTGCCCTGTTTCACTCCCCTGTTTCAATCTCCTGTTTCAATCTCCTGTTTCAATCTCCTGTTTCACTTCCCTGTTCAATCCCCTTTTCAATCCCTTGTTTCAATCCCCTGTTTCAATCCCCTGTTTCAATCCCTTGTTTCACTTTACTATTCCATTCTCCTGTTTCACTCCCCTGTTTCTCTCCCCTGTTTCTCTACCCTGTTTCTCTCCCCTGTTTCACTTTCCTGTTTCTTTCCCCCATTTCTTTCCCTTGCTCCTCTCCACTGTTTCTCTCCCCTGTTTATCTCCAGTTTCACTCCCCTTTTCACTCCCTTGTTTCAGTCCCCTGCTTCAGTCCCCTGCTTCAGTCCCCGGCTTCAGTCCCCTGCTTCAGTCCCCGGCTTCAGTCCCCTGCTTCACTCCCCTGCTTCACTCCTCTGCTTCACTCACCTGCTTCACTCCCCTGCTTCACTCCCCTTTTCACTCCTTTGCTTCACTCCCATGCTTCACTCCCCTGCTTCAATCCCTTGTTTCACTTTACAGTTCCATTCTCCTGTTTCACTCCCCTGCTTCACTCCCCTGCTTCACTCCCCTGCTTCACTCCCCTGCTTCACTCCCCTGCTTCACTCCCCTGCTTCACTCCCCTGCTTCATTCCCCTGCTTTACTCCCCTGTTTCAAGCCCTTGTTTCACTTTACTGTTCCATTCTCATGTTTCACTCCCCTGTTGCTCTCCCCTGTTTCTCTCCACTGTTTCTCTCCCCCTTTTTCTCTCTCCAGTTTCTCTCTCTGTTTCTCTCCCCTATTTCACTCCCCTTTGTCACTTGCCTGTTTCAATCCCCTGTTTCAATCCCATGTTTCAATCCTCTGCTTCAATCCCTTGTTACAATGCCTTGTTTCTCTTTACTATTCAATTCTCCTGTTTCACTCCCCCGTTTCACTGCCCTGTTTCTCTCCCCTGTTTCTCTACCCTGTTTCTCTACCCTGTTTCTCTGCCCTGTTTCTCTCCCCTGTTTCCTTCCCCTGTTTCTCATCCCTGTTTATCTCCCATGTTTCACTCCCCTGTTTCTCTCCCCTGTTTCTCTCCCCTGTTTCTCTCCCCTGTTTCACTGCCCTGTTTCAATCTCCTGTTTCAATCTCCTGTTTCAATCTCCTGTTTCACTTCCCTGTTCAATCCCCTTTTCAATCCCTTGTTTCAATTCACTGTTTCAATCCCTTGTTTCAATCCCTTGTTTCACTTAACTATTCCATTCCCCTGTTTCACTCCCCTGTTTCTCTCTCCTGTTTCACTTTCCTGTTTCTTCCCCCCATTTCTTTCCCTTGCTCCTCTCCACTGTTTCTCTCCCCTGTTTATCTCCAGTTTCACTCCCCTTTTCACTCCCTTGTTTCAGTCCCCTGCTTCAGTCCCCGGCTTCAGTCCCTTGCTTCACTCCCCTGCTTCACTCCTCTGCTTCACTCCCCTGCTTTAGTCCCCTGCTTCACTCCTTTGCTTCACTCCTCTGCTTCACTCCCCTGCTTCACTCCCCTGCTTCACTCCCCTGCTTCACACCCCTGCTTCAATCCCTTGTTTCACTTTACAGTTCCATTCTCCTGCTTCACTCCCCTGCTTCACTCCCCTGCTTCACTCCCCTGCTTAACTTCCCTGCTTCACTCCCCTGTTTCAATCCCTTGTTTCACTTTACTATTTCATTCTCATGTTTCACTCCCCTGTTTCACTCCCCTGTTTCACTCCCCTGTTTCTCTCCCCTGTTTCTCTCCCCTGTTTCTCTCCCTTGTTTCTCTCCCCTGTTTCACTTTCCTGTTTCACTCACCTATTTCATTTCCTTGATCCTCTCTACTGTTTCTCTCCCCTGTTTATCTCCATTTTCACTCTCCTTTTTAACTCCCTTGTTTCACTCCCTTGTTTCAGTCCCCTGTTTCAGTCCCCTGTTTCTGTCCCCTGTTTCTGTCCCCTGTTTCTGTCCCCTGTTTCTCTCCCCTGTTTCCCTCCCCCGTTTCTCTACCCCGTTTCTCTACCCCGTTTCTCTCCCCCGTTTCTCTTACCTCTTTCTCTCCACTGGTTCTCTCCCCTGTTTCTTTCCCTTGTTTCTCATCCCTGTTTATCTCCTCTGTTTCACTGCGCTGTTTCACTCCCCTGTTTCAGTCATCAGTTTTGCACTCCCCTGTTTCAATCTCCTGTTTCAATCTCCTGTTTCAATCTCCTGTTTCACTTCCCGTTTCAATCCCCTGTTTCAATCCCCTGTTTCAATCCCCTGTTTCAATCCCTTCTTTCAGTTTACTATTCCATTCTCCTGTTTCACTCCCCTGTTTCACTCCCCTGTTTCTCTACCCTGTTGCTCTACCCTCTTTCTCTACCCTGTTTCTCTCCCCTGTTTCTCTCCCCTGTTTCTCTCCCCTGTTTCTCTCCCCTGTTTCTCTCCCCTGTTTCTTTCCCCTGTTTTTCATCCCTGTTTATCTCTGCTGTTTCTCATCCCTGTTTATCTCCCTTGTTTCACTGCCCTGTTTCTCTCCCCTGTTTCTCTCCCCTGTTTCTCTGCCCTGTTTCTTTCCCCTGTTTCTCATCCCTGTTTATCTCCCATGTTTCACTGCCCTGTTTCACTCCCCTGTTTCAATCTCCTGTTTCAATCTCCTGTTTCAATCTCCTGTTTCACTTCCCTGTTCAATCCCCTTTTCAATCCCTTGTTTCAATCCCCTGTTTCAATCCCCTGTTTCAATCCCTTGTTTCACTTTACTATTCCATTCTCCTGTTTCACTCCCCTGTTTCTCTCCCCTGTTTCTCTACCCTGTTTCTCTCCCCTGTTTCACTTTCCTGTTTCTTTCCCCCATTTCTTTCCCTTGCTCCTCTCCACTGTTTCTCTCCCCTGTTTATCTCCAGTTTCACTCCCCTTTTCACTCCCTTGTTTCAGTCCCCTGCTTCAGTCCCCTGCTTCAGTCCCCGGCTTCAGTCCCCTGCTTCAGTCCCCGGCTTCAGTCCCCTGCTTCACTCCCCTGCTTCACTCCTCTGCTTCACTCACCTGCTTCACTCCCCTGCTTCACTCCCCTTTTCACTCCTTTGCTTCACTCCCATGCTTCACTCCCCTGCTTCAATCCCTTGTTTCACTTTACAGTTCCATTCTCCTGTTTCACTCCCCTGCTTCACTCCCCTGCTTCACTCCCCTGCTTCACTCCCCTGCTTCACTCCCCTGCTTCACTCCCCTGCTTCACTCCCCTGCTTCATTCCCCTGCTTTACTCCCCTGTTTCAAGCCCTTGTTTCACTTTACTGTTCCATTCTCATGTTTCACTCCCCTGTTGCTCTCCCCTGTTTCTCTCCACTGTTTCTCTCCCCCTTTTTCTCTCTCCAGTTTCTCTCTCTGTTTCTCTCCCCTATTTCACTCCCCTTTGTCACTTGCCTGTTTCAATCCCCTGTTTCAATCCCATGTTTCAATCCTCTGCTTCAATCCCTTGTTACAATGCCTTGTTTCTCTTTACTATTCAATTCTCCTGTTTCACTCCCCCGTTTCACTGCCCTGTTTCTCTCCCCTGTTTCTCTACCCTGTTTCTCTACCCTGTTTCTCTGCCCTGTTTCTCTCCCCTGTTTCCTTCCCCTGTTTCTCATCCCTGTTTATCTCCCATGTTTCACTCCCCTGTTTCTCTCCCCTGTTTCTCTCCCCTGTTTCTCTCCCCTGTTTCACTGCCCTGTTTCAATCTCCTGTTTCAATCTCCTGTTTCAATCTCCTGTTTCACTTCCCTGTTCAATCCCCTTATCAATCCCTTGTTTCAATTCACTGTTTCAATCCCTTGTTTCAATCCCTTGTTTCACTTTACTATTCCATTCCCCTGTTTCACTCCCCTGTTTCTCTCCCCTGTTTCTCTACCCTGTTTCTCTCTCCTGTTTCACTTTCCTGTTTCTTCCCCCCATTTCTTTCCCTTGCTCCTCTCCACTGTTTCTCTCCCCTGTTTATCTCCAGTTTCACTCCCCTTTTCACTCCCTTGTTTCAGTCCCCTGCTTCAGTCCCCGGCTTCAGTCCCTTGCTTCACTCCCCTGCTTCACTCCTCTGCTTCACTCCCCTGCTTTAGTCCCCTGCTTCACTCCTTTGCTTCACTCCCCTGCTTCACTCCCCTGCTTCACTCCCCTGCTTCACTCCCCTGCTTCACACCCCTGCTTCAATCCCTTGTTTCACTTTACAGTTCCATTCTCCTGCTTCACTCCCCTGCTTCACTCCCCTGCTTTACTTCCCTGCTTCACTCCCCTGTTTCAATCCCTTGTTTCACTTTACTATTTCATTCTCATGTTTCACTCCCCTGTTTCACTCCCCTGTTTCACTCCCCTGTTTCTCTCCCCTGTTTCTCTCCCCTGTTTCTCTCCCCTGTTTCTCTCCCCTGTTTCTCTCCCCTGTTTCTCTCCCCTGTTTCACTTTCCTGTTTCACTCACCTATTTCATTTCCTTGATCCTCTCTACTGTTTCTCTCCCCTGTTTATCTCCATTTTCACTCTCCTTTTTAACTCCCTTGTTTCACTCCCTTGTTTCAGTCCCCTGTTTCAGTCCCCTGTTTCTGTCCCCTGTTTCTGTCCCCTGTTTCTGTCCCCTGTTTCTCTCCCCTGTTTCCCTCCCCCGTTTCTCTACCCCGTTTCTCTACCCCGTTTCTCTTACCTCTTTCTCTCCACTGGTTCTCTCCCCTGTTTCTTTCCCTTGTTTCTCATCCCTGTTTATCTCCTCTGTTTCACTGCGCTGTTTCACTCCCCTGTTTCAGTCATCAGTTTTGCACTCCCCTGTTTCAATCTCCTGTTTCAATCTCCTGTTTCACTTCCCGTTTCAATCCCCTGTTTCAATCCCCTGTTTCAATCCCCTGTTTCAATCCCTTCTTTCAGTTTACTATTCCATTCTCCTGTTTCACTCCCCTGTTTCACTCCCCTGTTTCTCTACCCTGTTTCTCTACCCTCTTTCTCTACCCTGTTTCTCTCCCCTGTTTCTCTCCCATGTTTCTCTCCCCTGTTTCTCTCCCCTGTTTCTCTCCCCTGTTTCTTTCCCCTGTTTTTCATCCCTGTTTATCTCTGCTGTTTCTCATCCCTGTTTATCTCCCTTGTTTCACTGCCCTGTTTCTCTCCCCTGTTTCTCTCCCCTGTTTCTCTCCCCTGTTTCTCTCCCCTGTTTCTATCCCCTGTTTCTCATCCCTGCTTATCTCCGCTGTTTCTCATCCCTGTTTATCTCCCCTGTTTCACTGCCCTGTTTCACTCCCCTGTTTCAGTCTTCAGTTTTGCACTCCCCTGTTTATCTCCCCTCTTTCAAACCCCTGTTTCAATCTCCTGTTTCAATCTCCTGTTTCAATCTCCTGTTTCACTTCCCTGTTTCAATCCCCTGTTTCAATCCCCTGTTTCAATCCCCTGTTTCAATCCCCTGTTTCAATCCCCTGTTTCAATCCCTTGTTTCAATCCCTTGTTTCACTTTACTATTCCATTCTCCTGTTTCACTCACCTGTTTCACTCCCCTGTTTCTCTATCCTGATTCTCTACCCTGTTTCTCTCCCCTATTTCTCTCCCCTGTTTCTCTCCCCCGTTTCACTCCCCCGTTTCAATCCCCCGTTTCACTCCCCTGTTTCACTCCCCTGTTTCAATCTAGTGTTTCACTCAACTGTTTCACTCTACTGTTTCACTATCCTGTTTCACTCTCCTGTTTCACTTACCATTTCAGTCTCCTGTTTCACTTACCATTTCGATCCTGTCTTTCAGTCCCTTGTTTCAGTCCCCTGTTTCAATCCCCTGTTTCAATCCCCTGTTTCACTCCCCTGTTTCAATCCCATGTTTCAATCCCATGTTTCAATCCCTTGTTACAATGCCTTATTTCTCTTTACTATTCAATTCTCCTGTTTCACTCTCCCGTTTCACTGCCCTGTTTCTCTCCCCTGTTTCTCTACCCTGTTTCTCTGCCTGTTTCTCTCCCGTTTCCCTCCCCTGGTGCTCTACCCTGTTTCACTCCCCTGTTTCACTCTCCCCTTTCAGTACCTCTTTCATTCCCCTCTTTCAATCTCCTCTTTCAATCTCGTCTTTCACTCCCCGTTTCACTTTCCCGTTACACTTTCCTGTTTCCACCCCCTGTTTCACTTAGCATTTCGATCCCCTGTTTCAATCCCCCTTTTCAGTCCCCTGTTTCATTCCCCTGTTTCAGTCCCCTGTTTCAGTCCACAGTTTCTCTCCCCTGTTTCTCTCCCCTGTTTCTCTCCCCTGTTTCTCTCCCTTGTTTCTCTCCCCTGTTTCTCTCCCCCGTTTCTCTCCCCCGTTTCACTCTACAGTTTCACTCCCCTGTTTCACTCTACTGTTTCACTATCCTGTTTCACTCCTCTGTTTTACTCTCCCCTTGTTTCACTTACCATTTCACTCTCCTGTTTCACTCCCCTGTTTCACTTACCCCTTGTTTGACTTAGCATTTCGATCCCCTCTTTCAGTCCCTTGTTTCAGTCCCCTGTTTCAATCCCCTGTTTTAATCCCCTGTTTCACTCCCCTGTTTCACTCCCCTGTTTCAGTCCCCTCTTTCACTCCCCTGTTTCACTCCCCTGTTTCACTCCCTTGTTTCACTTCACTATTCCATCCTCCTGTTTCACTCCCCTATTTCACTCCCTTTGTCACTTGCCTGGTGCCTGTTTCAATCCCCTGTTTCAATCCCATGTTTCAATCCCATGTTTCAATCCTCTGTTTCAATCCCTTGTTACAATGCCTTGTTTCTCTTTACTATTCATTTCTCCTGTTTCACTCCCCCGTTTCACTCCCCTGTTTCTCTACCCTGTTTCTCTCCCCTGTTTCTTTCCCCTTTTTCTCATCCCTGTTTATCTCCCATGTTTCACTGCCCTGTTTCAGTCCCCTGTTTCTCTCCCCTGTTTCTGTCCCCTGTTTCTGTCCCCTGTTTCTGTCCCCTGTTTCTGTCCCCTGTTTCTGTCCCCTGTTTCTCTCCCCTGTTTCTCTCCCTTGTTTCTCTCCGGTTTTTCTCCCCCATTTCTCTCCCCCATTACTCTCCCCCATTTCTCTGCCCCGTTTCTCTCCCCTGTTTCTCTCCCCTGTTTCTTTCCCCTGTTTCTCATCCCTGTTTATCTCCCCTGTTTCACTGCGCTGTTTCACTCCCCTGTTTCAGTCTTTAGTTTTGCACTCCCCTGTTTCAATCTCCCTTTTCAATCTCCTATTTCAATCTCCTGTTTCAATCTCCTGTTTCAATCTCCTGTTTCACTTCCCTGTTCAATCCCCTGCTTCAATCCCCTGTTTCAATCCCCTGATTCAATCCCCTGTTTCAATCCCCTGTTTCAATCCCCTGTTTCAATCCCCTGTTTCAATCCCTTGTTTCAGTTTACTATTCCATTCTCCTGTTTCACTCCCCTGTTTCACTCCCCTGTTTCTCTACCCTGTTTCTCTCCCCTGTTTCTCTCGCCTGTTTCTCTCCCCTGTTTCTCTCCCTGTTTCTTTCCCCTGTTTCTTATCCCTGTTTATCTCCGCTGTTTCTCATCCCTGTTTATCTCCCCTCTTTCACTGCCCTGTTTCACTCCCCTGTTTCAGTCTTCAGTTTTGCACTCCCCTGTTTATCTCCCCTGTTTCAATCTCCTGTTTCAATCTCCTGTTTCACTTCCCTGTTTCAATCCCCTGTTTCAATCCCGTGCTTCAATCCCCTATTTCAATCCCTGTTTCAATCCCCTGTTTCAATCCCCTGTTTCAATCCCTTGTTTCAATCCCTTGTTTCACTTTACTATTCCATTCACCTGTTTCACTCCCCTGTTTCACTCCCCTGTTTCTTTACCCTGTTTCTCTAACCTGTTTCTCTCCCCTATTTCTCTCCCCTGTTTCTCTCCCCCGTTTCACTCCCCCGTTTCACTCCCCCGTTTCACTCCCCTGTTTCACTCTAGTGTTTCACTCAAGTGTTTCACTCTAGTGTTTCACTATCCTGTTTCACTCTCCTGTTTCATGTACCATTACAGTCTCCTGTTTCACTTACCTTTTCGATCCCCTGTTTCAGTCCCCTGTTTCAGTCCCATGTTTCAATCCCCTGTTTCAATCCCCTGTTTCACTCCCCTGTTTCACTCCCTTGTTTCACTTCACTATTCCATCCTCCTGTTTCACTCCTCTATTTCACTCACTTTGTCACTTGCCTGTTTCAATCCACTGTTTCAATCCCATGTTTCAATCCCATGTTTCAATCCCTTGTTACAATGCCTTATTTCTCTTTACTATTCAATTCTCCTGTTTCACTCTCCCGTTTCACTGCCCTGTTTCTCCACCCTGTTTCTCTCCCCTGTTTCTCTACCCTGTTTCTCTGCCTGTTTCTCTCCCGTTTCACTCCCCTGTTGCTCTACCCTGTTTCACTCCCCTGTTTCACTCGCCCCTTTCAGTTCCCTCTTTCATTCCCCTCTTTCAATCTCCTCTTTCAATCTCGTCTTTCACTCCCCGTTTCACTTTCCCGTTACACTTTCCTGTTTACATCCATTGTTTCACTTAGCATTTCAATCCCCTGTTTCAATCCCCTTTTTCAGTCCCCTGTTTCATTCCCCTGTTTCAGTCCCCTGTTTCAGTCCACAGTTTCTCTCCCCTGTTTCTCTCCCTTGTTTCTCTCCCTGTTTCTCTCCCCTGTTTCTCTCCCCCGTTTCACTCCCCTGTTTCATTCTACAGTTTCACTCCCCTGTTTCACTCTACTGTTTCACTATCCTGTTTCACTCCTCTGTTTTACTCTCCCCTTGTTTCACTTACCATTTCACTCTCCTGTTTCACTCCCCTGTTTCACTTACCCCTTGTTTGACTTAGCATTTCGATCCCCTCTTTCAGTCCCTTGTTTCAGTCCCCTGTTTCCATCCCCTGTTTCAATCCCCTGTTTCACTCCCGTGTTTCACTCCCCTGTTTCAGTCCCCTCTTCCACTCCCCTGTTTCACTCCCTTGTTTCACTTACCATTTCAGTCTCCTGTTTCGCTTACCATTTCAATTCCCTCTTTCAATCCCTTGTTTCAGTCCCCTGTTTCTCTCCCCTGTTTCTCTCCCCTGTTTCTCTCCCCTGTTTCTTTCCCCTGTTTCTCATCCCTCTTTATCTCCGCTGTTTCTCATCCCTGTTTATCTCCCATGTTTCACTCCCCTGTTTATCTCCCCTGTTTCAATCTCCTGTTTCAATCTCCTGTTTCAATATCCTGTTTCACTTCCCTGTTTCAATCCCCTGTTTCAATCCCCTGCTTCAATCCCCTATTTCAATCCCTGTTTCAATCCCCTGTTTCAATCCCCTGTTTCAATCCCTTGTTTCAATCCCTTGTTTCACTTTACTATTCCATTCACCTGTTTCACTCCCCTGTTTCACTCCCTTGTTTCTCTACCCTGTTTCTCTAACCTGTTTCTCTCCCCTATTTCTCTCCCCTGTTTCTCTCCCCCGTTTCATTCCCCCGTTTCAATCCCCCGTTTCACTCCCCCGTTTCACTCCCCTGTTTCACTCTAGTGTTTCATTCAACTGTTTCACTCTAGTGTTTCACTATCCTGTTTCACTCTCCTGTTTCATGTACCATTTCAGTCTCCTGTTTCACTTACCTTTTCGATCCCCTGTTTCAGCCCCCTGTTTCAGTCCCCTGTTTCAATCCCCTGTTTCAATCCCCTGTTTCACTCCCCTGTTTCACTCCCTTGTTTCATTTCACTATTCCATCCTCCTGTTTCACTCCTCTATTTCACTCACTTTGTCACTTGCCTGTTTCAATCCCCTGTTTCAATCCCATGTTTCAATCCCATGTTTCAATCCCTTGTTACAATGCCTTATTTCTCTTTACTATTCAATTCTCCTGTTTCACTCTCCCGTTTCACTGCCCTGTTTCTCTACCCTGTTTTTCTCCCCTGTTTCTCTACCCTGTTTCTCTGCCTGTTTCTCTCCCGTTTCACTCCCCTGTTGCTCTATCCTGTTTCACTCCCCTGTTTCACTCTCCCCTTTCAGTTCCCTCTTTCATTCCCCTCTTTCAATCTCCTCTTTCAATCTCGTCTTTCACTCCCTGTTTCACTTTCCCGTTACACTTTCCTGTTTCCATCCATTGTTTCACTTAGCATTTCGATCCCCTGTTTCAATCCCCTTTTTCAGTCCCCTGTTTCATTCCCCTGTTTCAGTCCCCTGTTTCAGTCCACAGTTTCTCTGCCCTGTTTCTCTCCCCTGTTTCTCTCCCTTGTTTCTCTCCCTTGTTTCTCTCCCTGTTTCTCTCCCCTGTTTCTCTCCCCCGTTTCACTCTCCTGTTTCATTCTACAGTTTCACTCCCCTGTTTCACTCTACTGTTTCACTATCCTGTTTCACTCCTCTGTTTTACTCTCCCCTTGTTTCACTTACCATTTCACTCTCCTGTTTCACTCCCCTGTTTCAATTACCATTTCAGTCTCCTGTTTCACTTACCATTTCGATCCCCTCTTTCAGTCCCTTGTTTCAGTCCCCTGTTTCCATCCCCTGTTTCAATCCCCTGTTTCACTCCCCTGTTTCACTCCCCTGTTTCAGTCCCCTCTTCCACTCCCCTGTTTCACTACCTTGTTTCACTTCACTATTACATCCTCCTGTTTCACTCCCCTATTTCACTCCCCTTCGTCACTTGCCTGTTTCAATCCCCTGTTTCAATCCCATGTTTCAATCCTCTGTTTCAATCCCTTGTTACAATGCCTCGTTTCTCTTTATTATTCAATTCTCCTGTTTCACTCCCCCGTTTCACTGCCCTGTTTCTCTACCCTGTTTCTCTCCCCTGTTTCTCTACCCTGTTTCTCTGCCCTGTTTCTCTCCCCTGTTTCTTTCCCCTGTTTCTCATCACTGTTTATCTCCCATGTTTCACTGCCCTGTTACACTCCCCTGTTTCAATCTCCTGTTTCAATCCCCTGTTTCACTTCCCTGTTCAATCCCCTTTTCAATCCCTTGTTTCAATTCCCTGTTTCAATCCCTTGTTTCAATCCCTTGTTTCACTTTACTATTCCATTGTCCTGTTTCACTCCCCTGTTTCTCTCCCCTGTTTCTCTCCCCTGTTTCTTTCCCCTGTTTCACATCCCTGTTTATCTCCCCGGTTTCACTGCACTGTTTCACTCCCCTGATTCAGTCTTCAGTTTTGCACTCCCCTGTTTCAATCTCCTGTTTCAATCTCCTGTTTCACTTCCCGTTTCAATCCCCTGTTTCAATCCCCTGTTTCAATCCCTTGTTTCAATCCCCTGTTTCAATCCCCTGATTCAATCCCTTGTTTCAGTTTACTATTCCATTCTCCTGTTTCACTCCCCTGTTTCACTCCCCTGTTTCTCTACCCTGTTTCTCTCCCCTGTTTCTCTCCCCTGTTTCTCTCCCCTGTTTCTTTCCCCTGTTTCTCATCCCTCTTTATCTCCGCTGTTTCTCATCCCTGTTTATCTCCCCTGTTTCACTGCCATGTTTCACTCCCCTGTTTCAGTCTTCAGTTTTGCACTCCCCTGTTAATCTCCCCTGTTTCAATCTCCTGTTTCAATCTCCTGTTTCAATCTCCTGTTTCAATCTCCAGTTTCAATCTCCAGTTTCAATCTCCAGTTTCAATCTCCAGTTTCAATCCCCTGTTTCAATCCCCTGTTTCAATCCCCTGTTTCAATCCCCTGTTTCAATCCCCTGTTTCAATCCCCTGTTTCAATCCCTTGTTTCAATCCCTTGTTTCACTTTACTATTCCATTCTCCTGTTTCACTCCGCTGTTTCACTCCCCTGTTTCTCTACCCTATTTCTCTACCCTGTTTCTCTCCCCTATTTCTCTCCCCTGTTTCTCTCCCCCGTTTCATTCCCCCATTTCACTCCCCCGTTTCACTCCCCTTTTTCACTCCCCTGTTTCACTCCCCTGTTTCACTCTAGTGTTTCACTGAACTGTTTCACTCTACTGTTTCACTATCCTGTTTCACTCTCCTGTTTCACTTACCATTTCAGTCTCCTGTTTCTCTTACCATTTCGATCCCCTCTTTCAGTCCCCTGTTTCACTCCCCTGTTTTAATCCCCTGTTTCACTCCCCTGTTTCACTCTGCTGTTTCACTCCCCCATTTCACTCCCCTGTTTCACTTCACTATTCCATCCTCCTGTTTCACTCCTCTATTTCACTCACTTTGTCACTTGCCTGTTTCAATCCCCCTTTTCAATCCCATGTTTCAATCCCATCTTTCAATCCCTTGTTACAATGCCTTATTTCTCTTTACTATTCAATTCTCCTGTTTCACTCTCCCGTTTCACTGCCCTCTTTCTCTACCCTGTTTCTCTCCCCTGTTTCTCTACCCTGTTTCTCTACCCTCTTTCTCTGCCTGTTTCTCTCCCGTTTCACTCCCCTTTTGCTCTACCCTGTTTCACTCCCCTGTTTCACTCTCCCCTTTCAGTTCCCTCTTTCAATCTCCTCTTTCAATCTCGTCTTTCACTCCCCGTTTCCCTTTCCCGTTACACTTTCCTGTTTCCATCCCCTGTTTCACTTAGCATTTCGATCCCCTGTTTTAATCCCCTTTTTCAGTCCCCTGTTTCATTCCCCTGTTTCAGTCCCCTGTCTCTCTCCCCTGTTTCTCTCCCCCGTTTCACTCCCCTGTTTCACTCTACAGTTTCACTCCCCTGTTTCACTCTACTGTTTTACTATCCTGTTTCACTCCTCTGTTTTGCTCTCCCCTTGTTTCACTTAGCATTTCACTCTCCTGTTTCACTCCCCTGTTTCACTTACCATTTCAGTCCCCTGTTTCACTTACCATTTCAGTCCCTTGTTTCAGTCTCCTGTTTCAATCCCCTGTTTCAATCCCCTGTTTCCATCCCGTTTCAATCCCCTGTTTCACTCCCCTGTTTCAGTCCCCTCTTTCACTCCCCTGTTTCACTCCCTTGTTTCACTCCCTTGTTTCACTTCACTATTCCATCCTCCTGTTTCACTCCCCTATTTCACTCCCCTTTGTCACTTGCCTGTTTCAATCCCCAGTTTCAATCCCATGTTTCAATCCTCTGTTTCAATCCCGTTTTACAATACCTTGTTTCTCATTACTATTCAATTCTCCTGTTTCACTCCCCCGTTTCACTGCCCTGTTTCTCTACCTGTTTCTCTCCCCTGTTTCTCTACCCTGTTTCTCTGCCCTGTTTCTCTCCCCTGTTTCTCTGCCCTGTTTCTTTCCCCTGTTTCTCATCCCTGTTTATCTCCCATGTTTCACTGCCCTGTTTCACTCCCCTGTTTCAATCTCCTGTTTCAATCTCCTGTTTCAATCTCCTGTTTCACTTCCCTGTTCAATCCCCTTTTCAATCCCTTGTTTCAATCCCCTGTTTCAAGCCCTTGTTTCAATCCCTTGTTTCACTTTACTATTCCATTCTCCTGTTTCACTCCCCTGTTTCTCTCCTCTGTTTCTCTACCCTGTTTCGCTCTCCTGTTTCACTTTCCTGTTTCTTTCCCCCATTTCATTCCCTTGCTCCTCTCCACTGTTTCTCTCCCCTGTTTATCTCCGGTTTCACTCCCCTTTTCACTCCCTTGTTTCAGTCCCCTGCTTCAGTCCCCGGCTTCAGTCCCCTGCTTCACTCCCCTGCTTCACTCCTCTGCTTCACTCACCTACTTCACTCCCCTGCTTCACTCCCCTGCTTCACTCCCCTGCTTCAATCCCTTGTTTCACTTTACAGTTCCATTCTCCTGTTTCACTCCCCTGCTTCACTCCCCTGCTTCACTCCCCTGCTTCACTCCCCTGTTTCAATCCCTTGTTTCACTTTACTATTCCATTCTCATGTTTCACTCCCCTGTTTCACTCCCCTGTTTCTCTCCCCTGTTTCTCTCCCCTGTTTCTCTCCCCTGTTTCTCTCCACTGTTTCAAGCCCCTTTTTCTCTCTCCAGTTTCTCTCTCCTGTTTCTCTCCCCTGTTTCACTTTCCTGTTTCACTCACCTATTTCATTTCCTTGATCCTCTCCACTGTTTCTCTCCCCTGCTTATCTCCAGTTTCACTCCCCTTTTTCACTCCCTTGTTTCTCTCCCTTGTTTCTCTCCCCTGTTTCTCTCCCCTTTTTCTCTCCCCTTTTTCTCTCCCCCGTTTCTCTCCCCCGTTTCTCTCCCCCGTTTCTCTCCCCCTTTTCTCTCCCCCGTTTCTCTCCCCCGTTTCTCTGCCCCGTTTCTCTCCCCTGTTTCTCTCCCCTGTTTCTCTCCCCTGTTTCTTTCCCCTGTTTCTCATCCCTGTTTATCTCCCCTGTTTCACTGCGCTGTTTCACTCCCCTGTTTCAGTCTTCAGTTTTGCACTCCCCTGTTTCAATCTCCTGTTTCAATCTCCTGTTTCAATCTCCTGTTTCACTTCCCGTTTCAATCCCCTGTTTCAATCCCCTGTTTCAATCCCCTGTTTCAATCCCTTGTTTCAAACCCTTGTTTCAAACCCTTATTTCACTTTACTATTCCATTCTCCTGTTTCACTCCCCTGTTTCTCTACCCTGTTTCTCTCCCCTGTTTCTCTCCCCTGTTTCACTCCCCCGTTTCACTCCCCTGTTTCACTCCCCTGTTTCTATCCCCTGTTTCACTCCCCTGTTTTACTCTACTGTTTCACTATCTTGTTTCACTCCCCTGTTTCACTCTCCTGTTTCACTCCTTTGTTTCACTTACCATTTCAGTCTCCTGTTTCACTTACCATTTTGATCCCCTCTTTCAGTCCCTTGTTTCAGTCACCTGTTTCAATCCCCTGTTTCACTCCCCTGTTTCTTTCCCCTGTTTCAGTCCCCTCTTTCACTCCCCTGTTTCACTCCCTTGTTTCACTTCACTATTCCATCCTCCTGTTTCACTCCCCTATTTCACTCCCCTTTGTCACTTGCCTGTTTCAATCCCCTGTTTCAATCCCGTGTTTCAATCCTCTCTTTCAATCCCTTGTTACAATGCCTTGTTTCTCTTTATTATTCAATTCTCCTGTTTCAATCCCCCGTTTCATTGCCCTGTTTCTCTACCCTGTTTCTCATCCCTGTTTCTCTCCGGTTTCACTCCCCTATTTCTCTACCCTGTTTCTGTGCCCTGTTTCTCTCCCCTGTTTCACTCCCCTGTTTCACTCCCCTGTTTCACTCTCCCCTTTCTGTTCCCTCTTTCATTCCCCTTTTTCAATCTCGTCTTTCACTCCAAGTTTCACTTTCCTGTGACACTTTCCTGTTTCCATCCCCTGTTTCACTTACCATTTCGATCCCTTGTTTCAATCCCCTGTTTCAGTCTCCTGTTTCAGTCCCATGTTTCAGTCCACCGTTTCTCTCCCTTGTTTCTCTCCTCTGTTCCTCACCCCTGTTTCTCTCTCCTGTTTCACTTTCCTGTTGCCCTCCCCCATTTCTTTCCCTTGCTCCTCTCCACTGTTTCTCTCCCCTGTTTATCTCCAGTTTCACTCCACTTTTCACTCCCTTGTTTCAGTCCCCTGCTTCAGTCCCCTGCTTCAGTCCCCTGCTTCACTTCCCTTTTTCAATCCCTTGTTTTACTTTACAATTCCATTCTCATTTTTCACTCCCCTGTTTCACTCCCCTGTTTCTCTCCCCCGTTTCTCTCCCCTGTTTCTCTCCCCCGTTTCTCTCCCCTGTTTCTCTCTCCAGTTTCTCTCTCCTGTTTCTCTCCCCTGTTTCACTTTCCTGTTTCACTCACCTATTTCATTTCCTTGCTCCTCTCCACTGTTTCTCTCCCCTGTTTATCTCCAGTTTCACTCCCTTGTTTCACTCCCTTGTTTCAGTCCCCTCTTTCAGTCCCCTCTTTCAGTCCCCTTTTTCAGTCCCCTGTTTCACTCCCCTCTTTCACTTTACTATTTCATTCACATGTTTCACTACCCTGTTTCAGTCCCCTGTTTCAGTCCCCTGTTGCTCTCCCCTCTTGCTCTCCCCTGTTTCTCTCCCATGTTCCTCTCCCATGTTTCTCTCCCATGTTTCTCTCCCATGTTTCTCTCCACTGCTTCTCTCCAATGCTCCTCTCCACTGCTTCTCTCCTGTGTCTTTACCCTGTTTCTCTACCATGTTTCTCTACCCTGTTTCACTTTCCTGTTTCACTTTCCTGTTTCCATCCCCTGTTTCACTTACCATTTTGATCCCCTGTTTCAGTCCCCTGTTTCAGTCCCCTGTTTCTCTCCCCTTTTTCTCTCCCCTGTTTCTCTCCCCTGTTTCTCTCCACTGTTTCTCTCCCCTGTTTCTCTCCCCTGTTTCTCATCCCTGTTTCTCTCCCCTGTTTCTCTCCCCTGATTCACTCCCCTGTTTCAATCCCCTGTTTCAGTCTTCAGTTTTGCAATCCCCTGTTTATCTCCCCTGTTTCAATCTCCTGTTTCAATCTCCTGTTTCAATCTCCTGTTTCACTCCCCTCTTTCACTGTCCTGTTTCACACCCCTGTTTCACACCCCTTTTCCACACCCCTGTTTCACACCCCATTTTCACACCCTTGTTTCACTCCCCTGTTTCACTCCCCTGTTTCACTCCGCTTTTCAATCCCTTGTTTCAATCCCCTGTTTCAATCCCCTGTTTCACTCCCCTTTTTCAATCTGCTGTTTCAGTCCCCTCTTTCACTTCTCTGTTTCACTCCCCTGTTTCACTTCACTATTCCATCCTCCTGTTTCACTCCCCTGTTTCACTCCCCTTTGTCACTTGCCTGTTTCAATCCCTTGTTTCAATCCCATGTTTCAAACCCCTGTTTCAATTCCTTGTTACAATGCCTTGTTTCACTTTACTATTCCATTCTCCTGTTTCACTCCCCTGTTTCACTCCCCTGTTTCACTCCCCTGTTTCACTCCCCTGTTTCACTCCCCTGTTTCACTCCCCTGCTTCACTCCCCTGCTTCACTCCCCTGTTTCAATCCCTTGTTTCACTTTACTATTCCATTCTCCTGCTTCACTCCCCTGCTTCACTCCCCTGCTTCACTCCCCTGCTTCACTCCCCTGCTTCACTCCCCTGCTTCACTTTACTACTCCATTCTCCTGTTTCACTCCACTGTTTCACTCCCCTATTTCACTCCCCTGTTTCGCTCCCCCGTTTCTCTCCCCTGTTTCTCTCCCCTGTTTCTCTCCCCTTTTTCTCTCGCCTTTTTCTCTCCCCTGTTTCACTCCCCTGTTTCACTGCCCAGTTTCACTCCCCTGTTTCAGTCTTCAGTTTTGCTCTCCCCTCTTTATCTCCCCTGTTTATCTCCCCTGTTAATCTCCCCTGTTTCATTCTCCTGTTTCAATCTCCTGTTTCAATCTCCTGTTTCACTCCCCGCTTTCATTGTACTTTATAAAACCCATGTTTCACTTCCTTATTTCACTTCCTTATTTCACTCCCCTGTTTCACTCCCCTGTTTCAATCTCCTGTTTCACTCCCCGCTTTCATTGTACTTTTTAAAACCCATGTTTCACTTCCTTATTTCACTTCCTTAGTTCACTCCCCTGTTTCACTCCCCTGTTTCACTCCCCTGTTTCACTCCCCTTTGTCACTTGCATGTTTCACTCCCCTGTTTCACTCTCCTCATTCAGTTCCCTCTTTCACTCCCCTCTTTCAATCTCTTCTTTCAATCTCCTCTTTCACTCCTCGTTGCACTTTCCTGTACACTTTCCTGTTTCCATCCCCTGTTTCACTTACCATTTGGATCGCCTGTTTCAAACCTCTTTTTCAGTCACCTGTTTCATTCCCCTGTTTCAGTCCCCTGTTTCAGTCCCCCGTTTCAGTCCCCTGTTTCAGTCCACCGTTTCTATCCCCTGTTTCACTCCCCTGTTTCTCTCTCCTGTTTCTGTCTCCTGTTTCACTTTCCTGTTTCACTCCCCTATTTCTATCACTTGCTCCTCTCCACTGTTTCTCTCTCCTGTTGATCTCCAGTTTCTCTCCCCTTTTCACTCCCTTGTTTCAACCCCCTGCTTCAGTCCCCTGCTTCAGTCCCCTGCTTCAGTCCACTGCTTCACTCCCCTGCTTCACTCCCCTGCTTCACTCCTCTGTTTGAATCCCTTGTTTCACTTTGCTATTCCATTCTCCTGCTTCACTGCCCTGCTTCATTCCCCTGCTTCACTCCCCTGCTTCACTTCCCTGTTTCACTTTACTACTCCATTCCCCTGTTTCACCCCCTGTTTCACTCCCCTGTTTCACTCCCCTGTTTCTCTCCACCGTTTCTCTCCCCTGTTTCTCTCCCCGGTTTCTCTCCCCTTTTTCTCTCTCCAGTTTCTCTCTCCTGTTTCTCTCCCCTGTTTCACTTTCTTGTTTCACTCCCCTATTTCATTCCCTTGCTCCTCTCCACTTTTTCTCTCCCCTGTTTATCTCCACTGTTTCTCTCCACTGCTTCTCTCCACTGCTTCTCTCCACTGCTTCTCTCCACTGCTTCTCTCCACTGCTTCTCTCCACTGCTCCTCTCCACTGCTCCTCTCCATTGCTCCTCTCCACTGCTCCTCTCCCATTTCTTTACCCTGTTTCTCTACCCTGTTTCACTTTCCTGTTTCACTTTCCTGTTTACATTCCATGTTTCATTTACCATTTTGATCCCCTGTTACAGTCCCTTGTTTCAGTGCCCCATTTCAGTCCCCCGTTTCAGTCCCCTGTTTCTCTCCCCTGTTTCTCTCCCCTGTTTCTCTCCCCTGTTTCTATCCCCTTTTTCTCTCCCCTTTTTCTCTCCCCCGTTTCCCTCCAATTTTTGTCTCCCCTGTTTCTCTGCCCTGTTTCTCTCCCCTGTTTCTCGCCCCTGTTTCTCTCCCGTGTTTCTCTCCCCTGTTTCTCTCCCCTGTTTCACTGCCCTGTTTCACTTCCCTGTTTCAGTGTTCAGTTTTGCTCTCCCCTGTTTATCTCCCATGTTTATCTCCCCTGTTTCAATCTCCTGTTTCAATCTCCTGTTTCAATCTCCTGTTTCACTCCCATCTTTCATTGTACTTTTTAAAACCCCTGTTTCACTTCCTTATTTCACTTCCTTATTTCACTGTCCTATTTCACTGTCCTGTTTCACTCCCCTGTTTCACTCCCTTGTTTCACTCCCCTGTTTCACTCCGCTTTTCAATCCCCTGTTTCAATCCCCTGTTTCAATCTCCTGTTTCAATCCACTGTTTCAATCCCTTGTTTCACTTTACTGTTCCATTCTCCTGTTTCACTCCCCTGTTTCTCTACCCTGTTTCTCTACCCTGTTTCACACCCCTGTTTCACTCCCCTGTTTCACCCTACTGTTTCATGCCCGTTTCACTCTACTGTTTCACTCCTCTGTTTCACTCCCCTGTTTCACTCTCCTGTTTCACTCCCCTGTTTCACTTACCATTTCAGTCCCCTGTTTCACTTACCAATTCGATCCGCTCTTTCAGTCCCTTGTTTCAGTCCCCTGTTTCAATCCCCTGTTTCAATACCCTGTTTCACTCCCCTTTTTCAATCCGCTGTTTCAGTCCCCTCTTTCACTTCTTTGTTTCACTCCCCTGTTTCACTTCACTATTCCATCCTCCTGTTTCACTCCCCTGTTTCACTCCCCTTTGTCACTTGCCTGTTTCAATCCCCTGTTTCAATCCCGTGTTTCACTCCCCTGTTTCAATTCCTTGTTACAATGCCTTGTTTCACTTCACTATTCCATTCTCCTGTTTTACTCCCCTGTTTCCCTCCCCTGTTTCTCTACCCTGCTTCACTCCCCTGTTTCACTCCACTGCTTCACTCCCCTGCTTCACTCCCCTGCTTCACTCCCCTGCTTCACTCCCCTGCTTCACTCCCCTGTTTCAATTCCATGTTTCACTTTACTATTCCATTCTCCTGCTTCACTCCCCTGCTTCACTCCCCTGCTTCATTCCCCTGCTTCACTCCCCTGCTTCACTTTACTACTCCATTCTCCTGTTTCACTCCACTGTTTCACTCCCCTGTTTCACTCCCCTGTTTCTCTCCCCCGTTTCTCTCCCCCGTTTCTCTCCCCCGTTTCTCTCCCCGTTTCTCTCTCCCGTTTCTCACCCTTTTTTCTCTCCCCTTTTTCTCTCCCCTGTTTCGCATCCCTGTTTCTCTCCCCTGCTTCACTCCCCTGCTTCACTTCCCTGTTTCGCTTTACTACTCCATTCCCCTGTTTCACCCCCTGTTTCACTCCCCTGTTTCACTCCCCTGTTTCTCTCCCCCGTTTCTCTCCCCTGTTTCTCTCCCCTGTTTCACTTTCTTGTTTCACTCCCCTATTTCCTTCCCTTGCTCCTCTCCACTTTTTCTCTCCCCTGTTTATCTCCAGCTTCACTCCCCTTTTTCACTCCCTTGTTTCACTCCCTTGTTTCACTCCCCTGTTTTAAAACCCTGTTTCAAAACCCTGTTTCACTTTACTATTCCATTCTCCTGTTTCACTAAACTGTTTCAATCCCATGTTTCACTCCTCTGTTTCTCTCCCCTGTTGCTCTCCCCGATTTCTCTCCCATGTTTCTCTCCCATGTTTCTCTCCACTGTTTCTCTCCACTGTTTCTCTCCACCGTTTCTCTCCACTGTTTCTCTCCACTGCTTCTCTCCACTGCTTTTCTCCACTGCTTCTCTCCACTGCTTCTCTCCACTGCTCCTCTCCACTGCTCCTCTCCACTGCTCCTCTCCACTGCTCCTCTCCCATTTCTTTACCCTGTTTCTCTACCCTGTTTCACTTTCCTGTTTCACTTACCTGTTTACATTCCCTGTTTCATTTACCATTTTGATCCCCTCTTACAGTCCCTTGTTTCAATGCCCCGTTTCAGTCCCCTGTTTCAGTCCCCTATTTCAGTCCCCTGTTTCTCTCCCCTGTTTCTCTCCCCTTTTTCTCTCCCCTTTTTCTCTCCCCTTTTTCTCTCCCCTTTTTCTCTCCCCCGTTTCCCTCCAATTTTTCTCTCCCCTGTTTCTCTCCCCTGTTTCTCTCCCCTGTTTCTCTCCCCTGTTTCTCTCCCCTGTTTCTCACCCCTTTTTCTCTCCCCTTTTTCTCTCCCCTGTTTCACTCCCCTGTTTCACTGCCCTGTTTCACTTCCCTGTTTCAGTCTTCAGTTCTGCTCTCCCCTGTTTATCTCCCCTGTTTATCTCCCCTGTTTATCTCCCCTGTTTCAATCTCCTGTTTCACTCCCCTCTTTCATTGTACTTTTTGAAACCCCTGTTTCACTTCCTTATTTCACTTCCTTATTTCACTGTCCTGTTTCACACCCCTGTTTCACACCCCTTTTTCACACCCCTGTTTCACACCCCTTTTTCACACCCCTGTTTCATTCCCCTGTTTCACTCCCCTGTTTCACTCTGCTTTTCAATCCCCTGTTTCAATCCACTGTTTCAATCCCCTGTTTCAATCCCCTGTTTCAATCCACTGTTTCAATCCACTGTTTCACTTTACTGTTCCTTTCTCCTGTTTCTCTACCCTGTTTCTCTACCCTGTTTCACACCCCTGTTTCACACCCCTGTTTCACACCCCTCTTTCACAACCCTGTTTCAGTCCCCTGTTTCACCCTACTGTTTCATGCCCGTTTCACTCTACTGTTTCACTCCTCTGTTTCACTCCCCTGTTTCACTCTCCTGTTTCACTCCCCTGTTTCACTTACCATTTCAGTCCCCTGTTTCACTTACCAATTCGATCCGCTCTTTCAGTCCCTTTTTTCAGTCCCCTGTTTCAATCCCCTGTTTCAATCCCCTGTTTCACTCCCCTTTTTCAATCTGCTGTTTCAGTCCCCTCTTTCACTTCTCTGTTTCACTCCCCTGTTTCACTTCACTATTCCATCCACCTGTTTCACTCCCCTGTTTCACTCCCCTTTGTCACTTGCCTGTTTCAATCCCCTGTTTCAATCCCGTGTTTCAAATCCCTGTTTCAATTCCTTGTTACAATGCCTTGTTTCACTTTACTATTCCATTCTCCTGTTTCACTCCCCTGTTTCACTCCCCTGTTTCACTCCCCTGTTTCACTCCCCTGCTTCACTCCCCTGCTTCACTCCCCTGCTTCACTCCCCTGCTTCACTCCCCTGCTTCACTGCCCTGTTTCAATCCCATGTTTCACTTTACTATTCCATTCTCCTGCTTCACTCCCCTACTTCACTCCCCTGCTTCATTCCCCTGCTTCACTGCCCTGCTTCACTTTACTACTCCATTCCCCTGTTTCACTCCACTGTTTCACTCCACTGTTTCACTGCCTGTTTCACTCCCCTGTTTCTCTCCCCCATTTCTCTCCCATGTTTCTCTCCCCTGTTTCTCTCCCCTTTTTCGCATTCCTGTTTCTCTCCCCTGCTTCACTCCCCTGCTTCACTTCCCTGTTTCACGTTACTACTCCATTCCCCTGTTTCACCCCCTGTTTCACTCCCCTGTTTCACTCCCCTGTTTCTCTCCCCCGTTTCTCTCCCCTGTTTCTCTCCCCTGTTTCTCTCCCCTTTTTCTCTCTCCAGTTTCTCTCTGCTGTTTCTCTCCCCTGTTTCACTCCCCTGTTTCAGTCTTCAGTTTTGCTGTCCCCTGTTTATCTCCCCTGGTTATCTCCCCTGTTTCAACCTCCTGTTTCAATCTCCTGTTTCACTCCCCTCTTTCATTCTACTTTTTAAACCCCTGTTTCACTTCCTTATTTCACTTCCTTATTTCATTTCCCCTGTTTCACTCCCCTGTTTCACTCCCCTGTTTCACTCCCCTGTTTCACTCCTCTGTTTCACTCCCCTGTTTCACTCCCCTTTGCCACTTGCATGTTTCACTCCCCTGTTTCACTCTCCTCATTCAGTTCCCTCTTTCACTCCCCTCTTTCAATCTCTTCTTTCAATCTCCTCTTTCACTCCTCGTTGCACTTTCCTGTACACTTTCCTGTTTCCATCCCCTCTTTCACTTACCATTTGGATCGCCTGTTTCAAACCTCTTTTTCAGTCACCTGTTTCATTCCCCTGTTTCAGTCCCCTGTTTCTCTCCCCTGTTTCACTCCCCTGTTTCACTGCCCTGTTTCACTTCCCTGTTTCAGTCTTCAGTTTTGCTCTCCCCTGTTTATCTCCCCTGTTTATCTCCCCTGTTAATCTCCCCTGTTTCATTCTCCTGTTTCAATCTCCTGTTTCAATCTCCTGTTTCACTCCCCTCTTTCATTGTACTTTTTAAAACCCCTGTTTCAGTTCCTTATTTCACTTCCTTAATTCACTGTCCTGTTTCACTCCCCTGTTTCACACCCCTGCTTCACACCCCTGTTTCACTCCCCTGTTTCACTCCCCTGTTTCACTCCCCTGTTTCACTCCGCTTTTCAATCCCCTGTTTCAATCCCCTGTTTCAATCCACTGTTTCAATCCACTGTTTCAATCCCTTGTTTCACTTTACTTTTCCATTCTCCTGTTTCACTCCCCTGTTTCTCTACCCTGTTTCTCTACCCTGTTTCTCTACCCTGTTTCTCTACCCTGTTTCACACCCCTGTTTCACACCCCTGTTTCACACCCATGTTTCAGTCCCCTGTTTCACCCTACTGTTTCATGCCCGTTTCACTCTACTGTTTCACTCCCCTGTTTCACTCTCCTGTTTCACTCTCCTGTTTCACTTACCATTTCAGTCCCCTGTTTCACTTACCAATTCGATCCGCTCTTTCAGTCCCTTGTTTCAGTCCCCTGTTTCAATCCCCTGTTTCAATCCCCTGTTTCACTCCCCTTTTTCAATCTGCTGTTTCAGTCCCCTCTTTCACTTCTCTGTTTCACTCCCCTGTTTCACTTCACTATTCCATCCTCCTGTTTCACTCCCCTGTTTCACTCCCCTTTGTCACTTGCCTGTTTCAATCCCTTGTTTCAATCCCATGTTTCAAACCCCTGTTTCAATTCCTTGTTACAATGCCTTGTTTCACTTTACTATTCCATTCTCCTGTTTCACTCCCCTGTTTCACTCCCCTGTTTCACTCCCCTGTTTCATTCCCCTGCTTCACACCCCTGTTTCAATCCCTTGTTTCACTTTGCTATTCCATTCTCCTGCTTCACTCCCCTGCTTCACTCCCCTGCTTCATTCCCCTGCTTCACTCCCCTGCTTCACTTTACTACTCCATTCTCCTGTTTCACTCCACTGTTTCACTCCCCTATTTCACTCCCCTGTTTCGCTCCCCCGTTTCTCTCCCCTGTTTCTCTCCCCTGTTTCTCTCCCCTTTTTCTCTCCCCTGTTTCACTCCCCTGTTTCACTGCCCAGTTTCACTCCCCTGTTTCAGTCTTCAGTTTAGCTCTCCCCTGTTTATCTCCCCTGTTTATCTCCCCTGTTTCAATCTCCTGTTTCAATCTCCTGTTTCACTCCCCGCTTTCATTGTACGTTTTAAAACCCACTTTACTATTCCATTCTCCTGTTTTACTCCCCTGTTTCACTCCCCTGTTTCACTCCCCTGTTTCACTCCACTGCTTCACTCCCCTGCTTCACTCCCCTGTTTCAATCCCATGTTTAACTTTACTATTCCATTCTCCTGCTTCACTCCCCTGCTTCACTCCCCTGCTTCACTCCCCTGCTTCATTCCCCTGCTTCACTCCCCTGCTGCACTTTACTACTCCATTCTCCTGTTTCACTCCCCGCTTTCATTGTACTTTTTAAAACCCCTGTTTCAGTTCCTTATTTCACTTCCTTAATTCACTGTCCTGTTTCACTCCCCTGTTTCACACCCCTGCTTCACACCCCTGTTTCACTCCCCTGTTTCACTCCCCTGTTTCACTCCCCTGTTTCACTCCGCTTTTCAATCCCCTGTTTCAATCCCCTGTTTCAATCCACTGTTTCAATCCACTGTTTCAATCCCTTGTTTCACTTTACTTTTCCATTCTCCTGTTTCACTCCCCTGTTTCTCTACCCTGTTTCTCTACCCTGTTTCTCTACCCTGTTTCTCTACCCTGTTTCACACCCCTGTTTCACACCCCTGTTTCACACCCATGTTTCAGTCCCCTGTTTCACCCTACTGTTTCATGCCCGTTTCACTCTACTGTTTCACTCCCCTGTTTCACTCTCCTGTTTCACTCTCCTGTTTCACTTACCATTTCAGTCCCCTGTTTCACTTACCAATTCGATCCGCTCTTTCAGTCCCTTGTTTCAGTCCCCTGTTTCAATCCCCTGTTTCAATCCCCTGTTTCACTCCCCTTTTTCAATCTGCTGTTTCAGTCCCCTCTTTCACTTCTCTGTTTCACTCCCCTGTTTCACTTCACTATTCCATCCTCCTGTTTCACTCCCCTGTTTCACTCCCCTTTGTCACTTGCCTGTTTCAATCCCTTGTTTCAATCCCATGTTTCAAACCCCTGTTTCAATTCCTTGTTACAATGCCTTGTTTCACTTTACTATTCCATTCTCCTGTTTCACTCCCCTGTTTCACTCCCCTGTTTCACTCCCCTGTTTCATTCCCCTGCTTCACACCCCTGTTTCAATCCCTTGTTTCACTTTGCTATTCCATTCTCCTGCTTCACTCCCCTGCTTCACTCCCCTGCTTCATTCCCCTGCTTCACTCCCCTGCTTCACTTTACTACTCCATTCTCCTGTTTCACTCCACTGTTTCACTCCCCTATTTCACTCCCCTGTTTCGCTCCCCCGTTTCTCTCCCCTGTTTCTCTCCCCTGTTTCTCTCCCCTTTTTCTCTCCCCTGTTTCACTCCCCTGTTTCACTGCCCAGTTTCACTCCCCTGTTTCAGTCTTCAGTTTAGCTCTCCCCTGTTTATCTCCCCTGTTTATCTCCCCTGTTTCAATCTCCTGTTTCAATCTCCTGTTTCACTCCCCGCTTTCATTGTACGTTTTAAAACCCACTTTACTATTCCATTCTCCTGTTTTACTCCCCTGTTTCACTCCCCTGTTTCACTCCCCTGTTTCACTCCACTGCTTCACTCCCCTGCTTCACTCCCCTGTTTCAATCCCATGTTTAACTTTACTATTCCATTCTCCTGCTTCACTCCCCTGCTTCACTCCCCTGCTTCACTCCCCTGCTTCATTCCCCTGCTTCACTCCCCTGCTGCACTTTACTACTCCATTCTCCTGTTTCACTCCCCGCTTTCATTGTACTTTTTAAAACCCATGTTTCACTTCCTTATTTCACTTCCTTATTTCACTCCCCTGTTTCACTCCCCTGTTTCACTCCCCTGTTTCACTCTCCTCATTCAGTTCCCTCTTTTACTCCCCTCTTTCAATCTCTTCTTTCAATCTCCTCTTTCACTCCTCGTTGCACTTTCCTGTACACTTTCCTGTTTCCATCCCCTGTTTCACTTACCATTTGGATCGCCTGTTTCAAACCTCTTTTTCAGTCACCTGTTTCATTCCCCTGTTTCAGTCCCCTGTTTCTCTCCCCTGTTTCAGTCGCCTGTTTCAGTCCCCTGTTTCAGTGCCCCATTTCAGTCCCCTGTTTCAGTCCACCATTTCTATCCCCTGTTTCACTCCCCTGTTTCTCTCTCCTGTTTCTGTCTCCTGTTTCACTTTCCTGTTTCACTCCCCTATTTCTATCACTTGCTCCTCTCCACTGTTTCTCTCTCCTGTTTATCTCCAGTTTCTCTCCCCTTTTCACTCCCTTGTTTCAACCCCCTGCTTCAGTCCCCTGCTTCAGTCCCCTGCTTCAGTCCCCTGCTTCACACCCCTGTTTCACTCCCCTGTTTCACTCCCCTGTTTCACTCCCCTGTTTCACTCCGCTTTTCAATCCCCTGTTTCAATCCCCTGTTTCAATCCACTGTTTCAATCCACTGTTTCAATCCCTTGTTTCACTTTACTTTTCCATTCTCCTGTTTCACTCCCCTGTTTCTCTACCCTGTTTCTCTACCCTGTTTCTCTACCCTGTTTCTCTACCCTGTTTCACACCCCTGTTTCACACCCCTGTTTCACACCCATGTTTCAGTCCCCTGTTTCACCCTACTGTTTCATGCCCGTTTCACTCTACTGTTTCACTCCCCTGTTTCACTCTCCTGTTTCACTCTCCTGTTTCACTTACCATTTCAGTCCCCTGTTTCACTTACCAATTCGATCCGCTCTTTCAGTCCCTTGTTTCAGTCCCCTGTTTCAATCCCCTGTTTCAATCCCCTGTTTCACTCCCCTTTTTCAATCTGCTGTTTCAGTCCCCTCTTTCACTTCTCTGTTTCACTCCCCTGTTTCACTTCACTATTCCATCCTCCTGTTTCACTCCCCTGTTTCACTCCCCTTTGTCACTTGCCTGTTTCAATCCCTTGTTTCAATCCCATGTTTCAAACCCCTGTTTCAATTCCTTGTTACAATGCCTTGTTTCACTTTACTATTCCATTCTCCTGTTTCACTCCCCTGTTTCACTCCCCTGTTTCACTCCCCTGTTTCATTCCCCTGCTTCACACCCCTGTTTCAATCCCTTGTTTCACTTTGCTATTCCATTCTCCTGCTTCACTCCCCTGCTTCACTCCCCTGCTTCATTCCCCTGCTTCACTCCCCTGCTTCACTTTACTACTCCATTCTCCTGTTTCACTCCACTGTTTCACTCCCCTATTTCACTCCCCTGTTTCGCTCCCCCGTTTCTCTCCCCTGTTTCTCTCCCCTGTTTCTCTCCCCTTTTTCTCTCCCCTTTTTCTCTCCCCTGTTTCACTCCCCTGTTTCACTGCCCAGTTTCACTCCCCTGTTTCAGTCTTCAGTTTAGCTCTCCCCTGTTTATCTCCCCTGTTTATCTCCCCTGTTTCAATCTCCTGTTTCAATCTCCTGTTTCACTCCCCGCTTTCATTGTACGTTTTAAAACCCACTTTACTATTCCATTCTCCTGTTTTACTCCCCTGTTTCACTCCCCTGTTTCACTCCCCTGTTTCACTCCACTGCTTCACTCCCCTGCTTCACTCCCCTGTTTCAATCCCATGTTTAACTTTACTATTCCATTCTCCTGCTTCACTCCCCTGCTTCACTCCCCTGCTTCATTCCCCTGCTTCACTCCCCTGCTGCACTTTACTACTCCATTCTCCTGTTTCACTCCCCGCTTTCATTGTACTTTTTAAAACCCATGTTTCACTTCCTTATTTCACTTCCTTATTTCACTCCCCTGTTTCACTCCCCTGTTTCACTCCCCTGTTTCACTCTCCTCATTCAGTTCCCTCTTTTACTCCCCTCTTTCAATCTCTTCTTTCAATCTCCTCTTTCACTCCTCGTTGCACTTTCCTGTACACTTTCCTGTTTCCATCCCCTGTTTCACTTACCATTTGGATCGCCTGTTTCAAACCTCTTTTTCAGTCACCTGTTTCATTCCCCTGTTTCAGTCCCCTGTTTCTCTCCCCTGTTTCAGTCGCCTGTTTCAGTCCCCTGTTTCAGTGCCCCATTTCAGTCCCCTGTTTCAGTCCACCATTTCTATCCCCTGTTTCACTCCCCTGTTTCTCTCTCCTGTTTCTGTCTCCTGTTTCACTTTCCTGTTTCACTCCCCTATTTCTATCACTTGCTCCTCTCCACTGTTTCTCTCTCCTGTTTATCTCCAGTTTCTCTCCCCTTTTCACTCCCTTGTTTCAACCCCCTGCTTCAGTCCCCTGCTTCAGTCCCCTGCTTCAGTCCCCTGCTTCAGTCCCCTGCTTCACTCCCCTGCTTCACTCCTCTGTTTGAATCCCTTTTTTCACTTTGCTATTCCATTCTCCTGCTTCACGCCCCTGCTTCATTCCCCTGCTTCACTCCCCTGCTTCACTTCCCTGTTTCACTTTACTACTCCATTCCCCTGTTTCACCCCCTGTTTCACTCCCCTGTTTCACTCCCCTGTTTCTCTCCACCGTTTCTCTCCCCTGTTTCTCTCCCCTTTTTCTCTCCCCTTTTTCTCTCTCCAGTTTCTCTCTCCTGTTTCTCTCCCCTGTTTCACTTTCTTGTTTCACTCCCCTATTTCATTCCCTTGCTCCTCTCCACTTTTTCTCTCCCCTGTTTATCTCCAGTTTCACTCCCCTTTTTCACTCCCTTGTTTCACTCCATTGTTTCACTCCCTTGTTTCACTCCCCTGTTTTAAAACCCTGTTTCACTTTACTATTCCATTCTCCTGTTTCACTAAACTGTTTCAGTCCCCTGTTTCACTCCTCTGTTTCTCTCACCTCTTGCTCTCCCCCGTTTCTCTCCCATGTTTCTCTCCACTGTTTCTCTCCACTGTTTCTCTCCACTGCTTCTCTCCACTGCTTCTCTCCACTGCTTCTCTCCACTGCTTCTCTCCACAGCTCCTCACCACTGCTCCTCTCCACTGCTCCTCTCCCATTTCTTTACCCTGTTTCTCTACCCTGTTTCACTTTCCTGTTTCACTTTCCTGTTTACATTCCATGTTTCATTTACCATTTTGATCCCCTGTTACAGTCCCTTGTTTCAGTGCCCCATTTCAGTGCCCCGTTTCAGTCCCCTGTTTCTCTCCCCTGTTTCTCTCCCCTGTTTCTCTCCCCTTTTTCTCTCCCCTTTTTCTCTCCTCTTTTTCTCTCCCCCGTTTCCCTCCAATTTTTCTCTCCCCTGTTTCTCTCCCTGTTTCTCTCCCCTGTTTCTCTCCCCTGTTTCTCTCCCCTGTTTCTCTCCCCTGTTTCTCTCCCCTGTTTCTCACCCCTTTTTCTCTCCCCTTTTTCTCTCCCCTGTTTCACTCCCCTGTTTCACTGCCCTGTTTCACTTCCCTGTTTCAGTCTTCAGTTCTGCTCTCCCCTGTTTATCTCCCCTGTTTATCTCCCCTGTTTATCTCCCCTGTTTCAATCTCCTGTTTCACTCCCATCTTTCATTGTACTTTTTAAAACCCCTGTTTCACTTCCTTATTTCACTTCCTTATTTCACTGTCCTGTTTCACTCCCCTGTTTCACTCCCCTGTTTCACTCCCCTGTTTCACTCCCCTTTTTCAGTCCGCTTTTCAATCCCCTGTTTCAATCCCCTGTTTCAATCCACTGTTTAAATCCCTTGTTTCACTTTACTGTTCCATTCTCCTGTTTCACTCCCCTGTTTCTCTACCCTGTTTCTCTACCCTGTTTCACACCCCTGTTTCAGTCCCCTGTTTCACCCTACTGTTTCATGCCCGTTTCACTCTACTGTTTCACTCCTCTGTTTTACTCCCCTGTTTCACTCTCCTGTTTCACTCCCCTGTTTCACTTACCATTTCAGTCCCCTGTTTCACTTACCAATTCGATCCGCTCTTTCAGTCCCTTGTTTCAGTCCCCTGTTTCAATCCCCTGTTTCAATCCCCTGTTTCACTCCCCTTTTTCAATCTGCTGTTTCAGTCCCCTCTTTCACTTCTCTGTTTCACTCCCCTGTTTCACTTCACTATTCCATCCTCCTGTTTCACTCCCCTGTTTCACTCCCCTTTGTCACTTGCCTGTTTCAATCCCCTGTTTCAATCCCCTGTTTCACTCCCCTGTTTCAATTCCTTGTTACAATGCCTTGTTTCACTTTACTATTCCATTCTCCTGTTTTACTCCCCTGTTTCACTCCCCTGTTTCACTCCCCTGTTTCTCTACCCTGTTTCACACCCCTGTTTCAGTCCCCTGTTTCACCCTACTGTTTCATGCCCGTTTCACTCTACTGTTTCACTCCTCTGTTTTACTCCCCTGTTTCACTCTCCTGTTTCACTCCCCTGTTTCATTTACCATTTCAGTCCCCTGTTTCACTTACCAATTCGATCCGCTCTTTCAGTCCCTTGTTTCAGTCCCCTGTTTCAATCCCCTGTTTCAATCCCCTGTTTCACTCCCCTTTTTCAATCTGCTGTTTCAGTCCCCTCTTTCACTTCTCTGTTTCACTCCCCTGTTTCACTTCACTATTCCATCCTCCTGTTTCACTCCCCTGTTTCACTCCCCTTTGTCACTTGCCTGTTTCAATCCCCTGTTTCAATCCCCTGTTTCACTCCCCTGTTTCAATTCCTTGTTACAATGCCTTGTTTCACTTTACTATTCCATTCTCCTGTTTTACTCCCCTGTTTCACTCCCCTGTTTCACTCCCCTGTTTCACTCCCCTGTTTCACTCCCCTGTTTCACTCCGCTGCTTCACTCCCCTGCTTCACTCCCCTGTGTCAATCCCATGTTTCACTTTACTATTCCATTCTCCTGCTTCACTCCCCTGCTTCACTCCCCTGCTTCATTCCCCTGCTTCACTCCCCTGCTTCACTTTACTACTCCATTCTCCTGTTTCACTCCACTGTTTCACTCCCCTGTTTCACTCCCCTGTTTCTCTCCCCTGTTTCTCTCCCCCGTTTCTCTCCCCCGTTTCTCTCCCCGTTTCTCTCCCCCGTTTCTCACCCTTTTTTCTCTCCCCTTTTTCTCTCCCCTGTTTCGCATCCCTGTTTCTCTCCCCTGCTTCACTCCCCTGCTTCACTTCCCTGTTTCACTTTACTACTCCATTCCCCTGTTTCACTCCCCTGTTTCACTCCCCTGTTTCTCTCCCCCGTTTCTCTCCCCTGTTTCGCTCCCCTGTTTCTCTCCCCTTTTTCTCTCTCCAGTTTCTCTCTCCTGTTTCTCTCCCCTGTTTCACTTTCTTGTTTCACTCCCGTATTTCATTCCCTTGCTCCTCTCCACTTTTTCTCTCCCCTGTTTATCTCCAGTGTCACTCCCCTTTTTCACTCCCTTGTTTCACTCCCTTGTTTCACTCTCCTGTTTCAAAGCCCTGTTTCAAAACCCTGTTTCACTTTACTATTCCATTCTCCTGTTTCACTAAACTGTTTCAATCCCATGTTTCACTCCTCTGTTTCTCTCCCCTGTTGCTCTCCCCGATTTCTCTCCCATGTTTCTCTCCCATGTTTCTCTCCACCGTTTCTCTCCACTGTTTCTCTCCACTGCTTCTCTCCACTGCTTCTCTCCACTGCTTCTCTCCACTGCTTCTCTCCCCTGCTTCTCTCCACTGCTCCTCTCCACTGCTCCTCTCCACTGCTCCTCTCCCATTTCTTTACCCTGTTTCTCTACCCTGTTTCACTTTCCTGTTTCACTTACCTGTTTACATTCCCTGTTTCATTTACCATTTTGATCCCCTCTTACAGTCCCTTGTTTCAATGCCCCGTTTCAGTCCCCTGTTTCAGTCCCCTGTTTCAGTCCCCTATTTCTCTCCCCTGTTTCACTCCCCTGTTTCTCTCCCCTTTTTCTCTCCCCTTTTTCTCACCCCTTTTTCTCTCCCCCATTTCCCTCCAATTTTTCTCTTCCCTGTTTCTCTCCCCTGTTTCTCTCCCCTGTTTCTCTCCCCTGTTTCTCTCCCCTTTTTCTCTCCCCTTTTTCTCTCCCCTGTTTCACTCCCCTGTTTCACTGCCCTGTTTCACTTCCCTGTTTCAGTCTTCAGTTCTGCTCTCCCCTGTTTATCTCCCCTGTTTATCTCCCCTGTTTATCTCCCCTGTTTATCTCCCCTGTTTATCTCCCCTGTTTCAATCTCCTTTTTCAATCTCCTGTTTCAATCTCCTGTTTCACTCCCCTCTTTCATTGTACTTTTTGAAACCCCTGTTTCACTTCCTTATTTCACTTCCTTATTTCACTGTTCTGTTTCACACCCCTGTTTCACACCCCTTTTTCACACCCCTGTTTCACACCCCTTTTTCACACCCCTGTTTCATTCCCCTGTTTCACTCCCCTGTTTCATTCCGCTTTTCAATCCCCTGTTTCAATCCACTGTTTCAATCCCCTGTTTCAATCCACTGTTTCAATCCCTTGTTTCACTTTACTGTTCCATTCTCCTGTTTCTCTACCCTGTTTCTCTACCCTGTTTCACACCCCTGTTTCACACCCCTGTTTCACACCCCTGTTTCAGTCCCCTGTTTCACCCTACTGTTTCATGCCCGTTTCACTGTACTGTTTCACTCCTCTGTTTCACTCCCATGTTTCACTCTCCTGTTTCACTCCCCTGTTTCACTCCCCTGTTTCTCTCCCCCGTTTCTCTCCCCTGTTTCTCTCCCCTGTTTCACTTTCTTGTTTCACTCCCCTATTTCATTCCCTTGCTCCTCTCCACTTTTTCTCTCCCCTGTTTATCTCCAGCTTCACTCCCCTTTTTCACTCCCTTGTTTCACTCCCTTGTTTCACTCCCCTGTTTTAAAACCCTGTTTCAAAACCCTGTTTCACTTTACTATTCCATTCTCCTGTTTCACTAAACTGTTTCAATCCCATGTTTCACTCCTCTGTTTCTCTCCCCTGTTGCTCTCCCCGATTTCTCTCCCATGTTTCTCTCCCATGTTTCTCTCCACTGTTTCTCTCCACCGTTTCTCTCCACTGTTTCTCTCCACTGCTTCTCTCCACTGCTTCTCTCCACTGCTTCTCTCCACTGCTTCTCTCCCCTGCTTCTCTCCACTGCTCCTCTCCACTGCTCCTCTCCACTGCTCCTCTCCCATTTCTTTACCCTGTTTCTCTACCCTGTTTCACTTTCCTGTTTCACTTACCTGTTTACATTCCCTGTTTCATTTACCATTTTGATCCCCTCTTACAGTCCCTTGTTTCAATGCCCCGTTTCAGTCCCCTGTTTCAGTCCCCTATTTCAGTCCCCTGTTTCTCTCCCCTGTTTCTCTCCCCTTTTTCTCTCCCCTTTTTCTCTCCCCTTTTTCTCTCCCCCGTTTCCCTCCAATTTTTCTCTCCCCTGTTTCTCTCCCCTGTTTCTCTCCCCTGTTTCTCTCCCCTGTTTCTCTCCCCTGTTTCTCACCCCTTTTTCTCTCCCCTTTTTCTCTCCCCTGTTTCAGTCCCCTGTTTCACCCTACTGTTTCATGCCCGTTTCACTCTACTGTTTCACTCCTCTGTTTCACTCCCATGTTTCACTCTCCTGTTTCACTCCCCTGTTTCACTCCCCTGTTTCTCTCCCCCGTTTCTCTCCCCTGTTTCTCTCCCCTGTTTCACTTTCTTGTTTCACTCCCCTATTTCATTCCCTTGCTCCTCTCCACTTTTTCTCTCCCCTGTTTATCTCCAGCTTCACTCCCCTTTTTCACTCCCTTGTTTCACTCCCTTGTTTCACTCCCCTGTTTTAAAACCCTGTTTCAAAACCCTGTTTCACTTTACTATTCCATTCTCCTGTTTCACTAAACTGTTTCAATCCCATGTTTCACTCCTCTGTTTCTCTCCCCTGTTGCTCTCCCCGATTTCTCTCCCATGTTTCTCTCCCATGTTTCTCTCCACTGTTTCTCTCCACCGTTTCTCTCCACTGTTTCTCTCCACTGCTTCTCTCCACTGCTTCTCTCCACTGCTTCTCTCCACTGCTTCTCTCCCCTGCTTCTCTCCACTGCTCCTCTCCACTGCTCCTCTCCACTGCTCCTCTCCCATTTCTTTACCCTGTTTCTCTACCCTGTTTCACTTTCCTGTTTCACTTACCTGTTTACATTCCCTGTTTCATTTACCATTTTGATCCCCTCTTACAGTCCCTTGTTTCAATGCCCCGTTTCAGTCCCCTGTTTCAGTCCCCTATTTCAGTCCCCTGTTTCTCTCCCCTGTTTCTCTCCCCTTTTTCTCTCCCCTTTTTCTCTCCCCTTTTTCTCTCCCCCGTTTCCCTCCAATTTTTCTCTCCCCTGTTTCTCTCCCCTGTTTCTCTCCCCTGTTTCTCTCCCCTGTTTCTCTCCCCTGTTTCTCACCCCTTTTTCTCTCCCCTTTTTCTCTCCCCTGTTTCACTCCCCTGTTTCACTGCCCTGTTTCACTTCCCTGTTTCAGTCTTCAGTTCTGCTCTCCCCTGTTTATCTCCCCTGTTTATCTCCCCTGTTTATCTCCCCTGTTTCAATCTCCTGTTTCACTCCCCTCTTTCATTGTACTTTTTGAAACCCCTGTTTCACTTCCTTATTTCACTTCCTTATTTCACTGTCCTGTTTCACACCCCTGTTTCACACCCCTTTTTCACACCCCTGTTTCACACCCCTTTTTCACACCCCTGTTTCATTCCCCTGTTTCACTCCCCTGTTTCACTCTGCTTTTCAATCCCCTGTTTCAATCCACTGTTTCAATCCCCTGTTTCAATCCACTGTTTCAATCCACTGTTTCACTTTACTGTTCCTTTCTCCTGTTTCTCTACCCTGTTTCTCTACCCTGTTTCACACCCCTGTTTCACACCCCTGTTTCACACCCCTCTTTCACAACCCTGTTTCAGTCCCCTGTTTCACCCTACTGTTTCATGCCCGTTTCACTCTACTGTTTCACTCCTCTGTTTCACTCCCCTGTTTCACTCTCCTGTTTCACTCCCCTGTTTCACTTACCATTTCAGTCCCCTGTTTCACTTACCAATTCGATCCGCTCTTTCAGTCCCTTTTTTCAATCCCCTGTTTCACTCCCCTTTTTCAATCTGCTGTTTCAGTCCCCTCTTTCACTTCTCTGTTTCACTCCCCTGTTTCACTTCACTATTCCATCCACCTGTTTCACTCCCCTGTTTCACTCCCCTTTGTCACTTGCCTGTTTCAATCCCCTGTTTCAATCCCGTGTTTCAAATCCCTGTTTCAATTCCTTGTTACAATGCCTTGTTTCACTTTACTATTCCATTCTCCTGTTTCACTCCCCTGTTTCACTCCCCTGTTTCACTCCCCTGTTTCACTCCCCTGCTTCACTCCCCTGCTTCACTCCCCTGCTTCACTCCCCTGCTTCACTCCCCTGCTTCACTCCCCTGCTTCACTGCCCTGTTTCAATCCCATGTTTCACTTTACTATTCCATTCTCCTGCTTCACTCCCCTACTTCACTCCCCTGCTTCATTCCCCTGCTTCACTGCCCTGCTTCACTTTACTACTCCATTCCCCTGTTTCACTCCACTGTTTCACTCCACTGTTTCACTGCCTGTTTCACTCCCCTGTTTCTCTCCCCCATTTCTCTCCCATGTTTCTCTCCCCTGTTTCTCTCCCCTTTTTCGCATTCCTGTTTCTCTCCCCTGCTTCACTCCCCTGCTTCACTTCCCTGTTTCACGTTACTACTCCATTCCCCTGTTTAACTCCCTGTTTCACTCCCCTGTTTCACTCCCCTGTTTCTCTCCCCCGTTTCTCTCCCCTGTTTCTCTCCCCAGTTTCTCTCCCCTTTTTCTCTCTCCAGTTTCTCTCTGCTGTTTCTCTCCCCTGTTTCACTCCCCTGTTTCAGTCTTCAGTTTTGCTGTCCCCTGTTTATCTCCCCTGGTTATCTCCCCTGTTTCAACCTCCTGTTTCAATCTCCTGTTTCACTCCCCTCTTTCATTCTACTTTTTAAACCCCTGTTTCACTTCCTTATTTCACTTCCTTATTTCATTTCCCCTGTTTCACTCCCCTGTTTCACTCCCCTGTTTCACTCCCCTGTTTCACTCCCCTGTTTCACTCCCCTTTGCCACTTGCATGTTTCACTCCCCTGTTTCACTCTCCTCATTCAGTTCCCTCTTTCACTCCCCTCTTTCAATCTCTTCTTTCAATCTCCTCTTTCACTCCTCGTTGCACTTTCCTGTACACTTTCCTGTTTCCATCCCCTCTTTCACTTACCATTTGGATCGCCTGTTTCAAACCTCTTTTTCAGTCACCTGTTTCATTCCCCTGTTTCAGTCCCCTGTTTCTCTCCCCTGTTTCACTCCCCTGTTTCAATGCCCTGTTTCACTTCCCTGTTTCAGTCTTCAGTTTTGCTCTCCCCTGTTTATCTCCCCTGTTTATCTCCCCTGTTAATCTCCCCTGTTTCATTCTCCTGTTTCAATCTCCTGTTTCAATCTCCTGTTTCACTCCCCTCTTTCATTGTACTTTTTAAAACCCCTGTTTCAGTTCCTTATTTCACTTCCTTAATTCACTGTCCTGTTTCACTCCCCTGTTTCACACCCCTGCTTCACACCCCTGTTTCACTCCCCTGTTTCACTCCCCTGTTTCACTCCCCTGTTTCACTCCCCTGTTTCACTCCGCTTTTCAATCCCCTGTTTCAATCCCCTGTTTCAATCCACTGTTTCAATCCACTGTTTCAATCCCTTGTTTCACTTTACTTTTCCATTCTCCTGTTTCACTCCCCTGTTTCTCTACCCTGTTTCTCTACCCTGTTTCTCTACCCTGTTTCTCTACCCTGTTTCACACCCCTGTTTCACACCCCTGTTTCACACCCATGTTTCAGTCCCCTGTTTCACCCTACTGTTTCATGCCCGTTTCACTCTACTGTTTCACTCCCCTGTTTCACTCTCCTGTTTCACTCCCGTTTCACTTACCATTTCAGTCCCCTGTTTCACTTACCAATTCGATCCGCTCTTTCAGTCCCCTGTTTCAATCCCCTGTTTCAATCCCCTGTTTCACTCCCCTTTTTCAATCTGCTGTTTCAGTCCCCTCTTTCACTTCTCTGTTTCACTCCCCTGTTTCACTTCACTATTCCATCCTCCTGTTTCACTCCCCTGTTTCACTCCCCTTTGTCACTTGCCTGTTTCAATCCCCTGTTTCAATCCCCTGTTTCACTCCCCTGTTTCAATTCCTTGTTACAATGCCTTGTTTCACTTTACTATTCCATTCTCCTGTTTTACTCCCCTGTTTCACTCCCCTGTTTCACTCCCCTGTTTCTCTACCCTGTTTCACACCCCTGTTTCAGTCCCCTGTTTCACCCTACTGTTTCATGCCCGTTTCACTCTACTGTTTCACTCCTCTGTTTTACTCCCCTGTTTCACTCTCCTGTTTCACTCCCCTGTTTCATTTACCATTTCAGTCCCCTGTTTCACTTACCAATTCGATCCGCTCTTTCAGTCCCTTGTTTCAGTCCCCTGTTTCAATCCCCTGTTTCAATCCCCTGTTTCACTCCCCTTTTTCAATCTGCTGTTTCAGTCCCCTCTTTCACTTCTCTGTTTCACTCCCCTGTTTCACTTCACTATTCCATCCTCCTGTTTCACTCCCCTGTTTCACTCCCCTTTGTCACTTGCCTGTTTCAATCCCCTGTTTCAATCCCCTGTTTCACTCCCCTGTTTCAATTCCTTGTTACAATGCCTTGTTTCACTTTACTATTCCATTCTCCTGTTTTACTCCCCTGTTTCACTCCCCTGTTTCACTCCCCTGTTTCACTCCCCTGTTTCACTCCCCTGTTTCACTCCGCTGCTTCACTCCCCTGCTTCACTCCCCTGTGTCAATCCCATGTTTCACTTTACTATTCCATTCTCCTGCTTCACTCCCCTGCTTCACTCCCCTGCTTCATTCCCCTGCTTCACTCCCCTGCTTCACTTTACTACTCCATTCTCCTGTTTCACTCCACTGTTTCACTCCCCTGTTTCACTCCCCTGTTTCTCTCCCCTGTTTCTCTCCCCCGTTTCTCTCCCCCGTTTCTCTCCCCGTTTCTCTCCCCCGTTTCTCACCCTTTTTTCTCTCCCCTTTTTCTCTCCCCTGTTTCGCATCCCTGTTTCTCTCCCCTGCTTCACTCCCCTGCTTCACTTCCCTGTTTCACTTTACTACTCCATTCCCCTGTTTCACTCCCCTGTTTCACTCCCCTGTTTCTCTCCCCCGTTTCTCTCCCCTGTTTCGCTCCCCTGTTTCTCTCCCCTTTTTCTCTCTCCAGTTTCTCTCTCCTGTTTCTCTCCCCTGTTTCACTTTCTTGTTTCACTCCCGTATTTCATTCCCTTGCTCCTCTCCACTTTTTCTCTCCCCTGTTTATCTCCAGTGTCACTCCCCTTTTTCACTCCCTTGTTTCACTCCCTTGTTTCACTCTCCTGTTTCAAAGCCCTGTTTCAAAACCCTGTTTCACTTTACTATTCCATTCTCCTGTTTCACTAAACTGTTTCAATCCCATGTTTCACTCCTCTGTTTCTCTCCCCTGTTGCTCTCCCCGATTTCTCTCCCATGTTTCTCTCCCATGTTTCTCTCCACCGTTTCTCTCCACTGTTTCTCTCCACTGCTTCTCTCCACTGCTTCTCTCCACTGCTTCTCTCCACTGCTTCTCTCCCCTGCTTCTCTCCACTGCTCCTCTCCACTGCTCCTCTCCACTGCTCCTCTCCCATTTCTTTACCCTGTTTCTCTACCCTGTTTCACTTTCCTGTTTCACTTACCTTTTTACATTCCCTGTTTCATTTACCATTTTGATCCCCTCTTACAGTCCCTTGTTTCAATGCCCCGTTTCAGTCCCCTGTTTCAGTCCCCTGTTTCAGTCCCCTATTTCTCTCCCCTGTTTCACTCCCCTGTTTCTCTCCCCTTTTTCTCTCCCCTTTTTCTCACCCCTTTTTCTCTCCCCCATTTCCCTCCAATTTTTCTCTTCCCTGTTTCTCTCCCCTGTTTCTCTCCCCTGTTTCTCTCCCCTGTTTCTCTCCCCTTTTTCTCTCCCCTTTTTCTCTCCCCTGTTTCACTCCCCTGTTTCACTGCCCTGTTTCACTTCCCTGTTTCAGTCTTCAGTTCTGCTCTCCCCTGTTTATCTCCCCTGTTTATCTCCCCTGTTTATCTCCCCTGTTTATCTCCCCTGTTTATCTCCCCTGTTTCAATCTCCTTTTTCAATCTCCTGTTTCAATCTCCTGTTTCACTCCCCTCTTTCATTGTACTTTTTGAAACCCCTGTTTCACTTCCTTATTTCACTTCCTTATTTCACTGTTCTGTTTCACACCCCTGTTTCACACCCCTTTTTCACACCCCTGTTTCACACCCCTTTTTCACACCCCTGTTTCATTCCCCTGTTTCACTCCCCTGTTTCATTCCGCTTTTCAATCCCCTGTTTCAATCCACTGTTTCAATCCCCTGTTTCAATCCACTGTTTCAATCCCTTGTTTCACTTTACTGTTCCATTCTCCTGTTTCTCTACCCTGTTTCTCTACCCTGTTTCACACCCCTGTTTCACACCCCTGTTTCACACCCCTGTTTCAGTCCCCTGTTTCACCCTACTGTTTCATGCCCGTTTCACTGTACTGTTTCACTCCTCTGTTTCACTCCCATGTTTCACTCTCCTGTTTCACTCCCCTGTTTCACTCCCCTGTTTCTCTCCCCCGTTTCTCTCCCCTGTTTCTCTCCCCTGTTTCACTTTCTTGTTTCACTCCCCTATTTCATTCCCTTGCTCCTCTCCACTTTTTCTCTCCCCTGTTTATCTCCAGCTTCACTCCCCTTTTTCACTCCCTTGTTTCACTCCCTTGTTTCACTCCCCTGTTTTAAAACCCTGTTTCAAAACCCTGTTTCACTTTACTATTCCATTCTCCTGTTTCACTAAACTGTTTCAATCCCATGTTTCACTCCTCTGTTTCTCTCCCCTGTTTCACTCTCCTGTTTCACTCCCCTGTTTCATTTACCATTTCAGTCCCCTGTTTCACTTACCAATTCGATCCGCTCTTTCAGTCCCTTGTTTCAGTCCCCTGTTTCAATCCCCTGTTTCAATCCCCTGTTTCACTCCCCTTTTTCAATCTGCTGTTTCAGTCCCCTCTTTCACTTCTCTGTTTCACTCCCCTGTTTCACTTCACTATTCCATCCTCCTGTTTCACTCCCCTGTTTCACTCCCCTTTGTCACTTGCCTGTTTCAATCCCCTGTTTCAATCCCCTGTTTCACTCCCCTGTTTCAATTCCTTGTTACAATGCCTTGTTTCACTTTACTATTCCATTCTCCTGTTTTACTCCCCTGTTTCACTCCCCTGTTTCACTCCCCTGTTTCACTCCCCTGTTTCACTCCCCTGTTTCACTCCGCTGCTTCACTCCCCTGCTTCACTCCCCTGTGTCAATCCCATGTTTCACTTTACTATTCCATTCTCCTGCTTCACTCCCCTGCTTCACTCCCCTGCTTCATTCCCCTGCTTCACTCCCCTGCTTCACTTTACTACTCCATTCTCCTGTTTCACTCCACTGTTTCACTCCCCTGTTTCACTCCCCTGTTTCTCTCCCCTGTTTCTCTCCCCCGTTTCTCTCCCCCGTTTCTCTCCCCGTTTCTCTCCCCCGTTTCTCACCCTTTTTTCTCTCCCCTTTTTCTCTCCCCTGTTTCGCATCCCTGTTTCTCTCCCCTGCTTCACTCCCCTGCTTCACTTCCCTGTTTCACTTTACTACTCCATTCCCCTGTTTCACTACCCTGTTTCACTCCCCTGTTTCTCTCCCCCGTTTCTCTCCCCTGTTTCGCTCCCCTGTTTCTCTCCCCTTTTTCTCTCTCCAGTTTCTCTCTCCTGTTTCTCTCCCCTGTTTCACTTTCTTGTTTCACTCCCGTATTTCATTCCCTTGCTCCTCTCCACTTTTTCTCTCCCCTGTTTATCTCCAGTGTCACTCCCCTTTTTCACTCCCTTGTTTCACTCCCTTGTTTCACTCTCCTGTTTCAAAGCCCTGTTTCAAAACCCTGTTTCACTTTACTATTCCATTCTCCTGTTTCACTAAACTGTTTCAATCCCATGTTTCACTCCTCTGTTTCTCTCCCCTGTTGCTCTCCCCGATTTCTCTCCCATGTTTCTCTCCCATGTTTCTCTCCACCGTTTCTCTCCACTGTTTCTCTCCACTGCTTCTCTCCACTGCTTCTCTCCACTGCTTCTCTCCACTGCTTCTCTCCCCTGCTTCTCTCCACTGCTCCTCTCCACTGCTCCTCTCCACTGCTCCTCTCCCATTTCTTTACCCTGTTTCTCTACCCTGTTTCACTTTCCTGTTTCACTTACCTGTTTACATTCCCTGTTTCATTTACCATTTTGATCCCCTCTTACAGTCCCTTGTTTCAATGCCCCGTTTCAGTCCCCTGTTTCAGTCCCCTGTTTCAGTCCCCTATTTCTCTCCCCTGTTTCACTCCCCTGTTTCTCTCCCCTTTTTCTCTCCCCTTTTTCTCACCCCTTTTTCTCTCCCCCATTTCCCTCCAATTTTTCTCTTCCCTGTTTCTCTCCCCTGTTTCTCTCCCCTGTTTCTCTCCCCTGTTTCTCTCCCCTTTTTCTCTCCCCTTTTTCTCTCCCCTGTTTCACTCCCCTGTTTCACTGCCCTGTTTCACTTCCCTGTTTCAGTCTTCAGTTCTGCTCTCCCCTGTTTATCTCCCCTGTTTATCTCCCCTGTTTATCTCCCCTGTTTATCTCCCCTGTTTATCTCCCCTGTTTCAATCTCCTTTTTCAATCTCCTGTTTCAATCTCCTGTTTCACTCCCCTCTTTCATTGTACTTTTTGAAACCCCTGTTTCACTTCCTTATTTCACTTCCTTATTTCACTGTTCTGTTTCACACCCCTGTTTCACACCCCTTTTTCACACCCCTGTTTCACACCCCTTTTTCACACCCCTGTTTCATTCCCCTGTTTCACTCCCCTGTTTCATTCCGCTTTTCAATCCCCTGTTTCAATCCACTGTTTCAATCCCCTGTTTCAATCCACTGTTTCAATCCCTTGTTTCACTTTACTGTTCCATTCTCCTGTTTCTCTACCCTGTTTCTCTACCCTGTTTCACACCCCTGTTTCACACCCCTGTTTCACACCCCTGTTTCAGTCCCCTGTTTCACCCTACTGTTTCATGCCCGTTTCACTGTACTGTTTCACTCCTCTGTTTCACTCCCATGTTTCACTCTCCTGTTTCACTCCCCTGTTTCACTCCCCTGTTTCTCTCCCCCGTTTCTCTCCCCTGTTTCTCTCCCCTGTTTCACTTTCTTGTTTCACTCCCCTATTTCATTCCCTTGCTCCTCTCCACTTTTTCTCTCCCCTGTTTATCTCCAGCTTCACTCCCCTTTTTCACTCCCTTGTTTCACTCCCTTGTTTCACTCCCCTGTTTTAAAACCCTGTTTCAAAACCCTGTTTCACTTTACTATTCCATTCTCCTGTTTCACTAAACTGTTTCAATCCCATGTTTCACTCCTCTGTTTCTCTCCCCTGTTGCTCTCCCCGATTTCTCTCCCATGTTTCTCTCCCATGTTTCTCTCCACTGTTTCTCTCCACCGTTTCTCTCCACTGTTTCTCTCCACTGCTTCTCTCCACTGCTTCTCTCCACTGCTTCTCTCCACTGCTTCTCTCCCCTGCTTCTCTCCACTGCTCCTCTCCACTGCTCCTCTCCACTGCTCCTCTCCCATTTCTTTACCCTGTTTCTCTACCCTGTTTCACTTTCCTGTTTCACTTACCTGTTTACATTCCCTGTTTCATTTACCATTTTGATCCCCTCTTACAGTCCCTTGTTTCAATGCCCCGTTTCAGTCCCCTGTTTCAGTCCCCTATTTCAGTCCCCTGTTTCTCTCCCCTGTTTCACTCCCCTGTTTCTCTCCCCTTTTTCTCTCCCCTTTTTCTCTCCCCTTTTTCTCTCCTCCGTTTCCCTCCAATTTTTCTCTCCCCTGTTTCTCTCCCCTGTTTCTCTCCCCTGTTTCTCTCCCCTGTTTCTCTCCCCTGTTTCTCTCCCCTGTTTCTCACCCCTTTTTCTCTCCCCTTTTTCTCTCCCCTGTTTCACTCCCCTGTTTCACTGCCCTGTTTCACTTCCCTGTTTCAGTCTTCAGTTCTGCTCTCCCCTGTTTATCTCCCCTGTTTATCTCCCCTGTTTATCTCCCCTGTTTCAATCTCCTGTTTCACTCCCCTCTTTCATTGTACTTTTTGAAACCCCTGTTTCACTTCCTTATTTCACTTCCTTATTTCACTGTCCTGTTTCACACCCCTGTTTCACACCCCTTTTTCACACCCCTGTTTCACACCCCTTTTTCACACCCCTGTTTCATTCCCCTGTTTCACTCCCCTGTTTCACTCTGCTTTTCAATCCCCTGTTTCAATCCACTGTTTCAATCCACTGTTTCACTTTACTGTTCCTTTCTCCTGTTTCTCTACCCTGTTTCTCTACCCTGTTTCACACCCCTGTTTCACACCCCTGTTTCACACCCCTCTTTCACAACCCTGTTTCAGTCCCCTGTTTCACCCTACTGTTTCATGCCCGTTTCACTCTACTGTTTCACTCCTCTGTTTCACTCCCCTGTTTCACTCTCCTGTTTCACTCCCCTGTTTCACTTACCATTTCAGTCCCCTGTTTCACTTACCAATTCGATCCGCTCTTTCAGTCCCTTTTTTCAGTCCCCTGTTTCAATCCCCTGTTTCAATCCCCTGTTTCACTCCCCTTTTTCAATCTGCTGTTTCAGTCCCCTCTTTCACTTCTCTGTTTCACTCCCCTGTTTCACTTCACTATTCCATCCACCTGTTTCACTCCCCTGTTTCACTCCACTTTGTCACTTGCCTGTTTCAATCCCCTGTTTCAATCCCGTGTTTCAAATCCCTGTTTCAATTCCTTGTTACAATGCCTTGTTTCACTTTACTATTCCATTCTCCTGTTTCACTCCCCTGTTTCACTCCCCTGTTTCACTCCCCTGCTTCACTCCCCTGCTTCACTCCCCTGTTTCACTCCCCTGCTTCACTCCCCTGCTTCACTCCCCTGCTTCACTCCCCTGCTTCACTCCCCTGCTTCACTGCCCTGTTTCAATCCCATGTTTCACTTTACTATTCCATTCTCCTGCTTCACTCCCCTACTTCACTCCCCTGCTTCATTCCCCTGCTTCACTGCCCTGCTTCACTTTACTACTCCATTCCCCTGTTTCACTCCACTGTTTCACTCCACTGTTTCACTGCCTGTTTCACTCCCCTGTTTCTCTCCCCCATTTCTCTCCCATGTTTCTCTCCCCTGTTTCTCTCCCCTTTTTCGCATTCCTGTTTCTCTCCCCTGCTTCACTCCCCTGCTTCACTTCCCTGTTTCACGTTACTACTCCATTCCCCTGTTTCACCCCCTGTTTCACTCCCCTGTTTCACTCCCCTGTTTCTCTCCCCCGTTTCTCTCCCCTGTTTCTCTCCCCTGTTTCTCTCCCCTTTTTCTCTCTCCAGTTTCTCTCTGCTGTTTCTCTCCCCTGTTTCACTCCCCTGTTTCAGTCTTCAGTTTTGCTGTCCCCTGTTTATCACCCCTGGTTATCTCCCCTGTTTCAACCTCCTGTTTCAATCTCCTGTTTCACTCCCCTCTTTCATTCTACTTTTTAAACCCCTGTTTCACTTCCTTATTTCACTTCCTTATTTCATTTCCCCTGTTTCACTCCCCTGTTTCACTCCCCTGTTTCACTCCCCTGTTTCACTCCTCTGTTTCACTCCCCTGTTTCACTCCCCTTTGCCACTTGCATGTTTCACTCCCCTGTTTCACTCTCCTCATTCAGTTCCCTCTTTCACTCCCCTCTTTCAATCTCTTCTTTCAATCTCCTCTTTCACTCCTCGTTGCACTTTCCTGTACACTTTCCTGTTTCCATCCCCTCTTTCACTTACCATTTGGATCGCCTGTTTCAAACCTCTTTTTCAGTCACCTGTTTCATTCCCCTGTTTCAGTCCCCTGTTTCTCTCCCCTGTTTCACTCCCCTGTTTCACTGCCCTGTTTCACTTCCCTGTTTCAGTCTTCAGTTTTGCTCTCCCCTGTTAATCTCCCCTGTTTCATTCTCCTGTTTCAATCTCCTGTTTCAATCTCCTGTTTCAGTCCCCTCTTTCATTGTACTTTTTAAAACCCCTGTTTCAGTTCCTTATTTCACTTCCTTAATTCACTGTCCTGTTTCACTCCCCTGTTTCACACCCCTGCTTCACACCCCTGTTTCACTCCCCTGTTTCACTCCCCTGTTTCACTCCCCTGTTTCACTCCGCTTTTCAATCCCCTGTTTCAATCCCCTGTTTCAATCCACTGTTTCAATCCACTGTTTCAATCCCTTGTTTCACTTTACTTTTCCATTCTCCTGTTTCACTCCCCTGTTTCTCTACCCTGTTTCTCTACCCTGTTTCTCTACCCTGTTTCTCTACCCTGTTTCACACCCCTGTTTCACACCCCTGTTTCACACCCATGTTTCAGTCCCCTGTTTCACCCTACTGTTTCATGCCCGTTTCACTGTACTGTTTCACTCCCCTGTTTCACTCTCCTGTTTCACTCCCGTTTCACTTACCATTTCAGTCCCCTGTTTCACTTACCAATTCGATCCGCTCTTTCAGTCCCTTGTTTCAGTCCCCTGTTTCAATCCCCTGTTTCAATCCCCTGTTTCACTCCCCTTTTTCAATCTGCTGTTTCAGTCCCCTCTTTCACTTCTCTGTTTCACTCCCCTGTTTCACTTCACTATTCCATCCTCCTGTTTCACTCCCCTGTTTCACTCCCCTTTGTCACTTGCCTGTTTCAATCCCTTGTTTCAATTCCATGTTTCAAACCCCTGTTTCAATTCCTTGTTACAATGCCTTGTTTCACTTTACTATTCCATTCTCCTGTTTCACTCCCCTGTTTCACTCCCCTGTTTCACTCCCCTGTTTCATTCCCCTGCTTCACACCCCTGTTTCAATCCCTTGTTTCACTTTGCTATTCCATTCTCCTGCTTCACTCCCCTGCTTCACTCCCCTGCTTCATTCCCCTGCTTCACTCCCCTGCTTCACTTTACTACTCCATTCTCCTGTTTCACTCCACTGTTTCACTCCCCTATTTCACTCCCCTGTTTCGCTCCCCCGTTTCTCTCCCCTGTTTCTCTCCCCTGTTTCTCTCCCCTTTTTCTCTCCCCTTTTTCTCTCCCCTGTTTCACTCCCCTGTTTCACTGCCCAGTTTCACTCCCCTGTTTCAGTCTTCAGTTTAGCTCTCCCCTGTTTATCTCCCCTGTTTATCTCCCCTGTTTCAATCTCCTGTTTCAATCTCCTGTTTCACTCCCCGCTTTCATTGTACGTTTTAAAACCCACTTTACTATTCCATTCTCCTGTTTTACTCCCCTGTTTCACTCCCCTGTTTCACTCCCCTGTTTCACTCCACTGCTTCACTCCCCTGCTTCACTCCCCTGTTTCAATCCCATGTTTAACTTTACTATTCCATTCTCCTGCTTCACTCCCCTGCTTCACTCCCCTGCTTCATTCCCCTGCTTCACTCCCCTGCTTCATTCCCCTGCTTCACTCCCCTGCTGCACTTTACTACTCCATTCTCCTGTTTCACTCCCCGCTTTCATTGTACTTTTTGAAACCCATGTTTCACTTCCTTATTTCACTTCCTTATTTCACTCCCCTGTTTCACTCCCCTGTTTCACTCCCCTGTTTCACTCTCCTCATTCAGTTCCCTCTTTCACTCCCCTCTTTCAATCTCTTCTTTCAATCTCCTCTTTCACTCCTCGTTGCACTTTCCTGTACACTTTCCTGTTTCCATCCCCTGTTTCACTTACCATTTGGATCGCCTGTTTCAAACCTCTTTTTCAGTCACCTGTTTCATTCCCCTGTTTCAGTCCCCTGTTTCTCTCCCCTGTTTCAGTCGCCTGTTTCAGTCCCCTGTTTCAGTGCCCCATTTCAGTCCCCTGTTTCAGTCCACCGTTTCTATCCCCTGTTTCACTCCCCTGTTTCTCTCTCCTGTTTCTGTCTCCTGTTTCACTTTCCTGTTTCACTCCCCTATTTCTATCACTTGCTCCTCTCCACTGTTTCTCTCTCCTGTTTATCTCCAGTTTCTCTCCCCTTTTCACTCCCTTGTTTCAACCCCCTGCTTCAGTCCCCTGCTTCAGTCCCCTGCTTCAGTCCCCTGCTTCAGTCCCCTGCTTCACTCCCCTGCTTCACTCCTCTGTTTGAATCCCTTTTTTCACTTTGCTATTCCATTCTCCTGCTTCACGCCCCTGCTTCATTCCCCTGCTTCACTCCCCTGCTTCACTTCCCTGTTTCACTTTACTACTCCATTCCCCTGTTTCACCCCCTGTTTCACTCCCCTGTTTCACTCCCCTGTTTCTCTCCACCGTTTCTCTCCCCTGTTTCTCTCCCCTTTTTCTCTCCCCTTTTTCTCTCTCCAGTTTCTCTCTCCTGTTTCTCTCCCCTGTTTCACTTTCTTGTTTCACTCCCCTATTTCATTCCCTTGCTCCTCTCCACTTTTTCTCTCCCCTGTTTATCTCCAGTTTCACTCCCCTTTTTCACTCCCTTGTTTCACTCCATTGTTTCACTCCCTTGTTTCACTCCCCTGTTTTAAAACCCTGTTTCACTTTACTATGCCATTCTCCTGTTTCACTAAACTGTTTCAGTCCCCTGTTTCACTCCTCTGTTTCTCTCACCTCTTGCTCTCCCCCGTTTCTCTCCCATGTTTCTCTCCACTGTTTCTCTCCACTGTTTCTCTCCACTGCTTCTCTCCACTGCTTCTCTCCACTGCTTCTCTCCACTGCTTCTCTCCACAGCTCCTCTCCACTGCTCCTCTCCACAGCTCCTCTCCCATTTCTTTACCCTGTTTCTCTACCCTGTTTCACTTTCCTGTTTCACTTTCCTGTTTACATTCCATGTTTCATTTACCATTTTGATCCCCTGTTACAGTCCCTTGTTTCAGTGCCCCATTTCAGTGCCCCGTTTCAGTCCCCTGTTTCTCTCCCCTGTTTCTCTCCCCTGTTTCTCTCCCCTTTTTCTCTCCCCTTTTTCTCTCCTCTTTTTCTCTCCCCCGTTTCCCTCCAATTTTTCTCTCCCCTGTTTCTCTCCCCTGTTTCTCTCCCTGTTTCTCTCCCCTGTTTCTCTCCCCTGTTTCTCTCCCCTGTTTCTCTCCCCTGTTTCTCTCCCCTGTTTCTCTCCCCTGTTTCACTCCCCTGTTTCACTCCCCAGTTTCACTGCCCTGTTTCAATTCCCTGTTTCAGTCTTCAGTTTTGCTCTCCCCTGTTTATCTCCCCTGTTTATCTCCCCTGTTTCAATCTCCTGTTTCAATCTCCTGTTTCACTCCCATCTTTCATTGTACTTTTTAAAACCCCTGTTTCACTTCCTTATTTCACTTCCTTATTTCACTGTCCTGTTTCACTCCCCTGTTTCACTCCCCTGTTTCACTCCCCTGTTTCACTCCCCTTTTTCAGTCCGCTTTTCAATCCCCTGTTTCAATCCCCTGTTTCAATCCACTGTTTAAATCCCTTGTTTCACTTTACTGTTCCATTCTCCTGTTTCACTCCCCTGTTTCTCTACCCTGTTTCTCTACCCTGTTTCACACCCCTGTTTCAGTCCCCTGTTTCACCCTACTGTTTCATGCCCGTTTCACTCTACTGTTTCACTCCTCTGTTTTACTCCCCTGTTTCACTCTCCTGTTTCACTCCCCTGTTTCACTTACCATTTCAGTCCCCTGTTTCACTTACCAATTCGATCCGCTCTTTCAGTCCCTTGTTTCAGTCCCCTGTTTCAATCCCCTGTTTCAATCCCCTGTTTCACTCCCCTTTTTCAATCTGCTGTTTCAGTCCCCTCTTTCACTTCTCTGTTTCACTCCCCTGTTTCACTTCACTATTCCATCCTCCTGTTTCACTCCCCTGTTTCACTCCCCTTTGTCACTTGCCTGTTTCAATCCCCTGTTTCAATCCCCTGTTTCACTCCCCTGTTTCAATTCCTTGTTACAATGCCTTGTTTCACTTTACTATTCCATTCTCCTGTTTTACTCCCCTGTTTCACTCCCCTGTTTCACTCCCCTGTTTCACTCCCCTGTTTCACTCCGCTGCTTCACTCCCCTGCTTCACTCCCCTGTGTCAATCCCATGTTTCACTTTACTATTCCATTCTCCTGCTTCACTCCCCTGCTTCACTCCCCTGCTTCATTCCCCTGCTTCACTCCCCTGCTTCACTTTACTACTCCATTCTCCTGTTTCACTCCACTGTTTCACTCCCCTGTTTCACTCCCCTGTTTCTCTCCCCTGTTTCTCTCCCCCATTTCTCTCCCCCGTTTCTCTCCCCGTTTCTCTCCCCCGTTTCTCACCCTTTTTTCTCTCCCCTTTTTCTCTCCCCTGTTTCGCATCCCTGTTTCTCTCCCCTGCTTCACTCCCCTGCTTCACTTCCCTGTTTCACTTTACTACTCCATTCCCCTGTTTCACTCCCCTGTTTCACTCCCCTGTTTCTCTCCCCCGTTTCTCTCCCCTGTTTCGCTCCCCTGTTTCTCTCCCCTTTTTCTCTCTCCAGTTTCTCTCTCCTGTTTCTCTCCCCTGTTTCACTTTCTTGTTTCACTCCCGTATTTCATTCCCTTGCTCCTCTCCACTTTTTCTCTCCCCTGTTTATCTCCAGTGTCACTCCCCTTTTTCACTCCCTTGTTTCACTCCCTTGTTTCACTCTCCTGTTTCAAAGCCCTGTTTCAAAACCCTGTTTCACTTTACTATTCCATTCTCCTGTTTCACTAAACTGTTTCAATCCCATGTTTCACTCCTCTGTTTCTCTCCCCTGTTGCTCTCCCCGATTTCTCTCCCATGTTTCTCTCCCATGTTTCTCTCCACCGTTTCTCTCCACTGTTTCTCTCCACTGCTTCTCTCCACTGCTTCTCTCCACTGCTTCTCTCCACTGCTTCTCTCCCCTGCTTCTCTCCACTGCTCCTCTCCACTGCTCCTCTCCCATTTCTTTACCCTGTTTCTCTACCCTGTTTCACTTTCCTGTTTCACTTACCTGTTTACATTCCCTGTTTCATTTACCATTTTGATCCCCTCTTACAGTCCCTTGTTTCAATGCCCCGTTTCAGTCCCCTGTTTCAGTCCCCTGTTTCAGTCCCCTATTTCTCTCCCCTGTTTCACTCCCCTGTTTCTCTCCCCTTTTTCTCTCCCCTTTTTCTCACCCCTTTTTCTCTCCCCCATTTCCCTCCAATTTTTCTCTTCCCTGTTTCTCTCCCCTGTTTCTCTCCCCTGTTTCTCTCCCCTGTTTCTCTCCCCTTTTTCTCTCCCCTTTTTCTCTCCCCTGTTTCACTCCCCTGTTTCACTGCCCTGTTTCACTTCCCTGTTTCAGTCTTCAGTTCTGCTCTCCCCTGTTTATCTCCCCTGTTTATCTCCCCTGTTTATCTCCCCTGTTTATCTCCCCTGTTTATCTCCCCTGTTTCAATCTCCTTTTTCAATCTCCTGTTTCAATCTCCTGTTTCACTCCCCTCTTTCATTGTACTTTTTGAAACCCCTGTTTCACTTCCTTATTTCACTTCCTTATTTCACTGTTCTGTTTCACACCCCTGTTTCACACCCCTTTTTCACACCCCTGTTTCACACCCCTTTTTCACACCCCTGTTTCATTCCCCTGTTTCACTCCCCTGTTTCATTCCGCTTTTCAATCCCCTGTTTCAATCCACTGTTTCAATCCCCTGTTTCAATCCACTGTTTCAATCCCTTGTTTCACTTTACTGTTCCATTCTCCTGTTTCTCTACCCTGTTTCTCTACCCTGTTTCACACCCCTGTTTCACACCCCTGTTTCACACCCCTGTTTCAGTCCCCTGTTTCACCCTGCTGTTTCATGCCCATTTCACTCTACTGTTTCACTCCTCTGTTTCACTCCCCTGTTTCACTCTCCTGTTTCACTCCCCTGTTTCACTTACCATTTCAGTCCCCTGTTTCACTTACCAATTCGATCCGCTCTTTCAGTCCCTTGTTTCAGTCCCTGTTTCAATCCCCTGTTTCAATCCCCTGTTTCACTCCCCTTTTTCAATCTGCTGTTTCAGTCCCCTCTTTCACTTCTCTGTTTCACTCCCCTGTTTCACTTCACTATTCCATCCTCCTGTTTCACTCCCCTGTTTCACTCCCCTTTGTCACTTGCCTGTTTCAATCCCCTGTTTCAATCCCGTGTTTCAATTCCCTGTTTCAATTCCTTGTTACAATGCCTTGTTTCACTTTACTATTCCATTCTCCTGTTTCACTCCGCTGTTTCACTCCCCTGTTTCACTCCCCTGTTTCACTCCCCTGCTTCACTCCCCTGCTTCACTCCCCTGCTTCATTCCCCTGCTTCACTCCCCTGCTTCACTTTACTACTCCATTCTCCTGTTTCACTCCACTGTTTCACTCCCCTGTTTCACTCCCCTGTTTCTCTCCCCCGTTTCTCTCCCCTGTTTCTCTCCCCTGTTTCTCTCCCCCGTTTCTCTCCCCTGTTTCGCATCCCTGTTTCTCTCCCCTGTTTCATTCCCCTGTTTCACTGCCCTGTTTCACTCCCCTGTTTCAGTCTTCAGTTTTGCTGTCCCCTGTTTATCTCCCCTGTTTATCTCCCCTGTTTCAATCTCCTGTTTCAATCTCCTGTTTCAATCTCCTGTTTCCCTCCCCTCTTTCATTCTACTTTTTAAACCCCTGTTTCACTTCCTTATTTCACTTCCTTATTTCACTCCCCTGTTTCACTCCCCTGTTTCACTCCCCTGTTTCACTCCCCTGTTTCACTCCTCTGTTTCACTCCCCTGTTTCATTCCCCTTTGCCACTTGCATGTTTCACTCCCCTGTTTCACTCTCCTCATTCAGTTCCCTCTTTCACTCCCCTCTTTCAATCTCCTCTTTCAATATCCTCTTTCAATCTCCTCTTTCACTCCTCGTTGCACTTTCCTGTACACTTTCCTGTTTCCATCCCCTGTTTCACTTACCATTTGGATCGCCTGTTTCAAACCTCTTTTTCAGTCAACTGTTTCATTCCCCTGTTTCAGTCCCCTGTTTCACTCCCCTGTTTCAGTCGCCTGTTTCAGTCGCCTGTTTCAGTCCCCCATTTCAGTCCCCTATTTCTGTCCACTGTTTCTCTCCCCTGTTTCACTCCCCTGTTTCTCTCTCCTGTTTCTGTCTCCTGTTTCACTTTCCTGTTTCACTCCCCTATTTCTATCCCTTGCTCCTCTCCACTGTTTCTCTCTCCTGTTTATCTCCAGTTTCTCTCCCCTTTTCACTCCGTTGTTTCAGTCCCCTGTTTCAGTCCCCTGCTTCAGTCCCCTGCTTCAGTCCCCTGCTTCAGTCCCCTGCTTCGCTCCCCTGTTTCACTTTACTATTCCATTCTCCTGTTTCACTCCCCTGCTTCACTCCCCTGCCTCACTCCCCTGCTTCACTCCCATGCTTCACTCCCCCGTTTCTCTCCCCTGTTTCTCTCTCCCGTTTCTCTGTCCTGTTTCACTTTCCTGTTTCACTCCACTATTTCATTCCCTTGCTCCTCTCTGCTGTTTCTCTCCCCTGTTTATCTCCAGTTTCACTCCCCTTTTTCACTCCCTTGTTTCACTCCCTTGTTTCAGTCCCCTGTTTCAGTCCCCTGTTTCACTCCCCTGTTTCAAAACCCTGTTTCAAAACCCTGTTTCAAAACCCTGTTTCAAAACCCTGTTTCAAAACCCTGTTTCAAAACCCTGTTCCACTTTACTATTCCATTATCCTGTTTCACTCCCCTGTTTCTCTCCCCTGTTTCTCTCCCGTTTCTCTGCCCCGTTTCTCACCCCAGTTTCTCTCCCCCGTTTCTCTCCCCTGTTTCTCTCCCCTGTTTCACTCCCCTGTTTCACTCTTCAGTTTTGCACTCCCCTGTTTCAATCTCCTGTTTCAATCTCCTGTTTCAATCTCCTGTTTCACTCTCCTGTTTCATTGTCCTTTTAAAAACCTCTGTTTCACTTCCTTATTTCACTTCCTTATTTCACTCCCCTGTTTCGCTCCCCTGTTTCGTTCCCCTGTTTCGCTCCCCTGTTTCAATCACCTCTTTCAATCCCCTGTTTCAATCCCCTGTTTCAATCCCTTGTTTCACTTTACTATTCCATTCTCCTGTTTCACACCCCCGTTTCTGTCCCCTGTTTCTCTCGCCTGTTTCAATCCCCTGTTTCAATCCCCTGTTTCACTCCCCTGTTTCACTCCCCTGATTCACTCCTCTGATTCACTCACCGGTTTCACTCCCCTGTTTCACTCCCCTGTTTCACATACCATTTCAGTCCCCTGTTTCACTTACCATTTCGATTCCCTCTTTCAGTCCCATGTTTCAGTCCCCTGTTTCAATCCCCTGTTTCATTCCCCTGTTTCAATCCCCTTTTTCAATCCCCTGTTTCATCCCATGTTTCTGTCCCCTGTTTCACACCCCTGTTTCACTCCTCTCTTTCACTACCTTGTATCACTCTACTGTTTCACTCCCCTGTTTCACTCCCCTGTTTCACTCTACTGTTTCACTATCCTGTTTCACTCCCCTGTTTCACTCCTCTGTTTCACTCCCCTGTTTCACTCCCCTTTGCCACTTGCATGTTTCACTCCCCTGTTTCACTCTCCTCATTCAGTTCCCTCTTTCACTCCCCTCTTTCAATCTCTTCTTTCAATCTCCTCTTTCAATATCCTCTTTCAATCTCCTCTTTCACTCCTCGTTGCACTTTCCTGTACACTTTCCTGTTTTCATCCCCTGTTTCACTTACCATTTGGATCGCCTGTTTCAAACCTCTTTTTCAGTCAACTGTTTCATTCCCCTGTTTCACTCCCCTGTTTCACTCCCCTGTTTCAGTCGCCTGTTTCAGTCGCCTGTTTCAGTCCCCCATTTCAGTCCCCTGTTTCAGTCCACCGTTTCTCTCCCCTGTTTCACTCCCCTGTTTCTCTCTCCTGTTTCTGTCTCCTGTTTCACTTTCCTGTTTCACTCCCCTATTTCTATCCCTTGCTCCTCTCCACTGTTTCTCTCTCCTGTTTATCTCCAGTTTCTCTCCCCTTTTCACTCCCTTGTTTCAGTCCCCTGCTTCAGTCCCCTGCTTCAGTCCCCTGCTTCAGTCCCCTGCTTCGCTCCCCTGTTTCACTCCCCTGTTTCACTTTACTATTCCATTCTCCTGTTTCACTCCCCTGCTTCACTCCCCTGCTTCACTCCCCTGCTTCACTCCCCTGCTTCACACCCCTGCTTCACTCCCCTGCTTCACTCCCCTGCTTCACTCCCACGCTTCACTCCCCCGTTTCTCTCCCCCGTTTCTCTCTCCTGTTTCTCTGTCCTGTTTCACTTTCCTGTTTCACTCCACTATTTCATTCCCTTGCTCCTCTCCGCTGTTTCTCTCCCCTGTTTATCTCCAGTTTCACTCCCCTTTTTCACTCCCTTGTTTCACTCCCTTGTTTCAGTCCCCTGTTTCAGTCCCCTGTTTCAGTCCCCTGTTTCAGTCCCCTGTTTCACTCCCCTGTTTCACTCCCCTGTTTCAAAACCCTGTTTCAAAACCCTGTTTCAAAACCCTGTTTCACTTTACTATTCCATTATCCTGTTTCACTCCCCTGTTTCTCTCCCCTGTTTCTCTCCCGTTTCTCTGCCCCGTTTCTCACCCCAGTTTCTCTCCCCCGTTTCTCTCCCCCGTTTCTCTCCCCTGTTTCTCTCCCCTGTTTCACTCCCCTGTTTCACTCTTCAGTTTTGCACTCCCCTGTTTCAATCTCCTGTTTCAATCTCTAGTTTCAATCTCCTGTTTCAATCTCCTGTTTCACTCCCCTGTTTCACTGTCCTTTTAAAAACCTCTGTTTCACTTCCTTATTTCACTTCCTTATTTCACTCTCCTGTTTCGCGCCCCTGTTTTGCTCCCCTGTTTCGCTCCCCTGTTTCGTTCCCCTGTTTCGCTCCCCTGTTTCAATCACCTCTTTCAATCCCCTGTTTCAATCCCCTGTTTCAATCCCTTGTTTCACTTTACTATTCCATTCTCTTGTTTCACACCCCCGTTTCTGTCCCCTGTTTCTCTCGCCTGTTTCAATCCCCTGTTTCACTCCCCTGTTTCACTCCCCTGATTCACTCCTCTGATTCACTCACCGGTTTCACTCTCCTGTTTCACTCCCCTGTTTCACATACCATTTCAGTCCCCTGTTTCACTTACCATTTCGATTCCCTCTTTCAGTCCCATGTTTCAGTCCCCTGTTTCAATCCCCTGTTTCATTCCCCTGTTTCAATCCCCTTTTTCAATCCCTTGTTTCATCCCATGTTTCTGTCCCCTGTTTCACACCCCTGTTTCACTCCTCTCTTTCACTACCTTGTATCACTCTACTGTTTCACTCCCCTGTTTCACTCCCCTGTTTCACTCTACTGTTTCACTATCCTGTTTCACTCCCCTGTTTCACTCCTCTGTTTCACTCCCCTGTTTCACTCCCCTTTGCCACTTGCATGTTTCACTCCCCTGTTTCACTCTCCTCATTCAGTTCCCTCTTTCACTCCCCTCTTTCAATCTCCTCTTTCAATATCCTCTTTCAATCTCTTCTTTCACTCCTCGTTGCACTTTCCTGTACACTTTCCTGTTTCCATCCCCTGTTTCACTTACCATTTGGATCGCCTATTTCAAACCTCTTTTTCAGTCAACTGTTTCATTCCCCTGTTTCAGTCCCCTGTTTCACTCCCCTGTTTCAGTCGCCTGTTTCAGTCGCCTGTTTCAGTCCCCCTTTTCAGTCCCCTGTTTCAGTCCACCGTTTCTCTCCCCTGTTTCACTCCCCTGTTTCTCTCTCCTGTTTCACTTTCCTGTTTCACTCCCCTATTTCTATCCCTTGCTCCTCTTCACTGTTTCTCTCTCCTGTTTATCTCCAGTTTCTCTCCCATTTTCACTCCCTTGTTTCAGTCCCCTGCTTCAGTCCCCTGCTTCAGTCCCCTGCTTCAGTCCCCTGCTTCGCTCCCCTGTTTCACTCCCCTGTTTCACTTTACTATTCCATTCTCCTGTTTCACTCCCCTGCTTCACTCCCCTGCTTCACTCCCCTGCTTCACACCCCTGCTTCACTCCCCTGCTTCACTCCCCTGCTTCACTCCCATGCTTCACTCCCCCGTTTCTCTCCCCCGTTTCTCTCTCCTGTTTCTCTGTCCTGTTTCACTTTCCTGTTTCACTCCACTATTTCATTCCCTTGTTCCTCTCCGCTGTTTCTCTCCCCTGTTTATCTCCAGTTTCACTCCCCTTTTTCACTCCCCTTTTTCACTCCCTTGTTTCACTCCCTTGTTTCAGTCCCCTGTTTCAGTCCCCTGTTTCAGTCCCCTGTTTCACTCCCCTGTTTCACTCCCCTGTTTCAAAACCCTGTTTCAAAACCCTGTTTCAAAACCCTGTTTCACTTTACTATTCCATTATCCTGTTTCACTCCCCTGTTTCTCTCCCCTGTTTCTCTCCCGTTTCTCTGCCCCGTTTCTCACCCCAGTTTCTCTCCCCCGTTTCTCTCCCCGTTTCTCTCCCCGTTTCTCTCCCCTGTTTCTCTCCCCTGTTTCACTCCCCTGTTTCACTCTTCAGTTTTGCACTCCCCTGTTTCAATCTCCTGTTTCAATCTCCAGTTTCAATCTCCTGTTTCAATCTCCTGTTTCAATCCCCTGTTTCACTCCCCTGTTTCATTGTCCTTTTAAAAACCTCTGTTTCACTTCCTTATTTCACTTCCTTATTTCACTCCCCTGTTTCGCTCCCCTGTTTCGCTCCCCTGTTTCGCTCCCCTGTTTCGTTCCCCTGTTTCACTCCCCTGTTTCAATCACCTCTTTCAATCCCCTGTTTCAATCCCCTGTTTCAATCCCTTGTTTCACTTTACTATTCCATTCTCTGGTTTCACACCCCCGTTTCTGTCCCCTGTTTCTCTCGCCTGTTTCAATCCCCTGTTTCAATCCCCTGTTTCACTCCCCTGTTTCACTCCCCTGATTCACTCCTCTGATTCACTCACCGGTTTCACTCTCCTGTTTCACTCCCCTGTTTCACATACCATTTCAGTCCCCTGTTTCACTTACCATTTCGATTCCCTCTTTCAGTCCCATGTTTCAGTCCCCTGTTTCAATCGCCTGTTTCATTCCCCTGTTTCAATCCCCTTTTTCAATCCCTTGTTTCATCCCATGTTTCTGTCCCCTGTTTCACACCCCTGTTTCACTCCTCTCTTTCACTACCTTGTATCACTCTACTGTTTCACTCCCCTGTTTCACTCCCCTGTTTCACTCTACTGTTTCACTATCCTGTTTCACTCCCCTGTTTCACTCCCCTTGGTCACTTGCCTGTATCAATCCCGCATTTCAATCCAGTGTTTCAATCCCCTGTTTCAATCCCTTGTTTCTCTTTACTATTCCATTCTCCTGTTTCACTCCCCTGTTTCACTCCCCTGTTTCTCTACACTGTTTCTCTCCCCTGTTTCTCTACCCTGTTTCTCTGCCCTGTGTCTTTCCCTATTTCACTCCCCTGTTTCACTACCCTGTTTCACTCTCCTGTTTCACTCCCCTTTGCCGCTTGCCTGTTTCACTCCCCTGTTTCACTATCCCCTTTCAGTTCCCTCTTTCACTCCCCTCTTTCAATCTCCTCTTTCAATCTCGTCTTTCACTCCCTGTTTCACTTTCCTGTTACACTTTCCTGTTTCCATCCCCTGTTTCACTTACCATTTCGATCCCCTTTTTCGTTCCCCTGTTTCAGTCCCTGTTTCAGTCCACTGTTTCAGTCCACTGTTTCAGTCCCCTGTTTCAGTCCTCTGTTTCAGTCCACCGTTTCTCTCCCCTGTTTCTCTCCACTGTTCCTTTCCCGTGTTTCTCTCTCCTGTTTCACTTTCCTGTTTCACACCCCTATTTCATTCCCTTGCTCCTCTCCACTGTTTCTCTCCCCTGTTTATCTGCAGTGTCACTTCCCTTTTCACTCCCTTGTTTCAGACCCCTGCTTCAGTCCCCAGCTTCCGACACCTGCTTCCATCCCCTGCTTCCGTCCCCTGCTTCCGTCCCCTGCTTCAGTCCCCTGCTTCAGTCCCCTGCTTTAGTCCCCTGCTTCACTCCCCTGCTTCACTTCCCTGCTTCACTCCCCTGCTTCACTCCCTGCTTCACTCGCCTGCTTCACTCCCCTGCTTCACTCCCCTGCTTCACTCCCCTACTTCACTCCCCTGCTTCAATCCCTTGTTTCACTTTACTATTCCATTCTCCTGCTTCACTCCCCTGTTTCACTCCCCTGCTTCACTCCCCTGCTTCACTCCCCTGCTTCACTCCCCTGTTTCAATCCCTTGTTTCACTTTACTATTCCATTCTCCTGCTTCACTCCCCTGCTTCACTCCCCTGCTTCATTCCCCTGCTTCACTTCCCTGTTTCACTTTACTACTCCATTCTCCTGTTTCACTCCCCTGTTTCACTCCCCTGTTTCACTCCCCTGTTTCTCTCCCCCGTTATTCTCCCCCGTTTCTCTCCCCTGTTTCTCTCCCCTTTTTCACTCTCCAGTTTCTCTCTCCTGTTTCTCTCCCCTGTTTCACTTTCCTGTTTCACTCCCCTATTTCATTCCCTTGCTCCTCTCCACTGTTTCTCTCCCCTGTTTATCTCCAGTTTCACTCCCCTTTTCACTCCCTTGTTTCACTCCCTTGTTTCACTCCCCTGTTTCAAAACCCTGTTTCAAAACCCTGTTTCACTTTACTATTCCATTCTCCTGTTTCACTAAACTGTTTCAGTCCCCTGTTTCAGTCCCCTGTTTCTCTCCCCGTTGCTCTCCCCGTTTCTCTCCCATGTTTCTCTCCACTGCTTCTCTCCACTGCTTCTCTCCACTGCTTCTCTCCACTGCTTCTCTCCACATCTTCTCTCCACTGCTTCTCTCCACTGCTTCTCTCCACTGCTTCTCTCCACTGCTCCTCTCCACTGCTCCTCTCCCATTTCTTTACCCTGTTTCTCTACCCTGTTTCACTTTCCTGTTTCACTTTCCTGTTTACATTCCCTGTTTCATTTACCATTTTGATCCCCTGTTACCAGTCCCTTGTTTCAGTGCCCCGTTTCAGTCCCCTGTTTCTCTCCCCTGTTTCTCTCCCGTTTCTCTCCCCTTTTTCTCTCCCCTTTTTCTCTCCCCCGTTTCCCTCCAATTTTTCTCTCCCCTGTTTCTCTCCCCTGTTTCTCTCCCCTGTTTCTCTCCCATGTTTCTCTCCCCTGTTTCTCTCCCCTGTTTCTCTCCCCTGTTTCTCTGCCCTGTTTCACTCCCCTGTTTCACTGCCCTGTTTCACTCCACTGTTTCAGTCTACAGTTTTGCTCTCCCTTGTTTATCTCCCCTGTTTATCTCCCCTGTTTATCTCCCCTGTTTATCTCCCCTGTTTTAATCTCCTGTTTCAATCTCCTGTTTCAATCTCCTGTTTCACTCCCCTGTTTCATTGTCCTTTTTAAAACCCCTGTTTCACTTCCTTATTTCACTCGCCTGTTTCACTCCCCTGTTTCACTCCCCTGTTTCACTCCCCTGTTTGACTCCGCTTTTCAATCCCCTGTTTCAATCCCCTGTTTCAATCCCCTGTTTCAATCCCTTGTTTCACTTTACTGTTCCATTCTCCTGTTTCACTCCCCTGTTTCTCTACCCTGTTTCTCTACCCTGTTTCTCTCCCCTGTTTCACACCCCTATTTCATCCTACTGTTTCATGCCCGTTTCACTCTACTGTTTCACTCCTCTGTTTCACTCCCCTGTTTCACTCTCCTGTTTCACTCCCCTGTTTCACTTACCATTTCAGTCCCCTGCTTCACTTACCAATTCAATCCGCTCTTTCAGTCCCTTGTTTCAGTCCCCTGTTTCAATCCCCTGTTTCAATCCCCTGTTTCACTCCCCTTTTTCAATCTGCTGTTTCAGTCCCCTCTTTCACTTCTCTGTTTCACTCCCCTGTTTCACTTCACTATTCCATCCTCCCGTTTCACTCCCCTGTTTCACTCCCCTTTGTCACTTGCCTGTTTCAATCCCCTGTTTCAATCCCATGTTTCAATCCCCTGTTTCACTCCCCTTTTTCAATCCCCTGTTTCAGTCCCCTCTTTCAATTCTCTGTTTCACTCCCCTGTTTCACTTCCCTATTCCATCCTCCTGTTTCACTCCCCTGTTTCACTCCCCTTTGTCACTTGCCTGTTTCAATCCCCTGTTTCAATCCCGTGTTTCAATCCCCTGTTTCAATCCCTTGTTACAATGCCTTGTTTCACTTTACTATTCCATTCTCCTGTTTCACTCCCCTGTTTCACTCCCCTGATTCTCTACCCTGTTTCTCTCCCCTGTTTCACTCCCCTGTTTCACTCCCCTGTTTCACTCCCCTGCTTCACTCCTCTGTTTCACTCCCCTTTGCCACTTGCATGTTTCACTCCCCTGTTTCACTCTCCTCATTCAGTTCCCTCTTTCACTCCCCTCTTTCAATCTCCTCTTTCAATCTCCTCTTTCACTCCTCGTTGCACTTTCCTGTACACTTTCCAGTTTCCATCCCCTGTTTCACTTACCATTTGGATCGCCTGTTTCAAACCTCTTTTTCAGTCACCTGTTTCATTCCCCTGTTTCAGTCCCCTGTTTCACTCCCCTGTTTCAGTCGCCTGTTTCAGTCCCCTGTTTCAGTGCCCCATTTCAGTCCCCTGTTTCAGTCCACCGTTTCTCTCCCCTGTTTCACTCCCCTGTTTCTCTCTCCTGTTTCTGTCTCCTGTTTCACTTTCCCGTTTCACTCCCCTATTTCTATCCCTTGCTCTTCTCCACTATTTCTCTCTCCTGTTTATCTCCAGTTTCTCTCCCCTTTTCACTCCCTTGTTTCAATCCCCTGCTTCAGTCCCCTGCTTCAGTCCCCTGCTTCAGTCCCCTGCTTCACTCCCCTGCTTCACTCCCCTGCTTCACTCCCCTGCTTCACTCCCCTGCTTCACTCCCCTGTTTGAATCCCTTGTTTCACTTTACTATTCCATTCTCCTGCTTCATTCCCCTGCTTCACTCCCCTGCTTCACTTCCCTGTTTCACTTGACTACTCCATTCTCCTGTTTCACTCCCCTGTTTCACTCCCCTGTTTCACTCCCCTGTTTCTCTCCCCCGTTTGTCTCCATTGTTTCTCTCCCCTGTTTCTCTCCCCTTTTTCTCTCTCCAATTTCTCTCTCCTGTTGCTCTCCCCTGTTTGACTTTCTTGTTTCACTCCCCTATTTCATTCCCTTGCTCCTCTCCACTTTTTCTCCCCCTGTTTATCTCCAGTTTCACTCCCCTTTTTCACTCCCTTGTTTCACTCCCTTGTTTCACTCCCCTGTTTCAAAACCCTGTTTCAAAACCCTGTTTCACTTTACTATTCCATTCTCCTGTTTCACTAAACTGTTTCAGTCCCCTGTTTCACTCCTCTGTTTAACTCCTCTGTTTCTCTCCCCCGTTTCTCTCCCATGTTTCTCTCCCATGTTTCTCTCCCATGTTTCTCTCCACTGCTTCTCTCCACTGCTTCTCTCCACTGCTTCTCTCCACTGCTCCTCTCCCATTTCTTTACCCTGTTTCTCTGCCCTGTTTCACTTTCCTGTTTCACTTTCCTGTTTACATTTGGTGTTTCATTTACCATTTTGATCGCCTGTTACAGTCCCTTGTTTCAGTGCCCCGTTTCATTCCCCCGTTTCAGTCCCCTGTTTCTCTCCCCTGTTTCTCTCCCCTGTTTCTCTCCCCTGTTTCTCTCCCCTGTTTCTCTCCCCTTTCTCTCTCCCCTTTTTCTCTCCCCCGTTTCCCTCCAATTTTTCTCTCCCCTGTTTCTCTCCCCTGTTTCTCTCCCCTGTTTCTCTCCCCTGTTTCTCTCCACTGTTTCTCTCCCCTGTTTCTCTCCCCTTTTTCTCTCTCCAATTTCTCTCTCCTGTTGCTCTCCCCTGTTTGACTTTCTTGTTTCACTCCCCTATTTCATTCCCTTGCTCCTCTCCACTTTTTCTCCCCCTGTTTATCTCCAGTTTCACTCCCCTTTTTCACTCCCTTGTTTCACTCCCTTGTTTCACTCCCCTGTTTCAAAACCCTGTTTCAAAACCTTGTTTCACTTTACTATTCCATTCTCCTGTTTCACTAAACTGTTTCAGTCCCCTGTTTCACTCCTCTGTTTAACTCCTCTGTTTCTCTCCCGCATTTCTCTCCCATGTTTCTCTCCCATGTTTCTCTCCCATGTTTCTCTCCACTGCTTCTCTCCACTGCTTCTCTCCACTGCTTCTCTCCACTGCTCCTCTCCCATTTCTTTACCCTGTTTCTCTGCCCTGTTTCACTTTCCTGTTTCACTTTCCTGTTTACATTTGGTGTTTCATTTACCATTTTGATCGCCTGTTACAGTCCCTTGTTTCAGTGCCCCGTTTCATTCCCCCGTTTCAGTCCCCTGTTTCTCTCCCCTGTTTCTCTCCCCTGTTTCTCTCCCCTTTCTCTCTCCCCTTTTTCTCTCCCCCGTTTCCCTCCAATTTTTCTCTCCCCTGTTTCTCTCCCCTGTTTCTCTCCCCTGTTTCTCTCCCCTGTTTCTCTCCCCTGTTTCTCTCCCCTGTTTTCTCGCCTGTTTCTCTCCCCTGTTTCTCTCCCCTGTTTTCTCCCCTGTTTCTCTCCCCTGTTTCTCTCCCCTGTTTCTCTCCCCTGTTTCACTGCCCTGTTTCACTTCCCTGTTTCAGTCCTCAGTTTTGCTCTCCCCTGTTTATCTCCCCTGTTTATCTCCCCTGTTTCAATCTCCTGTTTCAATCTCCTGTTTCAATCTCCTGTTTCACTCCCCTCTTTCATTGTACTTTTTAAAACCAATGTTTCACTTCCTTATTTCACTTCCTTATTTCACTGTCCTGTTTCACTCCCCTGTTTCACTCCCCTGTTTCACTCCCATATTTCATTTTCCTGTTTCACTCCCATGCTTCACTCACATGCTTCACTCCCCTGCTTCACTTCCCTGTTTCAATCTCTTGTTTCAATCAATTGTTTCAATCTCATGTTTTAATCTACTGTTTCAATCTCCTGCTTCCCTCCCCTACTCCAGTCTCCTATTTCACTCTCCTGTTTTACTCTCGTGTTTCACTCTCCTGTTTCTTTCCCCTGCTTCACTCCCCTGTTTCACACCCCTGTTTCACACCGCTGTTTCACACCCCTGTTTCGCTCCCCTGTTTCGCTCCCCTGTTTCGCTCTCCTGTTTCACTCCCATATTTCATTTTCCTGTTTCACTCCCCTGCTTCACTCCCCTGCTTCACTTCCCTGTTTCAATCTCTTGTTTCAATCAATTGTTTCAAACTCTTGTCTCAATCTCTTGTTTCAATCTCATGTTTTAATCTACTGTTTCAATCTGCTGCTTCCCTCCCCTGCGTCCATCCCCTGCTTCCCTCTCCTGCTCGACTCTCCTGTTTCACTCTCCTGTTTTGCAGCCCTGTTGCACTTTCATGTTTAACTCTTGTGTTTCACTCTTGTGTTTCTCTCTTGTGTTTCTCTCTTGTGTTTCACTCTCGTGTTTCACTCTCGTGTTTCACTATCATGGTTCACTCTTGTGTTTCACGCAACTGATTCTGTCCCCCGTTTCACTCTCCTATTTCACTCCCTTGTTTTTCTCCCCTGCTTCACTCCCCTGCTTCAATCTCTTGTTTCAATCTCCTTTTTCAATGTCCTATTTCAATCTCCTGCTTCCCACCCCTGCTTCCCTTCGCTACTCCAGTCTCCTCTTTCACTCTCCTGTTTTGCAGCCTTGTTCCACTCTCTTGTTTCACTCTCCTGTTTTACTCTTGTGTTTCACTCCCCTGTTTCACTTTCCTGTTTCACTCCCATATTTCATTTTCCTGTTTCGTTCCCATTGTTCACTCCCCTGTTTCAGTCATCTGTTTCACTCAACTGATTCTGTCGCCTGTTTCACACTCCTTTTTGGTACTGCAGTTTCACTCCCATGCTTCACTCCCATGCTTCACTCCCCTGCTTCACTCCCATGATTCACTCCCATGCTTTAATCCCCTGCTTCACTCCCCTGCTTCACTCCCCTGCTTCACTCCCCTGCTTCACTCCCCTGCTTCACTCCCCTGCTTCACTCCCCTGCTTCAATCTCTTGTTTCAATCTCCTGTTTCAATGTCCTATTTCAATCTCCAGCTTCCCACCCCTGCTTCCCTCCCCTACTCCAGTCTCCTCTTTCACTCTCCTGTTTTGCAGCCCTGTTCCACTCTCCTGTTTCACTCTTCTGTTTTACTCTCGTGTTTCACTCTCTTGTTTCGCTCCCCTGTTTCGCTCCCCTGTTTCGGTCCCCTGTTTCGCTCCCCTGTTTCACTCCCCTGTTTCGCTCCCCTGTTTCGCTCTCCTGTTTCACTCTCGTGTTTCACTCTCGTGTTTCAAACACATGTTTCACTCGCGTGTTCCACGCTCCTGTTTCGCTCTCCTGTTTCGCTCTCCTGTTCCACTCTCGTGTTTCACTCTCGTGTTTCACTCTTGTGTTTCAATCTCCTGTTTCAATCTCCTGTTTCATTCTCCTGTTCCACTCTCCTGTTTCACACTCGTGTTCCACTCTCGTGTTCCACTCTCGTGTTTCACTCTCGTGTTTCGCTCTCCTGTTTCGCTCTCCTGTTTCGCTCTCCTGTTTCGCTCTCCTGTTTCACTCTCCTGTTTCACTCTCCTGTTTCACTCCCATATTTCATTTTCCTGTTTCACTCCCCTGCTTCACTCCCCTGCTTCACTCCCATGCTTCACTCCCCTGTTTCACTCCCCTGCTTCACTTCCCTGTTTCAATCTCTTGTTTCAATCAATTGTTTCAAACTCTTGTCTCAATCTCTTGTTTCAATCTCATGTTTTAATCTACTGTTTCAATCTCCTGCTTCCCTCCCCTACTCCAGTCTCCTATTTCACTCTCCTGTTTTGCAGCCCTGTTCCACTCCCTGTTTCACTCTCCTGTTTTACTCTCGTGTTTCACTCTCCTGTTTCTTTCCCCTGCTTCACTCCCCTGTTTCACACCCCTGTTTTGCTCCCCTGTTTCGCTCCCCTGTTTCACTCCCCTGTTTCACACCCCTGTTTTGCTCCCCTGTTTCGCTCCCCTGTTTCGCTCCCCTGTTTCGCCCCCCTGTTTCGCTCTCCTTTTTCGCTCTCCTGTTTCGCTCCCCTGTTTCACTCCCATATTTCATTTTCCTGTTTCACTCCCATGCTTCACTCCCCTGTTTCACTCCATTACTTCACTCCCCTGCTTCACTCCCCTGCTTCACTCCCCTGTTTCAATCTCTTGTTTCAATCAATTGTTTCAAACTCTTGTCTCAATCTCTTGTTTCAATCTCATGTTTTAATCTACTGTTTCAATCTGCTGCTTTCCTCCCCTGCGTCCATCCCCTGCTTCCCTCTCCTGCTCGACTCTCCTGTTTCACTCTCCTGTTTTGCAGCCCTGTTGCACTTTCATGTTTAACTTGTGTTTCACTCTCGTGTTTCACTCTCGTGTTTCACTCTCGTGTTTCACTACCATGTTTCACTCTCGTGTTTCACTCCCATGCTTCACTCCCCTGTTTCACTCAACTGATTCTGTCCCCCGTTTCACTCTCCTTTTTCATACACCCGTTTCCCTCCCCTGCTTCACTCCCCTGCTTCACTCCCCTGCTTCACTCCCCTGCTTCACTCCCCTGATTCACTCCCCTGCTTCACTCCCCTGCTTCACTCCCCTGCTTCACTCCCCTGCTTCACTCCACTGCTTCCTTCTCTTGCTCCAATCTCCAGTTTCACTCTCCAGTTTCACTCGCATATTTCATTTTCCTTTTTCACTCCCCTGCTTCACTCCCCTGCTTCACTCCCCTGCTTCACTCCCCTGCTTCACTCCCCTGCTTCACTCCCCTGCTTCACTCCCCTGCTTCAATCTCCTGTTTCAAACTTTTGTTTCAATCTCCTGCTTCCCACCCCTCCTTCCCTCCTCTGCTTCCCTCCCATGCTTCCGTTCCCTGCTCCACTCTCCTCTTTCACTCTCCTGTTTTGCAGCCTTGCTTCTCTCCTCTGTTTCACTCTCGTGTTTCACTCTCATGTTTCATTCTCCTATTTCACTCTCTTGTTTTACTCCCCTGTTTCACTCTGCTGTTTCACTCCCTTATTTCATTTTCCTGTTTCACTCCCATGCTTCACTCCCGGGTTTCAGTCATCTGTTTCACTCAACTGATTCTGTCCCCTGTTTCACTCTCCTTGCTTGTACTCCCGTTTCAATCCCCTGCTACACTCCCCTGCTTCACTCCCCTGCTTCACTCCCCTGCTACCCCTCCCCCACCCTCCGCTCCACTCTGCTGTTCCACTCTCCTGCTTCACTCTCCTGTTCCTCTCTCGTGTTTCACTCTCATGTTCCACTCTCCTGTTCTACTCTCGTGTTTCACTCTCCCATTTCACTCTCCTATTTTACTCCCTTGTTTTACTCCCATATTTCATTTTCCTGTTTCACTCCCATGCTTCACTCCCCTTTTTCAGTTATCTGTTTCACTCAACTGATTCTGTGCCCTGTTTCACTCTCCATTTTTGTACTCCTGTTTCACTCCCCTACTTCACTAAACTGCTTCACTCCTCAGCTTCCCTCCCCTGCTTCCCTCCCCTGCTTCTCTCTCCTGTTCCACTCTCCTGTTCCACTCTTGTGTTTCACTCTTGTGTTTCACTCTCGTGTTTTACCCTCGTGTTTCACTCTCGTGTTTCACTCTCATGTTTCACTCCCGTGTTTCACTCTCATGTTTCACTCTCGTGTTTGACTCCCTTGTTTCACTATCCTGTTTCACTCCCTTATTTCATTTTCCTGTTTCATTCCCCTGCTTCACTCCCCTGTTTCAATCTTTTGTTTCAATCTCCTGCTTCACTCCCCTGCTCCACTGCCCTGTTTCACTCTCCTGTTTCCCTCCCCTGTTCCACTCACCTGTTTCACTCTCGTGTTCCACTCTCATGTTTCACTCTCATGTTTCACTCTCCAGTTTCACTCTCGTGATCCACTCCCCTGCTTCACTCCCCTGTTTCAATCTTTTGTTTCAAACTCCTGCTTCCCTCCCCTGCTTCCCTCACCTGCTCCACTCCCCTGTTTCACTCTCCTGTTTCCCTCCCCTGTTTCACTCTCCACTTCCACTCTCCTGTTCCACGCTCCTGTTCCACTCTGCTGTTCCACTCTCCTGCTTCACTCTCCTGTTCCTCTCTCGTGTTTCACTCTCATGTTCCACTCTCCTGTTCCAACCTCTTGTTCCACTCTCCTGTTCTACTCTCGTGTTTCACTCTCCTGTTGCATTCCCCTGTTTCACTCACGTGTTTCACTCTCCTATTTCACTCTCCTATTTTACTCCCTTGTTTTACTCCCTTGCTTTACTCCCCTGTTTCATTCTCCTGTTTCACTCCCATATTTCATTTTCCTGTTTCACTCCCATGCTTCACTGCCCTGTTTCAGTCATCTGTTTCACTCAACTGATTCTGTCCCCTGTTTCACTCTCCTTTTTTGTATTCCCGTTTCACTCCCCTGTTTCACTCCCCCATTTCACTCCCCCATTTCACTCCCCGCTTCACTCCCCTGCTTCACTCCGCTTCTTCCCTCCCCAGCTTCACTCCCCTGCTTCACTCCCCAGCTTCACTCCCCTGCTTCACTCCCCTGCTTCAATCTTCTGTTTCAATGTCCTATTTCAATCTCCTGCTTCCCACCCCTGCTTCCCTCCCCTACTCCAGTCTCCTCTTTCACTCTCCTGTTTTGCAGCCCTTTTCCACTCTCCTGTTTCACTCTCCTGTTTTACTCTTGTGTTTCACTCCCCTGTTTCACTCCCCTGTTTCACTCCCTTGTTCTACTCCCCTGTTTCACTCTCCTGTTTCATTCCCCTGTTTCACTGCCGTGTTTCACTCTTCTATTTCACTCTTCTATTTCTCTCTCCTATTTCACTCCCCTGTTTCACTCTCCTGTTTCACTCCCATATTTCATTTTCCTGTTTCATTCCCATTGTTCACTCCCCTGTTTCAGTCATCTGTTTCACTCAACTGATTCTGTCCCCTGTTTCACACTCCTTTTTGGTACTGCCGTTTTACTCCCATGCTTCACTCCCATGCTTCACTCACATGCTTCACTCCCCTGCTTCACTCCCCTGCTTCAATCTCTTGTTTCAATCTTCTGTTTCAATGTCCTATTTCAATCTCCTGCTTCCCACCCCTGCTTCCCTCCCCTACTCCAGTCTCCTCTTTCACTCTCCTGTTTTGCAGCCCTTTTCCACTCTCCTGTTTCACTCTCCTGTTTTACTCTTGTGTTTCACTCCCCTGTTTCACTCCCCTGTTTCACTCCCTTGTTCTACTCCCCTGTTTCACTCTCCTGTTTCACTCCTTTATTTCATTTTCCTGTTTCACTCCCATGCTTCAGTCCCCTGTTTTACTCAAATGATTCTGTCCCCCGTTTCACTCCCCTGCATAATTCCCCTGCTTCACTCCCCTGTTTCAATCTTTTGATTCAATCTCCTGCTTCCCTCCTCTGCTCCACTCCCCTGTTTCACTCTCCTGTTTGGCATCCCTGCTTCATTCCACTGCTTCACTCCCCTGCTTCACTCCACTGGTTCATTCCCCAGGTTCACTCCCCTGGTTCATTCCCCTGGTTCACTCTCCTGTTTCACTCCCCTGGTTCACTCTCCTGTTTCTCTCACCTGTTTCACTCTCCTGTTTCTCTCTCCTGTTTCACTCCCCTGCTTCACTCCCCTGTTTCACTCCCCTGCTTCACTCCCCTGCTTCAATCTCCTGCTTCAAACTTTCGTTTCAATCTCCTGCTTCCCTCCCCTGCTTCCCTCCTCTACTTCTCTCTCCTGTTCCACTCTCCTGTTCCACTCTCCTGTTCCACTCTCCTGTTCCACTCTCGTGTTCCACTCTCGTGTTTCACTCTCCTGTTTCACTCTCGTGTTCCACTCTCATGTTTCACCCTCGTGTTTCACCCTCGTGTTTCACTCTCCTGTTCCACTCTCGTGTTCCACTCTTGTGTTCCACTCTCGTGTTTCACTCTCGTGTTTCACTCTCGTGTTTCACTCTCATGTTTCACCCTCGTGTTTCACCCTCGTGTTTCACTCTCGTGTTTCACTCCCCTGTTTCACTGCCATTTTTCAATCTCCTGTTTCACTCTCCTATTTAATACCCTTGTTTTACTCCCCTGTTTCACTTTCCCATTTCACTCCCCCGTTTCACTCCCCTGCTTCACTCCCCTGCTTCACTCCCCTGCTTCAATCCCCTGCTTCACTCCCCTGCTTCACTCCCCTGCTTCACTCCCCTGCTTCAATCTCCTGTTTCAAACTTTTGTTTCAATCTTCTGCTTCCCTCCCCTGCTTCCCTCCTCTGCTCCACTCTCCTGTTCCACTCTCCTGCTCCACTCTCCTGTTCCACTCTCCTGTTCCACTCTCCTGTTCCACTCTCCTGTTCCACTCTCCTGTTCCACTCTCCTGTTCCACTCTCCTGTTTCACTCTCGTGTTTCACTCTCATGTTTCACTCCCCTGTTTCACTGCCATTTTTCAATCTCCTGTTTCACTCTCCTATTTAATTGTCTTGTTTTACTCCCCTGTTTCACTCTCCTGTTTCACTCCCTTATTTCATTTTCCTGTTTCACTCCCATGCTTCACTCCCCTGTTTCACTCAACTGATTCTGTCCCCCGTTTCACTCCCCTGCATCATTCCTTTGCTTCACTCCCCTGTTTCAATCTTTTGTTTCACTCTCCTATTTAATTCCCTTGTTTTACTCCCCTGTTTCAGTCTCCTGTTTCACTCCCTTATTTCATTTTCCTGTTTCACTCCCATGCTTCACTCCCGTTTCGCTCAACTGATTCTGTCCCCCGTTTCACTCTCCTTTTTCGTACTCCCATTTCCCTCCCCTGCTTCACTCCCCTGCTTCACACCCCTGCTTCTCTCCCCTGCTTCACTCCCCTGCTTCGAACTCCTGTTTCATTCCCCTGCTTCACTCCCCTGCTTCAATCGCCTGTTTCAAACTTTTTTTTCAAACTCCTGCTTCCCTCCCCTCATCCCTCCTCTGCTTCCCTCTCCTGTTCCACTCTCCTGTTCCACTCTCGTGTTTCACTCTCGTGTTTCAAACACATGTTTCACTATCATGTTCCACTCTCCTGTTCCACTCTCGTGTTCCACTCTTGTGTTTCACTCTCGTGTTTCACTCTCATGTTTCAAACGCATGTTTCACTCTCGTGTTACACTCTACTGTTCCACTCTCGTGTTCCACTCTCGTTTTTCACTCTCGTGTTTCACTCTCGTGTTTCACTCTCGTGTTTCACTCTCGTGTTTCATTCCCCTGTTTGATTCTCATGTTTCACTCTCCTGTTTCACTCTCCTGTTCCACTCTCGTGTTCCACTCTCCTGTTCCACTCTCCTGTTGAACTCTCGTGTTCCACTCTCCTGTTCCACTCTCCTCTTCCACTCTCCTCTTCCACTCTCCTCTTCCACTCTCGTGTTTCACTCTCGTGTTTCACTCTCGTGTTTCAATCTCGTGTTTCAATCTCGTGTTTCACTCTCCTGTTTCACTCTCGTGTTTCAATCTCGTGTTTCAATCTCGTGTTCCACTCTCCTGTTTCACTCTCGTGTTTCAATCTCGTGTTTCAATCTCGTGTTTCACTCTCGTGTTCCACTCTCCTGTTTCACTCTCGTGTTTCAATCTCGTGTTTCAATCTCGTGTTCCACTCTCCTGTTTCACTCTCGTGTTTCAATCTCGTGTTTCAATCTCGTGTTTCACTCTCGTGTTCCACTCTCCTGTTTCACTGTCCTCTTTCATTCCCCTGTTTCACTGCCGTGTTTCACTCTTCTATTTCACTCTTCTATTTCTCTCTCCTATTTCACTCCCCTGTTTCACTTTCCTGTTTCACTCCCATATTTCATTTTCCTGTTTCATTCCCACTGTTCACTCCCCTGTTTCAGTCATCTGTTTCACTCAACTGATTCTGTCCCCTGTTTCACACTCCTTTTTGTTACTGCCGTTTCACCCCCATGCTTCACTCCCATGCTTCACTCCCATGCTTCACTCCCATGCTTCACTCCCATGCTTCACTCCCCTGCTTCACTCCCCTGCTTCAATCTCTTGTTTCAATCTTCTGTTTCAATGTCCTATTTCAATCTCCTGCTTCCCACCCCTGCTTCCCTCCCCTACTCCAGTCTCCTCTTTCACTCTCCTGTTTTGCAGCGCTGCTTCATTCCACTGTTTCACTCCCCTGGTTCACTCCCCTGGTTCACTCCCCTGGTTCACTCCCCTGGTTCAGTCCCCTGGTTCACTATACTTGTTCACTCGCCTGGTTCACTCTCCTGTTTCACTCTCCTGTTTCTCTCTCCTGTTTCTCTCTCCTGTTTCTCTCACCTGTTTCAATCCCCTGTTTCACTCCCCTGTTTCACTCTCCTGTTTCACTCTCCTGTTTCTCTCTCCTGTTTCTCTCTCCTGTTTCTCTCTCCTGTTTCAATCCACTGTTTCACTCTCCTGTTTCACTCCCCTGTTTCACTCTCCTGTTCCACTCTCCTGTTCCACTCTACAGTTCCAATCTGGTGTTCCACTCTCGTTTTTCACTCTCGTGTTTCACTCTCGTGTTTCATTCCCCTGTTTGATTCTCATGTTTCACTCTCCTGTTCCACTCTCGTGTTCCACTCTCCTCTTCCACTCTCCTCTTCCACTCTCCTCTTCCACTCTCCTCTTCCACTCTCGTGTTTCAATCTCGTGTTTCACTCTCCTGTTTCACTCTCGTGTTCCACTCTCCTGTTTCACTCTCCTCTTTCATTCCCCTGTTTCACTGCCGTGTTTCACTCTCCTATTTCACTCTCCTATTTCACTCCCCTGTTTCACTCTCCTGTTTCACTCCCATATTTCATTTTCCTGTTTCATTCCCATTGTTCACTCCCCTGTTTCAGTCATCTGTTTCACTCAACTGATTCTGTCCCCTGTTTCACACTCCTTTTTGGTACTGCCGTTTTACTCCCATGCTTCACTCCCATGCTTCACTCCCATGCTTCACTCCCCTTCTTCACTCCCCTGCTTCAATCTCTTGTTTCAATCTTCTGTTTCAATGTCCTATTTCAATCTCCTGCTTCCCACCCCTGCTTCCCTCCCCTACTCCAGTCTCCTCTTTCACTCTCCTGTTTTGCAGCCCTTTTCCACTCTCCTGTTTCACTCTCCTGTTTTACTCTTGTGTTTCACTCCCCTGTTTCACTCCCCTGTTTCACTCCCTTGTTCTACTCCCCTGTTTCACTCCCCTGTTTCACTCCTTTATTTCATTTTCCTGTTTCACTCCCATGCTTCAGTCCCCTGTTTTACTCAAATGATTCTGTCCCCCGTTTCACTCCCCTGCATAATTCCCCTGCTTCACTCCCCTGTTTCAATCTTTTGATTCAATCTCCTGCTTCCCTCCTCTGCTCCACTCCCCTGTTTCACTCTCCTGTTTGGCATCCCTGCTTCATTCCACTGCTTCACTCCCCTGCTTCACTCCACTGGTTCATTCCCCAGGTTCACTCCCCTGGTTCATTCCCCTGGTTCACTCTCCTGTTTCTCTCACCTGTTTCACTCTCCTGTTTCTCTCTCCTGTTTCACTCCCCAGTTTCACTCCCCTGCTTCACTCCCCTGCTTCACTCCCCTGCTTCAATCTCCTGCTTCAAACTTTCATTTCAATCTCCTGCTTCCCTCCCCTGCTTCCCTCCTCTACTTCTCTCTCCTGTTCCACTCTCCTGTTCCACTCTCGTGTTTCACTCTCGTGTTCCACTCTCCTGTTTCACTCTCGTGTTCCACTCTCGTGTTCCACTCTCGTGTTCCACTCTCGTGTTTCACTCTCGTGTTTCACTCTCGTGTTTCACTCTCGTGTTTCACTCTCATGTTTCACTCTCATGTTTCACTCCCCTGTTTCACTGCCATTTTTCAATCTCCTGTTTCACTCTCCTATTTAATTCCCTTGTTTTACTCCCCTGTTTCAGTCTCCTGTTTCACTCCCTTATTTCATTTTCCTGTTTCACTCCCATGCTTCACTCCCGTTTCGCTCAACTGATTCTGTCCCCCGTTTCACTCTCCTTTTTCGTACTCCCATTTCCCTCCCCTGCTTCACTCCCCTGCTTCTCTCCCCTGCTTCACTCCCCTGCTTCAAACTCCTGCTTCATTCCCCTGCTTCACTCCCCTGCTTCAATCGCCTGTTTCAAACTTTTTTTTCAAACTCCTGCTTCCCTCCCCTCATCCCTCCTCTGCTTCCCTCTCCTGTTCCACTCTCCTGTTCCACTCTCGTTTTTCACTCTCGTGTTTCAAACACATGTTTCACTCTCATGTTCCACTCTCCTGTTCCACTCTCCTGTTCCACTCTTGTGTTTCACTCTCGTGTTTCACTCTCATGTTTCAAACGCATGTTTCAGTCTCGTGTTACACTCTCCTGTTCCACTCTCCTGTTCCACTCTACTGTTCCACTCTCGTGTTCCACTCTCGTTTTTCACTCTCGTGTTTCACTCTCGTATTTCATTCCCCTGTTTCATTCTCATGTTTCACTCTCCTGTTTCACTCTCCTGTTCCACTCTCGTGTTCCACTCTCGTGTTCCACTCTCCTGTTCCACTCTCCTCTTCCACTCTCCTCTTCCACTCTCGTGTTTCACTCTCGTGTTTCACTCTCGTGTTTCAATCTCGTGTTTCAATCTCGTGTTTCACTCTCCTGTTTCACTCTCGTGTTCCACTCTCCTGTTTCACTCTCCTCTTTCATTCCCCTGTTTCACTGCCGTGTTTCACTCTTCTATTTCACTCTTCTATTTCTCTCTCCTATTTCACTCCCCTGTTTCACTTTCCTGTTTCACTCCCATATTTCATTTTCCTGTTTCATTCCCATTGTTCACTCCCCTGTTTCAGTCATCTGTTTCACTCAACTGATTCTGTCCCCTGTTTCACACTCCTTTTTGGTACTGCCGTTTTACTCCCATGCTTCAATCCCATGCTTCACTCCCATGCTTCACTCCCATGCTTCACTCCCCTGCTTCACTCCCCTGCTTCAATCTCTGTTTCAATCTTCTGTTTCAATGTCCTATTTCAATCTCCTGCTTCCCACCCCTGCTTCCCTCCCCTACTCCAGTCTCCTCTTTCACTCTCCTGTTTTGCAGCCCTTTTCCACTCTCCTGTTTCACTCCCCTGTTTCACTCCCTTGTTCTACTCCCCTGTTTCACTCTCCTGTTTCACTCCTTTATTTCATTTTCCTGTTTCACTCCCATGCTTCAGTCCCCTGTTTTACTCAAATGATTCTGTCCCCCGTTTCACTCCCCTGCATAATTCCCCTGCTTCACTCCCCTGTTTCAAACTTTTGATTCAATCTCCTGCTTCCCTCCTCTGCTCCACTCCCCTGTTTCACTTTCCTGTTTGGCATCCCTGCTTCATTCCACTGCTTCACTCCCCTGGTTCACTCCACTGGTTCATTCCCCAGGTTCACTCCCCTGGTTCATTCCCCTGGTTCACTCTCCTGTTTCACTCCCCTGGTTCACTCTCCTGTTTCTCTCACCTGTTTCACTCTCCTCTTTCTCTCTCCTGTTCCACTCTCCTCTTCCACTCTCCTCTTCCACTCTCGTGTTTCACTCTCGTGTTTCACTCTCGTGTTTCAATCTCGTGTTTCAATCTCGTGTTTCACTCTCGTGTTTCACTCTCCTGTTTCACTCTCCTCTTTCATTCCCCTGTTTCACTGCCGTGTTTCACTCTTCTATTTCACTCTTCTATTTCTCTCTCCTATTTCACTCCCCTGTTTCACTTTCCTGTTTCACTCCCATATTTCATTTTCCTGTTTCATTCCCATTGTTCACTCCCCTGTTTCAGTCATCTGTTTCACTCAACTGATTCTGTCCCCTGTTTCACACTCCTTTTTGGTACTGCCGTTTTACTCCCATGCTTCAATCCCATGCTTCACTCCCATGCTTCACTCCCCTGCTTCAATCTCTTGTTTCAATCTTCTGTTTCAATGTCCTATTTCAATCTCCTGCTTCCCACCCCTGCTTCCCTCCCCTACTCCTGTCTCCTCTTTCACTCTCCTGTTTTGCAGCCCTTTTCCACTCTCCTGTTTCACTCTCCTGTTTTACTCTTGTGTTTCACTCCCCTGTTTCACTCCCCTGTTTCACTCCCTTGTTCTACTCCCCTGTTTCACTCTCCTGTTTCACTCTCGTGATCCACTCTCCTGCTTCACTCTCGTGTTCCACTCTCCTGTTTCACTCTCGTGTTCCACTCTCGTGTTCCACTCACGTGTTCCACTCTCGTGTTCCACTCTCGTGTTTCACTCTCGTGTTTCACTCTCGTGTTTCACTCTCATGTTTCACCCTCGTGTTTCACCCTCGTGTTTCACTCTCATGTTTCACTCCCCTGTTTCACTGCCATTTTTCAATCTCCTGTTTCACTCTCCTATTTAATTCCCTTGTTTTAATCCCCTGTTTCACTTTCCCATTTCACTCCCCCGTTTCACTCCCCTGCTTCACTCCCCTGCTTCACTCCCCTGCTTCAATCTCCTGTTTCAAACTTTTGTTTCAATCTTCTGCTTCCCTCCTCTGCTTCCCTCCTCTGCTCCACTCTCCTGTTCCACTCTCCTGTTCCACTCTCCTGTTCCACTCTCCTGTTGCACTCTCATGTTTCACTCTCGTGTTTCACCCTCGTGTTTCACTCTTATGTTTCACTCCCCTGTTTCACTGCCATTTTTCAATCTCCTGTTTCACTCTCCTATTTAATTGTCTTGTTTTACTCCCCTGTTTCACTCTCCTGTTTCACTCCCTTATTTCATTTTCATGTTTCACTCCCATGCTTCACTCCCGTTTCGCTCAACTGATTCTGTCCCCCGTTTCACTCTCCTTTTTCGTACTCCCATTTCCCTCCCCTGCTTCTCTCCCCTGCTTCACTCCCCTGCTTCACTCCCCTGCTTCTCTCCCCTGCTTCACTCCCCTGCTTCACTCCCCTGCTTCTCTCCCCTGCTTCACTCCCCTGCTTCGAACTCCTGCTTCATTCCCCTGCTTCACTCCCCTGCTTCACTCCCCTGCTTCTCTCCCCTGCTTCACTCCCCTGCTTCGAACTCCTGCTTCATTCCCCTGCTTCACTCCCCTGCTTCAATCGCCTGTTTCAAACTTTTTTTTCAAACTCCTGCTTCCCTCCCCTCATCCCTCCTCTGCTTCCCTCTCCTGTTCCACTCTCCTGTTCCACTCTTGTGTTTCACTCTCGTGTTTCACTCTCGTGTTTCAAACACATGTTTCACTCTCATGTTCCACTCTCCTGTTCCACTCTCCTGTTCCACTCTTGTGTTTCACTCTCGTGTTTCACTCTCATGTTTCAAACGCATGTTTCAGTCTCGTGTTACACTCTCCTGTTCCACTCTCCTGTTCCACTCTACTGTTCCACTCTCGTGTTCCACTCTCGTTTTTCACTCTCGTGTTTCACTCTCGTGTTTCACTCTCGTGTTTCACTCTCGTGTTTCATTCCCCTGTTTGATTCTCATGTTTCACTCTCCTGTTTCACTCTCCTGTTCCACTCTCGTGTTCCACTCTCCTCTTCCACTCTCCTCTTCCACTCTCCTCTTCCACTCTCGTGTTTCAATCTCGTGTTTCACTCTCCTGTTTCACTCTCGTGTTCCACTCTCCTGTTTCACTCTCCTCTTTCATTCCCCTGTTTCACTGCCGTGTTTCACTCTTCTATTTCACTCTTCTATTTCTCTCTCCTATTTCACTCCCCTGTTTCACTCTCCTGTTTCACTCCCATATTTCATTTTCCTGTTTCATTCCCATTGTTCACTCCCCTGTTTCAGTCATCTGTTTCACTCAACTGATTCTGTCCCCTGTTTCACACTCCTTTTTGGTACTGCCGTTTTACTCCCATGCTTCACTCCCATGCTTCACTCCCATGCTTCACTCCCCTGCTTCACTCCCCTGCTTCAATCTCTTGTTTCAATCTTCTGTTTCAATGTCGTATTTCAATCTCCTGCTTCCCACCCCTGCTTCCCTCCCCTACTCCTGTCTCCTCTTTCACTCTCCTGTTTTGCAGCCCTTTTCCACTCTCCTGTTTCACTCTCCTGTTTTACTCTTGTGTTTCACTCCCCTGTTTCACTCCCCTGTTTCACTCCCTTGTTCTACTCCCCTGTTTCACTCTCCTGTTTCACTCCTTTATTTCATTTTCCTGTTTCACTCCCATGCTTCAGTCCCCTGTTTTACTCAAATGATTCTGTCCCCCGTTTCACTCCCCTGCATAATTCCCCTGCTTCACTCCCCTGTTTCAATCTTTTGATTCAATCTCCTGCTTCCCTCCTCTGCTCCACTCCCCTGTTTCACTCTCCTGTTTGGCATCCCTGCTTCATTGCACTGTTTCACTCCCCTGCTTCACTCCACTGGTTCATTCCCCAGGTTCACTCCCCTGGTTCATTCCCCTGTTTCACTCTCCTGTTTCACTCCCCTGGTTCACTCTCCTGTTTCTCTCACCTGTTTCACTCTCCTGTTTCTCTCTCCTGTTTCACTCCCCTGCTTCACACTCCTGCTTCACTCCCGTGCTTCACTCCCCTGCTTCACTCCCCTGCTTCACTCCCTTGCTTCACTCCCCTGCTTCACTCCCCTGCTTCAATCTCCTGCTTCAAACTTTCATTTCAATCTCCTGCTTCCCTCCCCTGCTTCCCTCCTCTACTTCTCTCTCCTGTTCCACTCTCCTGTTCCACTCTCCTGTTCCACTCTCCTGTTCCACTCTCGTGTTCCACTCTCGTGTTCCACTCTCCTGTTTCACCCTCGTGTTTCACTCTCGTGTTCCACTCTCGTGTTCCACTCTCGTGTTTCACTCTCGTGTTCCACTCTCGTGTTCCACTCTCGTGTTTCACTCTCGTGTTTCACTCTCGTGTCTCACTCTCATGTTTCACCCTCGTGTTTCACCCTCGTGTTTCACTCTCATGTTTCACTCCCCTGTTTCACTGCCATTTTTCAATCTCCTGTTTGACTCTCCTATTTAATTCCCTTGTTTTACTCCCCTGTTTCACTTTCCCATTTCACTCCCCCGTTTCACTCCCCTGCTTCACTCCCCTGCTTCACTCCCCTTCTTCACTCCCAGCTTCACTCCCCTGCTTCACTCCCCTGCTTCAATCTCCTGTTTCAAACTTTTGTTTCAATCTTCTGCTTCCCTCCCCTGCTTCCCTCCTCTGCTCCACTCTCCTGTTCCACTCTCCTGTTCCACTCTCCTGTTGCACTCTCATGTTTCACCCTCGTTTTTCACCCTCGTGTTTCACTCTCATGTTTCACTCCCCTGTTTCACTGCCATTTTTCAATCTCCTGTTTCACTCTCCTATTTAATTCCCTTGTTTTACTCCCCTGTTTCAGTCTCCTGTTTCACTCCCTTATTTCATTTTCCTGTTTCACTCCCATGCTTCACTCCCGTTTTGCTCAACTGATTCTGTCCCCCGTTTCACTCTCCTTTTTCGTACTCCCATTTCCCTCCCCTGCTTCACTCCCCTGCTTCTCTCCCCTGCTTCACTCCCCTGCTTCGAACTCCTGCTTCATTCCCCTGCTTCACTCCCCTGCTTCAATCGCCTGTTTCAAACTTTTTTTTCAAACTCCTGCTTCCCTCCCCTCATCCCTCCTCTGCTTCCCTCTCCTGTTCCACTCTCCTGTTCCACTCTCCTGTTCCACTCTCGTGTTTCACTCTCGTGTTTCAAACACATGTTTCACTCTCATGTTCCACTCTCCTGTTCCGCTCTCCTGTTCCACTCTTGTGTTTCACTCTCGTGTTTCACTCTCATGTTTCAAACGCATGTTTCAGTCTCGTGTTACACTCTCCTGTTCCACTCTCCTGTTCCACTCTACTGTTCCACTCTCGTGTTTCACTCTCGTGTTTCAATCTCGTGTTTCAATCTCGTGTTTCACTCTCGTGTTTCACTCTCCTGTTTCACTCTCCTCTTTCATTCCCCTGTTTCACTGCCGTGTTTCACTCTTCTATTTCACTCTTCTATTTCTCTCTCCTATTTCACTCCCCTGTTTCACTTTCCTGTTTCACTCCCATATTTCATTTTCCTGTTTCATTCCCATTGTTCACTCCCCTGTTTCAGTCATCTGTTTCACTCAACTGATTCTGTCCCCTGTTTCACACTCCTTTTTGGTACTGCCGTTTTACTCCCATGCTTCAATCCCATGCTTCACTCCCATGCTTCACTCCCCTGCTTCAATCTCTTGTTTCAATCTTCTGTTTCAATGTCCTATTTCAATCTCCTGCTTCCCACCCCTGCTTCCCTCCCCTACTCCTGTCTCCTCTTTCACTCTCCTGTTTTGCAGCCCTTTTCCACTCTCCTGTTTCACTCTCCTGTTTTACTCTTGTGTTTCACTCCCCTGTTTCACTCCCCTGTTTCACTCCCTTGTTCTACTCCCCTGTTTCACTCTCCTGTTTCACTCTCGTGATCCACTCTCCTGCTTCACTCTCGTGTTCCACTCTCCTGTTTCACTCTCGTGTTCCACTCTCGTGTTCCACTCACGTGTTCCACTCTCGTGTTCCACTCTCGTGTTTCACTCTCGTGTTTCACTCTCGTGTTTCACTCTCATGTTTCACCCTCGTGTTTCACCCTCGTGTTTCACTCTCATGTTTCACTCCCCTGTTTCACTGCCATTTTTCAATCTCCTGTTTCACTCTCCTATTTAATTCCCTTGTTTTAATCCCCTGTTTCACTTTCCCATTTCACTCCCCCGTTTCACTCCCCTGCTTCACTCCCCTGCTTCACTCCCCTGCTTCAATCTCCTGTTTCAAACTTTTGTTTCAATCTTCTGCTTCCCTCCTCTGCTTCCCTCCTCTGCTCCACTCTCCTGTTCCACTCTCCTGTTCCACTCTCCTGTTCCACTCTCCTGTTGCACTCTCATGTTTCACTCTCGTGTTTCACCCTCGTGTTTCACTCTTATGTTTCACTCCCCTGTTTCACTGCCATTTTTCAATCTCCTGTTTCACTCTCCTATTTAATTGTCTTGTTTTACTCCCCTGTTTCACTCTCCTGTTTCACTCCCTTATTTCATTTTCATGTTTCACTCCCATGTTTCACTCCCGTTTCGCTCAACTGATTCTGTCCCCCGTTTCACTCTCCTTTTTCGTACTCCCATTTCCCTCCCCTGCTTCTCTCCCCTGCTTCACTCCCCTGCTTCACTCCCCTGCTTCTCTCCCCTGCTTCACTCCCCTGCTTCACTCCCCTGCTTCTCTCCCCTGCTTCACTCCCCTGCTTCGAACTCCTGCTTCATTCCCCTGCTTCACTCCCCTGCTTCACTCCCCTGCTTCTCTCCCCTGCTTCACTCCCCTGCTTCGAACTCCTGCTTCATTCCCCTGCTTCACTCCCCTGCTTCAATCGCCTGTTTCAAACTTTTTTTTCAAACTCCTGCTTCCCTCCCCTCATCCCTCCTCTGCTTCCCTCTCCTGTTCCACTCTCCTGTTCCACTCTTGTGTTTCACTCTCGTGTTTCACTCTCGTGTTTCAAACACATGTTTCACTCTCATGTTCCACTCTCCTGTTCCACTCTCCTGTTCCACTCTTGTGTTTCACTCTCGTGTTTCACTCTCATGTTTCAAACGCATGTTTCAGTCTCGTGTTACACTCTCCTGTTCCACTCTCCTGTTCCACTCTACTGTTCCACTCTCGTGTTCCACTCTCGTTTTTCACTCTCGTGTTTCACTCTCGTGTTTCACTCTCGTGTTTCACTCTCGTGTTTCATTCCCCTGTTTGATTCTCATGTTTCACTCTCCTGTTTCACTCTCCTGTTCCACTCTCGTGTTCCACTCTCCTCTTCCACTCTCCTCTTCCACTCTCCTCTTCCACTCTCGTGTTTCAATCTCGTGTTTCACTCTCCTGTTTCACTCTCGTGTTCCACTCTCCTGTTTCACTCTCCTCTTTCATTCCCCTGTTTCACTGCCGTGTTTCACTCTTCTATTTCACTCTTCTATTTCTCTCTCCTATTTCACTCCCCTGTTTCACTCTCCTGTTTCACTCCCATATTTCATTTTCCTGTTTCATTCCCATTGTTCACTCCCCTGTTTCAGTCATCTGTTTCACTCAACTGATTCTGTCCCCTGTTTCACACTCCTTTTTGGTACTGCCGTTTTACTCCCATGCTTCACTCCCATGCTTCACTCACATGCTTCACTCCCCTGCTTCACTCCCCTGCTTCAATCTCTTCTTTCAATCTTCTGTTTCAATGTCGTATTTCAATCTCCTGCTTCCCACCCCTGCTTCCCTCCCCTACTCCTGTCTCCTCTTTCACTCTCCTGTTTTGCAGCCCTTTTCCACTCTCCTGTTTCACTCTCCTGTTTTACTCTTGTGTTTCACTCCCCTGTTTCACTCCCCTGTTTCACTCCCTTGTTCTACTCCCCTGTTTCACTCTCCTGTTTCACTCCTTTATTTCATTTTCCTGTTTCACTCCCATGCTTCAGTCCCCTGTTTTACTCAAATGATTCTGTCCCCCGTTTCACTCCCCTGCATAATTCCCCTGCTTCACTCCCCTGTTTCAATCTTTTGATTCAATCTCCTGCTTCCCTCCTCTGCTCCACTCCCCTGTTTCACTCTCCTGTTTGGCATCCCTGCTTCATTGCACTGTTTCACTCCCCTGCTTCACTCCACTGGTTCATTCCCCAGGTTCACTCCCCTGGTTCATTCCCCTGTTTCACTCTCCTGTTTCACTCCCCTGGTTCACTCTCCTGTTTCTCTCACCTGTTTCACTCTCCTGTTTCTCTCTCCTGTTTCACTCCCCTGCTTCACACTCCTGCTTCACTCCCGTGCTTCACTCCCCTGCTTCACTCCCCTGCTTCACTCCCTTGCTTCACTCCCCTGCTTCACTCCCCTGCTTCAATCTCCTGCTTCAAACTTTCATTTCAATCTCCTGCTTCCCTCCCCTGCTTCCCTCCTCTACTTCTCTCTCCTGTTCCACTCTCCTGTTCCACTCTCCTGTTCCACTCTCCTGTTCCACTCTCGTGTTCCACTCTCGTGTTCCACTCTCCTGTTTCACCCTCGTGTTTCACTCTCGTGTTCCACTCTCGTGTTCCACTCTCGTGTTTCACTCTCGTGTTCCACTCTCGTGTTCCACTCTCGTGTTTCACTCTCGTGTTTCACTCTCGTGTCTCACTCTCATGTTTCACCCTCGTGTTTCACCCTCGTGTTTCACTCTCATGTTTCACTCCCCTGTTTCACTGCCATTTTTCAATCTCCTGTTTGACTCTCCTATTTAATTCCCTTGTTTTACTCCCCTGTTTCACTTTCCCATTTCACTCCCCCGTTTCACTCCCCTGCTTCACTCCCCTGCTTCACTCCCAGCTTCACTCCCCTGCTTCACTCCCCTGCTTCAATCTCCTGTTTCAAACTTTTGTTTCAATCTTCTGCTTCCCTCCCCTGCTTCCCTCCTCTGCTCCACTCTCCTGTTCCACTCTCCTGTTCCACTCTCCTGTTGCACTCTCATGTTTCACCCTCGTTTTTCACCCTCGTGTTTCACTCTCATGTTTCACTCCCCTGTTTCACTGCCATTTTTCAATCTCCTGTTTCACTCTCCTATTTAATTCCCTTGTTTTACTCCCCTGTTTCAGTCTCCTGTTTCACTCCCTTATTTCATTTTCCTGTTTCACTCCCATGCTTCACTCCCGTTTTGCTCAACTGATTCTGTCCCCCGTTTCACTCTCCTTTTTCGTACTCCCATTTCCCTCCCCTGCTTCACTCCCCTGCTTCTCTCCCCTGCTTCACTCCCCTGCTTCGAACTCCTGCTTCATTCCCCTGCTTCACTCCCCTGCTTCAATCGCCTGTTTCAAACTTTTTTTTCAAACTCCTGCTTCCCTCCCCTCATCCCTCCTCTGCTTCCCTCTCCTGTTCCACTCTCCTGTTCCACTCTCGTGTTTCACTCTCGTGTTTCAAACACATGTTTCACTCTCATGTTCCACTCTCCTGTTCCGCTCTCCTGTTCCACTCTTGTGTTTCACTCTCGTGTTTCACTCTCATGTTTCAAACGCATGTTTCAGTCTCGTGTTACACTCTCCTGTTCCACTCTCCTGTTCCACTCTACTGTTCCACTCTCGTGTTTCACTCTCGTGTTTCACTCTCGTGTTTCAATCTCGTGTTTCAATCTCGTGTTTCACTCTCGTGTTTCACTCTCCTGTTTCACTCTCCTCTTTCATTCCCCTGTTTCACTGCCGTGTTTCACTCTTCTATTTCACTCTTCTATTTCTCTCTCCTATTTCACTCCCCTGTTTCACTTTCCTGTTTCACTCCCATATTTCATTTTCCTGTTTCATTCCCATTGTTCACTCCCCTGTTTCAGTCATCTGTTTCACTCAACTGATTCTGTCCCCTGTTTCACACTCCTTTTTGGTACTGCCGTTTTACTCCCATGCTTCACTCCCCTGCTTCACTCCCCTGCTTCAATCTCTTGTTTCAATCTTCTGTTTCAATGTCCTATTTCAATCTCCTGCTTCCCACCCCTGCTTCCCTCCCCTACTCCTGTCTCCTCTTTCACTCTCCTGTTTTGCAGCCCTTTTCCACTCTCCTGTTTCACTCTCCTGTTTTACTCTTGTGTTTCACTCCCCTGTTTCACTCCCCTGTTTCACTCCCTTGTTCTACTCCCCTGTTTCACTCTCCTGTTTCACTCTCGTGATCCACTCTCCTGCTTCACTCTCGTGTTCCACTCTCCTGTTTCACTCTCGTGTTCCACTCTCGTGTTCCACTCACGTGTTCCACTCTCGTGTTCCACTCTCGTGTTTCACTCTCGTGTTTCACTCTCGTGTTTCACTCTCATGTTTCACCCTCGTGTTTCACCCTCGTGTTTCACTCTCATGTTTCACTCCCCTGTTTCACTGCCATTTTTCAATCTCCTGTTTCACTCTCCTATTTAATTCCCTTGTTTTAATCCCCTGTTTCACTTTCCCATTTCACTCCCCCGTTTCACTCCCCTGCTTCACTCCCCTGCTTCACTCCCCTGCTTCAATCTCCTGTTTCAAACTTTTGTTTCAATCTTCTGCTTCCCTCCTCTGCTTCCCTCCTCTGCTCCACTCTCCTGTTCCACTCTCCTGTTCCACTCTCCTGTTGCACTCTCATGTTTCACTCTCGTGTTTCACCCTCGTGTTTCACTCTTATGTTTCACTCCCCTGTTTCACTGCCATTTTTCAATCTCCTGTTTCACTCTCCTATTTAATTGTCTTGTTTTACTCCCCTGTTTCACTCTCCTGTTTCACTCCCTTATTTCATTTTCATGTTTCACTCCCATGCTTCACTCCCGTTTCGCTCAACTGATTCTGTCCCCCGTTTCACTCTCCTTTTTCGTACTCCCATTTCCCTCCCCTGCTTCTCTCCCCTGCTTCACTCCCCTGCTTCACTCCCCTGCTTCTCTCCCCTGCTTCACTCCCCTGCTTCACTCCCCTGCTTCTCTCCCCTGCTTCACTCCCCTGCTTCGAACTCCTGCTTCATTCCCCTGCTTCACTCCCCTGCTTCACTCCCCTGCTTCAATCGCCTGTTTCAAACTTTTTTTTCAAACTCCTGCTTCCCTCCCCTCATCCCTCCTCTGCTTCCCTCTCCTGTTCCACTCTCCTGTTCCACTCTTGTGTTTCACTCTCGTGTTTCACTCTCGTGTTTCAAACACATGTTTCACTCTCATGTTCCACTCTCCTGTTCCACTCTCCTGTTCCACTCTTGTGTTTCACTCTCGTGTTTCACTCTCATGTTTCAAACGCATGTTTCAGTCTCGTGTTACACTCTCCTGTTCCACTCTCCTGTTCCACTCTACAGTTCCACTCTCGTGTTCCACTCTCGTTTTTCACTCTCGTGTTTCACTCTCGTGTTTCACTCTCGTGTTTCACTCTCGTGTTTCATTCCCCTGTTTGATTCTCATGTTTCACTCTCCTGTTTCACTCTCCTGTTCCACTCTCGTGTTCCACTCTCCTCTTCCACTCTCCTCTTCCACTCTCCTCTTCCACTCTCGTGTTTCAATCTCGTGTTTCACTCTCCTGTTTCACTCTCGTGTTCCACTCTCCTGTTTCACTCTCCTCTTTCATTCCCCTGTTTCACTGCCGTGTTTCACTCTTCTATTTCACTCTTCTATTTCTCTCTCCTATTTCACTCCCCTGTTTCACTCTCCTGTTTCACTCCCATATTTCATTTTCCTGTTTCATTCCCATTGTTCACTCCCCTGTTTCAGTCATCTGTTTCACTCAACTGATTCTGTCCCCTGTTTCACACTCCTTTTTGGTACTGCCGTTTTACTCCCATGCTTCACTCCCATGCTTCACTCACATGCTTCACTCCCCTGCTTCACTCCCCTGCTTCAATCTCTTGTTTCAATCTTCTGTTTCAATGTCGTATTTCAATCTCCTGCTTCCCACCCCTGCTTCCCTCCCCTACTCCTGTCTCCTCTTTCACTCTCCTGTTTTGCAGCCCTTTTCCACTCTCCTGTTTCACTCTCCTGTTTTACTCTTGTGTTTCACTCCCCTGTTTCACTCCCCTGTTTCACTCCCTTGTTCTACTCCCCTGTTTCACTCTCCTGTTTCACTCCTTTATTTCATTTTCCTGTTTCACTCCCATGCTTCAGTCCCCTGTTTTACTCAAATGATTCTGTCCCCCGTTTCACTCCCCTGCATAATTCCCCTGCTTCACTCCCCTGTTTCAATCTTTTGATTCAATCTCCTGCTTCCCTCCTCTGCTCCACTCCCCTGTTTCACTCTCCTGTTTGGCATCCCTGCTTCATTCCACTGCTTCACTCCCCTGCTTCACTCCACTGGTTCATTCCCCAGGTTCACTCCCCTGGTTCATTCCCCTGGTTCACTCTCCTGTTTCACTCCCCTGGTTCACTCTCCTGTTTCTCTCACCTGTTTCACTCTCCTGTTTCTCTCTCCTGTTTCACTCCCCTGCTTCACACTCCTGCTTCACTCCCGTGCTTCACTCCCCTGCTTCACTCCCGTGCTTCACTCCCTTGCTTCACTCCCCTGCTTCACTCCCCTGCTTCAATCTCCTGCTTCAAACTTTCATTTCAATCTCCTGCTTCCCTCCCCTGCTTCCCTCCTCTACTTCTCTCTCCTGTTCCACTCTCCTGTTCCACTCTCGTGTTCCACTCTCCTGTTCCACTCTCCTGTTCCACTCTCCTGTTCCACTCTCGTGTTCCACTCTCGTGTTCCACTCTCCTGTTTCACCCTCGTGTTTCACTCTCGTGTTCCACTCTCGTGTTCCACTCTCGTGTTTCACTCTCGTGTTCCACTCTCGTGTTCCACTCTCGTGTTTCCCTCCCCTGTTTCACTGCCATTTTTCAATCTCCTGTTTGACTCTCCTATTTAATTCCCTTGTTTTACTCCCCTGTTTCACTTTCCCATTTCACTCCCCCGTTTCACTCCCCTGCTTCACTCCCCTTCTTCACTCCCAGCTTCACTCCCCTGCTTCACTCCCCTGCTTCAATCTCCTGTTTCAAACTTTTGTTTCAATCTTCTGCTTCCCTCCCCTGCTTCCCTCCTCTGCTCCACTCTCCTGTTCCACTCTCCTGTTCCACTCTCCTGTTGCACTCTCATGTTCCACTCTCGTGTTCCACTCTTGTTTTTCACTTTCGTGTTTCACTCTCGTGTTTCACTCTCGTGTTTCATTCCCCTGTTTCATTCTCATATTTCACTCTCCTGTTCCACTCTCCTGTTCCACTCTCGTGTTTCACTCTCGTGTTTCACTCTCGTGTTTCACTCTCATGTTTCACCCTCGTTTTTCACCCTCGTGTTTCACTCTCATGTTTCACTCCCCTGTTTCACTGCCATTTTTCAATCTCCTGTTTCACTCTCCTATTTAATTCCCTTGTTTTACTCCCCTGTTTCAGTCTCCTGTTTCACTCCCTTATTTCATTTTCCTGTTTCACTCCCATGTTTCACTCCCGTTTTGCTCAACTGATTCTGTCCCCCGTTTCACTCTCCTTTTTCGTACTCCCATTTCCCTCCCCTGCTTCACTCCCCTGCTTCTCTCCCCTGCTTCACTCCCCTGCTTCGAACTCCTGCTTCATTCCCCTGCTTCACTCCCCTGCTTCAATCGCCTGTTTCAAACTTTTTTTTCAAACTCCTGCTTCCCTCCCCTCATCCCTCCTCTGCTTCCCTCTCCTGTTCCACTCTCCTGTTCCACTCTCCTGTTCCACTCTTGTGTTTCACTCTCGTGTTTCACTCTCATGTTTCAAACGCATGTTTCAGTCTCGTGTTACACTCTCCTGTTCCACTCTCCTGTTCCACTCTACTGTTCCACTCTCGTGTTCCACTCTCGTTTTTCACTCTCGTGTTTCACTCTCGTGTTTCAGTCTCGTGTTTCACTCTCGTATTTCATTCCCCTGTTTCATTCTCATGTTTCACTCTCCTGTTTCACTCTCCTGTTCCACTCTCCTGTTCCACTCTCGTGTTCCACTCTCGTGTTCCACTCTCCTCTTCCACTCTCCTCTTCCACTCTCGTGTTTCACTCTCGTGTTTCACTCTCGTGTTTCAATCTCGTGTTTCAATCTCGTGTTTCACTCTCCTGTTTCACTCTCGTGTTCCACTCTCCTGTTTCACTCTCCTCTTTCATTCCCCTGTTTCACTGCCGTGTTTCACTCTTCTATTTCACTCTTCTATTTCTCTCTCCTATTTCACTCCCCTGTTTCACTTTCCTGTTTCACTCCCATATTTCATTTTCCTGTTTCATTCCCATTGTTCACTCCCCTGTTTCAGTCATCTGTTTCACTCAACTGATTCTGTCCCCTGTTTCACACTCCTTTTTGGTACTGCCGTTTTACTCCCATGCTTCAATCCCATGCTTCACTCCCATGCTTCACTCCCATGCTTCACTCCCCTGCTTCACTCCCCTGCTTCAATCTCTTGTTTCAATCTGCTGTTTCAATGTCCTATTTCAATCTGCTGCTTCCCACCCCTGCTTCCCTCCCCTACTCCAGTCTCCTCTTTCACTCTCCTGCTTTGCAGCCCTTTTCCACTCTCCTGTTTCACTCCCCTGTTTCACTCCCTTGTTCTACTCCCCTGTTTCACTCTCCTGTTTCACTCCTTTATTTCATTTTCCTGTTTCACTCCCATGCTTCAGTCCCCTGTTTTACTCAAATGATTCTGTCCCCCGTTTCACTCCCCTGCATAATTCCCCTGCTTCACTCCCCTGTTTCAATCTTTTGATTCAATCTCCTGCTTCCCTCCTCTGCTCCACTCCCCTGTTTCACTCTCCTGTTTGGCATCCCTGCTTCATTCCACTGCTTCACTCCCCTGCTTCACTCCACTGGTTCATTCCCCAGGTTCACTCCCCTGGTTCATTCCCCTGGTTCACTCTCCTGTTTCACTCCCCTGGTTCACTCTCCTGTTTCTCTCACCTGTTTCACTCTCCTCTTTCTCTCTCCTGTTCCACTCTCCTCTTCCACTCTCCTCTTCCACTCTCGTGTTTCACTCTCGTGTTTCACTCTCGTGTTTCACTCTCGTGTTTCAATCTCGTGTTTCAATCTCGTGTTTCACTCTCCTGTTTCACTCTCGTGTTCCACTCTCCTGTTTCACTCTCGTGTTTCAATCTCGTGTTTCAATCTCGTGTTTCACTCTCGTGTTTCACTCTCCTGTTTCACTCTCCTCTTTCATTCCCCTGTTTCACTGCCGTGTTTCACTCTTCTATTTCACTCTTCTATTTCTCTCTCCTATTTCACTCCCCTGTTTCACTTTCCTGTTTCACTCCCATATTTCATTTTCCTGTTTCATTCCCATTGTTCACTCCCCTGTTTCAGTCATCTGTTTCACTCAACTGATTCTGTCCCCTGTTTCACTCTCCTTTTTGTTACTGCCGTTTTACTCCCATGCTTCAATCCCATGCTTCACTCCCCTGCTTCACTCCCCTGCTTCAATCTCTTGTTTCAATCTTCTATTTCAATGTCCTATTTCAATCTCCTGCTTCCCTCCTCTGCTCCACTCCCCTGTTTCACTCTCCTGTTTGGCATCCCTGCTTCATTCCACTGCTTCACTCCCCTGCTTCACTCCACTGGTTCATTCCCCAGGTTCACTCCCCTGGTTCATTCCCCTGGTTCACTCTCCTGTTTCTCTCACCTGTTTCACTCTCCTGTTTCTCTCTCCTGTTTCACTCCCCTGCTTCACACTCCTGCTTCACTCCCGTGCTTCACTCCCCTGCTTCACTCCCGTGCTTCACTCCCCTGCTTCACTCCCCTGCTTCACTCCCCTGCTTCAATCTCCTGCTTCAAACTTTCATTTCAATCTCCTGCTTCCCTCCCCTGCTTCCCTCCTCTACTTCTCTCTCCTGTTCCACTCTCCTGTTCCACTCTCCTGTTCCACTCTCGTGTTCCACTCTCGTGTTCCACTCTCCTGTTTCACCCTCGTGTTTCACTCTCGTGTTCCACTCTCGTGTTCCACTCTCGTGTTTCACTCTCGTGTTCCACTCTCGTGTTCCACTCTCGTGTTTCACTCTCGTGTTTCACTCTCGTGTCTCACTCTCATGTTTCACCCTCGTGTTTCACCCTCGTGTTTCACTCTCATGTTTCACTCCCCTGTTTCACTGCCATTTTTCAATCTCCTGTTTGACTCTCCTATTTAATTCCCTTGTTTTACTCCCCTGTTTCACTTTCCCATTTCACTCCCCCGTTTCACTCCCCTGCTTCACTCCCCTGCTTCACTCCCCTTCTTCACTCCCAGCTTCACTCCCCTGCTTCACTCCCCTGCTTCACTCCCCTGCTTCACTCCCCTGCTTCACTCCCCTGCTTCAATCTCCTGTTTCAAACTTTTGTTTCAATCTTCTGCTTCCCTCCCCTGCTTCCCTCCTCTGCTCCACTCTCCTGTTCCACTCTCCTGTTCCACTCTCCTGTTGCACTCTCATGTTTCACCCTCGTGTTTCACCCTCGTGTTTCACTCTCATGTTTCACTCCCCTGTTTCACTGCCATTTTTCAATCTCCTGTTTCACTCTCCTATTTAATTCCCTTGTTTTACTCCCCTGTTTCAGACTCCTGTTTCACTCCCTTATTTCATTTTCCTGTTTCACTCCCATGCTTCACTCCCGTTTCGCTCAACTGATTCTGTCCCCCGTTTCACTCTCCTTTTTCGTACTCCCATTTCCCTCCCCTGCTTCACTCCCCTGCTTCTCTCCCCTGCTTCACTCCCCTGCTTCAAACTCCTGCTTCATTCCCCTGCTTCACTCCCCTGCTTCAATCGCCTGTTTCAAACTTTTTTTTCAAACTCCTGCTTCCCTCCCCTCATCCCTCCTCTGCTTCCCTCTCCTGTTCCACTCTCCTGTTCCACTCTCGTGTTTCACTCTCGTGTTTCAAACACATGTTTCACTCTCATGTTCCACTCTCCTGTTCCGCTCTCCTGTTCCACTCTTGTGTTTCACTCTCGTGTTTCACTCTCATGTTTCAAACGCATGTTTCAGTCTCGTGTTACACTCTCCTGTTCCACTCTCCTGTTCCACTCTACTGTTCCACTCTCCTGTTCCACTCTCCTGTTCCACTCTACTGTTCCACTCTCGTGTTCCACTCTCGTTTTTCACTCTCGTGTTTCACTCTCGTGTTTCACTCTCGTGTTTCATTCCCCTGTTTCATTCTCATGTTTCACTCTCCTGTTTCACTCTCCTGTTCCACTCTCGTGTTCTACTCTCGTGTTCCACTCTCCTCTTCCACTCTCCTCTTCCACTCTCGTGTTTCACTCTCGTGTTTCACTCTCGTGTTTCAATCTCGTGTTTCAATCTCGTGTTTCACTCTCCTGTTTCACTCTCGTGTTCCACTCTCCTGTTTCACTCTCCTCTTTCATTCCCCTGTTTCACTGCCGTGTTTCACTCTTCTATTTCACTCTTCTATTTCTCTCTCCTATTTCACTCCCCTGTTTCACTTTCCTGTTTCACTCCCACATTTCATTTTCTTGTTTCATTCCCATTGTTCACTCCCCTGTTTCAGTCATCTGTTTCACTCAACTGATTCTGTCCCCTGTTTCACACTCCTTTTTGGTACTGCCGTTTTACTCCCATGCTTCAATCCCCTGCTTCACTCCCCTGCTTCAATCTCTTGTTTCAATCTGCTGTTTCAATGTCCTATTTCAATCTGCTGCTTCCCACCCCTGCTTCCCTCCCCTACTCCAGTCTCCTCTTTCACTCTCCTGCTTTGCAGCCCTTTTCCACTCTCCTGTTTCACTCCCCTGTTTCACTCCCTTGTTCTACTCCCCTGTTTCACTCTCCTGTTTCACTCCTTTATTTCATTTTCCTGTTTCACTCCCATGCTTCAGTCCCCTGTTTTACTCAAATGATTCTGTCCCCCGTTTCACTCCCCTGCATAATTCCCCTGCTTCACTCCCCTGTTTCAATCTTTTGATTCAATCTCCTGCTTCCCTCCTCTGCTCCACTCCCCTGTTTCACTCTCCTGTTTGGCATCCCTGCTTCATTCCACTGCTTCACTCCCCTGCTTCACTCCACTGGTTCATTCCCCAGGTTCACTCCCCTGGTTCATTCCCCTGGTTCACTCTCCTGTTTCACTCCCCTGGTTCACTCTCCTGTTTCTCTCACCTGTTTCACTCTCCTCTTTCTCTCTCCTGTTCCACTCTCCTCTTCCACTCTCCTCTTCCACTCTCGTGTTTCACTCTCCTGTTTCACTCTCGTGTTCCACTCTCGTGTTCCACTCTCGTGTTCCACTCTCGTGTTCCACACTCGTGTTTCACTCTCGTGTTTCACTCTCGTGTTTCACTCTCATGTTTCACCCTCGTGTTTCACCCTCGTGTTTCACTCTCATGTTTCACTCCCCTGTTTCACTGCCATTTTTCAATGTCCTGTTTCACTCTCCTATTTAATTCCCTTGTTTTAATCCCCTGTTTCACTTTCCCATTTCACTCCCCCGTTTCACTCCCCTGCTTCACTCCCCTGCTTCACTCCCCTTCTTCACTCCCAGCTTCACTCCCCTGCTTCACTCCCCTGCTTCAATCTCCTGTTTCAAACTTTTGTTTCAATCTTCTGCTTCCCTCCCCTGCTTCCCTCCTCTGCTTCCCTCCTCTGCTCCACTCTCCTGTTCCACTCTCCTGTTCCACTCTCCTGTTCCACTCTCCTGTTGCACTCTCATGTTTCACTCTCGTGTTTCACCCTCGTGTTTCACTCTCATGTTTCCCTCCCCTGTTTCACTGCCATTTTTCAATCTCCTGTTTCATTCTCCTATTTAATTCCCTTGTTTTACTCCCCTGTTTCACTCTCCTGTTTCACTCCCTTATTTCATTTTCCTGTTTCACTCCCATGCTTCACTCCCGTTTCGCTCAACTGATTCTGTCCCCCGTTTCACTCTCCTTTTTCGTACTCCCATTTCCCTCCCCTGCTTCACTCCCCTGCTTCTCTCCCCTGCTTCACTCCCCTGCTTCGAACTCCTGCTTCATTCCCCTGCTTCACTCCCCTGCTTCACTCCTCTGCTTCAATCGCCTGTTTCAAACTTTTTTTTCAAACTCCTGCTTCCCTCCCCTCATCCCTCCTCTGCTTCCCTCTCCTGTTCCACTCTCGTGTTTCACTCTCGTGTTTCACTCTCGTGTTTCAAACACATGTTTCACTCTCATGTTCCACTCTCCTGTTCCACTCTCCTGTTCCACTCTTGTGTTTCACTCTCGTGTTTCACTCTCATGTTTCAAACGCATGTTTCACTCTCGTGTTTCACTCTCATGTTTCAAACGCATGTTTCAGTCTCGTGTTACACTCTCCTGTTCCACTCTCCTGTTCCACTCTACAGTTCCACTCTGGTGTTCTACTCTCGTTTTTCACTCTTGTGTTTCACTCTCGTGTTTCATTCCCCTGTTTGATTCTCATGTTTCACTCTCCTGTTTCACTCTCCTGTTCCACTCTCGTGTTCCACTCTCCTCTTCCACTCTCCTCTTCCACTCTCCTCTTCCACTCTCGTGTTTCAATCTCGTGTTTCACTCTCCTGTTTGACTCTCGTGTTCCACTCTCCTGTTTCACTCTCCTCTTTCATTCCCCTGTTTCACTGCCGTGTTTCACTCTTCTATTTCACTCTTCTATTTCTCTCTCCTATTTCACTCCCCTGTTTCACTCTCCTGTTTCACTCCCATATTTCATTTTCCTGTTTCATTCCCATTGTTCACTCCCCTGTTTCAGTCATCTGTTTCACTCAACTGATTCTGTCCCCTGTTTCACACTCCTTTTTGGTACTGCCGTTTTACTCCCATGCTTCAATCCCATGCTTCACTCCCATGCTTCACTCCCCTGCTTCAATCTCTTGTTTCAATCTTCTGTTTCAATGTCCTATTTCAATCTCCTGCTTCCCAACCCTGCTTCCCTCCCCTACTCCTGTCTCCTCTTTCACTCTCCTGTTTTGCAGCCCTTTTCCACTCTCCTGTTTCACTCTCCTGTTTTACTCTTGTGTTTCACTCCCCTGTTTCACTCCCCTGTTTCACTCCCTTGTTCTACTCCCCTGTTTCACTCTCCTGTTTCACTCCTTTATTTCATTTTCCTGTTTCACTCCCATGCTTCACTCCCCTGTTTTACTCAAATGATTCTGTCCCCCGTTTCACTCCCCTGCATAATTCCCCTGCTTCACTCCCCTGTTTCAATCTTTTGATTCAATCTCCTGCTTCCCTCCTCTGCTCCACTCCCCTGTTTCACTCTCCTGTTTGGCATCCCTGCTTCATTCCACTGCTTCACTCCCCTGCTTCACTCCACTGGTTCATTCCCCAGGTTCACTCCCCTGGTTCATTCCCCAGGTTCACTCTCCTGTTTCACTCCCCTGGTTCACTCTCCTGTTTCTCTCACCTGTTTCACTCTCCTGTTTCTCTCTCCTGTTTCACTCCCCTGCTTCACTCCCCTGCTTCACTCCCCTGCTTCACTCCCCTGCTTCACTCCCCTGCTTCAATCTCCTGCTTCAAACTTTCGTTTCAATCTCCTGCTTCCCTCCCCTGCTTCCCTCCTCTACTTCTCTCTCCTGTTCCACTCTCCTGTTCCACTCTCCTGTTCCACTCTCCTGTTCCACTCTCCTGTTCCACTCTCATGTTTCACGCTCCTGTTTCACCCTCGTGTTTCACTCTCATGTTTCCCTCCCCTGTTTCACTGCCATTTTTCAATCTCCTGTTTGACTCTCCTATTTAATTCCCTTGTTTTACTCCCCTGTTTCACTTTCCCATTTCACTCCCCCGTTTCACTCCCCTGCTTCACTCCCCTTCTTCACTCCCCTTCTTCACTCCCAGCTTCACTCCCCTGCTTCACTCCCCTGCTTCACTCCCCTGCTTCACTCCCAGCTTCACTCCCCTGCTTCACTCCCCTGCTTCACTCCCAGCTTCACTCCCCTGCTTCACTCCCCTGCTTCAATCTCCTGTTTCAAACTTTTGTTTCAATATTCTGCTTCCCTCCCCTGCTTCCCTCCTCTGCTCCACTCTCCTGTTCCACTCTCCTGTTCCACTCTCCTGTTCCACTCTGCTGTTCCACTCTCCTGTTCCACTCTCCTGCTTCACTCTCGTGTTCCACTCTCCTGTTTCACTCTCGTGTTCCACTCTCGTGTTCCACTCTCGTGTTCCACTCTCGTGTTTCACTCTCGTGTTTCACTCTCGTGTTTCACTCTCATGTTTCACCCTCGTGTTTCACCCTCGTGTTTCACTCTCATGTTTCACTCCCCTGTTTCACTGCCATTTTTCAAACTCCTGTTTCACTCTCCTATTTAATTCCCTTGTTTTAATCCCCTGTTTCACTTTCCCATTTCACTCCCCCGTTTCACTCCCATGCTTCACTCCCCTGCTTCACTCCCCTTCTTCACTCCCAGCTTCACTCCCCTGCTTCACTCCCCTGCTTCAATCTCCTGTTTCAAACTTTTGTTTCAATCTTCTGCTTCCCTCCCCTGCTTCCCTCCTCTGCTCCACTCTCCTGTTCCACTCTCCTGTTCCACTCTCCTGTTCCACTCTCGTGTTCCACTCTCCTCTTCCACTCTCCTCTTCCACTCTCCTCTTCCACTCTCGTGTTTCAATCTCGTGTTTCACTCTCCTGTTTCACTCTCGTGTTCCACTCTCCTGTTTCACTCTCCTCTTTCATTCCCCTGTTTCACTGCCGTGTTTCACTCTTCTATTTCACTCTTCTATTTCTCTCTCCTATTTCACTCCCCTGTTTCACTCTCCTGTTTCACTCCCATATTTCATTTTCCTGTTTCATTCCCATTGTTCACTCCCCTGTTTCAGTCATCTGTTTCACTCAACTGATTCTGTCCCCTGTTTCACACTCCTTTTTGGTACTGCCGTTTTACTCCCATGCTTCACTCCCATGCTTCACTCCCATGCTTCACTCCCCTGCTTCACTCCCCTGCTTCAATCTCTTGTTTCAATCTTCTGTTTCAATGTCCTATTTCAATCTCCTGCTTCCCACCTCTGCTTCCCTCCCCTACTCCAGTCTCCTCTTTCACTCTCCTGTTTTGCAGCCCTTTTCCACTCTCCTGTTTCACTCTCCTGTTTTACTCTTGTGTTTCACTCCCCTGTTTCACTCCCCTGTTTCACTCCCTTGTTCTACTCCCCTGTTTCACTCTCCTGTTTCACTCCTTTATTTCATTTTCCTGTTTCACTCCCATGCTTCACTCCCCTGTTTTACTCAAATGATTCTGTCCCCCGTTTCACTCCCCTGCATAATTCCCCTGCTTCACTCCCCTGTTTCAATCTTTTGATTCAATCTCCTGCTTCCCTCCTCTGCTCCACTCCCCTGTTCCACTCTCCTGTTTGGCATCCCTGCTTCATTCCACTGCTTCACTCCCCTGGTTCACTCCACTGGTTCATTCCCCAGGTTCACTCCCCTGGTTCATTCCCCTGGTTCACTCTCCTGTTTCACTCCCCTGGTTCACTCTCCTGTTTCTCTCACCTGTTTCACTCCCCTGTTTCACTCTCCTGTTTGGCATCCCTGCTTCATTCCACTGCTTCACTCCCCTGGTTCACTCCACTGGTTCATTCCCCAGGTTCACTCTCCTGTTTCACTCCCCTGTTTCACTCCCCTGCTTCACTCCCCTGCTTCAATCTCCTGCTTCAAACTTTCGTTTCAATCTCCTGCTTCACTCCCCTTGTCCCTCCTCTACTTCTCTCTCCTGTTCCACTCTCCTGTTCCACTCTCCTGTTCCACTGTCGTGTTCCGCTCTCCTGTTCCACTCTACAGTTCCACTCTCGTGTTCCACTCTCGTTTTTCACTCTCGTGTTTCACTCTCGTGTTTCACTCTCGTGTTTCACTCTCGTGTTTCATTCCCCTGTTTCATTCTCATGTTTCACTCTCCTGTTTCACTCTCCTGTTCCTCTCTCGTCTTCCACTCTCGTGTTCCACTCTCCTGTTCCACTCTCCTCTTCCACTCTCCTCTTCCACTCTCGTGTTTCACTCTCGTGTTTCACTCTCTTGTTTCAATCTCGTGTTTCAATCTCGTGTTTCACTCTCCTGTTTCACTCTCGTGTTCCACTCTCCTGTTTCACTCTCCTCTTTCATTCCCCTGTTTCACTGCCGTGTTTCACTCTTCTATTTCACTCTTCTATTTCTCTCTCCTATTTCACTCCCCTGTTTCACTTTCCTGTTTCACTCCCATATTTCATTTTCCTGTTTCATTCCCATTGTTCACTCCCCTGTTTCTGTCATCTGTTTCACTCAACTGATTCTGTCCCCTGTTTCACACTCCTTTTTGGTACTGCCGTTTCACTCCCATGCTTCAATCCCATGCTTCACTCCCCTGCTTCACCCCCATGCTTCACTCCCCTGCTTCACTCCCCTGCTTCAATCTCTTGTTTCAATCTTCTGTTTCAATGTCCTATTTCAATCTCCTGCTTCCCACCCCTGCTTCCCTCCCCTACTCCAGTCTCCTCTTTCACTCTCCTGTTTTGCAGCCCTTTTCCACTCTCCTGTTTCACTCTCCTGTTTTACTCTTGTGTTTCACTCCCCTGTTTCACTCCCCTGTTTCACTCCCTTGTTCTACTCCCCTGTTTCACTCTCCTGTTTCACTCCTTTATTTCATTTTCCTGTTTCACTCCCATGCTTCAGTCCCCTGTTTTACTCAAATGATTCTGTCCCCCGTTTCACTCCCCTGCATAATTCCCCTGCTTCACTCCCCTGTTTCAATCTTTTGATTCAATCTCCTGCTACCCTCCTCTGCTCCACTCCCCTGTTTCACTCTCCTGTTTGGCATCCCTGCTTCATTCCACTGCTTCACTCCCCTGCTTCACTCCACTGGTTCATTCCCCAGGTTCACTCCCCTGGTTCATTCCCCTGGTTCACTCTCCTGTTTCACTCCCCTGGTTCACTCTCCTGTTTCTCTCACCTGTTTCACTCCCCTGTTTCACTCTCCTGTTTGGCATCCCTGCTTCATTCCACTGCTTCACTCCCCTGGTTCACTCCACTGGTTCATTCCCCAGGTTCACTCTCCTGTTTCACTCCCCTGGTTCACTCCCCTGCTTCACTCCCCTGCTTCAATCTCCTGCTTCAAACTTTCGTTTCAATCTCCTGCTTCCCTCCCCTTGTCCCTCCTCTACTTCTCTCTCCTGTTCCACTCTCCTGTTCCACTCTCCTGTTCCACTGTCGTGTTCCACTCTCGTGTTCCACTCTCGTGTTCCACTCTCGTGTTTCACTCTCGTGTTTCACTCTCGTGTTTCACTCCAGTTTTTCACTCTCCTGTTCCACTCTCCTGTTTCACTCTCATGTTCCACTCTCGTGTTCCACTCTCCTGTTTCATTCTAGTGTTCCACTCTCGTGTTCCACTCTCGTGTATCACTCTCGTGTTTCACTCTCCTGTTTCACTCTCGTGTTTCACTCCAGTTTTTCACTCTCGTGTTCCACTCTCCTGTTTCACTCTCATGTTCCACTCTCGTGTTCCACTCTCCTGTTTCACTCTCGTGTTCCACTCTCGTGTTCCACTCTCGTGTTTCACTCTCGTGTTTCACTCTCGTGTTTCACTCTCGTGTTTCACTCCAGTTTTTCATTCTCGTGTTCCACTCTCCTTTTTCACTCTCGTGTTCCACTCTCCTGTTTCACTCTCATGTTCTACTCTCGTGTTCCACTCTCGTGTTCCACTCTCGTGTTTCACTCTCATGTTCCACTCTCGTGTTTCACTCACGTGTTTCACTCTCGTGTTTCACTCTCGTGTTTCACTCCAGTTTTTCACTCTCGTGTTTCACTCTCCTACTTCACTCTCCTGTTTCACTCTCCTATTTCACTCCCTTGTTTTACTCCCCTGTTTCACTCTCCTGTTTCACTCCCTTATTTCATTTTCCTGTTTCACTCCCATGCTTCACTCCCCTTTTTCACTCAACTGATTCTGTCCACCGTTTCACTCTCCTTTTTCGTACTCCCATTTCACTCCCCTTCTTCACTCCCTTGCTTCATTCCCTGTTTCAATCCCCTGCTTCATTCCCCTGCTTCATTCCCCTGCTTCACTCCCCTGCTTCACTCCCCTGTTTTGTTTCAAACTCCTGCTTCCCTCCCCTCATCCCTCCTCTGCTTCCCTCTCCTGTTCCACTCTCCTGTTCCACTCTCGTGTTCCACTCTCGTGTTTAACTCTCGTCTTTCAAACGCATGTTTCACTCTCATGTTCCACGCTCCTGTTCCACTCTCCTGCTCCACTCTCCTGTTCAACTCTCGTGTTACACTCTTGTGTTTCATTCTCCTGTTTCAATCTCCTGTTTCATTCTCCTGTTCCACTCTCGTGTTCCACTGTCGTTTTCCACTCTCCTGTTCCACTCTCGTGTTCCACTCTTGTTTTTCACTTTCGTGTTTCACTCTCGTGTTTCACTCTCGTGTTTCATTCCCCTGTTTCATTCTCATATTTCACTCTCCTGTTCCACTCTCCTGTTCCACTCTCCTCTTCCACTCTCCTCTTCCACTCTCGTGTTTCACTCTCGTGTTTCACTCTCGTGTTTCAATCTCGTGTTTCACTCTCGTGTTTCACTCTCGTGTTCCACTCTCGTGTTTCACTCTCGTGTTTCGCTCTCCTGTTTCACTCTCCTCTTTCATTCCCCTGTTTCACTGCCGTGTTTCACTCTTCTATTTCACTCTCCTATTTCACTCCCCTGTTTCACTCTCCTGTTTCACTCCCATATTTCATTTTCCTGTTTCATTCCCATTGTTCACTCCCCTGTTTCAGTCATCTGTTTCACTCAACTGATTCTGTCGCCTGTTTCACACTCCTTTTTGGTACTGCCGTTTCACTCCAATATTTCACTCCTATGCTTCACTCCCATGCTTCAATCCCATGCTTCACTCCCCTTCTTCACTCCCCTGCTTCACTCCCCTGCTTCAATCTCTTGTTTCAAACTCCTGCTTCCCACCCCTGCTTCCCTCCCCTACTCCAGTCTCATCTTTCACTCTCCTGTTTTGCAGCCCTGTTTCATTCCACTGTTTCACTCCCCTGGTTCACTCCCCTGGTTCAGTCCCCTGGTTCACTATACTCGTTCACTCCCCTGGTTCACTCTCCTGTTTCACTCTCCTGTTTCACTCTCCTGTTTCACTCTCCTGTTTCTCTCTCCTGTTTCACTCTCCTGCTTCGCTCCCCTCTTTCACTCCCCTCCTTCACTCCCCTCCTTCACTCCCCTGCTTCACTCCCCTCCTTCACTCCCTTGCTTCACTCCCCTTCTTCAATCTCCTGCTTCATTCCACTGCTTCAATCTCCTGTTTCAAACTTTTGTTTCAATCTCCTGCTTCCCTCCCCTGCTTCCCTCCTCTGCTCCACTCTCCTGTTCCACTCAACTGTTCCACTTTCATGTTTCACTCTCTTGTTTTACTCCCGTTTTTCACTCTCCTGTTTCACTCTCCTATTTCACTCCCTTGTTTTACTCCCCTGTTTCACTCTCCTGTTTCACTCCCCTGCTTGAATCCCCTGCTTCACTCCCCTATTTCACGCCCCTGCTTCACTCACCTGCTTCAATCTCCTGTTTCATTCCCCTGCTTCAATCTCCTATTTCAAACTTTCGTTTCAATCTCCTGCTTCCCTCCCCTGCTTCCCTCCTCTACTTCTCTCTCCTGTTCCACTCTCCTGTTTCACTCTTGTGTTCCACTCTCGTGTTTCACTCTCGTGTTCCACTCTCCTGTTTCACTCTCGTGTTCCACTCTCCTTTTCCACTCTCCTGTTCCACTCTCATGTTTCACTCTCCTGTTTCACTCCCTTGTTCTACTCCCCTGTTTCCCTCTCCTGTTTCACTCCCTTTTTTCATTTTCCTGTTTCACTCCCATGCTTCACTCCCCTGTTTTACTCAAATGATTCTGTCCCCCGTTTCACTCCCCTGCATAATTCCCCTGCTTCACTCCCCTGTTTCAATCTTTTGATTCAATCTCCTGCTACCCTCCTCTGCTCCACTCCCCTGTTTCACTCTCCTGTTTGGCATCCCTGCTTCATTGCACTGTTTCACTCCCCTGGTTCACTCCCCTGGTTCACTACCCTGCTTCACTCCCCTGCTTCACTCCTTTGCTTCACTCCCCTGCTTCACTCCCCTGCTTCAATCCCCTGCTTCATTCCCCTGCTTCCATCTCCTGTTACAATCTCCTGCTTCCCTCCCCTGCTTCCCCCCTCTTCTTCCCTCTCCTGTTCCACTCTCCTGTTTCAATCTCGTGTTACACTCTCGTGGTCCACTCTCCTGTTCCACTCTCCTGTTCCACTCTCCTGTTCCACTCTCGTGTTTCACTCTCCTGTTCCACTCTGCTGTTTCACTCTCCTGTTGCACTCACCTGTTTCACTTTCGTGTTCCACTCTCGTGATTCACTCTTTTGTTTCACTATCCTGTTTCATTCCCCTGTTTCACACTCGTGTTTCACTCTCCCTTTCCACTCTCCTCTTCCCCTCTCGTGTTTCACTCTCGTGTTTCACTCTCGTGTTCCACTCTCGTGTTTCACTCTCGTGTTTCACTCTCGTGCTTCACCCTCGTGTTTCACTCTCCTGTTTCACTCCCTTGTTCTACTCCCCTGTTTCACTCTCCTATTTCACTCCCTTATTTCATTTTCCTGTTTCACTCCCATGCTTCACTCCCCTGTTTCACTCAACTGATTCTGTCCCCTGTTTCACTCCCCTGCATCATTCCTTTGCTTCACTCCCCTGTTTCAATCTTTTGTTTCAATCTTCTGCTTCCCTCCTCTGCTCCACTCCCCTGTTCCACTCTCCTGTTTGGCATCCCTGCTTCATTCCACTGTTTCACTCCCCTGGTTCACTCCCCTGGTTCACTCCCCTGGTTCACTCCCCTCGTTCATTCCATTGGTTCACTCCCCTCGTTCACTCCTCTGTTTCACTCTCCTGTTTCTCTCTCCTGTTTCTCTCCCCTGTTTCACTCCCATATTTCATTTTCCTGCTTCATTCCCATGCTTCACTCCCATTTCGCTCAACTGATTCTGTCCCCCGTTTCACTCTCCTTTTTCGTACTCCCATTTCCCTCACCTGCTTCACTCCCCTGCTTCACTCCCCTGCTTCAAACTCCTGCTTCATTCCCCTGCTTCACTCCCCTGCTTCAATCTCCTGTTTCAAACTTTTGTTTCAATCTCCTGCTTCCCTCCCCTGCTTCCCTCCTCTGCTCCACTCTACTGTACCACTCTACTGTTCCACTCTCCTGTTCCACTCTCCTGTTGCACCCTCGTGTTTCACTCTCATGTTTCACTCCCCTGTTTCACTGCCATTTTTCAAACTCCTGTTTCATTCTCCTATTTAACTCCCTTGTTTTACTCCCCTGTTTCAGTCTCCTGTTTCACTCCCTTATTTCATTTTCCTGTTTCACTCCCATGCTTCACTCCCCTGTTTCACTCAACTGATTCTGTTCCCCGCTTCATTCCCCTGCATCATTCCCCTGTTTCAATCTTTTGTTTCAATCTCCTGCTTCCCTCCCCTGCTCCACTCCCCTGTTTCACTCTCCTGTTTGGCATCCCTGGTTCATTCCAATGTTTCACTCCACTGGTTCACTCCCCTGGTTCACTCCCCTGGTTCACTCCCCTGGTTCACTCCCCTGGTTCACTCCACTGGTTCACTTCCCTGGTTCACTGTCCTTTTTCACTCTCCTGTTTCTCTCACCTGTTTCACTCTCCTGTTTCTCTCTCTCTGTTTCACTCCCCTGTTTCACTATCCTGTTTCACTCTCCTGTTTCATTCTCCTGTTTCACTCCCATAGTTCATTTTCCTGCTTCACTCCCATGCTTCATTCCCCTGCTTCACTCAACTGATTCTGTCCCCCGTTTCACTCTCCTTTCTCGTACTCCCATTTCCTTCCCGTGCTTCACTCCCCTGCTTCATTCCCCTGCTTCAATCTCCTGTTTCAATCTCCTGCTTCCCTCCCCTGCTTCCCTCCTCTGCTTCCCTCTCCTGTTCCAGTCTCCTGCTTCACTCTCGTGTTCCACTCTCATGTTTCAATCTCATGTTTCACTCTCCTGTTCCACACTCCTGTTTCACTCTCGTCTTCCACTCTCGTGTTCCACTCTCCTGTTCCACTCTCTTGTTCCACTCTCCTGTTCCACTCTCGTGTTTCACTTTCCTGTTCCACTCTCCTGTTTCACTCTCCTGTTCCACTCACCTGTTTCACTTTTGTGTTTCACTCTCATGTTTCACTGTCCTGTTTCATTCCCCTGCTTCCCTCACCTGCTTCACTCCCCTGCTTCACTCCCCTGCATCATTCCCCTGCTTCACTCCGCTGTTTCAATCTTTTGTTTCAATCTACTGTTTCCCTCACCTGTTCCACTCACCTGTTTCACTCTCATGTTCCACTCTCGTGTTTCACTCTTATGTTTCACTCTCCTGTTTCACTCTCGTGTTCCACTCCACTGCTTCACTCCCCTGTTTCAATCTTTTGTTTCAAACTCCTGCTTCCCTCCCCTGCTTCCCTCACCTGCTCCACTCCCCTGTTTCAGTCTCCTGTTTCCCTCCCCTGTTTCACTCTCCACTTCCACTCTCCTGTTCCACTCTCCTGTTCCACTCTCCTGTTCCACTCTCCTGCTTCACTCTCGTGTCCACTCTCGTGTTTCACTCTCATGTTCCACTCTCCTGTTCCAACCTCTTGTTCCACTCTCCTGTTCCACTCTCGTGTTTCACTCTCCTGTTGCATTCCCCTGTTTCACTCACGTGTTTCACTCTCCTATTTCACTCTCCTATTTTACTCCCTTGTTTTACTCCCTTGCTTTACTCCCCTGTTTCACTCCCATATTTCATTTTCCTGTTTCACTCCCATGCTTCACTCCCCTTTTTCAGTTATCTGTTTCACTCAACTGATTCTGTCCGCTGTTTCACTCTCCTTTTTTGTATTCCTGTTTCACTCCCCCGTTTCACTTTCCCATTTCACTCCCGCGTTTCACTCCCCTTCTTCACTCCCAGCTTCACTCCCCTGCTTCACTCCCCTGCTTCAATCTCCTGTTTCAAACTTTTGTTTCAATCTTCTGCTTCCCTCCCCTGCTTCCCTCCTCTGCTCCACTCTCCTGTTCCATTCTCCTGTTCCACTCTCGTGTTCCACTCTCCTGTTGCACTCTCGTGTTTCACTCTCCTGTTGCACTCTCATGTTTCACCCTCGTGTTTCACCCTCGTGTTTCACTCTCATGTTTCACTCCCCTGTTTCACTGCCATTTTTCAATCTCCTGTTTCACTCTCCTATTTAATTCCCTTGTTTTACTCCCCTGTTTCAGTCTCCTGTTTCACTCCCTTATTTCATTTTCCTGTTTCACTCCCATGCTTCACTCCCGTTTCGCTCAACTGATTCTGTCCCCCGTTTCACTCTCCTTTTTCGTACTCCCATTTCCCTCCCCTGCTTCACTCCCCTGCTTCTCTCCCCTGCTTCACTCCCCTGCTTCGAACTCCTGCTTCATTCCCCTGCTTCACTCCCCTGCTTCAATCGCCTGTTTCAAACTTTTTTTTCAAACTCCTGCTTCCCTCCCCTCATCCCTCCTCTGCTTCCCTCTCCTGTTCCACTCTCCTGTTCCACTCTCCTGTTCCACTCTCGTGTTTCACTCTCATGTTTCAAACACATGTTTCACTCTCATGTTCCACTCTCCTGTTCCACTCTCGTGTTTCACTCTCGTGTTTCACTCTCATGTTTCAAACACATGTTTCACTCTCATGTTTCACTCTCCTGTTCCACTCTCCTGTTCCACTCTTGTGTTTCACTCTCGTGTTTCACTCTCATGTTTCAAACGCATGTTTCAGTCTCGTGTTACACTCTCCTGTTCCACTCTCCTGTTCCACTCTACTGTTCCACTCTCGTGTTCCACTCTCGTTTTTCACTCTCGTGTTTCACTCTGGTGTTTCACTCTCGTGTTTCATTCCCCTGTTTCATTCTCATGCTTCACTCTCCTGTTTCACTCTCGTGTTCCACTCTCCTGTTCCACTCTCCTCTTCCACTCTCCTCTTCCACTCTCCTCTTCCACTCTCGTGTTTCACTCTCGTGTTTCATTCTCGTGTTTCAATCTCGTGTTTCACTCTCCTGTTTCACTCTCGTGTTCCACTCTCCTGTTTCACTCTCCTCTTTCATTCCCCTGTTTCACTGCCGTGTTTCACTCTTCTATTTCACTCTTCTATTTCACTCTCCTATTTCACTCCCCTGTTTCACTTTCCTGTTTCACTCCCATATTTCATTTTCCTGTTTCATTCCCATTGTTCACTCCCCTGTTTCAGTCATCTGTTTCACTCAACTGATTCTGTCCCCCGTTTCACACTCCTTTTTGTTACTGCCGTTTTACTCCCATGCTTCACTCCCATGCTTCACTCCCATGCTTCACTCCCCTGCTTCACTCCCCTGCTTCAATCTCTTGTTTCAATCTTCTGTTTCAATGTCCTATTTCAATCTCCTGCTTCCCACCCCTGCTTCCCTCCCCTACTCCAGTCTCCCCTTTCACTCTCCTGTTTTGCAACCATTTTCCACTCTCTTGTTTCACTCTCCTGTTTTACTCTTGTGTTTCACTCCCCTGTTTCACTCCCCTGTTTCACTCCCTTGTTCTACTCCCCTGTTTCACTCTCCTGTTTCACTCCTTTATTTCATTTTCCTGTTTCACTCCCATGCTTCAGTCCCCTGTTTTACTCAAATGATTCTGTCCCCCGTTTCACTCCCCTGCATAATTCCCCTGCTTCACTCCCCTGTTTCAATCTTTTGATTCAATCTCCTGCTTCCCTCCTCTGCTCCACTCCCCTGTTTCACTCTCCTGTTTGGCATCCCTGCTTCATTCCACTGCTTCACTCCCCTGCTTCACTCCACTGGTTCATTCCCCAGGTTCACTCCCCTGGTTCATTCCCCAGGTTCACTCTCCTGTTTCACTCCCCTGGTTCACTCTCCTGTTTCTCTCACCTGTTTCACTCTCCTGTTTCTCTCTCCTGTTTCACTCCCCTGCTTCACACTCCTGCTTCACTCCCCTGCTTCACTCCCGTACTTCACTCCCCTGTTTCACTCCCCTGCTTCACTCCCCTGCTTCACTCCCCTGCTTCACTCCCCTGCTTCAATCTCCTGCTTCAAACTTTCGTTTCAATCTCCTGCTTCCCTCCCCTGCTTCCCTCCTCTAATTCTCTCTCCTGTTCCACTCTCCTGTTCCACTCTCCTGTTCCACTCTCGTGTTTCACTCTCGTGTTCCACTCTCGTGTTCCACTCTCGTGTTTCACTCTCTTGTTTCACCCTCGTGTTTCACCCTCGTGTTTCACTCTCGTGTTTCACTCTCGTGTTTCACTCTCGTGTTTCACTCCAGTTTTTCACTCTCGTGTTCCACTCTCCTGTTTCACTCTCGTGTTCCACTCTCGTGTTCCACTCTCGTGTTCCACTCTCGTGTTTCACTCTCGTGTTTCACTCCAGTTTTTCACTCTCGTGTTTCACTCTCCTACTTCACTCTCCTGTTTCACTCTCCTATTTCACTCCCTTGTTTTACTCCCCTGTTTCACTCTCCTGTTTCACTCCCTTATTTCATTTTCCTGTTTCACTCCCATGTTTCACTCCCCTTTTTCACTCAACTGATTCTGTCCACCGTTTCACTCTCCTTTTTCGTACTCCCATTTCACTCCCCTTCTTCACTCCCTTGCTTCATTCCCTGTTTCAATCCCCTGCTTCATTCCCCTGCTTCATTCCCCTGCTTCACTCCCCTGCTTCACTCCCCTGTTTTGTTTCAAACTCCTGCTTCCCTCCCCTCATCCCTCCTCTGCTTCCCTCTCCTGTTCCACTCTCCTGTTCCACTCTCGTGTTCCACTCTCGTGTTTAACTCTCGTCTTTCAAACGCATGTTTCACTCTCGTGTTCCACGCTCCTGTTCCACTCTCCTGCTCCACTCTCCTGTTCCACTCTCGTGTTACACTCTTGTGTTTCATTCTCCTGTTTCAATCTCCTGTTTCATTCTCCTGTTCCACTCTACTGTTCCACTGTCGTTTTCCACTCTCCTGTTCCACTCTCGTGTTCCACTCTTGTTTTTCACTTTCGTGTTTCACTCTCGTGTTTCACTCTCGTGTTTCACTCTCGTGTTTCATTCCCCTGTTTCATTCTCATATTTCACTCTCCTGTTCCACTCTCCTGTTCCACTCTCCTGTTCCACTCTTGTGTTCCACTCTCCTGTTACACTCTCCTCTTCCACTCTCCTCTTCCACTGTCGTGTTTCACTCTCGTGTTTCACTCTCGTGTTTCACTCTCGTGTTTCACTCTCGTGTTTCACTCTCGTGTTCCACTCTCGTGTTTCACTCTCGTGTTTCGCTCTCCTGTTTCACTCTCCTCTTTCATTCCCCTGTTTCACTGCCGTGTTTCACTCTTCTATTTCACTCTTCTATTTCACTCTCCTATTTCACTCCCCTGTTTCACTCTCCTGTTTCACTCCCATATTTCATTTTCCTGTTTCATTCCCATTGTTCACTCCCCTGTTTCAGTCATCTGTTTCACTCAACTGATTCTGTCGCCTGTTTCACACTCCTTTTTGGTACTGCCGTTTCACTCCAATATTTCACTCCTATGCTTCACTCCCCTGCTTCACTCCCATGCTTCACTCCCCTTCTTCACTCCCCTGCTTCACTCCCCTGCTTCAATCTCTTGTTTCAATCTTCTGTTTCAATGTCCTATTTCAATCTCCTGCTTCCCACCCCTGCTTCCCTCCCCTACTCCAGTCTCCTCTTTCACTCTCCTGTTTTGCAGCCCTTTTCCACTCTCCTGTTTCACTCTCCTGTTTTACTCTTGTGTTTCACTCCCCTGTTTCACTCCCCTGTTTCACTCCCTTGTTCTACTCCCCTGTTTCACTCTCCTGTTACACTCCTTTATTTCATTTTCTGTTTCACTCCCATGTTTCACTCCCCTTCTTCACTCCCCTGCTTCACTCCCCTGCTTCAATCTCTTGTTTCAATCTTCTGTTTCAATGTCCTATTTCAATCTCCTGCTTCCCACCCCTGCTTCCCTCCCCTACTCCAGTCCCCTCTTTCACTCTCCTGTTTTGCAGCCCTTTTCCACTCTCCTGTTTCACTCCCCTGTTTCACTCCCCTGTTTCACTCCCTTGTTCTACTCCCCTGTTTCACTCTCCTGTTTCACTCCTTTATTTCATTTTCCTGTTTCACTCCCATGCTTCAGTCCCCTGTTTTACTCAAATGATTCTGTCCCCCGTTTCACTCCCCTGCATAATTCCCCTGCTTCACTCCCCTGCTTCAATCTTTTGATTCAATCTCCTGCTACCCTCCTCTGCTCCACTCCCCTGTTTCACTCTCCTGTTTGGCATCCCTGCTTCATTCCACTGCTTCACTCCCCTGGTTCACTCCACTGGTTCATTCCCCAGGTTCACTCCCCTGGTTCATTCCCCTGTTTCTCTCACCTGTTTCACTCCCCTGTTTCACTCTCCTGTTTGGCATCCCTGCTTCATTCCACTGCTTCACTCCCCTGGTTCACTCCACTGGTTCATTCCCCAGGTTCACTCTCCTGTTTCACTCCCCTGGTTCACTCCCCTGCTTCACTCCCCTGCTTCAATCTCCTGCTTCAAACTTTCGTTTCAATCTCCTGCTTCCCTCCCCTTGTCCCTCCTCTACTTCTCTCTCCTGTTCCACTCTCCTGTTCCACTCTCCTGTTCCACTGTCGAGTTCCACTCTCGTGTTCCACTCTCGTGTTCCACTCTCGTGTTTCATTCTCGTGTTTCACTCTCGTGTTTCACTCCAGTTTTTCACTCTCCTGTTCCACTCTCCTGTTTCACTCTCATGTTCCACTCTCGTGTTCCACTCTCCTGTTTCATTCTAGTGTTCCACTCTCGTGTTCCACTCTCGTGTATCACTCTCATGTTTCACTCTCGTGTTTCACTCTCGTGTTTCACTCCAGTTTTTCACTCTCGTGTTCCACTCTCCTGTTTCACTCTCATGTTCCACTCTCGTGTTCCACTCTCCTGTTTCACTCTCGTGTTCCACTCTCATGTTCCACTCTCGTGTTTCACTCTCGTGTTTCACTCTCGTGTTTCACTCTCGTGTTTCACTCCAGTTTTTCACTCTCGTGTTCCACTCTCCTTTTTCACTCTCGTGTTCCACTCTCCTGTTTCACTCTCATGTTCTACTCTCGTGTTCCACTCTCGTGTTCCACTCTCGTGTTTCACTCTCGTGTTCCACTCTCGTGTTTCACTCACGTGTTTCACTCTCGTGTTTCACTCTCGTGTTTCACTCCAGTTTTTCACTCTCGTGTTTCACTCTCCTACTTCACTCTCCTGTTTCACTCTCCTATTTCACTCCCTTGTTTTACTCCCCTGTTTCACTCTCCTGTTTCACTCCCTTATTTCATTTTCCTGTTTCACTCCCATGCTTCACTCCCCTTTTTCACTCAACTGATTCTGTCCACCGTTTCACTCTCCTTTTTCGTACTCCCATTTCACTCCCCTGATTCACTCCCTTGCTTCATTCCCTGTTTCAATCCCCTGCTTCATTCCCCTGCTTCATTCCCCTGCTTCACTCCCCTGCTTCACTCCCCTGTTTTGTTTCAAACTCCTGCTTCCCTCCCCTCATCCCTCCTCTGCTTCCCTCTCCTGTTCCACTCTCCTGTTCCACTCTCGTGTTCCACTCTCGTGTTTAACTCTCGTCTTTCAAACGCATGTTTCACTCTCATGTTCCACGCTCCTGTTCCACTCTCCTGCTCCACTCTCCTGTTCAACTCTCGTGTTACACTCTTGTGTTTCATTCTCCTGTTTCAATCTCCTGTTTCATTCTCCTGTTCCACTCTCGTGTTCCACTGTCGTTTTCCACTCTCCTGTTCCACTCTCGTGTTCCACTCTCGTGTTTCATTCCCCTGTTTCATTCTCATATTTCACTCTCCTGTTCCACTCTCCTGTTCCACTCTCCTCTTCCACTCTCCTCTTCCACTCTCGTGTTTCACTCTCGTGTTTCACTCTCGTGTTTCAATCTCGTGTTTCACTCTCGTGTTTCACTCTCGTGTTTCGCTCTCCTGTTTCACTCTCCTCTTTCATTCCCCTGTTTCACTGCCGTGTTTCACTCTTCTATTTCACTCTCCTATTTCACTCCCCTGTTTCACTCTCCTGTTTCACTCCCATATTTCATTTTCCTGTTTCATTCCCATTGTTCACTCCCCTGTTTCAGTCATCTGTTTCACTCAACTGATTCTGTCGCCTGTTTCACACTCCTTTTTGGTACTGCCGTTTCACTCCAATATTTCACTCCTATGCTTCACTCCCATGCTTCAATCCCATGCTTCACTCCCCTTCTTCACTCCCCTGCTTCACTCCCCTGCTTCAATCTCTTGTTTCAAACTCCTGCTTCCCACCCCTGCTTCCCTCCCCTACTCCAGTCTCATCTTTCACTCTCCTGTTTTGCAGCCCTGTTTCATTCCACTGTTTCACTCCCCTGGTTCACTCCCCTGGTTCAGTCCCCTGGTTCACTATACTCGTTCACTCCCCTGGTTCACTCTCCTGTTTCACTCTCCTGTTTCACTCTCCTGTTTCACTCTCCTGTTTCTCTCTCCTGTTTCTCTCTCCTGTTTCACTCTCCTGCTTCGCTCCCCTCTTTCACTCCCCTCCTTCACTCCCCTCCTTCACCCCCCTGCTTCACTCCCCTCCTTCACTCCCTTGCTTCACTCCCCTTCTTCAATCTCCTGCTTCATTCCACTGCTTCAATCTCCTGTTTCAAACTTTTGTTTCAATCTCCTGCTTCCCTCCCCTGCTTCCCTCCTCTGCTTCTCTCTCCTGTTCCACTCTGCTGTTCCACTTTCATGTTTCACTCTCTTGTTTTACTCCCGTTTTTCACTCTCCTGTTTCACTCTCCTATTTCACTCCCTTGTTTTACTCCCCTGTTTCACTCTCCTGTTTCACTCCCCTGCTTGAATCCCCTGCTTCACTCCCCTATTTCACGCCCCTGCTTCACTCACCTGCTTCAATCTCCTGTTTCATTCCCCTGCTTCAATCTCCTATTTCAAACTTTCGTTTCAATCTCCTGCTTCCCTCCACTGCTTCCCTCCCCTGCTTCTCTCTCCTGTTCCACTGTCCTGTTTCACTCTCGTGTTCCACTCTCCTGTTTCACTCTCGTGTTCCACTCTCCTGTTTCACTCTCGTGTTCCACTCTCCTGTTCCACTCTCCTGTTCCACTCTCATGTTTCACTCTCCTGTTTCAATCCCTTGTTGTACTCCCCTGTTTCCCTCTCCTGTTTCACTCCCTTATTTCATTTTCCTGTTTCACTCCCATGCTTCACTCCCCTGTTTCACTCAACTGATTCTGTCCCCCGTTTCACTCCCCTGCATAATTCCCCTGCTTCACTCCCCTGTTTCAATCTTTTGATTCAATCTCCTGCTACCCTCCTCTGCTCCACTCCCCTGTTTCACTCTCCTGTTTGGCATCCCTGCTTCATTGCACTGTTTCACTCCCCTGGTTCACTCCCCTGGTTCACTACCCTGCTTCACTCCCCTGCTTCACTCCTTTGCTTCACTCCCCTGCTTCACTCCCCTGCTTCAATCCCCTGCTTCATTCCCCTGCTTCCATCTCCTGTTACAATCTCCTGCTTCCCTCCCCTGCTTCCCCCCTCTTCTTCCCTCTCCTGTTCCACTCTCCTGTTTCAATCTCGTGTTACACTCTCGTGTTCCACTCTCCTGTTCCACTCTGCTGTTTCACTCTCCTGTTGCACTCACCTGTTTCACTTTCGTGTTCCACTCTCATGATTCACTCTTTTGTTTCACTATCCTGTTTCATTCCCCTGTTTCACACTCGTGTTTCACTCTCCCTTTCCACTCTCCTCTTCCCCTCTCGTGTTTCACTCTCGTGCTTCACCCTCCTGTTTCACTCTCCTATTTCACTCCTATGTTTTACTCCCCTGTTTCACTCTCCTATTTCACTCCTATGTCTTACTCCCCTGTTTCACTCTCCTGTTTCACTCCCTTATTTCATTTTCCTGTTTCACTCCCATGCTTCACTCCCCTGTTTCACTCAACTGATTCTGTCCCCTGTTTCACTCCCCTGCATAATTCCCCTGCTTCACTCCCCTGTTTCAATCTTTTGTTTCAATCTTCTGCTTCCCTCCTCTGCTCCACTCCCCTGTTCCACTCTCCTGTTTGGCATCCCTGCTTCATTCCACTGTTTCACTCCCCTGGTTCACTCCCCTGGTTCACTCCCCTGGTTCACTCCCCTCGTTCATTCCATTGGTTCACTCCCCTCGTTCACTCCTCTGTTTCACTCTCCTGTTTCTCTCTCCTGTTTCTCTCCCCTGTTTCACTCCCATATTTCATTTTCCTGCTTCATTCCCATGCTTCACTCCCATTTCGCTCAACTGATTCTGTCCCCCGTTTCACTCTCCTTTCTCGTACTCCCATTTCCTTCCCGTGCTTCACTCCCCTGCTTCATTCCCCTGCTTCAATCTCCTGTTTCAATCTCCTGCTTCCCTCCCCTGCTTCCCTCCTCTGCTTCCCTCTCCTGTTCCAGTCTCCTGCTTCACTCTCGTGTTCCACTCTCATGTTTCACTCTCCTGTTCCACACTCCTGTTTCACTCTCGTCTTCCACTCTCGTGTTCCACTCTCCTGTTCCACTCTCTTGTTCCACTCTCCTGTTCCACTCTCGTGTTTCACTTTCCTGTTCCACTCTCCTGTTTCACTCTCCTGTTCCACTCACCTGTTTCACTTTTGTGTTTCACTCTCGTGTTTCACTGTCCTGTTTCATTCCCCTGCTTCACTCCCCTGCTTCACTCCCCTGCATCATTCCCCTGCTTCACTCCGCTGTTTCAATCTTTTGTTTCAATCTACTGTTTCCCTCACCTGTTCCACTCACCTGTTTCACTCTCATGTTCCACTCTCGTGTTTCACTCTCATGCTTCACTCTCCTGTTTCACTCTCGTGTTCCACTCTCGTGTTTCACTCTCGTGTTCCACTCCACTGCTTCACTCCCCTGTTTCAATCTTTTGTTTCAAACTCCTGCTTCCCTCCCCTGCTTCCCTCACCTGCTCCACTCCCCTGTTTCAGTCTCCTGTTTCCCTCCCCTGTTTCACTCTCCACTTCCACTCTCCTGTTCCACTCTCCTGTTCCACTCTCCTGCTTCACTCTCGTGTCCACTCTCGTGTTTCACTCTCATGTTCCACTCTCCTGTTCCAACCTCTTGTTCCACTCTCCTGTTCCACTCTCGTGTTTCACTCTCCTGTTGCATTCCCCTGTTTCACTCACGTGTTTCACTCTCCTATTTCACTCTCCTATTTTACTCCCTTGTTTTACTCCCTTGATTTACTCCCCTGTTTCACTCCCATATTTCATTTTCCTGTTTCACTCCCATGCTTCATTCCCCTTTTTCAGTTATCTGTTTCACTCAACTGATTCTGTCCGCTGTTTCACTCTCCTTTTTTGTATTCCTGTTTCACTCCCCCGTTTCACTTTCCCATTTCACTCCCGCGTTTCACTCCCCTGCTTCACTCCCCTGCTTCACTCCCCTTCTTCACTCCCAGCTTCACTCCCCTGCTTCACTCCCCTGCTTCAATCTCCTGTTTCAAACTTTTGTTTCAATCTCCTGCTTCCCTCCTCTGCTTCCCTCCTCTGCTCCACTCTCCTGTTCCACTCTCCTGTTCCACTCTCCTGTTGCACTCTCATGTTTCACCCTCGTGTTTCACCCTCGTGTTTCACTCTCATGTTTCACTCCCCTGTTTCACTGCCATTTTTCAATCTCCTGTTTCACTCTCCTATTTAATTCCCTTGTTTTACTCCCCTGTTTCAGTCTCCTGTTTCACTCCCTTATTTCATTTTCCTGTTTCACTCCCATGCTTCACTCCCGTTTCGCTCAACTGATTCTGTCCCCCGTTTCACTCTCCTTTTTCGTACTCCCATTTCCCTCCCCTGCTTCACTCCCCTGCTTCACTCCCCTGCTTCACTCCCCTGCTTCGAACTCCTGCTTCATTCCCCTGCTTCACTCCCCTGCTTCAATCGCCTGTTTCAAACTTTTTTTTCAAACTCCTGCTTCCCTCCCCTCATCCCTCCTCTGCTTCCCTCTCCTGTTCCACTCTCCTGTTCCACTCTCGTGTTTCACTCTCGTGTTTCAAACACATGTTTCACTCTCATGTTCCACTCTCCTGTTCCACTCTCCTGTTCCACTCTTGTGTTTCACTCTCGTGTTTCACTCTCATGTTTCAAACGCATGTTTCACTCTCCTGTTCCACTCTCCTGTTCCACTCTCGTGTTCCACTCTTGTGTTTCACTCTCGTGTTTCACTCTCGTGTTTCACTCTCGTGTTTCACTCTCGTGTTTCATTCCCCTGTTTGATTCTCATGTTTCACTCTCCTGTTCCACTCTCGTGTTCCACTCTCGTGTTCCACTCTCCTCTTCCACTCTCCTCTTCCACTCTCCTCTTCCACTCTCGTGTTTCACTCTCGTGTTTCACTCTCGTGTTTCAATCTCGTGTTTCAATCTCGTGTTTCACTCTCCTGTTTCACTCTCGTGTTGCACTCTCCTGTTTCACTCTCCTCTTTCATTCCCCTGTTTCACTGCCGTGTTTCACTCTTCTATTTCACTCTTCTATTTCTCTCTCCTATTTCACTCTCCTGTTTCACTCCCATATTTCATTTTCCTGTTTCATTCCCATTGTTCACTCCCCTGTTTCAGTCATCTGTTTCACTCAACTGATTCTGTCCCCTGTTTCACACTCCTTTTTGGTACTGCCGTTTTACTCCCCTGCTTCACTCCCCTGCTTCACTCCCCTGCTTCACTCCCCTGCTTCACTCCCCTGCTTCAATCTCCTGTTTCAAACTTTTGTTTCAATCTTCTGCTTCCCTCCCCTGCTTCCCTCCTCTGCTCCACTCTCCTGTTCCTCTCTCCTGTTCCACTCTCCTGTTCCACTCTCCTGTTCCACTCTCATGTTTCACTCTCCTGTTCCACTCTCCTGTTCCACTCTCCTGTTCCACTCTCATGTTTCACTCTCGTGTTTCACCCTCGTGTTTCACTCTCATGTTTCACTCCCCTGTTTCACTGCCACTTTTCAATCTCCTGTTTCACTCTCCTATTTAATTCCCTTGTTTTACTCCCCTGTTTCAGTCTCCTGTTTCACTCCCTTATTTCATTTTCCTGTTTCACTCCCATGCTTCACTCCCGTTTCGCTCAACTGATGCTGTCCCCCGTTTCACTCTCCTTTTTCGTACTCCCATTTCCCTCCCCTGCTTCACTCCCCTGCTTCGAACTCCTGTTTCCCTCCCCTGCTTCACTCCCCTGCTTCACTCCCCTGCTTCAATCGCCTGTTTCAAACTTTTTTTTCAAACTCCTGCTTCCCTCCCCTCATCCCTCCTCTGCTTCCCTCTCCTGTTCCACTCTCCTGTTCCACTCTCCTGTTCCACTCTCGTGTTTCACTCTCGTGTTTCAAACACATGTTTCACTCTCATGTTCCACTCTCCTGTTCCACTCTCCTGTTCCACTCTTGTGTTTCACTCTCGTGTTTCACTCTCATGTTTCAAACGCATGTTTCAGTCTCGTGTTACACTCTCCTGTTCCACTCTCCTGTTCCACTCTACTGTTCCACTCTCGTGTTCCACTCTCGTTTTTCACTCTCGTGTTTCACTCTGGTGTTTCACTCTCCTGTTCCACTCTCGTGTTCCACTCTCCTGTTCCACTCTCCTCTTCCACTCTCCTCTTCCACTCTCGTGTTTCACTCTCGTGTTTCACTCTCGTGTTTCAATCTCGTGTTTCACTCTCCTGTTTCACTCTCGTGTTCCACTCTCCTGTTTCACTCTCCTCTTTCATTCCCCTGTTTCACTGCCGTGTTTCACTCTTCTATTTCACTCTTCTATTTCTCTCTCCTATTTCACTCCCCTGTTTCACTTTCCTGTTTCACTCCCATATTTCATTTTCCTGTTTCATTCCCATTGTTCACTCCCCTGTTTCAGTCATCTGTTTCACTCAACTGATTCTGTCCCCCGTTTCACACTCCTTTTTGTTACTGCCGTTTTACTCCCATGCTTCACTCCCCTGCTTCACTCCCCTGCTTCACTCCCCTACTTCAATCTACTGCTTCAATCTCTTGTTTCAATCTTCTGTTTCAATGTCCTATTTCAATCTCCTGCTTCCCACCCCTGCTTCCCTCCCCTACTCCAGTCTCCTCTTTCACTCTCCTGTTTTGCAGCCATTTTCCACTCTCTTGTTTCACTCTCCTGTTTTACTCTTGTGTTTCACTCCCCTGTTTCACTCCCCTGTTTCACTCCCTTGTTCTACTCCCCTGTTTCACTCTCCTGTTTCACTCCTTTATTTCATTTTCCTGTTTCACTCCCATGCTTCAGTCCCCTGTTTTACTCAAATGATTCTGTCCCCCGTTTCACTCCCCTGCATAATTCCCCTGCTTCACTCCCCTGTTTCAATCTTTTGATTCAATCTCCTGCTTCCCTCCTCTGCTCCACTCCCCTGTTTCACTCTCCTGTTTGGCATCCCTGCTTCATTCCACTGCTTCACTCCCCTGCTTCACTCCACTGGTTCATTCCCCAGGTTCACTCCCCTGGTTCATTCCCCAGGTTCACTCTCCTGTTTCACTCCCCTGGTTCACTCTCCTGTTTCTCTCACCTGTTTCACTCTCCTGTTTCTCTCTCCTGTTTCACTCCCCTGCTTCACACTCCTGCTTCACTCCCCTGCTTCACTCCCGTACTTCACTCCCCTGCTTCACTCCCCTGCTTCACTCCCCTGTTTCACTCCCCTGCTTCACTCCCCTGCTTCAATCTCCTGCTTCAAACTTTCGTTTCAATCTCCTGCTTCCCTCCCCTGCTTCCCTCCTCTAATTCTCTCTCCTGTTCCACTCTCCTGTTCCACTCTCCTGTTCCACTCTCCTGTTCCACTCTCGTGTTTCACTCTCTTGTTTCACCCTCGTGTTTCACCCTCGTGTTTCACTCTCGTGTTTCACTCTCGTGTTTCACTCTCGTGTTTCACTCCAGTTTTTCACTCTCGTGTTCCACTCTCCTGTTTCACTCTCGTGTTCCACTCTCGTGTTTCACTCTCGTGTTCCACTCTCGTGTTCCACTCTCGTGTTCCACTCTCGTGTTTCACTCTCGTGTTTCACTCTCGTGTTTCACTCTCGTGTTTCACTCCAGTTTTTCACTCTCGTGTTTCACTCTCCTACTTCACTCTCCTGTTTCACTCTCCTATTTCACTCCCTTGTTTTACTCCCCTGTTTCACTCTCCTGTTTCACTCCCTTATTTCATTTTCCTGTTTCACTCCCATGTTTCACTCCCCTTTTTCACTCAACTGATTCTGTCCACCGTTTCACTCTCCTTTTTCGTACTCCCATTTCACTCCCCTTCTTCACTCCCTTGCTTCATTCCCTGTTTCAATCCCCTGCTTCATTCCCCTGCTTCATTCCCCTGCTTCACTCCCCTGCTTCACTCCCCTGTTTTGTTTCAAACTCCTGCTTCCCTCCCCTCATCCCTCCTCTGCTTCCCTCTCCTGTTCCACTCTCCTGTTCCACTCTCGTGTTCCACTCTCGTGTTTAACTCTCGTCTTTCAAACGCATGTTTCACTCTCGTGTTCCACGCTCCTGTTCCACTCTCCTGCTCCACTCTCCTGTTCCACTCTCGTGTTACACTCTTGTGTTTCATTCTCCTGTTTCAATCTCCTGTTTCATTCTCCTGTTCCACTCTACTGTTCCACTGTCGTTTTCCACTCTCCTGTTCCACTCTCGTGTTCCACTCTTGTTTTTCACTTTCGTGTTTCACTCTCGTGTTTCACTCTCGTGTTTCACTCTCGTGTTTCATTCCCCTGTTTCATTCTCATATTTCACTCTCCTGTTCCACTCTCCTGTTCCACTCTCCTGTTCCACTCTTGTGTTCCACTCTCCTGTTACACTCTCCTCTTCCACTCTCCTCTTCCACTGTTGTGTTTCACTCTCGTGTTTCACTCTCGTGTTTCAATCTCGTGTTTCACTCTCGTGTTTCACTCTCGTGTTCCACTCTCGTGTTTCACTCTCGTGTTTCGCTCTCCTGTTTCACTCTCCTCTTTCATTCCCCTGTTTCACTGCCGTGTTTCACTCTTCTATTTCACTCTTCTATTTCACTCTCCTATTTCACTCCCCTGTTTCACTCTCCTGTTTCACTCCCATATTTCATTTTCCTGTTTCATTCCCATTGTTCACTCCCCTGTTTCAGTCATCTGTTTCACTCAACTGATTCTGTCGCCTGTTTCACACTCCTTTTTGGTACTGCCGTTTCACTCCAATATTTCACTCCTATGCTTCACTCCCATGCTTCAATCCCATGCTTCACTCCCCTTCTTCACTCCCCTGCTTCACTCCCCTGCTTCAATCTCTTGTTTCAAACTCCTGCTTCCCACCCCTGCTTCCCTCCCCTACTCCAGTCTCATCTTTCACTCTCCTGTTTTGCAGCCCTGTTTCATTCCACTGTTTCACTCCCCTGGTTCACTCCCCTGGTTCAGTCCCCTGGTTCACTATACTCGTTCACTCCCCTGGTTCACTCTCCTGTTTCACTCTCCTGTTTCTCTCTCCTGTTTCACTCTCCTGCTTCGCTCCCCTCTTTCACTCCCCTCCTTCACTCCCCTCCTTCACTCCCCTGCTTCACTCCCCTCCTTCACTCCCTTGCTTCACTCCCCTTCTTCAATCTCCTGCTTCATTCCCCTGCTTCAATCTCCTGTTTCAAACTTTTGTTTCAATCTCCTGCTTCCCTCCCCTGCTTCCCTCCTCTGCTTCTCTCTCCTGTTCCACTCTCCTGTTCCACTCTCCTGTTCCACTTTCATGTTTCACTCTCTTGTTTTACTCCCGTTTTTCACTCTCCTGTTTCACTCTCCTATTTCACTCCCTTGTTTTACTCCCCTGTTTCACTCTCCTGTTTCACTCCCCTGCTTGAATCCCCTGCTTCACTCCACTATTTCACGCCCCTGCTTCACTCACCTGCTTCAATCTCCTGTTTCATTCCCCTGCTTCAATCTCCTATTTCAAACTTTCGTTTCAATCTCCTGCTTCCCTCCACTGCTTCCCTCCCCTGCTTCTCTCTCCTGTTCCACTCTCCTGTTTCACTCTCGTGTTCCACTCTCCTTTTCCGCTCTCCTGTTCCACTCTCATGTTTCACTCTCCTGTTTCACTCCCTTGTTCTACTCCCCTGTTTCGCTCTCCTGTTTCACTCCCTTATTTCATTTTCCTGTTTCACTCCCATGCTTCACTCCCCTGTTTTACTCAAATGATTCTGTCCCCCGTTTCACTCCCCTGCATAATTCCCCTGCTTCACTCCCCTGTTTCAATCTTTTGATTCAATCTCCTGCTACCCTCCTCTGCTCCACTCCCCTGTTTCACTCTCCTGTTTGGCATCCCTGCTTCATTGCACTGTTTCACTCCCCTGGTTCACTCCCCTGGTTCACTACCCTGCTTCACTCCCCTGCTTCACTCCTTTGCTTCACTCCCCTGCTTCACTCCCCTGCTTCAATCCCCTGCTTCCCTCCGCTGCTTCCCTCCCCTGCTTCTCTCTCCTGTTCCACTCTCCTGTTTCACTCTCGTGTTCCACTCTCCTGTTTCACTCTCGTGTTCCACTCTCCTGTTTCACTCTCGTGTTCCACTCTCCTTTTCCACTCTCCTGTTCCACTCTCATGTTTCACTCTCCTGTTTCACTCCCCTGTTCTACTCCCCTGTTTCCCTCTCCTGTTTCACTCCCTTATTTCATTTTCCTGTTTCACTCCCATGCTTCACTCCCCTGTTTTACTCAAATGATTCTGTCCCCCGTTTCACTCCCCTGCATAATTCCCCTGCTTCACTCCCCTGTTTCAATCTTTTGATTCAATCTCCTGCTACCCTCCTCTGCTCCACTCCCCTGTTTCACTCTCCTGTTTGGCATCCCTGCTTCATTCCCCTGCTTCACTCCCCTGCTTCACTCCCCTGCTTCACTCCTTTGCTTCACTCCCCTGCTTCACTCCCCTGCTTCAATCCCCTGCTTCATTCCCCTGCTTCCATCTCCTGTTACAATCTCCTGCTTCCCTCCCCTGCTTCCCTCCTCTTCTTCCCTCTCCTGTTCCACTCTCCTGTTTCAATCTCGTGTTACACTCTCGTGTTCCACTCTCCTGTTCCACTCTCCTGTTTCACTCTCCTGTTCCACTCTGCTGTTTCACTCTCCTGTTGCACTCACCTGTTTCACTTTCGTGTTCCACTCTCGTGATTCACTCTTTTGTTTCACTATCCTGTTTCATTCCCCTGTTTCACACTCGTGTTTCACTCTCCCTTTCCACTCTTCTCTTCCCCTCTCGTGTTTCACTCTCGTGTTTCACTCTCGTGTTCCACTCTCGTGTTCCACTCTCGTGTTCCACTCTCGTGTTCCACTCTCATATTTCACTCCCCTGTTTCACTGCCATTTTTCACTCTGCTGTTTCACTCTCCTATTTCACTCCTATGTCTTACTCCCCTGTTTCACTCTCCTGTTTCACTCCCTTATTTCATTTTCCTGTTTCACTCCCATGCTTCACTCCCCTGTTTCACTCTACTGATTCTGTCCCCTGTTTCACTCCCCTGCATCATTCCTTTGCTTCACTCCCCTGTTTCAATCTTTTGTTTCAATCTTCTGCTTCCCTCCTCTGCTCCACTCCCCTGTTCCACTCTCCTGTTTGGCATCCCTGCTTCATTCCACTGTTTCACTCCCCTGGTTCACTCCCCTGGTTCACTCCCCTGGTTCACTCCCCTCGTTCATTCCACTGGTTCACTCCCCTCGTTCACTCCTCTGGTTCACTCTCCTGTTTCTCTCTCCTGTTTCTCTCCCCTGTTTCACTCCCATATTTCATTTTCCTGCTTCATTCCCATGCTTCACTCCCATTTCGCTCAACTGATTCTGTCCCCCGTTTCACTCTCCTTTTTCGTATTCCCATTTCCCTCCCCTTCTTCACTCCCCTGCTTCACTCCCCTGCTTCAAACTCCTGCTTCATTCCCCTGCTTCACTCCCCTGCTTCAATTGCCTGTTTCAAAATTTTTTTTCAAACTCCTGCTTCCCTCCCCTCATCCCTCCTCTGCTTCCCTCTCCTGTTCCACTCTCCATTTGCACTCTCCTGTTCCACTCTAGTGTTTCACTCTCGTGTTTCACACTCGTGATTCAAACACATGTTTCACTCTTGTGTTCCACGCTCCTGTTCCACTCTCCTGTTCCACTCTCCTGTTCCACTCTCCTGTTCCACTCTCGTGTTTTACTCTTGTGTTTCAATCTCCTGTTTCAATCTCCTGTTTCCTTCTCCTGTTCCACTCTCCTGTTTCACTCTCGTGTTCCACTCTCGTGTTCCACTCTCGTGTTTCACTCTCGTGTTTCACTCTCGTGTTTCACCCTCGTGTTTCACTCTCGTGTTTCACTCTCCTGTTACACTCTCGTGTTTTACTCTTGTGTTTCAATCTCCTGTTTCAATCTCCTGTTCCACTCTCCTGTTTCACTCTCGTGTTCCACTCTCGTGTTCCACTCTCGTGTTCCACTCTCGTGTTCCACTCTCGTGTTTCACTCTCGTGTTTTACTCTTGTGTTTCAATCTCCTGTTTCAATCTCCTGTTTCCTTCTCCTGTTCCACTCTCCTGTTTCACTCTCGTGTTCCACTCTCGTGTTCCACTCTCGTGTTCCACTCTCGTGTTCCACTCTCGTGTTTCACTCTCGTTTTTCACTCTCGTGTTTCACTCTCGTGTTTCACTCTCGTGTTTCACCCTCGTGTTTCACTCTCGTGTTTCACTCCAGTTTTTCACTCTCATGTTTCACTCTCGTACTTCACTCTCCTGTTTCACTCCCTTGATTTACTCCCCTGTTTCATTCTCCTGTTTCACTCCCTTATTTCATTTTCCTGTTTCACTCCCATGCTTCACTCCCCTGTTTCACTCAACTGATTCTGTCCACCGTTTCACTCTCCTTTTTGGTACTCCCATTTCACTCCCCTTCTTCACTCCCCAGCTTCACTCTCCTGCATCATTCCCCTGCTTCATTCCCCTGTTTCAATCTTTTGTTTCAATCTCCTGCTTCCCTCCCCTGCTCCACTCCCATGTTTCACTCTCCTGTTTGACATCCCTGCTTCATTCCACTGTTTCAATCCCCTGGTTCACTCCCCTGCTCCACTCCCCTGTTTCACTCACCTGCTTCACTCCCCTGTTTCACTCACCTGTTTGACATCCCTGCTTCACTCCCCTGCTTCACTCCCCTGCTTCACTCCCCTGCTTCATTCCCCTGCTTCAAACTCCTGCTTCATTCCCCTGCTTCACTCCCCTGCTTCAATCGCCTGTTTCAAACTTTTTTTTCAAACTCCTGCTTCCCTCCCCTCATCCCTCTGCTTCCCTCTCCTGTTCCACTCTCCTGTTCCACTCTCGTGTTTCACTCTCGTGTTTCACTCTCGTGTTGCACTCTCCTGTTTCACTCTCCTCTTTCATTCCCCTGTTTCACTGCCGTGTTTCACTCTTCTATTTCACTCTTCTATTTCTCTCTACTATTTCACTCCCCTGTTTCACTCTCCTGTTTCACTCCCATATTTCATTTTCCTGTTTCATTCCCATTGTTCACTCCCCTGTTTCAGTCATCTGTTTCACTCAACTGATTCTGTCCCCCGTTTCACACTCCTTTTTGGTACTGCCGTTTCACTCCCATGCTTCACGCCCCTGCTTCAGTCCCATGCTTCACTCCCCTGTTTCACTCCCCTGTTTCACTCCCCTGTTTCACTCCCCTGTTTCACTCCCCTGCTTCACTCCCATGCTTCACTCCCATGCTTCACTCCCATGCTTCACTCCCCTGCTTCAATCTCTTGTTTCAATCTCCTGTTTCAATGTCCTATTTCAATCTCCTGCTTCCCACCCCTGCTTCCCTCCCCTACTCCAGTCTCCTCTTTCACTCTCCTGTTTTGCAGCGCTGCTTCATTCCACTGTTTCACTCCCCTGGTTCACTCCCCTGGTTCACTCCCCTGGTTCAGTCCCCTGGTTCAGTCCCCTGGTTCACTATACTTGTTTACTCGCCTGGTTCACTCTCCTGTTTCACTCTCCTGTTTCTCTCTCCTGTTTCTCTCTCCTGTTTCTCTCACCTGTTTCAATCCCCTGTTTCACTCCCCTGTTTCACTCTCCTGTTTCACTCTCCTGTTTCTCTCTCCTGTTTCTCTCTCCTGTTTCTCTCTCCTGTTTCAATCCCCTGTTTCACTCTCCTGTTTCACTCCCCTGTTTCACTCTCCTGTTTCACTCTCCTGTTTCTCTCTCCTGTTTCTCTCTCCTGTTTCAATCCCCTGTTTCACTCTCCTGTTTCACTCTCCTGTTTCACTCTCCTGTTTCTCTCTCCTGTTTCAATCCCCTGTTTCACTCTCCTGTTTCACTCTCCTGTTTCTCTCTCCTGTTTCTCTCTCCTGTTTCACTCCCCTGCTTCAATCTCCTGCTTCACTCCCCTGCTTCAATCTCCAGTTTCAAACTTTCGTTTCAATCTCCTGCTTCCCTCCCCTGCTTCCCTCCTCTGCTTCTCTCTCCTCTTCCACTCTCCTGTTTCACTCTTGTGTTCCACTCTCCTGTTCCACTCTCATGTTTCACGCTCCTGTTTTAGTCCCGTTTTTTACTCTCCTGTTTCACTCTCCTATTTCACTCCCTTGTTTTACTCCCCTGTTTCACTCTCCTGTTTCACTCCCCTGCTTGAATCCCCTGCTTCACTCCCCTGGTTCACTCCCCTGGTTCACTCCCCTGGTTCACTCACCTGGTTCACTCTCGTGTTTCACTCTCATGTTTCATTCTCCTGTTTCACTCTCTTCTTTCACTCTCCTCTTTCACTCCCTTATTTCATTTTCCTGCTTCACTCCCATGCTTCACTCCCGTTTCGCTCAACTGATTCTGTCTCCCATTTCACTCTCCTTTTTCGTACTCCCATTTCCCTCCCCTGCTTCTCTCCCCTGCTTCACTCCCCTGCTTCAATCGCCTGTTTCAAACTTTTTTTTCAAACTCCTGCTTCCCTCCCCTCATGCCTCTGCTTCCCTCTCCTGTTCCACTCTCCTGTTCCACTCTCCTCTTCCACTCTCGTGTTTCAAACACATGTTTCACTCTCGTGTTCCACTCTCATGTTCCACTCTCCTGTTCCACTCTCCTGTTCCACTCTCCTCTTCCACTCTCGTGTTTCACTCTCGTGTTTCAAACGCATGTTTCACTCTCGTGTTACACTCTCCTGTTCCACTCTCCTGTTCCACTCTACTGTTCCACTCTTGTGTTCCACTCTCGTTTTTCACTCTCGTGTTTCACTCTCGTGTTTCACTTTCATGTTTCATTCCCCAGTTTCATTCTCATGTTTCACTCTCCTGTTTCACTCTCCTGTTCCACTCTCCTCTTCCACTCTCGTGTTTCACTCTCGTGTTTCACTCTCGTGTTTCAATCTCGTGTTCCACTCTCCTGTTTCACTCTCCTCTTTCATTCCCCTGTTTCACTGCCGTGTTTCACTCTTCTATTTCATTCTTCTATTTCTCTCTACTATTTCACTCCCCTGTTTCACTCTCCTGTTTCACGTCCATATTTCATTTTCCTGTTTCATTCCCATTGTTCACTCCCCTGTTTCAGTCATCTGTTTCACTCAACTGATTCTGTCCCCCGTTTCACACTCCTTTTTGGTACTGCCGTTTTACTCCCATGCTTCACTCCCCTGCTTCACTCCCCTGCTTCACTCCCCTGCTTCACTCACCTGCTTCACTCCCCTGCTTCACTCCCCTGCTTCACTCACCTGCTTCACTCCCCTGCTTCACTCTCCTGCTTCACTCCCCTGCTTCACTCCCCTGCTTCACTCACCTGCTTCACTCCCCTGCTTCACTCCCCTGCTTCACTCACCTGCTTCACTCTCCTGCTTCACTCCCCTGCTTCATGCCCCTGCTTCAATCTCCTGCTTCAAACTTTTGTTTCGATCTCCTGCTTCCCTCCTCTGCTTCTCTCTCCTGTTCCACTCTCCTGCTCCACTCTCCTGTTCCACTCTCGTGTTCCACTCTCGTGTTTCACTCCCATGTTTCACTCCCCTTCTTCAATCTTCTGTTTCAATCTCCTGCTTCCCACCCCTGCTTCCCTCCTCTACTCCAGTCTCCTCTTTCACTCTCCTGTTTTGCAGCGCTGCTTCATTCCACTGTTTCACTCCCCTGGTTCACTCCCCTGGTTCACTCCCCTGGTTCACTCCCCTGGTTCACTCCCCTGATTCAGTCCCCAGGTTCACTCCCCTGGTTCATTCCCCTGGTTCACTCTCCTGTTTCACTCCCCTGGTTCACTCTCCTGTTTCTCTCACCTGTTTCACTCTCCTGTTTCTCTCTCCTGCTTCACTCCACTGCTTCACTCCCCTGCTTCACTCCCCTGCTTCACGCCCCTGCTTCACTCCCCTGCTTCAATCTCCTGCTTCAAACTTTCGTTTCAATCTCCTGCTTCCCTCCCCTGCTTCCCTCCTCTGCTTCTCTCTCCTGTTCCACTCTCCTGTTCCACTCTCCTGTTCCACTCTCCTGTTCCACTCTCGTGTTCCACTCTCGTGTTTCACTCTCGTGTTCCACTCTCCTGTTTCACTCTCGTGTTCCACTCTCGTGTTTCACTCTCTTGTTTCACCCTCGTGTTTCACTCTCGTGTTTCACTCTCGTGTTTCACTCCAGTTTTTCACTGTCGTGTTCCACTCTCCTGTTTCACTCTCGTGTTCCACTCTCGTGTTCCACTCTCGTGTTTCACTCTCGTGTTCCACTCTCGTGTTTCACTCTCGTGTTCCACTCTCGTGTTTCACTCTCGTGTTTCACTCTCGTGTTTCACTCTCGTGTTTCACTCCAGTTTTTCACTCTCGTGTTTCACTCTCCTACTTCACTCTCCTGTTTCACTCTCCTATTTCACTCCCTTGTTTTACTCCCCTGTTTCACTCTCCTGTTTCACTCCCTTATTTCATTTTCCTGTTTCACTCCCATGTTTCACTCCCCTTTTTCACTCAACTGATTCTGTCCACCGTTTCACTCTCCTTTTTCGTACTCCCATTTCACTCCCCTTCTTCACTCCCTTGCTTCATTCCCTGTTTCAATCCCCTGCTTCATTCCCCTGCTTCATTCCCCTGCTTCACTCCCCTGCTTCACTCCCCTGTTTTGTTTCAAACTCCTGCTTCCCTCCCCTCATCCCTCCTCTGCTTCCCTCTCCTGTTCCACTCTCCTGTTCCACTCTCGTGTTCCACTCTCGTGTTTAACTCTCGTCTTTCAAACGCATGTTTCACTCTCGTGTTCCACGCTCCTGTTCCACTCTCCTGCTCCACTCTCCTGTTCCACTCTCGTGTTACACTCTTGTGTTTCATTCTCCTGTTTCAATCTCCTGTTTCATTCTCCTGTTCCACTCTACTGTTCCACTGTCGTTATCCACTCTCCTGTTCCACTCTCGTGTTCCACTCTTGTTTTTCACTTTCGTGTTTCACTCTCGTGTTTCACTCTCGTGTTTCATTCCCCTGTTTCATTCTCATATTTCACTCTCCTGTTCCACTCTCCTGTTCCACTCTCCTGTTCCACTCTTGTGTTCCACTCTCCTGTTACACTCTCCTCTTCCACTCTCCTCTTCCACTCTCGTGTTTCACTCTCGTGTTTCACTCTCGTGTTTCAATCTCGTGTTTCACTCTCGTGTTTCACTCTCGTGTTCCACTCTCGTGTTTCACTCTCGTGTTTCGCTCTCCTGTTTCACTCTCCTCTTTCATTCCCCTGTTTCACTGCCGTGTTTCACTCTTCTATTTCACTCTTCTATTTCACTCTCCTATTTCACTCCCCTGTTTCACTCTCCTGTTTCACTCCCATATTTCATTTTCCTGTTTCATTCCCATTGTTCACTCCCCTGTTTCAGTCATCTGTTTCACTCAACTGATTCTGTCGCCTGTTTCACACTCCTTTTTGGTTCTGCCGTTTCACTCCAATATTTCACTCCTATGCTTCACTCCCATGCTTCAATCCCATGCTTCACTCCCCTTCTTCACTCCCCTGCTTCACTCCCCTGCTTCAATCTCTTGTTTCAAACTCCTGCTTCCCACCCCTGCTTCCCTCCCCTACTCCAGTCTCATCTTTCACTCTCCTGTTTTGCAGCCCTGTTTCATTCCACTGTTTCACTCCCCTGGTTCACTCCCCTGGTTCAGTCCCCTGGTTCACTATACTCGTTCACTCCCCTGGTTCACTCTCCTGTTTCACTCTCCTGTTTCTCTCTCCTGTTTCTCTCTCCTGTTTCTCTCTCCTGTTTCACTCTCCTGCTTCGCTCCCCTCTTTCACTCCCCTCCTTCACTCCCCTCCTTCACTCCCCTGCTTCACTCCCCTCCTTCACTCCCTTGCTTCACTCCCCTTCTTCAATCTCCTGCTTCATTCCCCTGCTTCAATCTCCTGTTTCAAACTTTTGTTTCAATCTCCTGCTTCCCTCCCCTGCTTCCCTCCTCTGCTTCTCTCTCCTGTTCCACTCTCCTGTTCCACTTTCATGTTTCACTCTCTTGTTTTACTCCCGTTTTTCACTCTCCTGTTTCACTCTCCTATTTCACTCCCTTGTTTTACTCCCCTGTTTCACTCTCCTGTTTCACTCCCCTGCTTGAATCCCCTGCTTCACTCCCCTATTTCACGCCCCTGCTTCACTCACCTGCTTCAATCTCCTGCTTCATTCCCCTGCTTCAATCTCCTATTTCAAACTTTCGTTTCAATCTCCTGCTTCCCTCCCCTGCTTCCCTCCCCTGCTTCTCTCTCCTGTTCCACTCTCCTGTTTCACTCTCGTGTTCCACTCTCCTGTTTCACTCTCGTGTTCCACTCTCCTGTTTCACTCTCGTGTTCCACTCTCCTTTTCCACTCTCCTGTTCCACTCTCATGTTTCACTCTCCTGTTTCACTCCCCTGTTCTACTCCCCTGTTTCCCTCTCCTGTTTCACTCCCTTATTTCATTTTCCTGTTTCACTCCCATGCTTCACTCCCCTGTTTTACTCAAATGATTCTGTCCCCCGTTTCACTCCCCTGCATAATTCCCCTGCTTCACTCCCCTGTTTCAATCTTTTGATTCAATCTCCTGCTACCCTCCTCTGCTCCACTCCCCTGTTTCACTCTCCTGTTTGGCATCCCTGCTTCATTCCCCTGCTTCACTCCCCTGCTTCACTCCCCTGCTTCACTCCTTTGCTTCACTCCCCTGCTTCACTCCCCTGCTTCAATCCCCTGCTTCATTCCCCTGCTTCCATCTCCTGTTACAATCTCCTGCTTCCCTCCCCTGCTTCCCTCCTCTTCTTCCCTCTCCTGTTCCACTCTCCTGTTTCAATCTCGTGTTACACTCTCGTGTTCCACTCTCCTGTTCCACTCTCCTGTTCCACTCTCCTGTTACACTCTCGTGTTTCACTCTCCTGTTCCACTCTGCTGTTTCACTCTCCTGTTGCACTCACCTGTTTCACTTTCGTGTTCCACTCTCGTGATTCACTCTTTTGTTTCACTATCCTGTTTCATTCCCCTGTTTCACACTCGTGTTTCACTCTCCCTTTCCACTCTCCTCTTCCCCTCTCGTGTTTCACTCTCGTGTTTCACTCTCGTGTTCCACTCTTGTGTTCCACTCTCGTGTTCCACTCTCGTGTTTCACTCTCGTGTTTCACTCTCCTGCTTCACCCTCGTGTTTCACTCTCATATTTCACTCCCCTGTTTCACTGCCATTTTTCACTCTCCTGTTTCACTCTCCTATTTCACTCCTATGTCTTACTCCCCTGTTTCACTCTCCTGTTTCACTCCCTTATTTCATTTTCCTGTTTCACTCCCATGCTTCACTCCCCTGTTTCACTCTACTGATTCTGTCCCCTGTTTCACTCCCCTGCATCATTCCCCTGCTTCACTCCCCTGTTTCAATCTTTTGTTTCAATCTCCTGCTTCCCTCCTCTGCTCCACTCCCCTGTTTCACTCTCCTGTTTGGCATCCCTGCTTCATTCCACTGTTTCACTCCCCTGGTTCACTCCCCTGGTTCACTCCCCTGGTTCACTCCCCTGGTTCACTCCCCTCGTTCATTCCACTGGTTCACTCCCCTCGTTCACTCCTCTGGTTCACTCTCCTGTTTCTCTCTCCTGTTTCTCTCCCCTGTTTCACTCCCATATTTCATTTTCCTGCTTCATTCCCATGCTTCACTCCCATTTCGCTCAACTGATTCTGTCCCCCGTTTCACTCTCCTTTTTCGTACTCCCATTTCCCTCCCCTGCTTCACTCCCCTGCTTCACTCCCCTGCTTCACTCCCCTGCTTCGAACTCCTGCTTCATTCCCCTGCTTCACTCCCCTGCTTCAATTGCCTGTTTCAAAATTTTTTTTCAAACTCCTGCTTCCCTCCCCTCATCCCTCCTCTGCTTCCCTCTCCTGTTCCACTCTCCTGTTCCACTCTCCTGTTCCACTCTCGTGTTTCACTCTCGTGTTTCACTCTCATGTTTCACTCTCATGTTCCACTCTCCTGTTCCGCTCTCCTGTTCCACTCTCCTGTTCCACTCTCCTGTTCCACTCTCGTGTTTTACTCTTGTGTTCCACTCTCCTGTTTCACTCTCGTGTTCCACTCTCGTGTTCCACTCTCGTGTTTCACTCTCGTGTTCCACTCTCCTGTTTCACTCTCGTGTTCCACTCTCGTGTTCCACTCTCGTGTTTCACTCTCGTTTTTCACTCTCGTGTTTCACTCTCGTGTTTCACTCTCGTGTTTCACCCTCGTGTTTCACTCTCGTGTTTCACTCCAGTTTTTCACTCTCCTGTTTCACTCCCTTGTTTTACTCCCCTGTTTCATTCTCCTGTTTCACTCCCTTATTTCATTTTCCTGTTTCACTCCCATGCTTCACTCCCCTGTTTCACTCAACGGATTCTGTCCACCGTTTCACTCTCCCTTTTGGTACTCCCATTTCACTCCCCAGCTTCACTCTCCTGCATCATTCCCCTGCTTCATTCCCCTGTTTCAATCTTTTGTTTCAATCTCCTGCTTCCCTCCCCTGCTCCACTTCCCTGTTTCACTCTCCTGTTTGACATCTCTGCTTCATTCCACTGTTTCAATCCCCTGGTTCACTCCCCTGCTCCACTCCCCTGTTTCACTCTCCTGCTTGACATCCCTGCTTCACTCCCCTGTTTCACTCACCTGTTTGACATCCCTGCTTCACTCCCCTGTTTCAATCCCCTGGTTCACTCCCCTGGTTCACTCCCCTGGTTCACTCTCGTGTTTCACTCCCATATTTCATTTTCCTGTTTCACTCCCATGCTTCACTCCCGTTTCGCTCAACTGATTCTGTCTCCCATTTCACTCTCCTTTTTCGTATTCCCATTTCCCTGTTTCACTCCCCTGCTTCACTCCCCTGCTTCACTCCCCTGCTTCACTCCCCTGCTTCGAACTCCTGCTTCATTCCCCTGCTTCACTCCCCTGCTTCACTCCCCTGCTTCTCTCCCCTGCTTCACTCCCCTGCTTCGAACTCCTGCTTCTCTCCCCTGCTTCACTCCCCTGCTTCACTCCCCTGCTTCGAACTCCTGCTTCATTCCCCTGCTTCACTCCCCTGCTTCAATCGCCTGTTTCAAACTTCTTTTTCAAACTCCTGCTTCCCTCCCCTCATCCCTCCTCTGCTTCCCTCTCCTGTTCCACTCTCCTGTTCCACTCTCCTCTTCCACTCTCGTGTTTCACTCTCGTGTTTCACTCTCGTGTTTCAATCTCGTGTTCCACTCTCCTGTTTCATTCTCCTCTTTCATTCCCCTGTTTCACTGCCGTGTTTCACTCTTCTATTTCACTCTTCTATTTCTCTCTACTATTTCACTCCCCTGTTTCACTCTCCTGTTTCACTCCCATATTTCATTTTCCTGTTTCATTCCCATTGTTCACTCCCCTGTTTCAGTCATCTGTTTCACTCAACTGATTCTGTCCCCTGTTTCACACTCCTTTTTGTTACTGCCGTTTTACTCCCATGCTTCAATCCCATGCTTCACTCCCATGCTTCACTCCCCTGCTTCAATCTCTTGTTTCAATCTTCTGTTTCAATCTCCTGCTTCCCACCCCTGCTTCCCTCCCCTACTCCAGTCTCCTCTTTCACTCTCCTGTTTTGCAGCCCTGCTTCATTCCACTGTTTCACTCCCCTGGTTCACTCCCCTGGTTCACTCCCCTGGTTCACTCTCCTGGTTCACTCCCGTGCTTCATGCCCCTGCTTCAATCTCCTGCTTCAAACTTTTGTTTCGATCTCCTGCTTCCCTCCCCTGCTTCCCTCCTCTGCTTCTCTCTCCTGTTCCACTCTCGTGTTTCACTCTCCTGTTCCACTCTCGTGTTCCACTCTCGTGTTTCACTCCCATGTTTCACTCCCCTTCGTCACTCCCCTGCTTCACTCCCCTGCTTCAATCTCTTGTTTCAATCTCCTGTTTCAATGTCCTATTTCAATCTCCTGCTTCCCACCCCTGCTTCCCTCCCCTACTCCAGTCTCCTCTTTCACTCTCCTGTTTTGCAGCGCTGCTTCATTCCACTGTTTCACTCCCCTGGTTCACTCCCCTGGTTCACTCCCCTGGTTCACTCCCCTGGTTCAGTCCCCTGGTTCACTATACTTGTTCACTCGCCTGGTTCACTCTCCTGTTTCACTCTCCTGTTTCTCTCTCCTGTTTCTCTCTCCTGTTTCTCTCACCTGTTTCAATCCCCTGTTTCACTCCCCTGTTTCACTCTCCTGTTTCACTCTCCTGTTTCTCTCTCCTGTTTCTCTCTCCTGTTTCTCTCTCCTGTTTCAATCCCCTGTTTCACTCTCCTGTTTCACTCCCCTGTTTCACTCTCCTGTTTCACTCTCCTGTTTCTCTTTCCTGTTTCTCTCTCCTGTTTCAATCCCCTGTTTCACTCTCCTGTTTCACTCTCCTGTTTCACTCTCCTGTTTCTCTCTCCTGTTTCAATCCCCTGTTTCACTCTCCTGTTTCACTCTCCTGTTTCTCTCTCCTGTTTCTCTCTCCTGTTTCACTCCCCTGCTTCACTCCCCTGTTTCACTCCCCTGCTTCACTCCCCTGCTTCAATCTCCAGTTTCAAACTTTCGTTTCAATCTCCTGCTTCCCTCCCCTGCTTCCCTCCTCTGCTTCTCTCTCCTGTTCCACTCTCCTGTTTCACTCTCGTGTTCCACTCTCCTGTTCCACTCTCATGTTTCACGCTCCTGTTTTACTCCCGTTTTTTACTCTCCTGTTTCACTCTCCTATTTCACTCCCTTGTTTTACTCCCCTGTTTCACTCTCCTGTTTCACTCCCCTGCTTGAATCCCCTGCTTCACTCCCCTGGTTCACTCCCCTGGTTCACTCCCCTGGTTCACTCACCTGGTTCACTCTCGTGTTTCACTCTCATGTTTCATTCTCCTGTTTCACTCTCCTGTTTCACTCTCCTCTTTCACTCCCATATTTCATTTTCCTGCTTCACTCCCATGCTTCACTCCCGTTTCGCTCAACTGATTCTGTCTCCCATTTCACTCTCCTTTTTCGTATTCCCATTTCCCTGTTTCACTCCCCTGCTTCACTCCCCTGCTTCACTCCCCTGCTTCAAACTCCTGCTTCACTCCCCTGCTTCACTCCCCTGCTTCACTCCCCTGCTTCAAACTCCTGCTTCATTCCCCTGCTTCACTCCCCTGCTTCAATCGCCTGTTTCAAACTTTTTTTTCAAACTCCTGCTTCCCTCCCCTCATGCCTCTGCTTCCCTCTCCTGTTCCACTCTCCTGTTCCACTCTCCTCTTCCACTCTCGTGTTTCACTCTCGTGTTTCAAACGCATGTTTCACTCTCGTGTTACACTCTCCTGTTCCACTCTCCTGTTCCACTCTACTGTTCCACTCTTGTGTTCCACTCTCGTGTTTCACTCTCCTGTTTCACTTTCATGTTTCACTCTCGTGTTCCACTCTCGTGTTCTGCTCTCCTGTTCCACTCTCCTCTTCCACTCTCCTCTTCCACTCTCGTGTTTCACTCTCGTGTTTCACTCTCGTGTTTCAATCTCGTGTTCCACTCTCCTGTTTCACTCTCCTCTTTCATTCCCCTGTTTCACTGCCGTGTTTCACTCTTCTATTTCATTCTTCTATTTCTCTCTACTATTTCACTCCCCTGTTTCACTTTCCTGTTTCACTCCCATATTTCATTTTCCTGTTTCATTCCCATTGTTCACTCCCCTGTTTCAGTCATCTGTTTCACTCAACTGATTCTGTCCCCTGTTTCACACTCCTTTTTGTTACTGCCGTTTCACCCCCATGCTTCACTCCCATGCTTCACTCCCCTGCTTCACTCCCTGCTTCAATCTCTTGTTTCAATCTTCTGTTTCAATGTCCTATTTCAATCTCCTGCTTCCCACCCCTGCTTCCCTCCACTACTCCAGTCTCCTCTTTCACTCTCCTGTTTTGCAGCCCTTTTCCACTCTCCTGTTTCACTCTCCTGTTTCTCTCTCCTGTTTCACTCTCCTGTTTCACTCTCCTGTTTCACTCCCGTGCTTCACTCCCCTGCTTCACTCCCCTGCTTCATGCCCCTGCTTCAATCTCCTGCTTCAAACTTTTGTTTCGATCTCCTGCTTCCCTCCCCTGCTTCCCTCCTCTGCTTCTCTCTCCTGTTCCACTCTCCTGTTCCACTCTCCTGTTCCACTCTCCTGTTCCACTCTCGTGTTTCACTCTTGTGTTTCAATCTCCTGTTCCACTCTCCTGTTCCACTCTCCTGTTCCACTCTCGTGTTTCACTCCCATGTTTCACTCCCCTTCTTCACTCCCCTGCTTCACTCCCCTGCTTCAATCTCTTGTTTCAATCTCCTGTTTCAATGTCCTATTTCAATCTCCTGCTTCCCACCCCTGCTTCCCTCCCCTACTCCAGTCTCCTCTTTCACTCTCCTGTTTTGCAGCGCTGCTTCATTCCACTGTTTCACTCCCCTGGTTCACTCCCCTGGTTCACTCCCCTGGTTCACTCCCCTGGTTCAGTCCCCTGGTTCACTATACTTGTTCACTCGCCTGGTTCACTCTCCTGTTTCACTCTCCTGTTTCTCTCTCCTGTTTCTCTCTCCTGTTTCTCTCCCCTGTTTCAATCCCCTGTTTCACTGCCCTGTTTCACTCTCCTGTTTCACTCTCCTGTTTCTCTCTCCTGTTTCTCTCTCCTGTTTCAATCCCCTGTTTCACTCTCCTGTTTCACTCCCCTGTTTCACTCTCCTGTTTCACTCTCCTGTTTCTCTCTCCTGTTTCTCTCTCCTGTTTCAATCCCCTGTTTCACTCTCCTGTTTCACTCTCCTGTTTCACTCTCCTGTTTCTCTCTCCTGTTTCAATCCCCTGTTTCACTCTCCTGTTTCACTCTCCTGTTTCTCTCTCCTGTTTCTCTCTCCTGTTTCACTCCCCTGCTTCACTCCCCTGCTTCAATCTCCTGCTTCATTCCCATGCTTCAATCTCCAGTTTCAAACTTTCGTTTCAATCTCCTGCTTCCCTCCCCTGCTTCCCTCCTCTGCTTCTCTCTCCTGTTCCACTCTCCTGTTTCACTCTCGTGTTCCACTCTCCTGTTCCACTCTCATGTTTCACGCTCCTGTTTTACTCCCGTTTTTTACTCTCCTGTTTCACTCTCCTATTTCACTCCCTTGTTTTACTCCCCTGTTTCACTCTCCTGTTTCACTCCCCTGCTTGAATCCCCTGCTTCACTCCCCTGCTTCACTCCCCTGATTCACTCCCCTGCTTCAATCTCCTGTTTCAAACTTTCGTTTCAATCTCCTGCTTCCCTCCCCTGCTTCCCTCCTCTGCTTCTCTCTCCTCTTCCACTCTCCTGTTTCACTCTTGTGTTCCACTCTCGTGTTTCACTCTCGTGTTTCACTCTCCTTTTCCACTCTCATGTTTCACTCTCCTGTTTCACTCCCTTGTTTTACTCCCCTGTTTCGCTCTCCTGTTTCACTCCCTTATTTCATTTTCCTGTTTCACTCCCATGCTTCAGTCCCCTGTTTTACTCAAATGATTCTGTCCCGCGTTTCACTCCCCTGCATAATTCCCCTGCTTCACTCCCCTGTTTCAATCTTTTGATTCAATCTCCTGCTACCCTCCTCTGCTCCACTCCCCTGTTTCACTCTCCTGTTTGGCATCGCTGCTTCATTGCACTCTTTCACTCCCCTGGTTCACTCCCCTGGTTCAATCCCCTGGTTCGATCCCCTGGTTCGCTCCCCTGGTTCACTATACTGGTTCACTCCCCTGGTTCACTCTCCTGTTTCACTCTCCTGTTTCACTCTCCTGTTTCTCTCTCCTGTTTCACTCCTTTGTTTCACTCACCTGTTTCACTCTCCTGTTTCACTCTCCTGCTTCACTCTCCTGCTTCAATCCCCTGCTTCAATCCCCTGCTTCACTCCCCTGCTTCACTCCCCTGCTTCAATCTCCTGCTTCAAACTTTTGTTTCGATCTCCTGCTTCCCTCCACTGCTTCCCTCCTCTGCTCCACTCTCCTGTTCCACTCTCCTGTTCCACTCTCCTGTTCCACTCTCGTGTTTCACTCTTGTGTTTCAATCTCCTGTTCCACTCTCCTGTTCCACTCTCGTGTTTCACTCCCATGTTTCACTCCCCTTCGTCACTCCCCTGCTTCACTCCCCTGCTTCAATCTCTTGTTTCAATCTCCTGTTTCAATGTCCTATTTCAATCTCCTGCTTCCCACCCCTGCTTCCCTCCCCTACTCCAGTCTCCTCTTTCACTCTCCTGTTTTGCAGCGCTGCTTCATTCCACTGTTTCACTCCCCTGGTTCACTCCCCTGGTTCACTCCCCTGGTTCACTCCCCTGGTTCAGTCCCCTGGTTCACTATACTTGTTCACTCGCCTGGTTCACTCTGCTGTTTCACTCTCCTGTTTCACTCTCCTGTTTCTCTCTCCTGTTTCTCTCTCCTGTTTCTCTCACCTGTTTCACTCCCCTGTTTCACTCCCCTGTTTCACTCTCCTGTTTCACTCTCCTGTTTCTCTCTCCTGTTTCTCTCTCCTGTTTCTCTCTCCTGTTTCAATCCCCTGTTTTACTCTCCTGTTTCACTCCCCTGTTTCACTCTCCTGTTTCACTCTCCTGTTTCTCTCTCCTGTTTCTCTCTCTTGTTTCAATCCCCTGTTTCACTCTCCTATTTCACTCCCTTGTTTTACTCCCCTGTTTCACTCTCCTGTTTCACTCCCCTGCTTGAATCCCCTGCTTCACTCCCCTGCTTCAATCTCCTGTTTCAAACTTTCGTTTCAATCTCCTGCTTCCCTCCCCTGCTTCCCTCCTCTGCTTCTCTCTCCTCTTCCACTCTCCTGTTTCACTCTTGTGTTCCACTCTCGTGTTTCACTCTCGTGTTTCACTCTCCTTTTCCACTCTCCTGTTCCACTCTCATGTTCCACTCTCATGTTTCACTCTCCTGTTTCACTCCCTTGTTTTACTCCCCTGTTTCACTCTCCTGTTTCACTCCCTTATTTCATTTTCCTGTTTCACTCCCATGCTTCAGTCCCCTGTTTTACTCAAATGATTCTGTCCCGCGTTTCACTCCCCTGCATAATTCCCCTGCTTCACTCCCCTGTTTCAATCTTTTGATTCAATCTCCTGCTACCCTCCTCTGCTCCACTCCCCTGTTTCACTCTCCTGTTTGGCATCGCTGCTTCATTGCACTCTTTCACTCCCCTGGTTCACTCCCCTGGTTCAATCCCCTGGTTCGATCCCCTGGTTCGCTCCCCTGGTTCACTATACTGGTTCACTCCCCTGGTTCACTCTCCTGTTTCACTCTCCTGTTTCACTCTCCTGTTTCTCTCTCCTGTTTCACTCCTTTGTTTCACTCACCTGTTTCACTCTCCTGTTTCACTCTCCTGCTTCACTCTCCTGCTTCAATCCCCTGCTTCAATCCCCTGCTTCACTCCCCTGCTTCACTCCCCTGCTTCAATCCCCTGCTTCAATCCCGTGCTTCACTCCCCTGCTTCACTCCCCTGCTTCAATCTCCTGCTTCAAACTTTTGTTTCGATCTCCTGCTTCCCTCCCCTGCTTCCCTCCTCTGCTCCACTCTCCTGTTCCACTCTCCTGTTCCACTCTCCTGTTCCACTCTTGTGTTTCAATCTCCTGTTCCACTCTCCTGTTCCACTCTCGTGTTTCACTCCCATGTTTCACTCCCCTTCTTCACTCCCCTGCTTCAATCTCTTGTTTCAATCTCCTGTTTCAATGTCCTATTTCAATCTCCTGCTTCCCACCCCTGCTTCCCTCCCCTACTCCAGTCTCCTCTTTCACTCTCCTGTTTTGCAGCGCTGCTTCATTCCACTGTTTCACTCCCCTGGTTCACTCCCCTGGTTCACTCCCCTGGTTCACTCCCCTGGTTCAGTCCCCTGGTTCACTATACTTGTTCACTCGCCTGGTTCACTCTCCTGTTTCACTCTCCTGTTTCTCTCTCCTGTTTCTCTCTCCTGTTTCTCTCACCTGTTTCAATCCCCTGTTTCACTCCCCTGTTTCACTCTCCTGTTTCACTCTCCTGTTTCTCTCTCCTGTTTCTCTCTCCTGTTTCTCTCTCCTGTTTCAATCCACTGTTTCACTCTCCTGTTTCACTCCCCTGTTTCACTCTCCTGTTTCACTCTCCTGTTTCTCTCTCCTGTTTCTCTCTCCTGTTTCAATCCCCTGTTTCACTCTCCTGTTTCACTCTCCTGTTTCACTCTCCTGTTTCACTCTCCTGTTTCTCTCTCCTGTTTCAATCCCCTGTTTCACTCTCCTGTTTCACTCTCCTGTTTCTCTCTCCTGTTTCTCTCTCCTGTTTCACTCCCCTGCTTCCCTCCCCTGTTTCACTCCCCTGCTTCACTCCCCTGCTTCAATCTCCTGCTTCATTCCCATGCTTCAATCTCCAGTTTCAAACTTTCGTTTCAATCTCCTGCTTCCCTCCCCTGCTTCCCTCCTCTGCTTCTCTCTCCTGTTCCACTCTCCTGTTTCACTCTCGTGTTCCACTCTCCTGTTCCACTCTCATGTTTCACGCTCCTGTTTTACTCCCGTTTTTTACTCTCCTGTTTCACTCTCCTATTTCACTCCCTTGTTTCACTCCCCTGTTTCACTCTCCTGTTTCACTCCCCTGCTTGAATCCCCTGCTTCACTCCCCTGCTTCACTCCCCTGCTTCACTCCCCTGCTTCAATCTCCTGTTTCAAACTTTCGTTTCAATCTCCTGCTTCCCTCCCCTGCTTCCCTCCTCTGCTTCTCTCTCCTCTTCCACTCTCCTGTTTCACTCTTGTGTTCCACTCTCGTGTTTCACTCTCGTGTTTCACTCTCCTTTTCCACTCTCCTGTTCCACTCTCCTGTTCCACTCTCATGTTTCACTCTCCTGTTTCACTCCCTTGTTTTACTCCCCTGTTTCACTCTCCTGTTTCACTCCCTTATTTCATTTTCCTGTTTCACTCCCATGCTTCAGTCCCCTGTTTTACTCAAATGATTCTGTCCCGCGTTTCACTCCCCTGCATAATTCCCCTGCTTCACTCCCCTGTTTCAATCTTTTGATTCAATCTCCTGCTACCCTCCTCTGCTCCACTCCCCTGTTTCACTCTCCTGTTTGGCATCGCTGCTTCATTGCACTCTTTCACTCCCCTGGTTCACTCCCCTGGTTCAATCCCCTGGTTCGATCCCCTGGTTCGCTCCCCTGGTTCACTATACTGGTTCACTCCCCTGGTTCACTCTCCTGTTTCACTCTCCTGTTTCACTCTCCTGTTTCTCTCTCCTGTTTCACTCCTTTGTTTCACTCACCTGTTTCACTCTCCTGTTTCACTCTCCTGCTTCACTCTCCTGCTTCAATCCCCTGCTTCAATCCCCTGCTTCACTCCCCTGCTTCACTCCCCTGCTTCAATCCCCTGCTTCAATCCCGTGCTTCACTCCCCTGCTTCACTCCCCTGCTTCAATCTCCTGCTTCAAACTTTTGTTTCGATCTCCTGCTTCCCTCCACTGCTTCCCTCCTCTGCTCCACTCTCCTGTTCCACTCTCCTGTTCCACTCTCCTGTTCCACTCTCGTGTTTCACTCTTGTGTTTCAATCTCCTGTTCCACTCTCCTGTTCCACTCTCGTGTTTCACTCCCATGTTTCACTCCCCTTCTTCACTCCCCTGCTTCACTCCCCTGCTTCAATCTCTTGTTTCAATCTCCTGTTTCAATGTCCTATTTCAATCTCCTGCTTCCCACCCCTGCTTCCCTCCCCTACTCCAGTCTCCTCTTTCACTCTCCTGTTTTGCAGCGCTGCTTCATTCCACTGTTTCACTCCCCTGGTTCACTCCCCTGGTTCACTCCCCTGGTTCACTCCCCTGGTTCAGTCCCCTGGTTCACTATACTTGTTCACTCGCCTGGTTCACTCTCCTGTTTCACTCTCCTGTTTCTCTCTCCTGTTTCTCTCTCCTGTTTCTCTCACCTGTTTCAATCCCCTGTTTCACTCCCCTGTTTCACTCTCCTGTTTCACTCTCCTGTTTCTCTCTCCTGTTTCTCTCTCCTGTTTCTCTCTCCTGTTTCAATCCCCTGTTTCACTCTCCTGTTTCACTCCCCTGTTTCACTCTCCTGTTTCACTCTCCTGTTTCTCTCTCCTGTTTCTCTCTCCTGTTTCAATCCCCTGTTTCACTCTCCTATTTCACTCCCTTGTTTTACTCCCCTGTTTCACTCTCCTGTTTCACTCCCCTGCTTGAATCCCCTGCTTCACTCCCCTGCTTCACTCCCCTGCTTCACTCCCCTGCTTCAATCTCCTGTTTCAAACTTTCGTTTCAATCTCCTGCTTCCCTCCCCTGCTTCCCTCCTCTGCTTCTCTCTCCTCTTCCACTCTCCTGTTTCACTCTTGTGTTCCACTCTCGTGTTTCACTCTCGTGTTTCACTCTCCTTTTCCACTCTCCTGTTCCACTCTCCTGTTCCACTCTCATGTTTCACTCTCCTGTTTCACTCCCTTGTTTTACTCCCCTGTTTCACTCTCCTGTTTCACTCCCTTATTTCATTTTCCTGTTTCACTCCCATGCTTCACTCCCCTGTTTTACTCAAATGATTCTGTCCCGCGTTTCACTCCCCTGCATAATTCCCCTGCTTCACTCCCCTGTTTCAATCTTTTGATTCAATCTCCTGCTTCCCTCCTCTGCTCCACTCCCCTGTTTCACTCTCCTGTTTGGCATCGCTGCTTCATTGCACTCTTTCACTCCCCTGGTTCACTCCCCTGGTTCAATCCCCTGGTTCGATCCCCTGGTTCGCTCCCCTGGTTCACTATACTGGTTCACTCCCCTGGTTCACTCTCCTGTTTCTCTCTCCTGTTTCACTCTCCTGCTTCACTCTCCTGTTTCTCTCTCCTGCTTCAATCCTTTGTTTCACTCACCTGTTTCACTCTCCTGTTTCACTCTCCTGCTTCACTCTCCTGCTTCAATCCCCTGCTTCAATCCCCTGCTTCACTCCCCTGCTTCAATCCCCTGCTTCAATCCCCTGCTTCACTCCCCTGCTTCACTCCCCTGCTTCAATCTCCTGCTTCAAACTTTTGTTTCGATCTCCTGCTTCACTCCCCTGCTTCATGCCCCTGCTTCAATCTCCTGCTTCAAACTTTTGTTTCGATCTCCTGCTTCCCTCCCCTGCTTCCCTCCTCTGCTCCACTCTCCTGTTCCATTCTCGTGTTTCACTCTTGTGTTTCAATCTCCTGTTCCACTCTCCTGTTCCACTCTCGTGTTTCACTCCCATGTTTCACTCCCCTTCTTCACTCCCCTGCTTCACTCCCCTGCTTCAATCTCTTGTTTCAATCTCCTGTTTCAATGTCCTATTTCAATCTCCTGCTTCCCACCCCTGCTTCCCTCCCCTACTCCAGTCTCCTCTTTCACTCTCCTGTTTTGCAGCGCTGCTTCATTCCACTGTTTCACTCCCCTGGTTCACTCCCCTGGTTCACTCCCCTGGTTCACTCCCCTGGTTCAGTCCCCTGGTTCACTATACTTGTTCACTCGCCTGGTTCACTCTCCTGTTTCACTCTCCTGTTTCTCTCTCCTGTTTCTCTCTCCTGTTTCTCTCACCTGTTTCAATCCCCTGTTTCACTCCCCTGTTTCACTCTCCTGTTTCACTCTCCTGTTTCTCTCTCCTGTTTCTCTCTCCTGTTTCAATCCCCTGTTTCACTCTCCTGTTTCACTCTCCTGTTTCACTCTCCTGTTTCACTCTCCTGTTTCTCTCTCCTGTTTCAATCCCCTGTTTCACTCTCCTGTTTCACTCTCCTGTTTCTCTCTCCTGTTTCTCTCTCCTGTTTCACTCCCCTGCTTCACTCCCCTGTTTCACTCCCCTGCTTCACTCCCCTGCTTCAATCTCCTGCTTCATTCCCATGCTTCAATCTCCAGTTTCAAACTTTCGTTTCAATCTCCTGCTTCCCTCCCCTGCTTCCCTCCTCTGCTTCTCTCTCCTGTTCCACTCTCCTGTTTCACTCTCGTGTTCCACTCTCCTGTTCCACTCTCATGTTTCACGCTCCTGTTTTACTCCCGTTTTTTACTCTCCTGTTTCACTCTCCTATTTCACTCCCTTGTTTTACTCCCCTGTTTCACTCTCCTGTTTCACTCCCCTGCTTGAATCCCCTGCTTCACTCCCCTGCTTCACTCCCCTGCTTCACTCCCCTGCTTCAATCTCCTGTTTCAAACTTTCGTTTCAATCTCCTGCTTCCCTCCCCTGCTTCCCTCCTCTGCTTCTCTCTCCTCTTCCACTCTCCTGTTTCACTCTTGTGTTCCACTCTCGTGTTTCACTCTCGTGTTTCACTCTCCTTTTCCACTCTCCTGTTCCACTCTCCTGTTCCACTCTCATGTTTCACTCTCCTGTTTCACTCCCTTGTTTTACTCCCCTGTTTCACTCTCCTGTTTCACTCCCTTATTTCATTTTCCTGTTTCACTCCCACGCTTCAGTCCCCTGTTTTACTCAAATGATTCAGTCCCGCGTTTCACTCCCCTGCATAATTCCCCTGCTTCACTCCCCTGTTTCAATCTTTTGATTCAATCTCCTGCTACCCTCCTCTGCTCCACTCCCCTGTTTCACTCTCCTGTTTGGCATCGCTGCTTCATTGCACTGTTTCACTCCCCTGGTTCACTCCCCTGGTTCAATCCCCTGGTTCAATCCCCTGGTTCGCTCCCCTGGTTCACTATACTGGTTCACTCCCCTGGTTCACTCTCCTGTTTCACTCTCCTGTTTCACTCTCCTGTTTCTCTCTCCTGTTTCACTCCTTTGTTTCACTCACCTGTTTCACTCTCCTGTTTCACTCCCCTGCTTCACTCTCCTGCTTCAATCCCCTGCTTCAATCCCCTGCTTCACTCCCCATCTTCACTCCCCTGCTTCAATCCCCTGCTTCAATCCCGTGCTTCACTCCCCTGCTTCACTCCCCTGCTTCAATCTCCTGCTTCAAACTTTTGTTTCGATCTCCTGCTTCCCTCCCCTGCTTCCCTCCTCTGCTCCACTCTCCTGTTCCACTCTCCTGTTCCACTCTCCTGTTCCACTCTCGTGTTTCACTCTTGTGTTTCAATCTCCTGTTCCACTCTCCTGTTCCACTCTCGTGTTTCACTCCCATGTTTCACTCCCCTTCTTCACTCCCCTGCTTCACTCCCCTGCTTCAATCTCTTGTTTCAATCTCCTGTTTCAATGTCCTATTTCAATCTCCTGCTTCCCACCCCTGCTTCCCTCCCCTACTCCAGTCTCCTCTTTCACTCTCCTGTTTTGCAGCGCTGCTTCATTCCACTGTTTCACTCCCCTGGTTCACTCCCCTGGTTCACTCCCCTGGTTCACTCCCCTGGTTCAGTCCCCTGGTTCACTATACTTGTTCACTTGCCTGGTTCACTCTCCTGTTTCACTCTCCTGTTTCTCTCTCCTGTTTCTCTCTCCTGTTTCTCTCACCTGTTTCAATCCCCTGTTTCACTCCCCTGTTTCACTCTCCTGTTTCACTCTCCTGTTTCTCTCTCCTGTTTCTCTCTCCTGTTTCTCTCTCCTGTTTCAATCCCCTGTTTCACTCTCCTGTTTCACTCCCCTGTTTCACTCTCCTGTTTCACTCTCCTGTTTCTCTCTCCTGTTTCTCTCTCCTGTTTCAATCCCCTGTTTCACTCTCCTGTTTCACTCTCCTGTTTCACTCTCCTGTTTCACTCTCCTGTTTCTCTCTCCTGTTTCAATCCCCTGTTTCACTCTCCTGTTTCACTCTCCTGTTTCTCTCTCCTGTTTCTCTCTCCTGTTTCACTCCCCTGCTTCACTCCCCTGTTTCACTCCCCTGCTTCACTCCCCTGCTTCAATCTCCTGCTTCATTCCCATGCTTCAATCTCCAATTTCAAACTTTCTTTTCAATCTCCTGCTTCCCTCCCCTGCTTCCCTCCTCTGCTTCTCACTCCTGTTCCACTCTCCTGTTTCACTCTCGTGTTCCACTCTCCTGTTCCACTCTCATGTTTCATGCTCCTGTTTTACTCCCGTTTTTTACTCTCCTGTTTCACTCTCCTATTTCACTCCCTTGTTTTACTCCCCTGTTTCACTCTCCTGTTTCACTCCCCTGCTTGAATCCCCTGCTTCACTCCCCTGCTTCACTCCCCTGATTCACTCCCCTGCTTCAATCTCCTGTTTCAAACTTTCGTTTCAATCTCCTGCTTCCCTCCCCTGCTTCCCTCCTCTGCTTCTCTCTCCTCTTCCACTCTCCTGTTTCACTCTTGTGTTCCACTCTCGTGTTTCACTCTCGTGTTTCACTCTCCTTTTCCACTCTCCTGTTCCACTCTCCTGTTCCACTCTCATGTTTCACTCTCCTGTTTCACTCCCTTATTTCATTTTCCTGTTTCACTCCCATGCTTCAGTCCCCTGTTTTACTCAAATGATTCTGTCCCCCGTTTCACTCCCCTGCATAATTCCCCTGCTTCACTCCCCTGTTTCAATCTTTTGATTCAATCTCCTGCTACCCTCCTCTGCTCCACTCCCCTGTTTCACTCTCCTGTTTGGCATCGCTGCTTCATTGCACTCTTTCACTCCCCTGGTTCACTCTCCTGGTTCAATCCCCTGGTTCGATCCCCTGGTTCGCTCCCCTGGTTCACTATACTGGTTCACTCCCCTGGTTCACTCTCCTGTTTCACTCTCCTGTTTCACTCTCCTGTTTCTCTCTCCTGTTTCTCTCTCCTGTTTCACTCCTTTGTTTCACTCACCTGTTTCACTCTCCTGTTTCACTCTCCTGCTTCAATCCCCTGCTTCAATCCCCTGCTTCACTCCCCTGCTTCACTCCCCTGCTTCAATCCCCTGCTTCAATCCCCTGCTTCACTCCCCTGCTTCACTCCCCTGCTTCAATCCCCTGCTTCAATCCCCTGCTTCACTCCCCTGCTTCACTCCCCTGCTTCAATCTCCTGTTTCAAACTTTCGTTTCAATCTCCTGCTTCCCTCCCCTGCTTCCCTCCTCTGCTTCTCTCTCCTCTTCCACTCTCCTGTTCCACTCTGCTGTTCCACTCTCCTGTTTTACTCCCCTGTTTTACTCCCGTTTTTCACTCTCCTGTTTCACTCTCCTATTTCACTCTCCTGTTTCACTCTCCTGCTTCACTCCCCTGCTTCACTCCCCTTCTTCACTCCCAGCTTCACTCCCCTGCTTCACTCCCCTGCTTCAATCTCCTGTTTCAAACTTTCGTTTCAATCTCCTGCTTCCCTCTCCTGCTTCCCTCCTCTGCTTCTCTCTCCAGCTCCACTCTCCTGTTTCACTCTCGTGTTCCACTCTCCTTTTCCACTCTCCTGTTCCACTCTCATGTTTCACTCTCCTGTTTCACTCCCTTGTTCTACTCCCCTGTTTCCCTCTCCTGTTTCACTCCCTTATTTCATTTTCCTGTTTCACTCCCATGCTTCACTCCCCTGTTTTACTCAAATGATTCTGTCCCCCGTTTCACTCCCCTGCATAATTCCCCTGCTTCACTCCCCTGTTTCAATCCTTTGTTTCAATCTCCAGCTTCCCTCCCCTGCTCCACTCCCCTGTTTCACTCTCCTGTTTGGCATCCCTGCTTCATTCCACTGTTTCACTGCCCTGGTCCACTCCACTGGTTCACTCCCCTGGTTCACTCCCCTGTTTCGCTCCCCTGGCTCACTATACTGGTTCTCTCCCCTGGTTCACTCTCCTGTTTCACTCTCCTGTTTCACTCTCCTGTTTCTCTCTCCTGTTTCTCTCTCCTGTTTCTCTCTCCTGTTTCTCTCTCCTGTTTCACTCTCCTGTTTCACTCTCCTGTTTCACTCTCCTGTTTCACTCTCCTGATTTACTCCCCTGCTTCAATCCCCTGCTTCACTCCCCTTCTTCAATCTCCTGCTTCATTCCCGTGCTTCAATCTCCTGTTTCAAACTTTTGTTTCAATCTCCTGCTTCCCTCCCCTGCTTCCCTCCTCTGCTTCTCTCTCCTGTTCCACTCTCCTGTTCCACTCTGCTGTTCCACTCTCATGTTTCACTCTCCTGTTTCACTCCCTTATTTCATTTTCCTGTTTCACTCCCATGCTTCACTCCCCTGTTTCACTCTCCTGTTTGGCATCCCTGCTTCATTCCACTGCTTCACTCCCCTGGTTCACTCCCCTGGTTCACTCTCCTCGTGCACTCCCCTGGTTCACTCCAATGGTTCGCTCCCCTGGTTCACTCTCCTGTTTCACTCTCCTGTTTCACTCTCCTGTTTCACTCTCCTGTTTCACTCTCGTGTTCCAATCTCCTGTTCCACTCTCGTGTTTCACTTTCGTGTTCCACTCTGTGTTTCACTCTCGTGTTTCACTCTCCTGTTTCATTCCCCGGTTCTACTCGTGTGTTCCACTCCTGTGTTTCACTCTCCTGTTCCACTCTCGTGTTTCACTCTCCTGTTGCATTCCCCTGTTTCACTCTCGTGTTTCACTCTCCTATTTCACTCTCCTATTTCACTCTCATATTTCACTCCCTAGTTTTACTCCCTTGTTTTACTCCCCTGTTTCACTCCCATATTTTATTTTCCTGTTTCACTCACATGCTTCACTCCCCTGTTTCAGTCATCTGTTTCACTCACCTGATTCTGTCCCCTGTTTCACTCTCCTTCTTTGTACTCCCGTATCACTTCACCGTTTCACTCCCCTGCTTCACTCCCCTGCTTCACTCTCCTGCTTCAATCCCCTGCTTCACTCCCCTGCTTCATTCCCCTGCTTCACTCCCCTGTTTCACTCCCCTGTTTCACTCCCCTGCTTCAATCTCCTGTTTCAAACTTTCGTTTCAATCTCCTGCTTCCCTCCCCTGCTTCCCTCCTCTGCTTCTCTCTCCTGTTCCACTCTCCTGTTCCACTCTCCTGTTCCACTCTCCTGTTCCACTCTCATGTTTCACGCTCCTGTTTCACTCCCGTTTTTCACTCTCCTTTTTCACTCTCCTATATCACTCCCTTGTTTTACTCCTCGGTTTCACTCTACTGTTTCACTCCCTTATTTCATTTTCCAGTTTCACTCCCATGCTTCACTCCCCTGTTTCACTCAACTGATTCTGTCCCCTGTTTCACTCCCCTGCATCATTCCCCAGCTCCACTCCCCTGTTTCACTCTCCTGTTTGGCATCCCTGCTTCATTCCACTGTTTCACTGCCCTGGTTCACTCCCCTGGTTCACTCCCCTGGTTCACTCTCCTGTTTCACTCTCCTGTTTCTCTCTCCTGTTTCTCTCTCCTGTTTCCCTCTCCTGTTTCACTCTCCTGTTTCTCTCTCCTGTTTCACTCTCCTGTTTCACTCTCCTGTTTCACTCTCCTGCTTTACTCCCCTGCTTCACTCCCCTGTTTCACTCCCCTGATTCACTCCCCTCCTTCACTCCCTTGCTTCACTCCCCTTCTTCAATCTCCTGCTTCATTCCCTTGCTTCAATCTCCTGTTTCAAACTTTCGTTTCAATCTCCTGCTTCCCTCCCCTGCTTCCCTCCTCTGCTTCTCTCTCCTGTTCCACTCTCCTGTTCCAGTCTCCTGTTCCACTCTCCTGTTTTACTCTCGTGTTCCACTCTCATGTTTCACTCTCCTGTTCCACTCTCATGTTTCACTCTCCTGTTTCACTCCTTTATTTCATTTTCCTGTTTCACTCCCATGCTTCAGTCCCCTGTTTTACTCAAATGATTCTGTCCCCCGTTTCACTCCCCTGCATAATTCCCCTGCTTCACTCCCCTGTTTCAATCTTTTGATTCAATCTCCTGCTACCCTCCTCTGCTCCACTCCCCTGTTTCACTCTCCTGTTTGGCATCCCTGCTTCATTCCACTGTTTCACTCCCCTGGTTCACTCTCCTGGTTCACTCCCCAGGTTCACTCCCCTGGTTCACTCCCCTGGTTCGCTCCCCTGGTTCACTATACTGGTTCACTCCCCTGTTTCACTCTCCTGTTTCATTCTCCTGTTTCTCTCTCCTCTTTCTCTCTCCTGTTTCTCTCGCCTGTTTCTCTCTCCTGTTTCACTCCCCTGCTTCACTCCCCGCTTCACTCTCCTGCTTCACTCCCGTGCTTCACTCCCCTTTTTCACTCCCCTGCTTCACTCCCCTGTTTCACTCCCCTGCTTCACTCCCCTTTTTCACTCCCCTGCTTCATGCCCCTGCTTCCATCTCCTGTTACAATCTCCTGCTTCCCTCCTCTTCTTCCCTCTCTTGTTCCACTCTCCTCTTTCGCTCTCGTGTTTCACTCTCCTGTTCCACTCTCCTGTTTCACTCCCGTTTTTCACTCTCCTATTTCACTCTCCTATTTCCCTCTCCTGTTTCACTCCCTTATTTCATTTTCCTGTTTCATTCCCCTGCTTCACTCCCCAGTTTCAATCTTTTGTTTCAATCTCCTGCTTCCCTCCCCTGCTCCACTCCCCTGTTTCACTCTCCTGTTTGGCATCCGTGCTTCATTCCACTGTTTCACTGCCCTGGTTCACTCCACTGCTTCACTCCCCTGGTTCACTCCCCTGGTTCATTCCCCTGGTTCACTCCCCTGGCTCATTCCCCTTGTTCACTCCCCTGGTTCACTCCACTGGTTCGCTCCCCTTGTTCACTCTCCTGTTTCACTCCCCTGCTTCATTCCCTGCTTCACTCCTTTGCTTCACTCCCCTGCTTAAATCTCCTGCTTCATTCCCGTGCTTCAATCTCCTGTTTCAAACTTTCGTTTCAATCTCCTGCTTCCCTCCCCTGCTTCCCTCCCCTACTGCTCTCTCCTGTTCCACTCTCCTGTTCCACTCTCCTGTTCCACTCTCCTGTTCCACTCTCCTGTTCCACTCTCCTGTTCCACTCTCCTGTTTCACTCTCCTATTTCACTCCCTTGTTTTACTCCCCTGTTTCACTCTCCTGTTTCACTCCCTTATTTCATTTTCCTGTTTCACTCCCATGCTTCACTCCCCTGTTTCACTCAACTGATTCTGTCCCCCGTTTCACTCCCCTGCATAATTCCCCTGCTTCACTCCCCTGTTTCAATCTTTTGTTTCAAACTCCTGCTACCCTCCCCAGCTCCACTCCCCTGTTTCACTCTCCTGTTTGGCATCCCTGCTTCATTCCACTGCTTCACTCCCCTGGTTCACTCCCCTGGTTCACTCCCCTGGTTCACTCTCCTCGTTCACTCCCCTGGTTCACTCCACTGGTTCGCTCCCCTGGTTCACTCGCCTGTTTCACTCTCCTGTTTCACTCTCCTGTTTCTCTCTCCTGTTTCTCTCTCCTGTTTCACTCCCCTGCTTCAATCTGCTGCTTCATTCCCCTGCTTCAATCTCCTGTTTCAAACTTTCATTTCAATCTCCTGCTTCCCTCCTCTGCTTCTCTCTTGTGTTCCACTCTCCTGTTTCACTCTCGTGTTTCACTCTCGTGTTTCACTCTCGTGTTTCACTCTCCTGTTCCACTCTCCTGTTCCACTCTCGTGTTTCACTCTCGTGTTCCACTCTCGTGTTTCAATCTCCTGTTTCAATCTCCTGTTTCACTCTCCTGTTCCACTCTCCTGTTTCACTCTCGTGTTCCACTCTCGTGTTTCACTCTCGTGTTCCACTCTCGTGTTTTGTTCCCCTGTTTCATTCTCGTGTTTCACTCTCCTGTTCCACTTTCCTGTTCCACTGTCCTGTTCCACTGTCCTGTTCCACTGTCCTGTTCCACTCTCCTCTTCCACTCTCGTGTTTCACTCTCTTGTTTCACTCTCGTGTTTCAGTCTCCTGTTTCACTCTCGTGTTTCAATCTCCTGTTTCACTCTCGTGTTCCACTCTCTTGTTCCAACCTTTTGTTCCACTCTCCTGTTCCACTCTCGTGTTTCACTCTCCTGTTGCATTCCCCTGTTTCACTCTCGTGTTTCACTCTCCTATTTCACTCTCCTATTTCAGTCCCTTGTTTTACTCCCTTGCTTTACTCCCCTGTTTCACTCCCATATTTCATTTTCCTGTTTCACTCCCTTGCTTCACTCCCGTTTCAGTCATCTGTTTCACTCAACTGATTCTGTCCCCTGTTTCACTCTCCTTTTTTGTATTCCCGTTTCACTCCCCGTTTCACTCCCCTGCTTCACTCCCCTTCTTCAATCCGTTGCTTCACGCCCCGCTTCACTCCCCTGCTTCACTCCCCTGCTTCAATCTCCTGTTTCAAACTGTTGTTTCAATCTCCGGCTTCCCTCCCCTACTTCCCTCCTCTGCTTCCCACTCCGGCTCCACTCAACTGTTCCACTCTCCTGTTCCACTCTCCTGTTCCACTCTCGTGTTCCACTCTCGTGTTCCACTCTCGTGTTTCACTCTGGTGTTTCACTCTCATGTTTCACCCTTGTGTTTCACTCTCGTGTTTCACTCTCCTATTTCACTCTCCTGTTTCACTCTCCTATTTCACTACCTTGTTTTACTCCCCTTTTTTACTCTCCTGTTTCACTCCCTTATTTCATTTTCCTGTTTCACTCCCATGCTTCACTCCCCTGTTTCACTCAACTGATTCTGTCCACCGTTTCACTCTCCTTTCTTGTACTCCCATTTCACTCGCCTCCTTCACTCCCCAGCTTCACTCCCCTGCACCATTCCCCTGCTTCACTCCCCTGTTTCAATCTTTTATTTCAATCTCCTGCTTCCCTCCCCTGATCCACTCCCCGTTTCACTCTCCTGTTTGACATCCCTGTTTCACTCTCCTGTTTCACTCTCCTCTTTCAATCCCCTGTTTCACTCTCCTGTTTAACTCTCCTGATTCACTCTCCTGTTTCACTCTCCTGTTTGCCTCTCCTGTTTTACTACCCTGTTTCACTCTCCTGTTTCACTCCCATATTTCATTTTCCTGCTTCAGTCCAATGCTTCACTCCCCTGTTTCACTCAACTGATTCTGTCCCCCGTTTCACTCTCCTTTTTCATACTCCCATTTCCCTCCCATGCTTCACTCCCCTGCTTCACTCCCCTGCTTCACTCCCCTGCTTCGAACTCCTGCTTCGAACTCCTGCTTCACTCCCCTGCTTCACTCCCCTGCTTCAATCTCCTGTTTCAAACTTTTGTTTCAAACTCCTGCTTCCGTTCCTGCATCCCTCCTCAGCTTCCCTCTCCTGTTCCTCTCTCCTGTTCCACTCTTGTGTTTCACTCTCGTGTTTCAATCTCGTGTTTCACTCTAGTGTTCCATGCTCCTGTTCCACTCTCCTGTTCCACTCTCGTGTTTCACTCTCCTGTTTCACTCTCGTGTTTCACTCTCGTGTTTCAATCTCCTGTTTCAATCTCCTGTTTCACTCTCCTGTTCCACTCTCCTGTTCCACTCTCGTGTTTCACTCTCGTGTTCCACTCTCGTGTTTTGTTCCCCTGTTTCCTTCTCGTGTTTCACTCTCCTGTTCCACTTTCCTGTTCCACTGTCCTGTTCCACTGTCCTGTTCCACTCTCCTCTTCCACTCTCCTCTTCCACTCTCGTGTTTCACTCTCTTGTTTCACTCTCGTGTTTCACTCTCTTGTTTCACTCTCATGTTTCAGTCTCCTGTTTCACTCTCCTGTTTCACTCTCGTGTTTCAATCTCCTGTTTCATTCTCGTGTTCCACTCTCCTGTTCCAACATCTTGTTCGACTCTCCTGTTCCACTCTCGTATTTCACTCTCCTGTTGCATTCCCCTGTTTCACTCTCCTGTTTCACTCCCATATTTCATTTTCCTGCTTCAGTCCAATGCTTCACTCCCCTGTTTAACTCAACTGATTCTGTCCCCCGTTTCACTCTCCTTTTTCGTACTCCCATTTCCCTCCCCTGCTTCACTCCCCTGCTTCACTCCCCTGCTTCAAACTCCTGCTTCATTCCCCTGCTTCACTCCCCTGCTTCAAACTCCTGCTTCACTCCCCAGCTTCACTCCCCTGCTTCACTCCCCTGCTTCAATCTCCTGTTTCAAACTTGTGTTTCAAACTCCTGCTTCCGTTCCCGCATCCCTCCTCAGCTTCCCTCTCCTGTTCCTCTCTCTGTTCCACTCTTGTGTTTCAATCTCGTGTTTCAATCTCATGTTTCACTCTAGTGTTCCATGCTCCTGTTCCACTCTCCTGTTCCACTCTCGTGTTTCACTCTCGTGTTCCACTCTCGTGTTTCAATCTCCTGTTTCAATCTCCTGTCTCACTCTCCTGTTCCACTCTCCTGTTTCATTCTCGTGTTGCACTCTCGTGTTTCACTCTCGTGTTCCACTCTTGTGTTTTGTTCCCCTGTTTCATTCTCGTGTTTCACTCTCCTGTTCCACTTTCCTGTTCCACTGTCCTGTTCCACTCTCCTCTTCCACTCTCGTGTTTCACTCTCTTGTTTCACTCTCGTGTTTCACTCTCTTGTTTCACTCTCGTGTTTCAGTCTCCTGTTTCACTCTCGTGTTTCAATCTCCTGTTCCACTCTCGTGTTTCACTCTCCTGTTGCATTCCCCTGTTTCACTCTCGTGTTTCACTCTCCTATTTCACTCTCCTATTTCAGTCCCTTGTTTTACTCCCTTGCTTTACTCCCCTGTTTCACTCCCATATTTCATTTTCCTGTTTCACTCCCATGCTTCACTCCCGTTTCAGTCATCTGTTTCACTCAACTGATTCTGTCCCCTGTTTCCCTCTCCTTTTTTGTATTCCCGTTTCACTCCCCTGTTTCACTCCCCCGTTTCACTCCCCCGTTTCACTCCCCGCTTCACTCCCCTGCTTCACTCCCCTGTTTCACTCCCCTGCTTCACTCCCCTGCTTCACTCCCCTGCTTCAATCTCCTGTTTCAAACTGTTGTTTCAATCTCCTGCTTCCCTCCTCTGCTCCACTCTCCTGTTCCACTCTCCTGTTCCACTCTCCTGTTCCACTCTCCTGTTCCACTCTCCTGTTGCACTCTCGTGCTTCACTCTCATGTTTCACTCTCATGTTTCACTCCCCTGTTTCACTCAACTGTTCCACTCTCCTGTTCCACTCTCCTGCTCCACTCAACTGTTCCACTCTCCTGTTCCACTCTCCTGTTCCACTCTCGTGTTCCACTCTCGTGTTCCACTCTCGTGTTTCACTCTGGTGTTTCACTCTCATGTTTCAAACTTGTGTTTCACTCTCGTGTTTCACTCTCCTATTTCACTCTCCTGTTTCACTCTCCTATTTCACTACCTTGTTTTACTCCCCTTTTTTACTCTCCTGTTTCACTCCCTTATTTCATTTTCCTGTTTCACTCCCTTGCTTCACTCCCCTGTTTCACTCAACTGATTCTGTCCACCGTTTCACTCTCCTTTCTTGTACTCCCATTTCACTCGCCTCCTTCACTCCCCAGCTTCACTCCCCTGCACCATTCCCCTGCTTCACTCCCCTGTTTCAATCTTTTGTTTCAATCTCCTGCTTCCCTCCCCTGATCCACTCCCCGTTTCACTCTCCTGTTTGACATCCCTGTTTCACTCTCCTGTTTCACTCTCCTCTTTCACTCCCCTGTTTCACTCTCCTGTTTAACTCTCCTGTTTCACTCTCCTGTTTCACTCTCCTGTTTGCCTCTCCTGTTTTACTACCCTGTTTCACTCTCCTGTTTCACTCCCATATTTCATTTTCCTGCTTCAATCCAATGCTTCACTCCCCTGTTTCACTCTCCTGTTTAACTCTCCTGTTTCACTCTCCTGTTTCACTCTCCTGTTTGCCTCTCCTGTTTTACTACCCTGTTTCACTCTCCTGTTTCACTCCCATATTTCATTTTCCTGCTTCAATCCAATGCTTCACTCCCCTGTTTCACTCAACTGATTCTGTCCCCCGTTTCACTCTCCTTTTTCATACTCCCATTTCCCTCCCATGCTTCACTCCCCTGCTTCACTCCCCTGCTTCACTCCCCTGCTTCGAACTCCTGCTTCATTCCCCTGCTTCACTCCCCTGCTTCAATCTCCTGTTTCAAACTTTTGTTTCAAACTCCTGCTTCCGTTCCCGCATCCCTCCTCAGCTTCCCTCTCCTGTTCCTCTCTCCTGTTCCACTCTTGTGTTTCACTCTCGTGTTTCAATCTCGTGTTTCACTCTAGTGTTCCATGCTCCTGTTCCACTCTCCTGTTCCACTCCCGTGTTTCAATCTCGTGTTTCACTCTCGTGTTTCAATCTCGTGTTTCACTCTCGTGTTTCACTCTTGTGTTTCACTCTCGTGTTTCAATCTCCTGTTTCAACCTCCTGTTTCACTCTCCTGTTCCACTCTCCTGTTCCACTCTCGTGTTTCACTCTCGTGTTCCACTCTCGTGTTTTGTTCCCCTGTTTCCTTCTTGTGTTTCACTCTCCTGTTCCACTTTCCTGTTCCACTGTCCTGTTCCACTCTCCTCTTCCACTCTCGTGTTTCACTCTCTTGTTTCACTCTCGTGTTTCACTCTCTTGTTTCACTCTCTTGTTTCAGTCTCCTGTTTCACTCTCCTGTTTCACTCTCGTGTTTCAATCTCCTGTTTCACTCTCGTGTTCCACTCTCCTGTTCCAACATCTTGTTCGACTCTCCTGTTCCACTCTCGTATTTCACTCTCCTGTTGCATTCCCCTGTTTCACTCTCCTGTTTTACTCCCCTGTTTCACTCTCCTGTTTCACTCCCATATTTCATTTTCCTGCTTCAGTCCAATGCTTCACTCCCCTGTTTCACTCAACTGATTCTGTCCCCCGTTTCACTCTCCTTTTTCATACTCCCATTTCCCTCCCCTGCTTCACTCCCCTGCTTCACTCCCCTGCTTCGAACTCCTGCTTCATTCCCCTGCTTCACTCCCCTGCTTCAATCTCCTGTTTCAAACTTTTGTTTCAAACTCCTGCTTCCGTTCCTGCATCCCTCCTCAGCTTCCCTCTCCTGTTCCTCTCTCCTGTTCCACTCTGCTGTTCCACTCTCGTGTTTCAATCTCGTGTTTCAATCTCATGTTTCACTCTAGTGTTCCATGCTCCTGTTCCACTCTCCTGTTCCACTCCCGTGTTTCAATCTCGTGTTTCACTCTCGTGTTTCAATCTCGTGTTTCACTCTCGTGTTTCACTCTCGTGTTTCAATCTCCTGTTTCACTCTCGTGTTCCACTCTCCTGTTCCAATCTCTTGTTCGATCTCCTGTTCCACTCTCGTGTTTCACTCTCCTGTTGCATTCCCCTGTTTCACTCTCGTGTTTCACTCTCCTCTTTCACTTCCCTGTTTCACTCTCCTGTTTCACTCTCCTGTTTCACTCTCCTGTTTCCCTCTCCTGTTTTACTCCCCTGTTTCACTCTCCTGTTTCACTCCCATATTTCATTTTCCTGCTTCAGTCCAATGCTTCACTCCCCTGTTTCACTCAACTGATTCTGTCCCCCGTTTCACTCTCCTTTTTCTTACACCCATTTCCCTCCCCTGCTTCACTCCCCTGCTTCACTCCCCTGCTTCACTCCCCTGCTTCACTCCCCTGCTTCAAACTCCTGCTTCACTCCCCAGCTTCACTCCCCTGCTTCACTCCCCTGCTTCAATCTCCTGTTTCAAACTTTTGTTTCAAACTCCTGCTTCCGTTCCCGCATCCCTCCTCAGCTTCCCTCTCCTGTTCCTCTCTCCTGTTCCACTCTTGTGTTTCAATCTCGTGTTTCAATCTCATGTTTCACTCTAGTGTTCCATGCTCCTGTTCCACTCTCCTGTTCCACTCTCGTGTTTCACTCTCGTGTTTCACTCTCGTGTTTCAATCTCCTGTTTCAATCTCCTGTTTCACTCTCCTGTTCCACTCTCCTGTTCCACTCTCGTGTTTCACTCTCGTGTTCCACTCTCGTGTTTTGTTCCCCTGTTTCATTCTCGTGTTTCACTCTGCTGTTCCACTTTCCTGTTCCACTGTCCTGTTCCACTGTCCTGTTCCACTCTCCTCTTCCACTCTCGTGTTTCACTCTCTTGTTTCACTCTCGTGTTTCACTCTGGTGTTTCACTCTCATGTTTCACCCTCGTGTTTCACTCTCGTGTTTCACTCTCCCATTTCACTCTCCTGTTTCACTCTCCTATTTCACTACCTTGTTTTACTCCCCTTTTTTACTCTCCTGTTTCACTCCCTTATTTCATTTTCCTGTTTCACTCCCATGTTTCACTCCCCTGTTTCACTCAACTGATTCTGTCCACCGTTTCACTCTCCTTTCTTGTACTCCCATTTCACTCGCCTCCTTCACTCCCCAGCTTCACTCCCCTGCACCATTCCCCTGCTTCACTCCCCTGTTTCAATCTTTTGTTTCAATCTCCTGCTTCCCTCCCCTGATCCACTCCCCATTTCACTCTCCTGTTTGACATCCCTGTTTCACTCTCCTGTTTCACTCTCCTCTTTCACTCCCCTGTTTCACTCTCCTGTTTAACTCTCCTGTTTCACTCTCCTGTTTCACTCTCCTGTTTCACTCTCCTGTTTCCCTCTCCTGTTTTACTCCCCTGTTTCACTCTCCTGTTTCACTCCCATATTTCATTTTCCTGCTTCAGTGCAATGCTTCACTCCCCTGTTTCACTCAACTGATTCTGTCCCCCGTTTCACTCTCCTTTTTCGTACTCCCATTTCCCTCCCCTGCTTCACTCCCCTGCTTCACTCCCCTGCTTCGAACTCCTGCTTCATTCCCCTGCTTCACTCCCCTGCTTCAATCTCCTGTTTCAAACTTTTGTTTCAAACTCCTGCTTCCGTTCCTGCATCCCTCCTCAGCTTCCCTCTCCTGTTCCTCTCTCCTGTTCCACTCTTGTGTTTCACTCTCGTGTTTCAATCTCCTGTTTCACTCTCGTGTTCCACTCTCCTGTTCCAATCTCTTGTTCGATCTCCTGTTCCACTCTCGTGTTCCACTCTCCTGTTGCATTCCCCTGTTTCACTCTCGTGTTTCACTCTCCTCTTTCACTTCCCTGTTTCACTCTCCTGTTTAACTCTCCTGTTTCACTCTCCTGTTTCACTCTCCTGTTTCACTCTCCTGTTTCCCTCTCCTGTTTTACTCCCCTGTTTCACTCTCCTGTTTCACTCCCATATTTCATTTTCCTGCTTCAGTCCAATGCTTCACTCCCCTGTTTCACTCAACTGATTCTGTCCCCCGTTTCACTCTCCTTTTTCTTACACCCATTTCCCTCCCCTGCTTCACTCCCCTGCTTCACTCCCCTGCTTCACTCCCCTGCTTCAAACTCCTGCTTCATTCCCCTGCTTCACTCCCCTGCTTCAATCTCCTGTTTCAAACTTTTGTTTCAAACTCCTGCTTCCCTCCCCTCATCCCTCCTCTGCTTCCCTCTCCTGTTCCACTCTCCTGTTCCTCTCTCCTGTTCCACTCTTGTGTTTCACTCTCGTGTTTCAATCTCATGTTTCACTCTAGTGTTCCATGCTCCTGTTCCACTCTCCTGTTCCACTCTCGTGTTCCACTCTCGTGTTTCACTCTCGTGTTTCAATCTCCTGTTTCACTCTCCTGTTCCACTCTCCTGTTTCACTCTCGTGTTCCACTCTCGTGTTTCACTCTCGTGTTCCACTCTCCTGTTTCACTCTCGTGTTCCACTCTCATGTTTCACTCTCGTGTTTCAATCTCCTGTTTCAATCTCCTGTTTCACTCTCCTGTTCCACTCTCGTGTTTCACTCTCGTGTTCCACTCTCGTGTTTTGTTCCCCTGTTTCATTCTCGTGTTTCACTCTCCTGTTCCACTTTCCTGTTCCACTGTCCTGTTCCACTCTCCTCTTCCACTCTCGTGTTTCACTCTCTTGTTTCACTCTCGTGTTTCACTCTCTTGTTTCACTCTCGTGTTCCACTCTCCTGTTCCAACCTTTTGTTCCACTCTCCTGTTCCACTCTCGTGTTTCACTCTCCTGTTGCATTCCCCTGTTTCACTCTCGTGTTTCACTCTCCTATTTCACTCTCCTATTTCACTCTCCTATTTCAGTCCCTTGTTTTACTCCCTTGCTTTACTCCCCTGTTTCACTCCCATATTTCATTTTCCTGTTTCACTCTCATGCTTCACTCCCGTTTCAGTCATCTGTTTCACTCAACTGATTCTGTCCCCTGTTTCACTCTCCTTTTTTGTATTCCCGTTTCACTCCCCCGTTTCACTCCCCCGTTTCACTCCCCTGCTTCACGCCCCTGCTTCAATCTCCTGTTTCTAACTTTTGTTTCAATCTCCTGCTTCCCTCCCCTGCTTCCCTCCTCTGCTTCCCGTTCCTGTTCCACTCTCCTGTTCCACTCTCCTATTCCACTCTCCTGTTGCACTCTCATGTTTCACCCTCGTGTTTCACTCTCATGTTTCACTCCCCTGTTTCACTGCCATTTTTCAATCTCCTGTTTCACTCTCCTATTTCACTCCCTTGTTTTACTCCCCTGTTTCACTCTCCTGTTTCACTCCCTTATTTCATTTTCCTGTTTCACTCCCATGCTTCACTCCCCTGTTTCACTCTTCTGATTCTGTCCCCCGTTTCACTCCCCTGCATCATTCCCCTGCTTCACTCCCCTGTTTCAATCTTTTGTTTCAATCTTCTGCTTCCCTCCCCAGCTCCACTCCCCTGTTTCACTCTCCTGTTTGGCATCCCTGCTTCATTCCACTGTTTCACTCCCCTGTTTCACTCCCCTGGTTCACTCCCCTGGTTCACTCCCCAGGTTCACTCCACTGGTTCACTCCCCTGGTTCACTCCACTGGTTCACTCTCCTGTTTCACTCCCCTGGTTCACTCCCCTGGTTCACTCCCCAGGTTCACTCCCCTGTTTCACTCCCCTGGTCCACTCCCCAGGTTCACTCCCCAGGTTCACTCCACTGTTTCACTCCCCTGTTTCACTCCCCTGGTTCACTCCCCTGGTTCACTCCCCAGGTTCACTCCACTGGTTCACTCCCCTGGTTCACTCCACTGGTTCACTCTCCTGTTTCACTTTTCTGTTTCTCTCATCTGTTTCACTCTCCTGTTTCTCTCACCTGTTTCACTCTCCTGTTTCACTCTCCTGTTTCTCTCACCTGTTTCACTCTCCTGTTTCTCTCTCCTGTTTCACTCCCCTGTGTCAATCCCCTGTGTCACTCTCCTGTTTCCCTCTCCTGTTTTACTCCCCTGTTTCACTCTCCTGTTTCACTCCCATATTTCATTTTCCTGCTTCAGTCCAATGCTTCACTCCCCTGTTTCACTCAACTGATTCTGTCCCCCGTTTCACTCTCCTTTTTCTTACACCCATTTCCCTCCCCTGCTTCACTCCCCTGCTTCACTCCCCTGCTTCGAACTCCTGCTTCATTCCCCTGCTTCACTCCCCTGCTTCAATCTCCTGTTTCAAACTTTTGTTTCAAACTCCTGCTTCCGTTCCTGCATCCCTCCTCAGCTTCCCTCTCCTGTTCCTCTCTCCTGTTCCACTCTTGTGTTTCACTCTCGTGTTTCAATCTCCTGTTTCACTCTCGTGTTCCACTCTCCTGTTCCAATCTCTTGTTCGATCTCCTGTTCCACTCTCGTGTTCCACTCTCCTGTTGCATTCCCCTGTTTCACTCTCGTGTTTCACTCTCCTCTTTCACTTCCCTGTTTCACTCTCCTGTTTAACTCTCCTGTTTCACTCTCCTGTTTCACTCTCCTGTTTCACTCTCCTGTTTCCCTCTCCTGTTTTACTCCCCTGTTTCACTCTCCTGTTTCACTCCCATATTTCATTTTCCTGCTTCAGTCCAATGCTTCACTCCCCTGTTTCACTCAACTGATTCTGTCCCCCGTTTCACTCTCCTTTTTCTTACACCCATTTCCCTCCCCTGCTTCACTCCCCTGCTTCACTCCCCAGCTTCACTCCCCTGCTTCACTCCCCTGCTTCAATCTCCTGTTTCAAACTTTTGTTTCAAACTCCTGCTTCCGTTCCTGCATCCCTCCTCAGCTTCCCTCTCCTGTTCCTCTCTCCTGTTCCACTCTTGTGTTTCACTCTCGTGTTTCAATCTCGTGTTTCAATCTCATGTTTCACTCTAGTGTTCCATGCTCCTGTTCCACTCTCCTGTTCCACTCTCGTGTTTCACTCTCGTGTTCCACTCTCGTGTTTCAATCTCCTGTTTCACTCTCCTGTTCCACTCTCCTGTTTCACTCTCGTGTTCCACTCTCGTGTTTCACTCTTGTGTTCCACTCTCCTGTTTCACTCTCGTGTTTCACTCTCGTGTTTCAATCTCCTGTTTCAATCTCCTGTTTCACTCTCCTGTTCCACTCTCCTGTTTCACTCTCGTGTTCCACTCTCGTGTTTCACTCTCGTGTTCCACTCTCGTGTTTTGTTCCCCTGTTTCATTCTCGTGTTTCACTCTCCTGTTCCACTTTCCTGTTCCACTGTCCTGTTCCACTGTCCTGTTCCACTCTCCTCTTCCACTCTCGTGTTTCACTCTCTTGTTTCACTCTCGTGTTTCACTCTCTTGTTTCACTCTCGTGTTTCAGTCTCCTGTTTCACTCTCCTGTTTCAATCTCCTGTTTCACTCTCGTGTTCCACTCTCCTGTTCCAACCTTTTGTTCCACTCTCCTGTTTCACTCTCGTGTTTCACTCTCCTGTTGCATTCCCCTGTTTCACTCTCCTATTTCAGTCCCTTGTTTTACTCCCTTGCTTTACTCACCTGTTTCACTCCCATATTTCATTTTCCTGTTTCACTCCCATGCTTCACTCCCCTGTTTCAGTCATCTGTTTCACTCAACTGATTCTGTCCCCTGTTTCACTCTCCTTTTTTGTATTCCCGTTTCACTCCCCCGTTTCACTCCCCTGCTTCACGCCCCTGCTTCAATCTCCTGTTTCTAACTTTTGTTTCAATCTCCTGCTTCCCTCCCCTGCTTCCCTCCTCTGCTTCTCTCTCCTGTTCCACTCTCCTGTTCCACTCTCCTGTTCCACTCTCCTGTTTCACTCTCCTATTCCACTCTCATGTTTCACTCTCATGTTTCACTGCCATTTTTCAATCTCCTGTTTCACTCTCCTATTTCACTCCCTTGTTTTACTCCCCTGTTTCACTCTCCTGTTTCACTCCCTTATTTCATTTTCCTGTTTCACTCCCATGCTTCACTCCCCTGTTTCACTCAACTGATTCTGTCCCCCGTTTCACTCCCCTGCATCATTCCCCTGCTTCACTCCCCTGTTTCAATCTTTTGTTTCAATCTTCTGCTTCCCTCCCCAGCTCCACTCCCCTGTTTCACTCTCCTGTTTGGCATCCCTGCTTCATTCCAGTGTTTCACTCCCCTGTTTCACTCCCCTGGTTCACTCCCCTGGTTCACTCCCCAGGTTCACTCCACTGGTTCACTCCCCTGGTTCACTCCACTGGTTCACTCTCCTGTTTCACTCCCCTGGTTCACTCCCCTGGTTCACTCCCCAGGTTCACTCCCCTGTTTCACTCCCCTGGTCCACTCCCCAGGTTCACTCCCCAGGTTCACTCCACTGTTTCACTCCCCTGTTTCACTTCCCTGGTTCACTCCCCTGGTTCACTCCCCAGGTTCACTCCACTGGTTCACTCCCCTGGTTCACTCCACTGGTTCACTCTCCTGTTTCACTTTTCTGTTTCTCTCATCTGTTTCACTCTCCTGTTTCTCTCACCTGTTTCACTCTCCTGTTTCACTCTCCTGTTTCTCTCACCTGTTTCACTCTCCTGTTTCTCTCTCCTGTTTCACTCCCCTGTGTCAATCCCCTGTGTCACTCTCCTGTTTCACTCTCCTGTTTCATTTTCCTGTTTCACTCCCATATTTCATTTTCCTGCTTCACTCCCATGCTTCACTCCCCTGTTTCACTCTCCTGTCTGGCATCCCTGCTTCATTCCACTGTTTCACTCCCCTGGTTCACTCCCCTGGTTCACTCCACTGGTTCACTCTCCTGTTTCACTTTTCTGTTTCTCTCATCTGTTTCACTCTCCTGTTTCTCTCACCTGTTTCACTCTCCTGTTTCTCTCACCTGTTTCACTCTCCTGTTTCTCTCTCCTGTTTCACTCCCCTGTGTCACTCCCCTGTTTCACTCTCCTGTTTCATTTTCCTGTTTCACTCCCATATTTCATTTTCCTGCTTCACTCCCATGCTTCACTCCCCTGTTTCACTCAACTGATTCTGTCCCCCGTTTCACTCTCCTTTTTCGTACACCCATTTCCCTCCCGTACTTCACTCCCCTGCTTCACTCCCCTGCTTCACTCCCCTGCTTCACTCCCCTGCTTCACTCCCCTGATTCACTCCCCTGCTTCACTCCCCTGCTTCAATCTCCTGTTTCCCTCCCCTGCTTCCCTCCTCTTCTTCCCTCTCCTGTTCCACTCTCCTGTTCCACTCTCGTGTTTCACTCTCGTGTTTCACTCTCGTGTTTCACTCTCGTGTTTCACTCTCGTGTTTCACTCTCATGTTTCACCCTCGTGTTTCACCCTCGTGTTTCACTCTCCTATTCCACTCATTTGGTTTACTCCCCTGTTTCACTCTCCTGTTTCACTCCCATATTTCATTTTCCTGTTTCATTCCCATTGTTCACTCTCCTGTTTCAGTCATCTGTTTCACTCAACTGATTCTGTCCCCTGTTTCACTCTCCTTTTTTGTCCTGCCGTTTCACGCCCATGCTTCCCTCCCATGCTTCACTCCCCTGCTTCACTCCCCTGCTTCACTCCCCTGCTTCACTCCCCTGCTTCACTCCCCACCTTCAATCTCCTGTTTCAAACTTTTGTTTCAATCTCCTGCTTCCCTCCCCTTCTTCCCTCCTCTGCTTCCTGTTCCTGCTCCACTCAAATTTTCCACTCTCCCGTTCCACTCTCCTGTTCCACTCTCGTGTTTCACCCTCGTGTTTCATTCTCGTGTTTCACCCTCGTGTTTCACTCTCATTTTTCACTCTCGTGTTTCACTCTCCTGTTTCATTCCCCTGTTTCCCTCTCCTGTTCCACTCTCCTCTTCCGCTCTCGTGTTCCACTCTCGTGTTCCACTCTCGTGTTTCACTCTCGTGTTTCACTCTCATGTTTCATTCCCCTGTTTCACTCTCCGATTTCACTCTCCTATTCCACTCCCTTGGTTTACTCCCCTGAATCACTCTCCTGTTTCACTAACATATTGCATTTTCCTGTTTCACTCCCATGCTTCACTCCCCTGTTTCAGTCATCTGTTTCACTCAACTGATTCTGTCCCCTGTTTCGCTCTCCTTATTTGTCCTGCCGTTTCACGCACATGCTTCCCTCCCCTGCTTCACACCCCTGCTTCACTCCCCTGCTTCACTCCCCTGCTTCACGCCCCTGCTTCACTCCCCTGCTTCACTCCCCTGCTTCACTCCCCTGCTTCACTCCCCTGCTTCAATCTCCTGATTGAAACTTTTGTTTCAATCTCCTGCTTCCCTCCCCTTCTTCCCTCCTCTGCTTCCCACTCCTGCTACACTCCTCTGTTCCACTCTCGTGTTTCACTCTAGTGTTTCACTCTCGTGATTCACCCTCGTGTTTCTCTCTCGTGTTTCACTTCAGTGTTTCACTCTCGTGTTCCACTCTCCTATTTCACTCTCCTGTTTCACTGTCCTATTTCACGACCTTGTTTTACTCCCCCTTTTTTACTCTCCTGTTTCACTCCCTTATTTCATTTTCCTCTTTCACTCCCATGCTTCACTCCCCTGTTTCACTCAACTGATTCTGTCCACCGTTTCACTCTCCTTTTTAGTACTCCCATTTCACTCGCCTCCTTCACTCCCCAGATTCACTCCCCTGCACCATTCCCCTGCTTCACTCCCCTGTTTCAATCTTTTGTTTCAATCTCCTGCTTCCCTCCCCTTCTTCCCTCCCCTGCTTCCCGCTCCTGCTCTACTCAAATTTTCCACTCTCCTGTTTCACTCTCCTGTTCCACTCTCGTGTTTCACACTCGTGTTTCATTCTCGTGTTTCACCCTCGTGTTTCACTCTCATTTTTCACTCCCTTGTTTTACTCCCCTGTTTCACTCTCCTGTTTCAATCCCATATTTCATTTTCCTGCTTCACTCCAATGCTTCACTCCCCTGTTTCACTCAACTGATTCTGTCCCCCGTTTCACTCTCCTTTTTCATACTCCCATTTCCCTCCCCTGCTTCACTCCCCTGCTTCACTCCCCTGCTTCACTCCCCTGCTTCGAACTCCTGCTTCATTCCCCTGCTTCACTCCCCTGCTTCAATCCCCTGTTTCAAACTTTTGTTTCAAATTCCTGCTTCCGTTCCCGCATCCCTCCTTAGCTTCCCTCTCCTGTTCCTCTCTCCTGTTCCACTCTCGTGTTTCAATCTCGTGTTTCACTCTAGTGTTCCATGCTCCTGTTCCACTCTCCTGTTCCACTCTCCTGTTCCACTCTCGTGTTTCACTCTCGTGTTTCACTCTCGTGTTTCAATCTCGTGTTTCCCTCTCGTGTTTCACTCTCGTGTTTCACTCTCCTGTTCCACTTTCCTGTTCCACTGTCCTGTTCCACTGTCCTGTTCCACTCTCCTCTTCCACTCTCGTGTTTCCCTCTCTTGTTTCACTCTCGTGTTTCACTCTCTTGTTTCACTCTCGTGTTTCAGTCTCCTGTTTCACTCTCGTGTTTCAATCTCCTGTTTCACTCTCGTGTTCCACTCTCCTGTTCCAACCTCTTGTTCCACTCTCCTGTTCCACTCTCGTGTTTCACTCTCCTGTTGCATTCTCCTGTTTCACTCTCGTGTTTCACTCTCCTATTTCACTCTCCTATTTCAGTCCCTTATTTTACTCCCTTGCTTTACTCCCCTGTTTCACTACCATATTTCATTTTCCTGTTTCACTCCCATGCTTCACTCCCCTGTTTCATTCATCTGTTTCCCTCAAATAATTCTGTCCCCTGTTTCACTCTCCTTTTTTGTATTCCCATTTCACTCCCCCGTTTCACTCCCCCGTTTCACTCCCCTGCTTCACTCCCCTGCTTCACTCCCCTGCTTCACTCCCCTGCTTCAATCTCCTGTTTCAAACTTTTGTTTCAATCTCCTGCTTCCCTCCTCTGCTTCCCTCCTCTGCTCTACTCTCCTGTTCCACTCTCCTGTTCCACTCTCCTGTTCCACTCTCGTGTTCCACTCTCGTGTTTCACTCTCATGTTTCACTCCCCTGTTTCACTGCCGTTTTTCACTCTCCTGTTTCACTCTCCTTTTTCACTCCCTTGTTTTACTCCCCTGTTTCACTCTCCTGTTTCACTCTCCAATTTCACTCCCTTGTTTTACTCCCCTGTTTCACTCTCCTGTTTCACTCCCTTATTTCATTTTCCTGTTTCACTCCCATGCTTCACTCCCCTGTTTCACTCTACTGATTCTCTCCCCCGTTTCATTCCCCTGCATCATTGCCCTGCTCCACTCCCCTGTTCCACTCTCCTGTTTGGCATCCCTGCTTCATTCCACTGTTTCACTCCCCTGGTTCACTCCCCTGGTTCACTCCCCTGGTTCACTCCCCTGGTTCACTTCCCTGGTTCACTCTCCTGTTTCACTCTCCTGTTTCTCTCACCTGTTTCACTCTGCTATTTCTCTCCCCTGTTTCACTCTCCTGTTTCTCTCTCCTGTTTCACTCCCCCGTTTCACTCCCCTGCTTCACTCCCCTGCTTCACTCCCCTTCTTCACTCCCAGCTTCACTCCCCTGCTTCACTCCCCTGCTTCAATCTCCTGTTTCAAACTTTTGTTTCAAACTCCTGCTTCCGTTCCTGCATCCCTCCTCTGCTCCACTCTCCTGTTCCTCTCTCCTGTTCCACTCTTGTGTTTCACTCTCGTGTTTCAATCTCATGTTTCACTCTCGTGTTTCAATCTCCTGTTTCACTCTCGTGTTTCACTCTCATGTTTCACTCTCGTGTTTCAGTCTCCTGTTTCAATCTCCTGTTTCACTCTCCTGTTCCACTCTCCTGTTTCACTCTCGTGTTCCACTCTCGTGTTTTGTTCCCCTGTTTCATTCTCGTGTTTCACTCTCCTGTTCCACTTTCCTGTTCCACTGTCCTGTTCCACTGTCCTGTTCCACTCTCCTCTTCCACTCTCGTGTTTCAGTCTCCTGTTTCACTCTCGTGTTTCAATCTCCTGTTTCACTCTCGTGTTCCACTCTCCTGTTCCAACCTCTTGTTCCACTCTCCTGTTTCACTCTCGTGTTTCACTCTCCTGTTTCACTCTCCTATTTCAGTCCCTTGTTTTACTCCCTTGCTTTACTCCCCTGTTTCACTCCCATATTTCATTTTCCTGTTTCACTCCCATGCTTCACTCCCCTGCTTCAGTCATCAGTTTCACTCAACTGATTCTGTCCCCTGTTTCACTCTCCTTTTTTGTATTCCCGTTTCACTCCCCCGTTTCACTCCCCTGCTTCACTCCCCTGCTTCACTCCCCTTCTTCAATCCGCTGCTTCACACCCCTGCTTCACTCCCCTGCTTCACGCCCCTGCTTCAATCTCCTGTTTCAAACTTCTGTTTCAATCTCCTGCTTCCCTCCCCTGCTTCCCTCCTCTGTTCCACTCTCCTGTTCCACTCTCCTGTTTCACTCTCCTGTTTCACCCTTGTGTTTCACTCTCATTTTTCATTCCCCTGTTTCACTGCCGTTTTTCACTCTCCTGTTTCACTCTCCTATTTCACTCCCTTGTTTTACTCCCCTGTTTCACTCTCCTGTTTCACTCTCCAATTTCACTCCCTGGTTTTACTCCCCTGTTTCACTCCCTTATTTCATTTTCCTGTTTCACTCCCATGCTTCACTCCCCTGTTTCACTCTTCTGATTCTGTCCCCCGTTTCACTCCCCTGCATCATTCCCCTGCTTCACTCCCCTGTTTCAATCTTTTGTTTCAATCTTCTGCTACCCTCCTCTGCTCCACTCCCCTGTCCCACTCTCCTGTTTGGCATCCCTGCTTCATTCCAGTGTTTCACTCCCCTGGTTCACTCCCCTGGTTCACTCCCCTGGTTCACTCCCCTGGTTCACTCTCCTGTTTCTCTCTCCTGTTTCACTCTCCTGTTTCTCTCTCCTGTTTCACTCCCCTGTGTCACTCTCCTGTTTCATTCTCCTGTTTCACTCCCATATTTCATTTTCCTGCTTCACTCCCATGCTTCACTCCCCTGTTTCATTCAAATGATTCTGTCCCCTGTTTCACTCTCCTTTTTTGTATTCCCGTTTCACTCCCCCGTTTCACTCCCCGCTTCACTCCCCTGCTTCACTCCCAATCTTCAATCCGCTGCTTCACTCCCCTGCTTCACTCCCCTGCTTCACGCCCCTGCTTCAATCTCCTGTTTCAAACTTTTGTTTCAATCTCCTGCTTCCCTCCCCTGCTTCCCTCCTCTGCTTCCCGCTCCTGCTCCACTCAAATGTTCCACTCTGCTGTTCCAGTCTCGTGTTCCACTCTCGTGTTTCACCCTCGTGTTTCACTCTCGTTTTTCACTCTCGTGTTTCACTCTCGTGTTTCACTCTCGTGTTTCACTCTCCTATTTCACTCTCCTGTTTCACTCTCCTATTTCACGACCTTGTTTTACTCCCCTTTTTTACTCTCCTGTTTCACTCCCTTATTTTATTTTCCTGTTTCACTCCCATGCTTCACTCCCCTGTTTCACTCAACTGATTCTGTCCACCGTTTCACTCTCCTTTTTCGTACTCCCATTTCACTCTCCTGCACCATTCCCCTGCTTCACTCCCCTGTTTCAATCTTTTGTTTCAATCTCCTGCTTCCCTCCCCTGCTCCACACCCCTTTTCACTCTCCTGTTTGACATCCCTGTTTCACTCTCCTGTTTCACTCCCCTCTTTCACTCCCCTGTTTAAATCTCCTGTTTCACTCTCCTGTTTCACTCTCCTGTTTCCCTCTCCTGTTTCCCTCTCCTGTTTTACTCCCCTGTTTCACTCTCCTGTTTCACTCCCATATTTCATTTTCCTGCTTCAGTCCAATGCTTCACTCCCCTGTTTCACTCAACTGATTCTGTCCCCCGTTTCACTCTCTTTTTTTGTACTCCCATTTCCCTCCCCTGCTTCACTCCAATGCTTCACTCCCCTGCTTCACTCCTATGCTTCGAACTCCTGCTTCATTCCTCTGCTTCACTCCCCTGCTTCACTCCCCTGCTTCACTCCCCTGCTTCAATCTCCTGTTTCAAACTTTTGTTTCAAATTCCTGCTTCCGTTCCTGCATCCCTCCTCAGCTTCCCTCTCCTGTTCCTCTCTCCTGTTCCACTCTGCTGTTCCACTCTCGTGTTTCAATCTCGTGTTTCACTCTAGTGTTCCATGCTCCTGTTCCACTCTCCTGTTCCACTCTCATGTTTCACTCTCGTGTTTCACTCTCGTGTTTCATTCCCCTGTTTCACTCTCGGGTTTCACTCTTCTATTTCACTCGCGTATTTCACTCCCTTATTTTACTGCCTTGTTTCACTCTCCTGTTTCACTCCCATATATCATTTTCCTGTTTCGCTCCAATGCTTCACTCCCCTGTTGCAGTCATCTCTTTTGCTCAACTGATTCTGTCCCCTGTTTCACTCTCCTTTTTGGTACTGCCGTTTCACTCCCATGCTTCACTCCCATGCTTTAATCCCCTGCTTCACCCCCCTGCTTCACTCCCCTGCTTCACTCCCATGCTTTAATCCCAAGCTTCACTCCCCTTCTTCACTCCCCTGCTTCAATCTCTTGTTTCAATCTCCTGTTTCAATGTCCTGTTTCAATCTCCGGCTTCCCACCCCTGCTTCCCTCCCCTGCTCCACTCTCCTCTTTCACTCTCCTGTTTTGCAGCCCTGTTCTACTCTCCTGGTTCACTCTCCTGTTTCACTCTCCTGTTTCACTCTCGTGTTTCACTCTCGTGATTCACTCCCCTGTTTCGCTCCCCTGTTTTGCTCCCCTGTTTTGCTCTCCTGTTTTACTCTCCTGTTTCACTCTCCTGTTTCGCTCTCCTGTTTCACTCCCCTGTTTCACTCCCATGTTTTTCTCCACTGTTTCACTCTCCTGTTTCACTTCCATATTTCATTTTCCTGTTTCACTCCTATGCTTCACTCCCCTGCTTCACTCCCCTGCTTCACTCCCCTGCTTCACTTCCCTGTTTCAATCCCCTGTTTCAAACTCTTGTTTCAATCAATTGTTTCAAACTCTTGTCTCAATCTCTTGTTTCAATCTCATATTTCAATTTACTGTTTCAATCTGCTGCTTCCCTCCCCTGCTTCTATCCCCTGCTTCCCTCTCCTGCTCGACTCTCCTGTTTCACTCTCCTGTTTTGCAGCCCTGTTTCACTTTCGTGTTTCACTATTGTGTTTCACTCTTGTGTTTCACTCTCGTGTTTCACTCTCGTGTTTCACTCTTGTGTTTCACTATCATGTTTCACTCTTGTGTTTCACTCAACTGATTCTGTCCCCCGTTTCACTCTCCTTTTTCATACACCCGTTTCCCTCCCCTGCTTCACTCCCCTGTTTCGCTCCCCTGCTTCCCTCCCTGGCTTCCTTCTCTTGCACCAATCTCCTGTTTCACTCTCCAGTTTCACTCTCCAGTTTCACTCCCATATTTCATTTTCCTGCTTCACTCCCCTGCTTCACTCCCCTGCTTCACTCCCCTGCTTCACTCCCCTGCTTCACTCCGCTTCTTCACTCCCCTGCTTCACTCTCCTGCTTCACACCCCTGCTTCAATCTCCTGTTTCAAACTTTTGTTTCAATCTGCTGCTTCCCTCCCCTGCTCCAATCTCCTCTTTCACTCTCCTGTTTTGCAACCCTGTTCCACTCTCCTGTTCCACTCTCCTGTTTCACTCTCCTGTTTCACTCTCGTGTTTCACTCTCCTGTTTCACTCTCGTGTTTCACTCTCGTGTTTCAATCTCGTGTTTCATTCCCCTGTTTCACTCTCGTGTTTCACTCCCCTGTTTCACTCTCCTGTTTCACTCCCATATTTCATTTTCATGTTTCACTCCCATGATTCACTCACCTGTTTCAGTCATGTGTTTCACTCAACTGATTCGGTGCCCTGTTTCACTCTCCTTTTTTGTACTCCCGTTTAATCCCCTACTTCACTCCCAAGCTTCACTCCTCTGCTTCCCTCCCCTTCTTCCCTCCTCTGCTTCCCTTTCCTGTTTCACTCTCCTGTTCCACTCTCCTTTTCCACTCTTCTGTTCCACTCTCCTGTTACACTCTCGTGTTTCACTCTTGTGTTACACTCTCGTGTTTCACTCTTGTGTTTCACTCTCGTGTTTCACTCTTGTGTTTCACTCTCGTGTTTCACTCTCCTATTTCACTCCCTAGTTTTTCTCCCCTGTTTGACTAAACTGTTTCACTCCCTTATTTCATTTCCTGTTCCATTCCCCTGCTTCATTCCCCTGCTTCACTCCCCTGCTTCACTCCCCTTTTTCAATCTTTTGGTTCAATCTCCTGCTTCCCTCCCCTGCTTCCGTCCCGTGCTTCACTCCCCTGCTTCCCTCCCCTTCTTCCCCCCTCTGCTTCTCTCCCCTGCTTCCCTCCCCTGTTTCACTCTCCTATTTCATTCTCCTCTTTTGCAGGCCTGTTCCACTCTCCAGTTTCAGTCTCCAGTTTCAGTCTCCCGTTTCAGTCTCCTGTTTCATTCTCCTGTTTCAGTTTCCTGTTTCAGTCTCCCGTTTCACTCCCCCATTTCACTCCCCTGCTTCACTCCCCTGCTTCAATCCCCTGCTTCCCTCCCCTGCTTCCCTCCCCTGCTTCCCTCCCCTGCTTCCCTCCCCTGCTTCCCTCCCCTGTTCCACTCTCCTGTTTCACTCTCCTATTTCAGTCTCCTGTTTCAGTCTCCTGCTTCACTCTCCTGTTTCGCTCTCCTGTTCCACTCTCTTGTTCCACTCTCGTGTTTCATTCTCCTGTTTCATTCCCTTGTTTCACTCTCCTATTTCACTCTCCGATTTCACTCCCTTGTTTTACTCCCCTGTTTCACTCCCATATTTCATTTTCCTGTTTCACTCCCATGCTTCACTCCCCTGTTTCAGTCATCTGTTTCACTCAACTAATTCTGTCCCGTGTTTCAAACTCCTTTTTTGTGCTCCCGTTTCACTCCCCCGTTTCACTCCCCCGTTTCACTCCCCCGCTTCACTCCCCTGCTTCACTCCCCTGCTTCACTCCCCTGCTTCACTCCCCTGCTTCACTCCCCTGCTTCACTCCCCGGCTTCAATCTCCTGTTTCAAACTTTTGTTTCAACCCCTTGCTTCCCTCCCCTGCTTCCCTCCTCTGCTGTTCCACTCTCCTGTTTCACTCTCCTGTTTCACTCACCTGTTTCACTCTCCTGTTTCGCTCCCATATTTCATTTTCCTGCTTCACTCCCCTGCTTCACTCCCCTGTTTCCCTCCCCTGCTTCACTCCCCTGCTTCACTCCCCTGCTTCAAACTCCTGCTTCAGTCCCCTTCTTCACTCCCCGGCTTCAATCTCCTGTTTCAAACATTTGTTTCAATCTCCTGCTTCACTCCCCTTCTCCACTCTCCTGCTTTCACTCTCCTGTTTGGCATCCCTGCTTCATTCCCCTGTTTGACTCCCCTGGTTCACTCCCCTAGTACACTCCCCTGCTTCACTCCCCTGCTTCACTCCCCTGCTTCACTCCCCTGGTTCACTCCCCTGCTTCACTCCCCTGCTTCAATCTCCTGTTTCAAACTTTTGTTTCAATCTCCTGCTTCACTCCCCTGCTTGCCTCCTCTGCTTCCCTCTCCTGCTCCACTCTCCTGTTCCACTCTCGTGTTTCACTCTCGTGTTTCACTCTCGTGTTTCACTCCAGTGTTTCACTCTAGTGTTTCACTCTCCTATTTCACTCTCCTGTTTCACTCTCCTGTTTCACTCTCCTATTTCACTACCTTGTTTTACTCCCCTTTTTTACTCTCCTGTTTCACTCCCTTATTTCATTTCCTGTTTCACTCCCATGCTTCACTCCCCTGTTTCACTCAAAAGATTCTGTCCACCGTTTCACTCTCCTTTTTCGTACTCCCGTTTCCCTCCCCTGATTCACTCTCCTGTTTAACTCCCCTGATTCACTCCCCTGATTCACTCCCCTGATTCACTCCCCTGCTTCACTCCCCTGCACCATTCCGCTGCTTCACTCCCCTGTTTCAATCTTTTCTTTCAATCTCCTGCTTCCCTCCCCTGCTCCACTCCCCGTTTCACTCTCCTGTTTGACATCCTTGTTTCACTCTCCTGTTTCACTCTCCTCTTTCACTCCCCTGTTTCACTCTCCTGTTTCACTCTCCTGTTTCACTCTCCTGTTTCAATCCCATATTTCATTTTCCTGCTTCAGTCCAATGCTTCACTCCCCTGTTTCACTCAACTGATTCTGTCCCCCGTTTCACTCTCCTTTTTCATACTCCCATTTCCCTCCCCTGCTTCACTCCCCTGCTTCACTCCCCTGCTTCGAACTCCTGCTTCATTCCCCTGCTTCACTCCCCTGCTTCAATCTCCTGTTTCAAACTTTTGTTTCAAACTCCTGCTTCCGTTCCCGCATCCCTCCACAGCTTCCCTCTCCTGTTCCTCACTCCTGTTCCACTCTTGTGTTTCACTCTCTTGTTCCACTCTCGTGTTTCAATCCCGTGTTTCACTCTCGTGTTTCACTCTCGTGTTTCACTCTCGTGTTTCACTCTCATGTTTCAATCACCTGTTTCAATCTCCTGTTCCACTCTCCTGTTTAATTCTCGTGTTTCACTCTCCTGTTCCACTGTCCTGTTCCACACTGCTCTTCCACTCTCGTGTTTCAGTCTCCTGTTTCACTCTTGTGTTTCACTCTCGTGTTCCACTCTCGTGTTCCACACTCGTGTTCCACTCTCGTGTTCCACTCTCGTGTTTCACTCTCGTGTTTCACTCTCCTGTTTCATTCCCCTGTTTCACTCTCGGGTTTCACTCTCCTATTTCACTCTCGTATTTCACTCCCTTATTTTACTGCCTTGTTTCACTCTCCTGTTTTACTCCCATATTTAATTTTCCTGTTTCGCTCCCATGCTTCACTCCCCTGTTGCAGTCATCTCTTTCGCTCAACTGATTCTGTCCCCTGTTTCACTCTCCTTTTTGGTACTGCCGTTTCACTCCCATGCTTCACTCCCATGCTTCACTCCCCTGCTTCACCCCCCTGTTTCACTCCCCTGCTTCACTCCCATGCTTCACTCCCCTGCTTCACTCCCCTGCTTCAATCTCTTGTTTCAATCTCCTGTTTCAATATCCTGTTTCACTCTCCTGTTTCACTCTCGTGTTTCACTCTCGTGATTCACTCCCCTGTTTCGCTCCCCTGTTTTGCTCTCCTGTTTCACTCTCCTGTTTTACTCTCCTGTTTCACTCTCCTGTTTCGCTCTCCTGTTTCGCTCCCCTGTTTCACTCCCATGTTTTTCTCCACTGTTTCACTCTCCTGTTTCACTTCCATATTTCATTTTCCTGTTTCACTCCTATGCTTCACTCCCCTGCTTCACTTCCCTGTTTCAATCCCCTGTTTCAAACTCTTGTTTCAATCAATTGTTTCAAACTCTTGTCTCAATCTCTTGTTTCAATCTCATATTTCAATTTACTGTTTCAATCTGCTGCTTCCCTCCCCTGCTTCTATCCCCTGCTTCCCTCTCCTGCTCGACTCTCCTGTTTCACTCTCCTGTTTTGCAGCCCTGTTTCACTTTCGTGTTTCACTATTGTGTTTCACTCTTGTGTTTCACTCTCGTGTTTCACTCTCGTGTTTCACTCTCGTGTTTCACTCTCGTGTTTCACTCTTGTGTTTCACTATCATGTTTCACTCTTGTGTTTCACTCAACTGATTCTGTCCCCCGTTTCACTCTCCTTTTTCATACACCCGTTTCCCTCCCCTGCTTCACTCCCCTGTTTCGCTCCCCTGCTTCCCTCCCTGGCTTCCTTCTCTTGCACCAATCTCCAGTTTCACTCTCCAGTTTCACTCCCATATTTCATTTTCCTGCTTCACTCCCCTGCTTCACTCCCCTGCTTCACTCCCCTGCTTCACTCCCCTGCTTCACTCTCCTGCTTCACACCCCTGCTTCAATCTCCTGTTTCAAACTTTTGTTTCAATCTGCTGCTTCCCTCCCCTGCTCCAATCTCCTCTTTCACTCTCCTGTTTTGCAACCCTGTTCCACTCTCCTGTTCCACTCTCCTGTTTCACTCTCCTGTTTCACTCTCGTGTTTCACTCTCCTGTTTCACTCTCGTGTTTCACTCTCGTGTTTCAATCTCGTGTTTCATTCCCCTGTTTCACTCTCGTGTTTCACTCCCCTGTTTCACTCTCCTGTTTCACTCCCATATTTCATTTTCATGTTTCACTCCCATGATTCACTCACCTGTTTCAGTCATGTGTTTCACTCAACTGATTCGGTGCCCTGTTTCACTCTCCTTTTTTGTACTCCCGTTTAATCCCCTACTTCACTCCCAAGCTTCACTCCTCTGCTTCCCTCCCCTTCTTCCCTCCTCTGCTTCCCTTTCCTGTTTCACTCTCCTGTTCCACTCTCCTTTTCCACTCTTCTGTTCCACTCTCCTGTTACACTCTCGTGTTTCACTCTTGTGTTACACTCTCGTGTTTCACTCTCGTGTTTCACTCTTGTGTTTCACTCTCGTGTTTCACTCTTGTGTTTCACTCTCGTGTTTCACTCTCCTATTTCACTCCCTAGTTTTTCTCCCCTGTTTGACTAAACTGTTTCACTCCCTTATTTCATTTCCTGTTCCATTCCCCTGCTTCATTCCCCTGCTTCACTCCCCTGCTTCACTCCCCTGCTTCACTTCCCTTTTTCAATATTTTGTTTCAATCTCCTGTTTCCCTCCCCTGTTCCACTCTCCTGTTTCACTCTCGTGTTTCACTCTCGTGTTTCACTCTCCTGTTTCACTCTGCTAGTTCACTCGCGTGTTCCACTCCCCTGCTTCACTCCCGTGCTTCACTCCCCTGTTTCAATCTGTTGTTTCAATCTCCTGCTTCCCTCCCCTGCTCCACTGCCCTGTTTCACTCTCCTGTTTCCCTCCCCTGTTCCACTCTCCTGTTCCACTCTCCTGTTCCACTCTCCTGTTTCACTCTCATGTTTCACTCTCATGTTTCACTCTCCTGTTCCACTCCCCTGCTTCACTCCCCTGTTTGAATCTTTTGTTTCAATCTCCTGCTTCCCTCCCCTGCTCCACTGCCCTGTTTCAGTCTCATATTTCACTCTCCTGTTTCACTCTCCTGTTTCCGTCTCCTGTTTCACTCTCCTGTTTCACTCTCCTGTTCAACTCTCCTGTTCCACTCTCTAATTCCACTCTCCAGTTCCACACTCATGTTCCACTCTCCTGTTTCACTCTCGTGTTCCACTCTTGTGTTCCACTCTCGTCTTTCACTCTCGTTTTCCACTCTCCTGTTCCACTCTCGTGTTTCACTCTCCTTTTTTGTATTCCCGTTTCACTCCCCTGCTTCACTCCCCTACTTCACTCCCCTGCTTCACTCCCCTGCTTCACTCCCCTGCTTCACTCCCCTGCTTCACTCCCCTGCTTCACTTCCCCGCTCCAATCTCCTGTTTCAATCTTTTGGTTCAATCTCCTGCTTCCCTCCCCTGCTTCCGTCCCGTGCTTCACTCCCCTGCTTCCCTCCCCTTCTTCCCCCCTCTGCTTCTCTCCCCTGCTTCCCTCCCCTGTTTCACTCTCCTATTTCATTCTCCTCTTTTGCAGGCCTGTTCCACTCTCCAGTTTCAGTCTCCAGTTTCAGTCTCCCGTTTCAGTCTCCTGTTTCATTCTCCTGTTTCAGTTTCCTGTTTCAGTCTCCCGTTTCACTCCCCCATTTCACTCCCCTGCTTCACTCCCCTGCTTCAATCCCCTGCTTCCCTCCCCTGCTTCCCTCCCCTGCTTCCCTCCCCTGCTTCCCTCCCCTGTTCCACTCTCCTGTTTCACTCTCCTATTTCAGTCTCCTGTTTCAGTCTCCTGCTTCACTCTCCTGTTTCGCTCTCCTGTTCCACTCTCTTGTTCCACTCTCGTGTTTCATTCTCCTGTTTCATTCCCTTGTTTCACTCTCCTATTTCACTCTCCGATTTCACTCCCTTGTTTTACTCCCCTGTTTCACTCCCATATTTCATTTTCCTGTTTCACTCCCATGCTTCACTCCCCTGTTTCAGTCATCTGTTTCACTCAACTAATTCTGTCCCGTGTTTCAAACTCCTTTTTTGTGCTCCCGTTTCACTCCCCCGTTTCACTCCCCCGTTTCACTCCCCTGCTTCACTCCCCTGCTTCACTCCCCTGCTTCACTCCCCTGCTTCACTCCCCTGCTTCACTCCCCGGCTTCAATCTCCTGTTTCAAACTTTTGTTTCAACCCCTTGCTTCCCTCCCCTGCTTCCCTCCTCTGCTGTTCCACTCTCCTGTTTCACTCTCCTGTTTCACTCACCTGTTTCACTCTCCTGTTTCACTCTCCTGTTTCACTCACCTGTTTCACTCTCCTGTTTCGCTCCCATATTTCATTTTCCTGCTTCACTCCCCTGCTTCACTCCCCTGCTTCACTCCCCTGCTTCAAACTCCTGCTTCAGTCCCCTTCTTCACTCCCCGGCTTCAATCTCCTGTTTCAAACATTTGTTTCAATCTCCTGCTTCACTCCCCTTCTCCACTCTCCTGCTTTCACTCTCCTGTTTGGCATCCCTGCTTCATTCCCCTGTTTGACTCCCCTGGTTCACTCCCCTAGTACACTCCCCTGCTTCACTCCCCTGCTTCACTCCCCTGCTTCACTCCCCTGGTTCACTCCCCTGCTTCACTCCCCTGCTTCACTCCCCTGCTTCACTCCCCTGCTTCAATCTCCTGTTTCAAACTTTTGTTTCAATCTCCTGCTTCACTCCCCTGCTTGCCTCCTCTGCTTCCCTCTCCTGCTCCACACTCCTGTTCCACTCTCGTGTTTCACTCTCGTGTTTCACTCTCGTGTTTCACTCTCGTGTTTCACTCCAGTGTTTCACTCTAGTGTTTCACTCTCCTATTTCACTCTCCTGTTTCACTCTCCTATTTCACTACCTTGTTTTACTCCCCTTTTTTACTCTCCTGTTTCACTCCCTTATTTCATTTCCTGTTTCACTCCCATGCTTCACTCCCCTGTTTCACTCAAAAGATTCTGTCCACCGTTTCACTCTCCTTTTTCGTACTCCCGTTTCCCTCCCCTGATTCACTCTCCTGTTTAACTCCCCTGATTCACTCCCCTGATTCACTCCCCTGATTCACTCCCCTGCTTCACTCCCCTGCACCATTCCGCTGCTTCACTCCCCTGTTTCAATCTTTTCTTTCAATCTCCTGCTTCCCTCCCCTGCTCCACTCCCCGTTTCACTCTCCTGTTTGACATCCTTGTTTCACTCTCCTGTTTCACTCTCCTCTTTCACTCCCCTGTTTCACTCTCCTGTTTCACTCTCCTGTTTCACTCTCCTGTTTCAATCCCATATTTCCTTTTCCTATTTCGCTCTACTGTTTCAATCCCATATTTCATTTTCCTGCTTCACTCCAATGCTTCACTCCCCTGTTTCACTCAACTGATTCTGTCCCCCGTTTCACTCTCCTTTTTCATACTCCCATTTCCCTCCCCTGCTTCACTCCCCTGCTTCACTCCCCTGCTTCGAACTCCTGCTTCATTCCCCTGCTTCACTCCCCTGCTTCAATCTCCTGTTTCAAACTTTTGTTTCAAACTCCTGCTTCCGTTCCTGCATCCCTCCTCAGCTTCCCTCTCCTGTTCCTCTCTCCTGTTCCACTCTTGTGTTTCAATCTCGTGTTTCAATCTCCTGTTTCAATCTCGTGTTTCACTCTCGTGTTTCAATCCCGTGTTTCACTCTCGTGTTTCACTCTCGTGTTTCACTCTCGTGTTTCACTCTCGTGTTTCAATCTCCTGTTTCAATCTCCTGTTCCACTCTCCTGTTTCATTCTCGTGTTCCACTCTCGTGTTTCACTCTCGTGTTTTATTCCCCTGTTTAATTCTCGTGTTTCACTCTCCTGTTCCACTGTCCTGTTCCACTCTCCTCTTCCACTCTCGTGTTTCAGTCTCCTGTTTCACTCTTGTGTTTCACTCTCGTGTTCCACTCTCGTGTTCCACACTCGTGTTCCACTCTCGTGTTTCACTCTCGTGTTTCACTCTCGGGTTTCACTCTTCTATTTCACTCTCGTATTTCACTCCCTTATTTTACTGCCTTGTTTCACTCTCCTGTTTTACTCCCATATTTAATTTTCCCGTTTCACTCCCCTGCTTCACTCCCATGCTTCACTCCCCTGCTTCACCCCCCTGCTTCACTCCCCTGCTTCACTCCCATGCTTCACTCCCCTGCTTCACTCCCCTGCTTCAATCTCTTGTTTCAATCTCCTGTTTCAATATCCTGTTTCAATCTCCTGCTTCCCTCCACTGCTCCACTCTCCTCTTTCACTCTCCTGTTTTACTCTCGTGTTTCACTCTCTTGTTTCACTCCCCCGTTTTGCTCCCCTGTTTCACTCTGCTGTTTCACTCCCCTGTTTCGCTCCCCTGTTTCGCTCCCCTGTTTCGCTCTCCTGTTTCGCTCCCCTGTTTCGCTCTCCTGTTTCGCTCTCCTGTTTCGCTCCCCTGTTTCGCTCTCCTGTTTCGCTCTCCTGTTTCGCTCTCCTGTTTCGCTCTCCTGTTTCACTCTCCTGTTTCACTCTCCTGTTTCGCTCTCCTGTTTCACTCTCCTGTTTCACTCTCCTGTTTTGCTCCCCTCTTTCGCTCCCTTGTTTTTCTCCTCTGTTTCACTCTCCTGTTTCACTTCCATATTTCATTTTCCTGTTTCATTCCCATGCTTCACTCCCCTGCTTCACTCCCCTGCTTCACTCCCCTGCTTCACTCCCCTGCTTCACTCCCCTGCTTCACTCCCCTGCTTCACTTCCCTGTTTCAATCTCTTGTTTCAATCAATTGTTTCAAACTCTTGTCTCAATCTCTTGTTTCAATCTCATGTTTCAATATCGTGCTTCCATCGCCTGCTTTCATCCCCAGCTTCCCTCTCCTGCTCGACTCTCCTGTTTCACTCTCCTGTTTCACTCTCCTGTTTTGCAGCCCTGCTTCACTTCCGTGTTTCACTCTTGTGTTTCACTCTTGTGTTTCTCTCTTGTGTTTCACTCTCGTGTTTCACTCTTGTGTTTCACTATCATGTTTCACTCTTGTGTTTCACTCAACTGATTTTGTCCCCCGTTTCACTCTCCTTTTTTGTACTCCCGTTTACTCCCCTACTTCACTCCCCTGCTTCCCTCCTCTGCTTCCCTCCCCTGCTTCCCTCCTCTGCTTCCCTCTCCTGTTCCACTCTCCTGTTCCACTCTCCTGTTCCACTCTCCTGTTCCACTCTCGTGTTTCACTCTCGTGTTTCACTCCCGTGTTTCACTCCCGTGTTTCACTCCCGTGTTCCACTCTCCTGTTCCACTCTTCTGTTTCACACTAGTGTTTCACTCTCATGTTTCACTTTCCTGTTTCACTCTCCTGTTTCACTCTCCTGTTTCACTCTCCTGTTTCAGTCTCCTGTTTCAGTCTCCTGTTTCAGTCTCCTATTTCACTCTCCTATTTCACTCTCTGTTTCACTGTCCTGTTCCACTCTCCTGTTCCACTCTCCTGTTTCACTCTCGTGTTTCACTCTCGTGTTTCACTCCCGTGTTTCACTCCCGTGTTTCACTCCCGTGTTTCACTCTCGTGTTTCACTCTCGTGTTTCACTCTCATGTTTCACTCTCGTGTTTCACTCTTGTGTTTCTCTCTTGTGTTTCACTCTCGTGTTTCACTCTCCTATTTCACTCTCCTATTTCACTCCCTTGTTTTTCTCCCCAGTTTCACTAAACTGTTTCACTCCCTTATTTCATTTTCCTGTTCCATTCCCCTGCTTCTCTCCCCTGCTTCACTCCCCTGCTTCACTCCCCTGCTTCACTCCCCTGCTTCACTCCCCTGCTTCACTCCTCTTTTTCAATCTTTTGTTTCAATCTCCTGCTTCCCTCCCCTGCTTCCCTCCCCTGCTCCACTGCCCTGTTTCCCTCCCCTGTTCCACTCTCCTGTTTCACTCTCGTGTTCCACTCTCGTGTTTCACTCTCCTGTTTCACTCTTCTGGTTCACTCGCATGTTCCACTCCTGTGCTTCACTCCCCTGTTTCAATCTTTTGTTTCAATCTCCTGCTTCCCTCCCCTGCTCCGCTGCCCTGTTTCAGTCTCATGTTTCACTCTCCTGTTTCACTCTCCTGTTTCACTCTCCTGTTCAACTCTCCTGTTCCACTCTCCAATTCCACTCTCCTTTTCCACTCTCATGTTCCACTCTCCTGTTTCAATCTCGTGTTCCACTCTTGTGTTCCACTCTCGTCTTTCACTCTCATTTTCCACTCCCCTGTTCCACTATCTTGTTCCACTCTCCTGTTCCACTATCTTGTTCCACTCTCCTGTTCCACTCTCCTTTTCCACTCTTGTGTATCACTCTCGTGTTTCACTCTCCTGTTTCACTCTCGTGTTTTACCCTCGTGTTTCACTCTCGTGTTTCACTCCCGTGTTTCACTCCCGTGTTTCACTCTCGTGTTTCACTCTCCTGTTTCACTCTCGTGTTTTACCCTCGTGTTTCACTCTTGTGTTTCTCTCTCGTGTTTCACTCTTGTGTTTCACTCTCGTGTTTCACTCTCCTATTTCACTCTCCTATTTCACTCCCTTGTTTTTCTCCCCTGTTTCACTAAACTGTTTCACTCCCTTATTTCATTTTCCTGTTCCATTCCCCTGCTTCACTCCACTGCTTCACTCCCCTGCTTCACTCCCCTTTTTCAATCTTTTGTTTCAATCTCCTGCTTCCCTCCCCTGCTTCCCTCCCCTGCTCCACAGCCCTGTTTCACTCTCGTGTTTCCCTCCCCAGTTCCACTCTCCTGTTTCACTCTCCTGTTTCACTCTCGTGTTCCACTCTCGTGTTTCACTCTCGTGTTTCACTCTCCTGTTTCACTCTCCTGTTTCACTCTCCTGGTTCACTCTTCTGGTTCACTCAGGTGTTTCACTCCCCTGCTTCACTCCCCTCTTTCAATCTTTTGTTTCAATCTCCTGCTTCCGTCCCCTGCTCCACTGCCCTGTTTCAGTCTCATGTTTCACTCTCCTGTTTCACTCTCCTGTTTCCGTCTCCTGTTTCACTCTCCTGTTTCACTCTCCTGTTCAACTCTCCTGTTCCACTCTCCTGTTCCACTCTCCTGTTCCACTCTACTGTTCCACTCTCCTGTTTCATTCTCGTGTTCCACTCTTGTGTTCCACTCTCATCTTTCACTCTCGTTTTCCACTCTCGTGTTTCACTCTCCTGTTGCAATCCCGTTTCACTCTCCTATTTCACTCTCCAATTTCACTCCCTTGTTTTACTCCCTTGTTTTACTCCCCTGTTTCACTCCCATATTTCATTTTCCTGTTTCACTCCCATGCTTCACTCCCCTGTTTCAGTCATCCGTTCAACTCAACTGATTTTGTCCCCTGTTTCACTCTCCATTATTGTACTCCCATTTCACTCCCCCATTTCACTCCTCTGCTTCACTCCCCTGCGTCACTTCCCTGCGTCACTCCCCTGCATCACTCCCCTGCTTCACTCCCCTGCTTCAATCTCCTGTTTCAAACTTTTGTTTCAATCTCCTGCTTCCCTCACCTGCTTCCCTCCCCTGCTCCACTCTACTGTTCCACTCTCCTGTTCCACTCTTCTGTTTCACTCTAGTGTTTCACTCTCATGTTTCACTTTCCTGTTTCACTCTCCTGTTTCAGTCTCCTGTTTCACTCTCCTGTTTCACTCTCCTATTTCACTCTCTGTTTCACTCTCCTGTTTCACTCTTCTGTTTCGCTCCCATATTTCATTTTCCTGCTTCACTCCCATGCTTCACTCCCCTGTTTCTGTCATCTGTTTCACACAACTGATTCTGTCCCCCGTTTCACTCTCCTTTTTTGTACTCCCATTTCCCTCCCCTGCTTCACGCCCCTGCTTCACTCCCAATCTTCAAACTCCTGCTTCATTCCCCTTCTTCACTCCCCTGCTTCAATCTCCTGTTTCAAACATTTGTTTCAATCTCCTGCTTCACTCCCCTGCTCCACTCTCCTGCTTTCACTCTCCTGTTTGGCATCCCTGCTTCATTCCCCTGTTTCACTCCCCTAGTACACTCCCCTGGTTCACTCCCCTGGTTCACTCCCCTGGTTCACTCCCCTGGTTCACTCTCCTGTTTCACTCTCCTGTTTCACTCTCCTGTTTCACTCTCTTATTTCACTCTCCTGTTTCTCTCTCCTGTTTCACTCCCCTTTTTCACTCTCCTGTTTCACTCTCCTGTTTTGCAACCCTGCTTCACTCTTGTGTTTCTCTCTTGTGTTTCACTCTCGTGTTTCTCTCTTGTGTTTCACTCTCGTGTTTCACTCTTGTGTTTCACTATCATGTTTCACTCTTGTGTTTCACTCAACTGATTCTGTCCCCCGTTTCACTCTCCTTTTTCATACACCCGTTTCCCTCCCCTGCTTCACTCCCCTGCTTCACTCCGCTGCTTCACTGTACTGTTTCACTCTCCTGTTTCACTCTCCTCTTTTATTCCCTTGTTTTACTCCCCTGTTTCATTTTCCTGTTTCACTCCCATGCTTCACTCCCCTGTTTCACTCATCTGTTTCACTCAACTGATTCTATCCCCTGTTTCACTCTCCTTGTTTGTACTCCCGTTTCACTCCCCTGCTTCACTGCCCTGCTTCACTCCCCTGCTACCCCTCCCCCACCGTCCACTCCACTCCCCTGTTTCACTCTCCTGTTTTGCAGCCCTGCTTCACTCCACTGTTTCACTCTACTGTTTCACTCTACTTTTTCACTTTACTGTTTCACTCTCGTGTTTCACTCTCATGTTTCACTCTCCTGTTTCAGTCTCCTGTTTCAGTCTCCTGTTTCACTCTCCTGTTTCACTCTCCTGTTTCACTCTCTTGTTTTGCAGCCCTGCTTCACTTCAGTGTTTCACTCTTGTGTTTCACTCTTGTGTTTCACTCTTGTGTTTCTCTCTTGTGTTTCACTCTTGTGTTTCACTCTTGTGTTTCACTATCATGTTTCACTCTTGTGTTTCACTCAACTGATTTTGTCCCCCGTTTCACTCTCTTTTTTTGTACTCCCGTTTACTCCCCTACTTCACTCCCCTGCTTCCCTCCTCTGCTTCCCACTCCTGTTTCACTGTCCTGTTCCACTCTCCTGTTCCACTCTCGTGTTTCACTCTCGTGTTTCACTCTCGTGTTTCACTCCCCTGTTTCACTCCCGTGTTTCACTCTTGTGTTTCTCTCTTGTGTTTCACTCTCGTGTTTCACTCTCCTATTTCACTCTCCTATTTCACTCCCTTGTTTTTCTCCCCAGTTTCACTAAACTGTTTCACTCCCTTATTTCATTTTCCTGTTCCATTCCCCTGCTTCTCTCCCCTGCTTCACTCCCCTGCTTCACTCCCCTGCTTCACTCCCCTGCTTCACTCCCCTGCTTCACTCCCCTGCTTCACTCCCCTGCTTCACTCCTCTTTTTCAATCTTTTGTTTCAATCTCCTGCTTCCCTCCCCTGCTTCCCTCCCCTGCTCCACTGCCCTGTTTCCCTCCCCTGTTCCACTCTCCTGTTTCACTCTCGTGTTCCACTCTCGTGTTTCACTCTCCTGTTTCACTCTTCTGGTTCACTCGCATGTTCCACTCCTGTGCTTCACTCCCCTGTTTCAATCTTTTGTTTCAATCTCCTGCTTCCCTCCCCTGCTCCGCTGCCCTGTTTCAGTCTCATGTTTCACTCTCCTGTTTCACTCTCCTGTTTCACTCTCCTGTTCAACTCTCCTGTTCCACTCTCCAATTCCACTCTCCTTTTCCACTCTCATGTTCCACTCTCCTGTTTCAATCTCGTGTTCCACTCTTGTGTTCCACTCTCGTCTTTCACTCTCATTTTCCACTCCCCTGTTGCACTATCTTGTTCCACTCTCCTGTTCCACTATCTTGTTCCACTCTCCTGTTCCACTCTCCTTTTCCACTCTTGTGTATCACTCTCGTGTTTCACTCTCCTGTTTCACTCTCGTGTTTTACCCTCGTGTTTCACTCTCGTGTTTCACTCCCGTGTTTCACTTCCGTGTTTCACTCTCGTGTTTCACTCTCCTGTTTCACTCTCGTGTTTTACCCTTGTGTTTCACTCTTGTGTTTCTCTCTCGTGTTTCACTCTTGTGTTTCACTCTCGTGTTTCACTCTCCTATTTCACTCTCCTATTTCACTCCCTTGTTTTTCTCCCCTGTTTCACTAAACTGTTTCACTCCCTTATTTCATTTTCCTGTTCCATTCCCCTGCTTCACTCCACTGCTTCACTCCCCTGCTTCACTCCCATTTTTCAATCTTTTGTTTCAATCTCCTGCTTCCCTCCCCTGCTTCCCTCCCCTGCTCCACAGCCCTGTTTCACTCTCGTGTTTCCCTCCCCTGTTCCACTCTCCTGTTTCACTCTCCTGTTTCGCTCTCGTGTTCCACTCTCGTGTTTCACTCTCGTGTTTCACTCTCCTGTTTCACTCTCCTGTTTCACTCTCCTGGTTCACTCTTCTGGTTCACTCAGGTGTTTCACTCCCCTGCTTCACTCCCCTCTTTCAATCTTTTGTTTCAATCTCCTGCTTCCCTCCCCTGCTCCACTGCCCTGTTTCAGTCTCATGTTTCACTCTCCTGTTTCACTCTCCTGTTTCCGTCTCCTGTTTCACTCTCCTGTTTCACTCTCCTGTTCAACTCTCCTGTTCCACTCTCCTGTTCCACTTTCCTGTTCCACTCTACTGTTCCACTCTCCTGTTTCATTCTCGTGTTCCACTCTTGTGTTCCACTCTCATCTTTCACTCTCGTTTTCCACTCTCGTGTTTCACTCTCCTGTTGCAATCCCGTTTCACTCTCCTATTTCACTCTCCAATTTCACTCCCTTGTTTTACTCCCTTGTTTTACTCCCCTGTTTCACTCCCATATTTCATTTTCCTGTTTCACTCCCATGCTTCACTCCCCTGTTTCAGTCATCCGTTCAACTCAACTGATTTTGTCCCCTGTTTCACTCTCCATTTTTGTACTCCCATTTCACTCCCCCATTTCACTCCTCTGCTTCACTCCCCTGCGTCACTTCCCTGCGTCACTCCCCTGCATCACTTCCCTGCTTCACTCCCCTGCTTCAATCTCCTGTTTCAAACTTTTGTTTCAATCTCCTGCTTCCCTCCCCTGCTTCCCTCCCCTGCTCCACTCTACTGTTCCACTCTCCTGTTCCACTCTTCTGTTTCACTCTAGTGTTTCACTCTCATGTTTCACTTTCCTGTTTCACTCTCCTGTTTCAGTCTCCTGTTTCACTCTCCTGTTTCACTCTGCTATTTCACTCTCTGTTTCACTCTCCTGTTTCACTCTTCTGTTTCGCTCCCATATTTCATTTTCCTGCTTCACTCCCATGCTTCACTCCCCTGTTTCTGTCATCTGTTTCACACAACTGATTCTGTCCCCCGTTTCACTCTCCTTTTTTGTACTCCCATTTCCCTCCCCTGCTTCACGCCCCTGCTTCACTCCCAATCTTCAAACTCCTGCTTCATTCCCCTTCTTCACTCCCCTGCTTCAATCTCCTGTTTCAAACATTTGTTTCAATCTCCTGCTTCACTCCCCTGCTCCACTCTCCTGCTTTCACTCTCCTGTTTGGCATCCCTGCTTCATTCCCCTGTTTCACTCCCCTAGTACACTCCCCTGGTTCACTCCCCTGGTTCACTCCCCTGGTTCACTCCCCTGGTTCACTCCCCTGGTTCACTCTCCTGTTTCACTCTCCTGTTTCACTCTCCTGTTTCACTCTCTTATTTCACTCTCCTGTTTCTCTCTCCTGTTTCACTCCCCTTTTTCACTCTCCTGTTTCACTCTCCTGTTTTGCAACCCTGCTTCACTCTTGTGTTTCTCTCTTGTGTTTCACTCTCGTGTTTCACTCTTGTGTTTCACTATCATGTTTCACTCTTGTGTTTCACTCAACTGATTCTGTCCCCCGTTTCACTCTCCTTTTTCATACACCCGTTTCCCTCCCCTGCTTCACTCCCCTGCTTCACTCCGCTGCTTCACTGTACTGTTTCACTCTCCTGTTTCACTCTCCTCTTTTATTCCCTTGTTTTACTCCCCTGTTTCACTCTCCTGTTTCACTCCCATATTTCATTTTCCTGTTTCACTCCCATGCTTCACTCCCCTGTTTCACTCATCTGTTTCACTCAACTGATTCTATCCCCTGTTTCACTCTCCTTGTTTGTACTCCCGTTTCACTCCCCTGCTTCACTGCCCTGCTTCACTCCCCTGCTACCCCTCCCCCACCGTCCACTCCACTCCCCTGTTTCACTCTCCTGTTTTGCAGCCCTGCTTCACTCCACTGTTTCACTCTACTGTTTCACTCTACTTTTTCACTTTACTGTTTCACTCTCGTGTTTCACTCTCATGTTTCACTCTCCTGTTTCAGTCTCCTGTTTCACTCTCCTGTTTCACTCTCCTGTTTCACTCTCTTGTTTTGCAGCCCTGCTTCACTTCAGTGTTTCACTCTTGTGTTTCACTCTTGTGTTTCACTCTTGTGTTTCTCTCTTGTGTTTCACTCTTGTGTTTCACTCTTGTGTTTCACTATCATGTTTCACTCTTGTGTTTCACTCAACTGATTTTGTCCCCCGTTTCACTCTCTTTTTTTGTACTCCCGTTTACTCCCCTACTTCACTCCCCTGCTTCCCTCCTCTGCTTCCCTCTCCTGTTTCACTGTCCTGTTCCACTCTCCTGTTCCACTCTCCTGTTCCACTCTCGTGTTTCACTCTCGTGTTTCACTCCCGTGTTTCACTCCCGTGTTTCACTCTTGTGTTTCTCTCTTGTGTTTCACTCTCGTGTTTCACTCTCCTATTTCACTCTCCTATTTCACTCCCTTGTTTTTCTCCCCAGTTTCACTAAACTGTTTCACTCCCTTATTTCATTTTCCTGTTCCATTCCCCTGCTTCTCTCCCCTGCTTCACTCCCCTGCTTCACTCCCCTGCTTCACTCCCCTGCTTCCCTCCCCTGCTCCACTGCCCTGTTTCCCTCCCCTGTTCCACTCTCCTGTTTCACTCTCGTGTTCCACTCTCGTGTTTCACTCTCCTGTTTCACTCTTCTGGTTCACTCGCATGTTCCACTCCTGTGCTTCACTCCCCTGTTTCAATCTTTTGTTTCAATCTCCTGCTTCCCTCCCCTGCTCCGCTGCCCTGTTTCAGTCTCATGTTTCACTCTCCTGTTTCACTCTCCTGTTTCACTCTCCTGTTCAACTCTCCTGTTCCACTCTCCAATTCCACTCTCCTTTTCCACTCTCATGTTCCACTCTCCTGTTTCAATCTCGTGTTCCACTCTTGTGTTCCACTCTCGTCTTTCACTCTCATTTTCCACTCCCCTGTTGCACTATCTTGTTCCACTCTCCTGTTCCACTATCTTGTTCCACTCTCCTGTTCCACTCTCCTTTTCCACTCTTGTGTATCACTCTCGTGTTTCACTCTCCTGTTTCACTCTCGTGTTTTACCCTCGTGTTTCACTCTCGTGTTTCACTCCCGTGTTTCACTTCCGTGTTTCACTCTCGTGTTTCACTCTCCTGTTTCACTCTCGTGTTTTACCCTCGTGTTTCACGCTTGTGTTTCTCTCTCGTGTTTCACTCTTGTGTTTCACTCTCGTGTTTCACTCTCGTGTTTCACTCTCCTATTTCACTCTCCTATTTCACTCCCTTGTTTTTCTCCCCTGTTTCACTAAACTGTTTCACTCCCTTATTTCATTTTCCTGTTCCATTCCCCTGCTTCACTCCACTGCTTCACTCCCCTGCTTCACTCCCCTTTTTCAATCTTTTGTTTCAATCTCCTGCTTCCCTCCCCTGCTTCCCTCCCCTGCTCCACAGCCCTGTTTCACTCTCCTGTTTCACTCTCGTGTTCCACTCTCGTGTTTCACTCTCGTGTTTCACTCTCCTGTTTCACTCTCCTGTTTCACTCTCCTGGTTCACTCTTCTGGTTCACTCAGGTGTTTCACTCCCCTGCTTCACTCCCCTCTTTCAATCTTTTGTTTCAATCTCCTGCTTCCCTCCCCTGCTCCACTGCCCTGTTTCAGTCTCATGTTTCACTCTCCTGTTTCACTCTCCTGTTTCCGTCTCCTGTTTCACTCTCCTGTTTCACTCTCCTGTTCAACTCTCCTGTTCCACTCTCCTGTTCCACTCTCCTGTTCCACTCTACTGTTCCACTCTCCTGTTTCATTCTCGTGTTCCACTCTTGTGTTCCACTCTCGTCTTTCACTCTCGTTTTCCACTCTCGTGTTTCACTCTCCTGTTGCAATCCCCTGTTTCACTCTCCTATTTCACTCTCCAATTTCACTCCCTTGTTTTACTCCCTTGTTATACTCCCCTGTTTCACTCCCATATTTCATTTTCCTGTTTCACTCCCATGCTTCACTCCCCTGTTTCAGTCATCCGTTCAACTCAACTGATTTTGTCCCCTGTTTCACTCTCCATTTTTGTACTCCCATTTCACTCCCCCATTTCACTCCTCTGCTTCACTCCCCTGCGTCACTTCCCTGCGTCACTCCCCTGCATCACTTCCCTGCTTCACTCCCCTGCTTCAATCTCCTGTTTCAAACTTTTGTTTCAATCTCCTGCTTCCCTCCCCTGCTTCCCTCCCCTGCTCCACTCTACTGTTCCACTCTCCTGTTCCACTCTCCTGTTCCACTCTCGTGTTCCACTCTCGTGTTCCACTCTCGTGTTCCACTCTTCTGTTTCACTCTAGTGTTTCACTCTCATGTTTCACTTTCCTGTTTCACTCTCCTGTTTCAGTCTCCTGTTTCACTCTCCTGTTTCACTCTCCTATTTCACTCTCTGTTTCACTCTCCTGTTTCAATCTTCTGTTTCGCTCCCATATTTCATTTTCCTGCTTCACTCCCATGCTTCACTCCCCTGTTTCTGTCATCTGTTTCACACAACTGATTCTGTCCCCCGTTTCACTCTCCTTTTTTGTACTCCCATTTCCCTCCCCTGCTTCACGCCCCTGCTTCACTCCCAATCTTCAAACTCCTGCTTCATTCCCCTTCTTCACTCCCCTGCTTCAATCTCCTGTTTCAAACATTTGTTTCAATCTCCTGCTTCACTCCCCTGCTCCACTCTCCTGCTTTCACTCTCCTGTTTGGCATCCCTGCTTCATTCCCCTGTTTCACTCCCCTAGTACACTCCCCTGGTTCACTCCCCTGGTTCACTCCCCTGGTTCACTCCCCTGGTTCACTCTCCTGTTTCACTCTCCTGTTTCACTCTCCTGTTTCACTCTCTTATTTCACTCTCCTGTTTCTCTCTCCTGTTTCACTCCCCTTTTTCACTCTCCTGTTTCACTCTCCTGTTTTGCAACCCTGCTTCACTCTTGTGTTTCTCTCTTGTGTTTCACTCTCGTGTTTCACTCTTGTGTTTCACTATCATGTTTCACTCTTGTGTTTCACTCAATTGATTCTGTCCCCCGTTTCACTCTCCTTTTTCATACACCCGTTTCCCTCCCCTGCTTCACTCCCTTGCTTCACTCCGCTGCTTCACTGTACTGTTTCACTCTCCTGTTTCACTCTCCTCTTTTATTCCCTTGTTTTACTCCCCTGTTTCACTCTCCTGTTTCACTCCCATATTTCATTTTCCTGTTTCACTCCCATGCTTCACTCCCCTGTTTCAGTCATCTGTTTCACTCAACTGATTCTATCCCCTGTTTCACTCTCCTTGTTTGTACTCCCGTTTCACTCCCCTGCTTCACTGCCCTGCTTCACTCCCCTGCTTCACTCCCCTGCTACCCCTCCCCCACCCTCCACTCCACTCCCCTGTTTCACTATCCTGTTTTGCAGCCCTGCTTCACTCCACTGTTTCACTCTACTGTTTCACTCTACTTTTTCACTTTACTGTTTCACTCTCGTGTTTCACTCTCATGTTTCACTCTCCTGTTTCAGTCTCCTGTTTCAGTCTCCTGTTTCACTCTCCTGTTTTGCAGCCCTGCTTCACTTCCGTGTTTCACTCTTGTGTTTCACTCTTGTGTTTCTCTCTTGTGTTTCACTCTCGTGTTTCACTCTTGTGTTTCACTATCATGTTTCACTCTTGTGTTTCACTCAACTGATTTTGTCCCCCGTTTCACTCTCTTTTTTTGTACTCCCGTTTACTCCCCTACTTCACTCCCCTGCTTCCCTCCTCTGCTTCCCTCTCCTGTTTCACTGTCCTGTTCCACTCTCCTGTTCCACTCTCCTGTTCCACTCTCGTGTTTCACTCTCGTGTTTCACTCCCGTGTTTCACTCCCGTGTTTCACTCCCGTGTTCCACTCTCCTGTTCCACTCTTCTGTTTCACTCTAGTGTTTCACTCTCATGTTTCACTTTCCTGTTTCACTCTCCTGTTTCAGTCTCCTGTTTCACTCTCCTGTTTCACTCTCCTATTTCACTCTCCTGTTTCACTCTCCTGTTTCACTCTTCTGTTTCGCTCCCATATTTCATTTTCCTGCTTCACTCCCATGCTTCACTCCCCTGTTTCTGTCATCTGTTTCACACAACTGATTCTGTCCCCCGTTTCACTCTCCTTTTTTGTACTCCCATTTCCCTCCCCTGCTTCACGCCCCTGCTTCACTCCCAATCTTCAAACTCCTGCTTCATTCCCCTTCTTCACTCCCCTGCTTCAATCTCCTGTTTCAAACATTTGTTTCAATCTCCTGCTTCACTCCCCTGCTCCACTCTCCTGCTTTCACTCTCCTCTTGTGGTTTGCTATCATGTTTCACTCTTGTGTTTCACTCAACTGATTCTGTCCCCCGTTTCACTCTCCTTTTTCATACACCCGTTTCCCTCCCCTGCTTCACTCCCCTGCTTCACTCCCCTGCTTCACTCCCCTGCTTCACTCCCCTGTTTCTCTCCCCTGCTTCACTCCCCTGCTTCACTCCCCTGCTTCACTCCCCTGTTTCATTCCGCTGCTTCACTCCCCTGCTTCACTCCCCTGTTTTGCTCCCCTGCTTCCCTCCCCTGCTTCCTTCTCTTGCTCCAATCTCCTGTTTCACTCTCCTGTTTCACTCTCCACTTTCACTCCCATATTTCATTTTCCTGTTTCACTCCCATGCTTCAATCCCCTGTTTCCCTCCCCTGCTTCACTCCCCTGCTTCACTCCCCTGCTTCAATCTCATGTTTCAAACTTTTGTTTCAATCTCCTGCTTCCCACTTCTGCTTCCCTCCCTGCTCCAATCTCCTCCTCACTCTCCTGTTTTGCAGCCCTGCTTCTCTCCACTCTTTCACTCTCGTGTTTCACTCTCGTGTTTCACTCTCGTATTTCACTCTCCTGTTTCACTCCCGTGTTTCACTCCCGTGTTTCACTCTCCTGTTTCACTCTCGTGTTTTACCCTCGTGTTTCACTCCCGTGTTTCACTCCCGTGTTTCACTCCCGTCTTTCACTCTCGTGTTTCACTCTCGTGTTTCACTCTCGTATTTCACTCCCTTGTTTTACTCCCCTGTTTCAATCTCATATTTTATTTTCCTGTTTCACTCCCATGCTTCACTCATCTGTTTCAGTCATCTGTTTCACTCAACTGATTCTGTCCCCTGTTTCACTCTCCTTTTTTGTACTCCCGTTCACTCCCCTAGTTCACTCCCCTGCTTCACTCCCCTGCTTCCCTCCTCTGCTTCCGTCTCCTGTTCCACTCTCCTGTTCCACTCTCTTTTTCCACTCTTGTGTATCACTCTCGTGTTTCACTCTCCTGTTTCACTCTCGTGTTTTACCCTCGTGTTTCACTCTCGTGTTTCACTCCCGTGTTTCACTCTCGTGTTTCACTCTCCTGTTTCACTCTCGTGTTTTACCCTCATGTTTCACTCTTGTGTTTCTCTCTCGTGTTTCACTCTTGTGTTTCACTCTCGTGTTTCACTCTCCTATTTCACTCTCCTATTTCACTCCCTTGTTTTTCTCCCCTGTTTCACTAAACTGTTTCACTCCCTTATTTCATTTTCCTGTTCCATTCCCCTGCTTCACTCCACTGCTTCACTCCCCTGCTTCACTCCCCTTTTTCAATCTTTTGTTTCAATCTCCTGCTTCCCTCCCCTGCTTCCCTCCCCTGCTCCACAGCCCTGTTTCACTCTCGTGTTTCCCTCCCCTGTTCCACTCTCCTGTTTCACTCTCCTGTTTCACTCTCGTGTTCCACTCTCTTGTTTCACTCTCGTGTTTCCCTCTCCTGTTTCACTCTCCTGTTTCACTCTCCTGGTTCACTCTTCTGGTTCACTCGGGTGTTTCACTCCCCTGCTTCACTTCCCTCTTTCAATCTTTTGTTTCAATCTCCTGCTTCCCTCCCCTGCTCCACTGCCCTGTTTCAGTCTCATGTTTCACTCTCCTGTTTCACTCTCCTGTTTCCGTCTCCTGTTTCACTCTCCTGTTTCACTCTCCTGTTCAACTCTCCTGTTCCACTCTCCTGTTCCACTCTCCTGTTCCACTCTACTGTTCCACTCTCCTGTTTCATTCTCGTGTTCCACTCTTGTGTTCCACTCTCGTCTTTCACTCTCGTTTTCCACTCTCGTGTTTCACTCTCCTGTTGCAATCCCCTGTTTCACTCTCCTATTTCACTCTCCAATTTCACTCCCTTGTTTTACTCCCTTGTTTTACTCCCCTGTTTCACTCCCATATTTCATTTTCCTGTTTCACTCCCATGCTTCACTCCCCTGTTTCACTCATCTGTTTCACTCAACTGATTCTGTCCCCTGTTTCACTCTCCTTGTTTGTACTCCCGTTTCATTCCCCCGTTTCACTCCTCTGCTTCCCTCCTCTGCTTCCCTCCCCTGCTTCACTGCCCTGCTTCACTCCCCTGCTTCACTCCCCTACTTCACTCCCCTGCTTCACTCCTCTGCTTCCCTCCCCTGCTTCCCTCCTCTGCTTCCCTCTCCTGTTTCACTGTCCTGTTCTACTCTCCTGTTCCACTCTCCTGTTCCACTCTCGTGTTTCACTCTCGTGTTTCACTCCCGTGTTTCACTCCCGTGTTTCACTCCCGTGTTCCACTCTCCTGTTCCACTCTTCTGTTTCACTCTAGTGTTTCACTCTCATGTTTCACTTTCCTGTTTCACTCTCCTGTTTCAGTCTCCTGTTTCACTCTCCTGTTTCACTCTCCTATTTCACTCTCCTGTTTCACTCTCCTGTTTCACTCTTCTGTTTCGCTCCCATATTTCATTTTCCTGCTTCACTCCCATGCTTCACTCCCCTGTTTCTGTCATCTGTTTCACACAACTGATTCTGTCCCCCGTTTCACTCTCCTTTTTTGTACTCCCATTTCCCTCCCCTGCTTCACGCCCCTGCTTCACTCCCAATCTTCAAACTCCTGCTTCATTCCCCTTCTTCACTCCCCTGCTTCAATCTCCTGTTTCAAACATTTGTTTCAATCTCCTGCTTCACTCCCCTGCTCCACTCTCCTGCTTTCACTCTCCTCTTGTGGTTTGCTATCATGTTTCACTCTTGTGTTTCACTCAACTGATTCTGTCCCCCGTTTCACTCTCCTTTTTCATACACCCGTTTCCCTCCCCTGCTTCACTCCCCTGCTTCACTCCCCTGCTTCACTCCCCTGCTTCACTCCCCTGTTTCTCTCCCCTGCTTCACTCCCCTGCTTCACTCCCCTGCTTCACTCCCCTGTTTCATTCCGCTGCTTCACTCCCCTGCTTCACTCCCCTGTTTTGCTCCCCTGCTTCCCTCCCCTGCTTCCTTCTCTTGCTCCAATCTCCTGTTTCACTCTCCTGTTTCACTCTCCACTTTCACTCCCATATTTCATTTTCCTGTTTCACTCCCATGCTTCAATCCCCTGTTTCCCTCCCCTGCTTCACTCCCCTGCTTCACTCCCCTGCTTCAATCTCATGTTTCAAACTTTTGTTTCAATCTCCTGCTTCCCACTTCTGCTTCCCTCCCTGCTCCAATCTCCTCCTCACTCTCCTGTTTTGCAGCCCTGCTTCTCTCCACTCTTTCACTCTCGTGTTTCACTCTCGTGTTTCACTCTCGTATTTCACTCTCCTGTTTCACTCCCGTGTTTCACTCCCGTGTTTCACTCTCCTGTTTCACTCTCGTGTTTTACCCTCGTGTTTCACTCCCGTGTTTCACTCCCGTGTTTCACTCCCGTCTTTCACTCTCGTGTTTCACTCTCGTGTTTCACTCTCGTATTTCACTCCCTTGTTTTACTCCCCTGTTTCAATCTCATATTTTATTTTCCTGTTTCACTCCCATGCTTCACTCATCTGTTTCAGTCATCTGTTTCACTCAACTGATTCTGTCCCCTGTTTCACTCTCCTTTTTTGTACTCCCGTTCACTCCCCTAGTTCACTCCCCTGCTTCACTCCCCTGCTTCCCTCCTCTGCTTCCGTCTCCTGTTCCACTCTCCTGTTCCACTCTCTTTTTCCACTCTTGTGTATCACTCTCGTGTTTCACTCTCCTGTTTCACTCTCGTGTTTTACCCTCGTGTTTCACTCTCGTGTTTCACTCCCGTGTTTCACTCTCGTGTTTCACTCTCCTGTTTCACTCTCGTGTTTTACCCTCATGTTTCACTCTTGTGTTTCTCTCTCGTGTTTCACTCTTGTGTTTCACTCTCGTGTTTCACTCTCCTATTTCACTCTCCTATTTCACTCCCTTGTTTTTCTCCCCTGTTTCACTAAACTGTTTCACTCCCTTATTTCATTTTCCTGTTCCATTCCCCTGCTTCACTCCACTGCTTCACTCCCCTGCTTCACTCCCCTTTTTCAATCTTTTGTTTCAATCTCCTGCTTCCCTCCCCTGCTTCCCTCCCCTGCTCCACAGCCCTGTTTCACTCTCGTGTTTCCCTCCCCTGTTCCACTCTCCTGTTTCACTCTCCTGTTTCACTCTCGTGTTCCACTCTCTTGTTTCACTCTCGTGTTTCCCTCTCCTGTTTCACTCTCCTGTTTCACTCTCCTGGTTCACTCTTCTGGTTCACTCGGGTGTTTCACTCCCCTGCTTCACTTCCCTCTTTCAATCTTTTGTTTCAATCTCCTGCTTCCCTCCCCTGCTCCACTGCCCTGTTTCAGTCTCATGTTTCACTCTCCTGTTTCACTCTCCTGTTTCCGTCTCCTGTTTCACTCTCCTGTTTCACTCTCCTGTTCAACTCTCCTGTTCCACTCTCCTGTTCCACTCTCCTGTTCCACTCTACTGTTCCACTCTCCTGTTTCATTCTCGTGTTCCACTCTTGTGTTCCACTCTCGTCTTTCACTCTCGTTTTCCACTCTCGTGTTTCACTCTCCTGTTGCAATCCCCTGTTTCACTCTCCTATTTCACTCTCCAATTTCACTCCCTTGTTTTACTCCCTTGTTTTACTCCCCTGTTTCACTCCCATATTTCATTTTCCTGTTTCACTCCCATGCTTCACTCCCCTGTTTCACTCATCTGTTTCACTCAACTGATTCTGTCCCCTGTTTCACTCTCCTTGTTTGTACTCCCGTTTCATTCCCCCGTTTCACTCCTCTGCTTCCCTCCTCTGCTTCCCTCCCCTGCTTCACTGCCCTGCTTCACTCCCCTGCTTCACTCCCCTGCTTCACTGCCCTGCTTCACTGCCCTGCTTCACTCCCCTGCTACCCCTCCCCCACCGTCCACTCCACTCCCCTGTTTCACTCTCCTGTTTTGCAGCCCTGCTTCACTCCACTGTTTCACTCTACTGTTTCACTCTCGTGTTTCACTCTCATGTTTCACTCTCCTGTTTCAGTCTCCTGTTTCAGTCTCCTGTTTCACTCTCCTGTTTCACTCTCCTGTTTTGCAGCCCTGCTTCACTTCCGTGTTTCACTCTTGTGTTTCACTCTTGTGTTTCTCTCTTGTGTTTCACTCTCGTGTTTCACTCTTGTGTTTCACTATCATGTTTCACTCTTGTGTTTCACTCAACTGATTTTGTCCCCCGTTTCACTCTCCTTTTTTGTACTCCCGTTTACTCCCCTACTTCACTCCCCTGCTTCACTCCTCTGCTTCCCTCCCCTGCTTCCCTCCTCTGCTTCCCTCTCCTGTTTCACTGTCCTGTTCCACTCTCCTGTTCCACTCTCCTGTTCCACTCTCGTGTTTCACTCTCGTGTTTCACTCCCGTGTTTCACTCCCGTGTTTCACTCCCGTGTTCCACTCTCCTGTTCCACTCTTCCGTTTCACTCTAGTGTTTCACTCTCATGTTTCACTTTCCTGTTTCACTCTCCTGTTTCACTCTCCTGTTTCACTCTCCTGTTTCAGTCTCCTGTTTCACTCTCCTGTTTCACTCTCCTATTTCACTCTCTGTTTCACTCTCCTGTTTCACTCTTCTGTTTCGCTCCCATATTTCATTTTCCTGCTTCACTCTCATGCTTCACTCCCCTGTTTCTGTCATCTGTTTCACTCAACTGATTCTGTCCCCTGTTTCACTCTCCTTTTTTGTACTCCCATTTCCCTCCCCTGCTTCACGCCCCTGCTTCACTCCCAATCTTCAAACTCCTGCTTCATTCCCCTGCTTCAATCTCCTGTTTCAAACATTTGTTTCAATCTCCTGCTTCACTCCCCTGCTCCACTCTCCTGCTTTCACTCTCCTCTTGTGGTTTGCTATCATGTTTCACTCTTGTGTTTCACTCAACTGATTCTGTCCCCCGTTTCACTCTCCTTTTTCATACACCCGTTTCCCTCCCCTGCTTCACTCCCATGCTTCACTCCCCTGCTTCACTCCCCTGCTTCACTCCCCTGCTTCACTCCCCTGTTTCTCTCCCCTGCTTCACTCCCCTGCTTCACTCCCCTACTTCACTCCCCTGCTTCACTCCTCTGCTTCCCTCCCCTGCTTCCCTCCTCTGCTTCCCTCTCCTGTTTCACTGTCCTGTTCTACTCTCCTGTTCCACTCTCCTGTTCCACTCTCGTGTTTCACTCTCGTGTTTCACTCCCGTGTTTCACTCCCGTGTTTCACTCCCGTGTTCCACTCTCCTGTTCCACTCTTCTGTTTCACTCTAGTGTTTCACTCTCATGTTTCACTTTCCTGTTTCACTCTCCTGTTTCAGTCTCCTGTTTCACTCTCCTGTTTCACTCTCCTATTTCACTCTCTGTTTCACTCTCCTGTTTCACTCTTCTGTTTCGCTCCCATATTTCATTTTCCTGCTTCACTCCCATGCTTCACTCCCCTGTTTCTGTCATCTGTTTCACACAACTGATTCTGTCCCCCGTTTCACTCTCCTTTTTTGTACTCCCATTTCCCTCCCCTGCTTCACGCCCCTGCTTCACTCCCAATCTTCAAACTCCTGCTTCATTCCCCTTCTTCACTCCCCTGCTTCAATCTCCTGTTTCAAACATTTGTTTCAATCTCCTGCTTCACTCCCCTGCTCCACTCTCCTGCTTTCACTCTCCTGTTTGGCATCCCTGCTTCATTCCCCTGTTTCACTCACCTAGTACACTCCCTGCTTCACTCCCCGGTTCACTCCCCTGGTTCACTCCCCTGGTTCACTCTCCTGTTTCACTCTCCTGTTTCTCTCTCCTGTTTCACTCTCCTTTTTCACTCTCCTGTTTCACTCTCCTGTTTCACTCTCCTGTTTTGCAACCCTGCTTCACTCTTGTGTTTCTCTCTTGTGTTTCACTCTCGTGTTTCACTCTTGTGTTTCACTATCATGTTTCACTCTTGTGTTTCACTCAACTGATTCTGTCCCCCGTTTCACTCTCCTTTTTCATACACCCGTTTCCCTCCCCTGCTTCACTCCCCTGCTTCACTCCGCTGCTTCACTGTACTGTTTCACTCTCCTGTTTCACTCTCCTCTTTTATTCCCTTGTTTTACTCCCCTGTTTCACTCTCCTGTTTCACTCCCATATTTCATTTTCCTGTTTCACTCCCATGCTTCACTCCCCTGTTTCACTCATCTGTTTCACTCAACTGATTCTATCCCCTGTTTCACTCTCCTTGTTTGTACTCCCGTTTCACTCCCCTGCTTCACTGCCCTGCTTCACTCCCCTGCTACCCCTCCCCCACCCTCCACTCCACTCCCCTGTTTCACTATCCTGTTTTGCAGCCCTGCTTCACTCCACTGTTTCACTCTACTGTTTCACTCTACTTTTTCACTTTACTGTTTCACTCTCGTGTTTCACTCTCATGTTTCACTCTCCTGTTTCAGTCTCCTGTTTCACTCTCCTGTTTCACTCTCCTGTTTTGCAGCCCTGCTTCACTTCCGTGTTTCACTCTTGTGTTTCACTCTCGTGTTTCACTCTTGTGTTTCACTCTCGTGTTTCACTCTTGTGTTTCACTATCATGTTTCACTCTTGTGTTTCACTCAACTGATTTTGTCCCCCGTTTCACTCTCTTTTTTTGTACTCCCGTTTACTCCCCTACTTCACTCCCCTGCTTCACTCCTCTGCTTCCTTACCCTGCTTCCCTCCTCTGCTTCCCTCTCCTGTTTCACTGTCCTGTTCCACTCTCCTGTTCCACTCTCCTGTTCCACTCTCGTGTTTCACTCTCGTGTTTCACTCCCGTGTTTCACTCCCGTGTTTCACTCCCGTGTTCCACTCTCCTGTTCCACTCTTCTGTTTCACTCTAGTGTTTCACTCTCATGTTTCACTTTCCTGTTTCACTCTCCTGTTTCAGTCTCCTGTTTCACTCTCCTGTTTCACTCTCCTATTTCACTCTCCTGTTTCACTCTCCTGTTTCACTCTTCTGTTTCACTCCCCTGCTTCACTCCTCTGCTTCCCTCCCCTGCTTCCCTCCTCTGCTTCCCTCTCCTGTTTCACTGTCCTGTTCCACTCTCCTGTTCCACTCTCCTGTTCCACTCTCGTGTTTCACTCTCGTGTTTCACTCCCGTGTTTCACTCCCGTGTTTCACTCCCGTGTTCCACTCTCCTGTTCCACTCTTCTGTTTCACTCTAGTGTTTCACTCTCATGTTTCACTTTCCTGTTTCACTCTCCTGTTTCAGTCTCCTGTTTCACTCTCCTGTTTCACTCTCCTATTTCACTCTCTGTTTCACTCTCCTGTTTCACTCTTCTGTTTCGCTCCCATATTTCATTTTCCTGCTTCACTCCCATGCTTCACTCCCCTGTTTCTGTCATCTGTTTCACACAACTGATTCTGTCCCCCGTTTCACTCTCCTTTTTTGTACTCCCATTTCCCTCCCCTGCTTCACGCCCCTGCTTCACTCCCAATCTTCAAACTCCTGCTTCATTCCCCTTCTTCACTCCCCTGCTTCAATCTCCTGTTTCAAACATTTGTTTCAATCTCCTGCTTCACTCCCCTGCTCCACTCTCCTGCTTTCACTCTCCTGTTTGGCATCCCTGCTTCATTCCCCTGTTTCACTCCCCTAGTACACTCCCTGCTTCACTCCCCGGTTCACTCCCCTGGTTCACTCCCCTGGTTCACTCTCCTGTTTCACTCTCCTGTTTCTCTCTCCTGTTTCACTCCCCTTTTTCACTCTCCTGTTTCACTCTCCTGTTTCACTCTCCTGTTTTGCAACCCTGCTTCACTCTTGTGTTTCTCTCTTGTGTTTCACTCTCGTGTTTCACTCTTGTGTTTCACTATCATGTTTCACTCTTGTGTTTCACTCAACTGATTCTGTCCCCCGTTTCACTCTCCTTTTTCATACACCCGTTTCCCTCCCCTGCTTCACTCCCCTGCTTCACTCCGCTGCTTCACTGTACTGTTTCACTCTCCTGTTTCACTCTCCTCTTTTATTCCCTTGTTTTACTCCCCTGTTTCACTCTCCTGTTTCACTCCCATATTTCATTTTCCTGTTTCACTCCCATGCTTCACTCCCCTGTTTCACTCATCTGTTTCACTCAACTGATTCTGTCCCCTGTTTCACTCTCCTTGTTTGTACTCCCGTTTCACTCCCCTGCTTCACTCCCCTGCTTCACTCCCCTGCTTCACTCCCCTGCTACCCCTCCCCCACCCTCCGCTCCACTCCCCTGTTTCACTATCCGTTTTGCAGCCCTGCTTCACTCCACTGTTTCACTCTACTGTTTCACTCTACTTTTTCACTTTACTGTTTCACTCTCCTATTTCACTCTCCTGTTTCACTCTCTTATTTCACTCTCCTGTTTCTCTCTCCTGTTTCACTCCCCTTTTTCACTCTCCTGTTTCACTCTCCTGTTTTGCAACCCTGCTTCACTCTTGTGTTTCTCTCTTGTGTTTCACTCTCGTGTTTCACTCTTGTGTTTCACTATCATGTTTCACTCTTGTGTTTCACTCAACTGATTCTGTCCCCCGTTTCACTCTCCTTTTTCATACACCCGTTTCCCTCCCCTGCTTCACTCCCCTGCTTCACTCCGCTGCTTCACTGTACTGTTTCACTCTCCTGTTTCACTCTCCTCTTTTATTCCCTTGTTTTACTCCCCTGTTTCACTCTCCTGTTTCACTCCCATATTTCATTTTCCTGTTTCACTCCCATGCTTCACTCCCCTGTTTCACTCATCTGTTTCACTCAACTGATTCTATCCCCTGTTTCACTCTCCTTGTTTGTACTCCCGTTTCACTCCCCTGCTTCACTGCCCTGCTTCACTCCCCTGCTTCACTCCCCTGCTACCCCTCCCCCACCCTCCACTCCACTCCCCTGTTTCACAATCCTGTTTTGCAGCCCTGCTTCACTCCACTGTTTCACTCTACTGTTTCACTCTACTTTTTCACTTTACTGTTTCACTCTCGTGTTTCACTCTCATGTTTCACTCTCCTGTTTCACTCTCCTGTTTCACTCTCCTGTTTTGCAGCCCTGCTTCACTTCCGTGTTTCACTCTTGTGTTTCACTCTCGTGTTTCACTCTTGTGTTTCACTCTCGTGTTTCACTCTTGTGTTTCACTCTCGTGTTTCACTCTTGTGTTTCACTATCATGTTTCACTCTTGTGTTTCACTCAACTGATTTTGTCCCCCGTTTCACTCTCTTTTTTTGTACTACCGTTTACTCCCCTACTTCACTCCCCTGCTTCACTCCTCTGCTTCCTTACCCTGCTTCCCTCCTCTGCTTCCCTCTCCTGTTTCACTGTCCTGTTCCACTCTCCTGTTCCACTCTCCTGTTCCACTCTCGTGTTTCACTCTCGTGTTTCACTCCCGTGTTTCACTCCCGTGTTTCACTCCCGTGTTCCACTCTCCTGTTCCACTCTTCTGTTTCACTCTAGTGTTTCACTCTCATGTTTCACTTTCCTGTTTCACTCTCCTGTTTCAGTCTCCTGTTTCACTCTCCTGTTTCACTCTCCTATTTCACTCTCCTGTTTCACTCTCCTGTTTCACTCTTCTGTTTCGCTCCCATATTTCATTTTCCTGCTTCACTCCCATGCTTCACTCCCCTGTTTCTGTCATCTGTTTCACACAACTGATTCTGTCCCCCGTTTCACTCTCCTTTTTTGTACTCCCATTTCCCTCCCCTGCTTCACGCCCCTGCTTCACTCCCAATCTTCAAACTCCTGCTTCATTCCCCTTCTTCACTCCCCTGCTTCAATCTCCTGTTTCAAACATTTGTTTCAATCTCCTGCTTCACTCCCCTGCTCCACTCTCCTGCTTTCACTCTCCTCTTGTGGTTTGCTATCATGTTTCACTCTTGTGTTTCACTCAACTGATTCTGTCCCCCGTTTCACTCTCCTTTTTCATACACCCGTTTCCCTCCCCTGCTTCACTCCCCTGCTTCACTCCCCTGCTTCACTCCCCTGCTTCACTCCCCTGTTTCTCTCCCCTGCTTCACTCCCCTGCTTCACTCCCCTGCTTCACTCCCCTGTTTCATTCCGCTGCTTCACTCCCCTGCTTCACTCCCCTGCTTCACTCCCCTGTTTCATTCCGCTGCTTCACTCCCCTGCTTCACTCCCCTGTTTTGCTCCCCTGCTTCCCTCCCCTGCTTCCTTCTCTTGCTCCAATCTCCTGTTTCACTCTCCTGTTTCACTCTCCACTTTCACTCCCATATTTCATTTTCCTGTTTCACTCCCATGCTTCAATCCCCTGTTTCCCTCCCCTGCTTCACTCCCCTGCTTCACTCCCCTGCTTCAATCTCATGTTTCAAACTTTTGTTTCAATCTCCTGCTTCCCACTTCTGCTTCCCTCCCTGCTCCAATCTCCTCCTCACTCTCCTGTTTTGCAGCCCTGCTTCTCTCCACTCTTTCACTCTCGTGTTTCACTCTCGTGTTTCACTCTCGTATTTCACTCTCCTGTTTCACTCCCGTGTTTCACTCCCGTGTTTCACTCTCCTGTTTCACTCTCGTGTTTTACCCTCGTGTTTCACTCCCGTGTTTCACTCCCGTGTTTCACTCCCGTCTTTCACTCTCGTGTTTCACTCTCGTGTTTCACTCTCGTATTTCACTCCCTTGTTTTACTCCCCTGTTTCAATCTCATATTTTATTTTCCTGTTTCACTCCCATGCTTCACTCATCTGTTTCAGTCATCTGTTTCACTCAACTGATTCTGTCCCCTGTTTCACTCTCCTTTTTTGTACTCCCGTTCACTCCCCTAGTTCACTCCCCTGCTTCAGTCCTCTGCTTCCCTCCCCTGCTTCCCTCTTCTGCTTCCGTCTCCTGTTCCACTCTCCTGTTCCACTCTCCTTTTCCACTCTTGTGTATCACTCTCGTGTTTCACTCTCCTGTTTCACTCTCGTGTTTTACCCTCGTGTTTCACTCTCGTGTTTCACTCCCGTGTTTCACTCCCGTGTTTCACTCTCATGTTTCACTCTCCTGTTTCACTCTCGTGTTTTACCCTCATGTTTCACTCTTGTGTTTCTCTCTCGTGTTTCACTCTTGTGTTTCACTCTCGTGTTTCACTCTCCTATTTCACTCTCCTATTTCACTCCCTTGTTTTTCTCCCCTGTTTCACTAAACTGTTTCACTCCCTTATTTCATTTTCCTGTTCCATTCCCCTGCTTCACTCCACTGCTTCACTCCCCTGCTTCACTCCCCTTTTTCAATCTTTTGTTTCAATCTCCTGCTTCCCTCCCCTGCTTCCCTCCCCTGCTCCACAGCCCTGTTTCACTCTCGTGTTTCCCTCCTCTGTTCCACTCTCTTGTTTCACTCTCCTGTTTCACTCTCGTGTTCCACTCTCGTGTTTCACTCTCGTGTTTCACTCTCCTGTTTCACTCTCCTGTTTCACTCTCCTGGTTCACTCTTCTGGTTCACTCGGGTGTTTCACTCCCCTGCTTCACTTCCCTCTTTCAATCTTTTGTTTCAATCTCCTGCTTCCCTCCCCTGCTCCACTGCCCTGTTTCAGTCTCATGTTTCACTCTCCTGTTTCACTCTCCTGTTTCCGTCTCCTGTTTCACTCTCCTGTTTCACTCTCCTGTTCCACTCTCCTGTTCCACCCTACTGTTCCACTCTCCTGTTTCATTCTCGTGTTCCACTCTTGTGCTCCACTCTCGTCTTTCACTCTCGTTTTTCCACTCTCGTGTTTCAGTCTCCTGTTGCAATCCCCTGTTTCACTCTCCTATTTCACTCTCCAATTTCACTCCCTTGTTTTACTCCCTTGTTTTACTCCCCTGTTTCACTCCCATATTTCATTTTCCTGTTTCACTCCCATGCTTCACTCCCCTGTTTCACTCATCTGTTTCACTCAACTGATTCTGTCCCCTGTTTCACTCTCCTTGTTTGTACTCCCGTTTCATTCCCCCGTTTCACTCCTCTGCTTCCCTCCTCTGCTTCCCTCCCCTGCTTCACTGCCCTGCTTCACTCCCCTGCTTCACTCCCCTGCTACCCCTCCCCCACCCTCTGCTCCACTCCCCTGTTTCACTATCCAGTTTTTCAGCCCTGCTTCACTCCACTGTTTCGCTCCACTGTTTCACTCTACTTTTTCACTTTACTGTTTCACTCTCGTGTTTCACTCTCATGTTTCACTCTCCTGTTTCAGTCTCCTGTTTCAGTCTCCTGTTTCACTCTCCTGTTTTGCAGCCCTGCTTCACTTCCGTGTTTCACTCTTGTGTTTCACTCTTGTGTTTCTCTCTTGTGTTTCACTCTTGTGTTTCACTATCATGTTTCACTCTTGTGTTTCACTCAACTGATTTTGTCCCCCGTTTCACTCTCCTTTTTTGTACTCCCGTTTACTCCCCTACTTCACGCCCCTGCTTCCCTCCTCTGCTTCCCTCTCCTGTTCCACTCTCCTGTTCCACTCTCCTGTTCCACTCTCGTGTTTCACTCTCGTGTTTCACTCCCGTGTTTCACTCCCGTGTTTCACTCCCGTGTTCCACTCTCCTGTTCCACTCTTCTGTTTCACTCTAGTGTTTCACTCTCATGTTTCACTTTCCTGTTTCACTCTCCTGTTTCACTCTCCTATTTCACTCTCCTGTTTCACTCTCCTGTTTCACTCTTCTGTTTCGCTCCCATATTTCATTTTCCTGCTTCACTCCCATGCTTCACTCCCCTGTTTCTGTCATCTGTTTCACACAACTGATTCTGTCCCCCGTTTCACTCTCCTTTTTTGTACTCCCATTTCCCTCCCCTGCTTCACGCCCCTGCTTCACTCCCAATCTTCAAACTCCTGCTTCAGTCCCCTTCTTCACTCCCCTGCTTCAATCTCCTGTTTCAAACATTTGTTTCAATCTCCTGCTTCACTCCCCTGCTCCACTCTCCTGCTTTCACTCTCCTCTTGTGGTTTGCTATCATGTTTCACTCTTGTGTTTCACTCAACTGATTCTGTCCCCCGTTTCACTCTCCTTTTTCATACACCCGTTTCCCTCCCCTGCTTCACTCCCCTGCTTCACTCCCCTGCTTCACTCCCCTGCTTCACTCCCCTGTTTCATTCCGCTGCTTCACTCCCCTGCTTCACTCCCCTGTTTTGCTCCCCTGCTTCCCTCCCCTGCTTCCTTCTCTTGCTCCAATCTCCTGTTTCACTCTCCTGTTTCACTCTCCACTTTCACTCCCATATTTCATTTTCCTGCTTCACTCCCCTGCTTCACACCCCTGCTTCACTCCCCTGCTTCAATCTCATGTTTCAAACTTTTGTTTCAATCTCCTGCTTCCCACCTCTGCTTCCCTCCCTGCTCCAATCTCCTCCTCACTCTCCTGTTTTGCAGCCCTGCTTCTCTCCACTCTTTCACTCTCGTGTTTCACTCTCGTGTTTCACTCTCGTATTTCACTCTCTTGTTTCACTCCCGTGTTTCACTCCCGTGTTTTACCCTCGTGTTTCACTCCCGTGTTTCACTCCCGTGTTTCACTCCCATGTTTCACTCCCGTGTTTCACTCTCGTGTTTCACTCTCGTGTTTCACTCTCGTATTTCACTCCCTTGTTTTACTCCCCTGTTTCAATCTCGTATTTTATTTTCCTGTTTCACTCCCATGCTTCACTCATCTGTTTCAGTCATCTGTTTCACTCAACTGATTCTGTCCCCTGTTTCACTCTCCTTTTTTGTACTCCCGTTCACTCCCCTAGTTCACTCCCCTGCTTCAGTCCTCTGCTTCCCTCCCCTGCTTCCCTCTTCTGCTTCCGTCTCCTGTTCCACTCTCCTGTTCCACTCTCTTTTTCCACTCTTGTGTATCACTCTCGTGTTTCACTCTCCTGTTTCACTCTCGTGTTTTACCCTCGTGTTTCACTCTCGTGTTTCACTCCCGTGTTTCACTCCCGTGTTTCACTCTCGTGTTTCACTCTCCTGTTTCACTCTCGTGTTTTACCCTCATGTTTCACTCTTGTGTTTCTCTCTCGTGTTTCACTCTTGTGTTTCACTCTCGTGTTTCACTCTCCTATTTCACTCTCCTATTTCACTCCCTTGTTTTTCTCCCCTGTTTCACTAAACTGTTTCACTCCCTTATTTCATTTTCCTGTTCCATTCCCCTGCTTCACTCCACTGCTTCACTCCCCTGCTTCACTCCCCTTTTTCAATCTTTTGTTTCAATCTCCTGCTTCCCTCCCCTGCTTCCCTCCCCTGCTCCACAGCCCTGTTTCACTCTTGTGTTTCCCTCCCCTGTTCCACTCTCCTGTTTCACTCTCCTGTTTCACTCTCCTGGTTCACTCTTCTGGTTCACTCGGGTGTTTCACTCCCCTGCTTCACTCCCCTCTTTCAATCTTTTGTTTCAATCTCCTGCTTCCCTCCCCTGCTCCACTGCCCTGTTTCAGTCTCATGTTTCACTCTCCTGTTTCACTCTCCTGTTTCCGTCTCCTGTTTCACTCTCGTGTTTCACTCTCATGTTTCACTCCCCTGTTTCACTCTCCTGTTCAACTCTCCTGTTCCACTCTCCTGTTCCACTCTCCTGTTCACTCTACTGTTCCACTCTCCTGTTTCATTCTCGTGTTCCACTCTTGTGTTCCACTCTCGTCTTTCACTCTCGTTTTCCACTCTCGTGTTTCACTCTCCTGTTGCAATCCCCTGTTTCACTCTCCTATTTCACTCTCCAATTTCACTCCCTTATTTTACTCCATTGTTTTACTCCCCTGTTTCACTCCCATATTTCATTTTCCTGTTTCACTCCCATGCTTCACTCCCCTGTTTCAGTCATCTGTTCAACTCAACTGATTTTGTCCCCTGTTTCACTCTCCTTTTTTGTACTCCCATTTCACTCCCCCATTTCACTCCTCTGCTTCACTCCCCTGCGTCACTCCCCTGCGTCACTCCCCTGCTTCACTCCCCTGCTTCACTCCCCTGCTTCAATCTCCTGTTTCAAACTTTTGTTTCAATCTACTGCTTCCCTCACCTGCTTCCCTCCCCTGCTCCACTCTACTGTTCCACTCTTCTGTTTCACTCTAGTGTTTCACTCTCATGTTTCACTTTCCTGTTTCAGTCTCCTGTTTCAGTCTCCTGTTTCACTCTCCTGTTTCACTCTCCTATTTCACTCTCCTGTTTCACTCTCCTGTTTCACTCTTCTGTTTCGCTCCCATATTTCATTTTCCTGCTTCACTCCCATGCTTCACTCCCCTGTTTCTGTCATCTGTTTCACACAACTGATTCTGTCCCCCGTTTCACTCTCCTTTTTTGTACTCCCATTTCCCTCCCCTGCTTCACGCCCCTGCTTCACTCCCAATCTTCAAACTCCTGCTTCATTCCCCTTCTTCACTCCCCTGCTTCAATCTCCTGTTTCAAACATTTGTTTCAATCTCCTGCTTCACTCCCCTGCTCCACTCTCCTGCTTTCACTCTCCTGTTTGGCATCCCTGCTTCATTCCCCTGTTTCACTCCCCTAGTACACTCCCCTGCTTCACTCCCCTGGTTCACTCCCTTGGTTCACTCCCCTGGTTCACTCCCCTGGTTCACTCTCCTGTTTCACTCTCCTGTTTCACTCTCCTGTTTCACTCTCCTGTTTCACTCTCTTATTTCACTCTCCTGTTTCTCTCTCCTGTTTCACTCCCCTTTTTCACTCTCCTGTTTCACTCTCCTGTTTTGCAACCCTGCTTCACTCTTGTGTTTCTCTCTTGTGTTTCACTCTCGTGTTTCACTCTTGTGTTTCACTATCATGTTTCACTCTTGTGTTTCACTCAACTGATTCTGTCCCCCGTTTCACTCTCCTTTTTCATACACCCGTTTCCCTCCCCTGCTTCACTCCCCTGCTTCACTCCGCTGCTTCACTGTACTGTTTCACTCTCCTGTTTCACTCTCCTCTTTTATTCCCTTGTTTTACTCCCCTGTTTCACTCTCCTCTTTCACTCCCATATTTCATTTTCCTGCTTCACTCCCATGCTTCACTCCCCTGTTTCTGTCATCTGTTTCACACAACTGATTCTGTCCCCCGTTTCACTCTCCTTTTTTGTACTCCCATTTCCCTCCCCTGCTTCACGCCCCTGCTTCACTCCCAATCTTCAAACTCCTGCTTCATTCCCCTTCTTCACTCCCCTGCTTCAATCTCCTGTTTCAAACATTTGTTTCAATCTCCTGCTTCACTCCCCTGCTCCACTCTCCTGCTTTCACTCTCCTGTTTGGCATCCCTGCTTCATTCCCCTGTTTCACTCCCCTAGTACACTCCCCTGCTTCACTCCCCTGGTTCACTCCCTTGGTTCACTCCCCTGGTTCACTCTCCTGTTTCACTCTCCTGTTTCACTCTCCTGTTTCACTCTCCTGTTTCACTCTCTTATTTCACTCTCCTGTTTCTCTCTCCTGTTTCACTCCCCTTTTTCACTCTCCTGTTTCACTCTCCTGTTTTGCAACCCTGCTTCACTCTTGTGTTTCTCTCTTGTGTTTCACTCTCGTGTTTCACTCTTGTGTTTCACTATCATGTTTCACTCTTGTGTTTCACTCAACTGATTCTGTCCCCCGTTTCACTCTCCTTTTTCATACACCCGTTTCCCTCCCCTGCTTCACTCCCCTGCTTCACTCCGCTGCTTCACTGTACTGTTTCACTCTCCTGTTTCACTCTCCTCTTTTATTCCCTTGTTTTACTCCCCTGTTTCACTCTCCTCTTTCACTCCCATATTTCATTTTCCTGCTTCACTCCCATGCTTCACTCCCCTGTTTCTGTCATCTGTTTCACACAACTGATTCTGTCCCCCGTTTCACTCTCCTTTTTTGTACTCCCATTTCCCTCCCCTGCTTCACGCCCCTGCTTCACTCCCAATCTTCAAACTCCTGCTTCATTCCCCTTCTTCACTCCCCTGCTTCAATCTCCTGTTTCAAACATTTGTTTCAATCTCCTGCTTCACTCCCCTGCTCCACTCTCCTGCTTTCACTCTCCTGTTTGGCATCCCTGCTTCATTCCCCTGTTTCACTCCCCTAGTACACTCCCCTGCTTCACTCCCCTGGTTCACTCCCTTGGTTCACTCCCCTGGTTCACTCTCCTGTTTCACTCTCCTGTTTCACTCTCCTGTTTCACTCTCTTATTTCACTCTCCTGTTTCTCTCTCCTGTTTCACTCCCCTTTTTCACTCTCCTGTTTCACTCTCCTGTTTTGCAACCCTGCTTCACTCTTGTGTTTCTCTCTTGTGTTTCACTCTCGTGTTTCACTATCATGTTTCACTCTTGTGTTTCACTCAACTGATTCTGTCCCCCGTTTCACTCTCCTTTTTCATACACCCGTTTCCCTCCCCTGCTTCACTCCCCTGCTTCACTCCGCTGCTTCACTGTACTGTTTCACTCTCCTGTTTCACTCTCCTCTTTTATTCCCTTGTTTTACTCCCCTGTTTCACTCTCCTCTTTCACTCCCATATTTCATTTTCCTGTTTCACTCCCATGCTTCACTCCCCTGTTTCAGTCATCTGTTTCACTCAACTGATTCTGTCCCCAGTTTCACTCTCCTTGTTTGTACTCCCGTTTCACTCCCCTGCTTCACTGCCCTGCTTCACTCCCCTGCTTCACTCCCCTGCTACCCCTCCCCCACCCTCCACTCCACTCCCCTGTTTCACTCTCCTGTTTTGCAGCCCTGCTTCACTCCACTGTTTCACTCTACTGTTTCACTCTACTTTTTCACTTTACTGTTTCACTCTCGTGTTTCACTCTCATGTTTCACTCTCCTGTTTCAGTCTCCTGTTTCAGTCTCCTGTTTCACTCTCCTGTTTCACTCTCCTATTTCACTCTCCTATTTCACTCTCCTGTTTCACTCTCCTGTTTCACTCTCCTGTTTCGCTCCCATATTTCATTTTCCTGCTTCACTCCCATGCTTCACTCCCCTGTTTCTGTCATCTGTTTCACTCAACTGATTCTGTCCCCTGTTTCACTCTCCTTGTTTGTACTCCCGTTTCACTCCCCTGCTTCACTCCCCTGCTTCACTCCCCTGCTTCACTCCCCTGCTACCCCTCCCCCACCCTCCGCTCCACTCCCCTGTTTCATTCTCCTGTTTTGCAGCCCTGCTTCACTCCACTGTTTCACTCTACTGTTTCACTCTACTGTTTCACTTTACTGTTTCACTCTCGTGTTTTACTCTGGTGTTTCACTCTCATGTCTCACTCTCGTGTCTCACTCTCGTGTTTCACTCTCGTGTTTCACTCTCCTGTTTCACTCTCCTGTTTCACTCCCTTGTTTTACTCCCCTGTTTCACTCCCAAATTTCATTTTCCTGTTTCACTCCCATGCTTCAATCCCCTGTTTCAGTCATCTGTTTCACTCAACTGATTCTGTCCCTTGTTTCACTCTCCATTTTTGTACTCCCGTTTCATTCCCCCGTTTCACTCCCCTGCTTCACTCCCCTTTTTCAATCTCCTGTTTCAAACTTTTGTTTCAATCTCCTGCTTCCCTCCCCTGCTTCCCTCCTCTGCTTCCCTCTCCTGCTCCACTCTACTGTTCCACTCTACTGTTCCACTCTACTGTTCCCCTCTCGTGTTTCACTCTCGTGTTTCACTCTCATGTTTCACTCTCATGTTTCACTCTCATGTTTCACTCCCTTGTTTCACTCTCCTGTTTCACTCCCTTATTTCATTTTCCTGTTTCACTCTCCTGTTTCACTCTGCTGTTTCACTCCCCAGTTTCACTCCCCAGTTTCACTCCCTTGTTTTACTCCCCTGTTTCACTCTCCTGTTTTGCTCTCCCTCTTTTACTCCCCTGCTTCACTCCCCTGTTTCACTCCCCTATTTCACTCCTCTGTTTCACACTCACCTGTTTCACTCCCGTGATACACTCTCCTCTTTCACTCTCCTGTTTCACTCCCCTGTTTCACTCCCCTGTTTCACTCCCCTGTTGCACTCCCCAGTTTCACTCCCCAGTTTCACTCCCTTGTTTTACTCCCCTGTTTCATTCTCCTGTTTTCCTCTCCCTCTTTTACTCCCCTGCTTCACTCCCCTGTTTCACTCCCCTGTTTCACTCCCTCGTTTCACACTCACCTGTTTCACTCCCGTGATACACTCTCCTCTTTCACTCTCCTGTTTCACTCTCCTGTTTCACTCTCGTGTTTCACTCTCCTGTTTCAATCTCCTGTTTCACTCTCCTGTTTCACTCTCCTGTTTGGCAGCCTTGTTTCACCCTTGTGTCTCACCCTCGTGTTTCACCCTCGTGTTTCACCCTCATGTTTCACCCTCGTGTTTCACGCTCGTGTTTCACTCCACTGTTTCACTCCACTGTTTCACTCAACTGATTCACTCCCCTGTTACACTCCCCTGTTTCACTCCCTGACTTCACTCCCCTACTTCACTCCCCTACTTCACTCCCCTGCTTCCCTCCTCTGCTTCCTAATCTTGTTTCACTCTACTCTTTCACTCACTTGATTCACTGTCCTGTTTCACTCTCCTGTATCACTCTCCTGTTCCACTCTCGTGTTCCACTGTCGTGTTCCACTCTCGTGTTCCACTCTCTTGTTTCATTCCCCTGTTTCACTCTCCTATTTCACTCCCTTGTTTTACTCCCCTGTTTCACTCCCATATTTCATTTTCCTGTTTCACTCCCATGCTTCACTCCCCTGTTTCAGTCATCTGTTTCACTCAACTGATTCTGTCCCCTGTTTCACTCTCCATTTTTGTACTCCCGTTTCATTCCCCCGTTTCACTCCCCTGTTTCACTCCCCTGCTTCACTCCCCTGCTTCACTCCCCTGTTTCAATCTCCTGTTTCAAACTTTTGTTTCAATCTCCTGCTTCCCTCCCCTGCTTCCCACCTCTGCTTCCCTCTCCTGCTCCACTCTACTGTTCCACTCTACTGTTCCACTCTACTGTTCCCCTCTCGTGTTTCACTCTCGTGTTTCACCCTCATGTTTCACTCTCATGTTTCACTCCCTTGTCTCACTCTCCTGTTTCACTCCCTTTTTTCATTATCCTGTTTCACTCTCCTGTTTCACTCCCTTATTTCACTTTCCTGTTTCACTCTCCTGTTTCACTCTCATGTTTCACTCCCTTGTCTCACTCTCCTGTTTCACTCCCTTATTTCATTTTCCTGTTTCAATCTCCTGTTTCACTCCCTTATTTCATTTTCCTGTTTCACTCTCCTGTTTCACTCTCCTGTTTCACTCCCCTGCTTCACTCCCCTGCTTCACTCCCCTGCTTCACTCCCCTGCTTCACTCCCCTGTTTCAATCTCCTGTTTCAAACTTTTCTTTCAATCTCCTGCTTCCCTCCTCTGCTTCCCTCCCCTGTTCCACTCTCCAGTTTCAGTCTCCAGTTTCAGTCTCCCGTTTCATTCTCCTGTTTCATTCTCCTGTTTCAGTCTCCTGTTTCAGTCTCCTGTTCCACTCTCGTGTTCCACTCTCGTGTTTCACTCTCCTATTCCACTCTCCTGTTCCACTCTCTTGTTCCACTCTCCTGTTTCATTCCCCTGTTTCACTCTTGTGTTTCACTCTCCTATTTCACTCTCCTATTTCACTCCCTTGTTTTACTCCCCTGTTTCACTCCCATATTTCATTTTCCTGTTTCACTCCCATGCTTCACTCCCCTGTTTCAGTCATCTGTTTCACTCAACTGATTCTGTCCCCTGTTTCACTCTCCATTTTTGTACTCCTGTTTCATTCTCCCGTTTCACTCCCCTGTTTCACTCCCCTGCTTCACTCCCCTGCTTCACTCCCCTTTTTCAATCTCCTGTTTCAAACTTTTGTTTCAATCTCCTGCTTCCCTCCCCTGCTTCCCACCTCTGCTTCCCTCTCCTGCTCCACTCTACTGTTCCACTCTACTGTTCCACTCTACTGTTCCCCTCTCGTGTTTCACTCTCGTGTTTCACTCTCATGTTTCACTCTCATGTTTCACTCTCATGTTTCACTCCCTTGTTTCACTCTCCTGTTTCACTCCCTTATTTCATTTTCCTGTTTCACTCTCCTGTTTCACTCTGCTGTTTCACTCCCCAGTTTCACTCCCCAGTTTCACTCCCTTGTTTTACTCCCCTGTTTCACTCTCCTGTTTTGCTCTCCCTCTTTTACTCCCCTGCTTCACTCCCCTGTTTCACTCCCCTATTTCACTCACCCGTTTCACACTCCCCTGTTTCACTCCCGTGATACACTCTCCTCTTTCACTCTCCTGTTTCACTCCCCTGTTTCACTCCCCTGTTTCACTCCCCTGTTTCACTCCCCAGTTTCACTCCCCAGTTTCACTCCCTTGTTTTACTCCCCTGTTTCATTCTCCTGTTTTCCTCTCCCTCTTTTACTCCCCTGCTTCACTCCCCTGTTTCACTCCCCTGTTTCACTCCTCTGTTTCACACTCACCTGTTTCACTCCCGTGATACACTGTCCTCTTTCACTCTCCTGTTTCACTCTCCTGTTTCACTCTCGTGTTTCACTCTCCTGTTTCAATTTCCTGTTTCACTCTCCTGTTTCACTCTCCTGTTTGGCAGCCTTGTTTCACCCTTGTGTCTCACCCTCGTGTTTCACCCTCGTGTTTCACCCTCATGTTTCACCCTCGTGTTTCACGCTCGTGTTTCACTCCACTGTTGCACTCAGCTGTTTCACTCAACTGATTCACTCCCCTGTTACACTCCCCTGTTTCACTCCCCGACTTCACTCCCCTACTTCACTCCCCTACTTCACTCCCCTGCTTCCCTCCTCTGCTTCCTAATCTTGTTTCACTCTACTCTTTCACTCACTTGATTCACTGTCCTGTTTCACTGTCCTGTATCACTCTCCTGTTCCACTCTCGTGTTTCACTCTCGTGTTTCATTCCCCTGTTTCACTCTCCTATTTCACTCCCTTGTTTTACTCCCCTGTTTCACTCCCAAATTTCATTTTCCTGTTTCACTCCCATGCTTCACTCCCCTGTTTCAGTCATCTGTTTCACTCAACTGATTCTGTCCCCTGTTTCACTCTCCATTTTTGTACTCCCGTTTCATTCCCCCGTTTCACTCCCCTGTTTCACTCCCCTGCTTCACTCCCCTGCTTCACTCCCCTGTTTCAATCTCCTGTTTCAAACTTTTGTTTCAATCTCCTGCTTCCCTCCCCTGCTTCCCACCTCTGCTTCCCTCTCCTGCTCCACTCTACTGTTCCACTCTACTGTTCCACTCTACTGTTCCCCTCTCGTGTTTCACTCTCGTGTTTCACCCTCATGTTTCACTCTCATGTTTCACTCCCTTGTCTCACTCTCCTGTTTCACTCCCTTTTTTCATTATCCTGTTTCACTCTCCTGTTTCACTCCCTTATTTCACTTTCCTGTTTCACTCTCCTGTTTCACTCTCATGTTTCACTCCCTTGTCTCACTCTCCTGTTTCACTCCCTTATTTCATTTTCCTGTTTCAATCTCCTGTTTCACTCCCTTATTTCATTTTCCTGTTTCACTCTCCTGTTTCACTCTCCTGTTTCACTCCCCTGCTTCACTCCCCTGCTTCACTCCCCTGCTTCACTCCCCTGCTTCACTCCCCTGTTTCAATCTCCTGTTTCAAACTTTTCTTTCAATCTCCTGCTTCCCTCCTCTGCTTCCCTCCCCTGTTCCACTCTCCAGTTTCAGTCTCCAGTTTCAGTCTCCCGTTTCATTCTCCTGTTTCATTCTCCTGTTTCAGTCTCCTGTTTCAGTCTCCTGTTTCACTCTCCTGTTTCACTCTCCTGTTTCGCTCTCCTGTTCCACTCTCTTGTTCCACTCTCTTGTTCCATTCTCGTGTTTCATTCTCCTGTTTCATTCCCCTGTTTCACTCTCCTATTTCACTCCCTTGTTTTACTCCCCTGTTTCACTCCCATATTTCATTTTCCTGTTTCACTCCCATGCTTCACTCCCCTGTTTCAGTCATCTGTTTCACTCAACTAATTCTGTCCCGTGTTTCACTCTCCTTTTTTGTACTCCCGTTTCACTCTCCTGTTTCACTCTCCTGTTACACTCTCCTGCTTCACTCACCTGCTTCACACCCCTGCTTCACTCACCTGCTTCATTCCCCTGCTTCATTCCCCTGCTTCACTCCCCTGCTTCACTCCCCTGCTTAACTCCCCTGCTTCACTCCCCTGCTTCACTCCCCTGCTTCACTTCCCTGCTCAAATCTCTTGTTTCAATCAATTTTTTCAAACTCTTGTTTCAATCTCTTGCATCAATCTCTTGTTTAAATCTACTGTTTCAATGTCCTGCTTCCATCCCCCGCTTCCCTCCCCTGTTTCTCTCCCCTGCTCCACTCTCCTGTTTCACTCTCCTGTTTTGCAGCCCTGTTTCACTTTCATGTTTCACTCTTGTGTTTCACTCTTGTGTTTCTCTCTCGTGTTTCAATCTCGTGTTTCACTCTCGTGTTTCACTCTCGTGTTTCACTATCGTGTTTCACTATCGTGTTTCACTCTCATGTTTTACTCCCTGCTTCACTCCCCTGCTTCAATCACCTGCTTCACTTCCCTGCTTCCCTCCTCTGCTTCCTACTCTTCGTTCACTCTCCTGATTCACTGTCCTGTTTCACTGTCCTGTATCACTCTCCTGTTCCACTCTCGTGTTCCAGTCTTGTGTTCCACTCTCCTGTTCCACTCTCGTGTTCCACTCTCGTGTTCCACTCTCCTGTTCCACTCTCGTGTTCCACTCTCGTGCTCCACTCTCCTGTTCCACTCTCGTGTTCCACTCTCCTGTTCCACTCTCCTGTTCCACTCTCTTGTTCCACTCTCCTGTTTCATTCCCCTGTTTCACTCTCGTGTTCCACTCTTCTATTTCACTCTCTTGTTTTACTCCCCTGTTTCACTCCCATATTTCATTTTCCTGTTTCACTCCCATGCTTCACTCCCCTGTTTCAGTCATCTGTTTCACTCAACTGATTCTGTCCCTTGTTTCACTCTCCTTTTTTGTACTCCCGTTTCACTCCCCTGTTTCACTCCGCCGTTTCACACTCCCCTGTTTCACTCCCGTGATACACTCTCCTGTTTCACTCTCCTGTTTCACTCTCCTGTTTCAATCTCCTGTTTCACTCTCCTGTTTCACTCTCCTGTTCTGCAGCCTTGTTTCACCCTCGTATCTCACACTCGTGTTTCACCCTCGTGTTTCACCCTCATGTTTCACCCTCGTGTTTCACTCCCCTGTTTCACTCAGCTGTATCACTCAACTGATTCACTCCCCTGTTTCACTCCCCTACTTCACTCCCCTACTTCACTCCTCTACTTCACTCCCCTGCTTCCCTCCTCTGCTTCCTAATTTTATTTCACTCTACTCTTTCACTCTCTTGATTCACTGTCCTGTTTCACTGTCCTGTATCACTCTCCTGTTCCACTCTCGTGTTCCACTGTCGTGTTCCACTCTCGTGTTCCACTGTCGTGTTCCACTCTCGTGTTCCACTCTCTTGTTTCATTCCCCTGTTTCACTCTCCTATTTCACTCCCTTGATTTACTCCCCTGTTTCAATCCCATATTTCATTTTCCTGTTTCACTCCCATGCTTCACTCCCCTGTTTCAGTCATCTGTTTCACTCAACTGATTCTGTCCCCTGTTTCACTTTCCATTTTTGTACTCCAGTTTCATTCCCCCGTTTCACTCCCCTGTTTCACTCCCCTGCTTCACTCCCCTGCTTCACTCCCCTGCTTCACTCCCCTGTTTCAATCTCCTGTTTCAAACTTTTGTTTCAATCTCCTGCTTCCCTCCCCTGCTTCTCACCTCTGCTTCACTCTCCTGCTCCACTCTACTGTTCCACTCTACTGTTCCACTCTCCTGTTCCCCTCTCGTGTTTCACTCTCGTGTTTCACCCTCATGTTTCACTCTCATGTTTCACTCCCCTGTTTCACTCTCCTGTTTCACTCCCTTATTTCATTTTCCTGTTTCACTCTCCTGTTTCACTCTCCTGTTTCACTCTCCTGTTTTGCTCTCCCTCTTTTACTCCGCTGCTTCACTCCCCTGCTTCACTCCCCTGCTTCACTCCCCTGTTTCAATCTCCTGTTTCAAACTTTTCTTTCAATCTCCTGCTTCCCTCCCCTGCTTCCCTCCTCTGCTTCCCTCTCCTGCTCCATCTACTGTTCCACTCTACTGTTCCACTCTCCTGTTCCACACTCCTGTTCCACTCTCGTGTTTCACTCTGTTGTTTCACTCTCATGTTTCACTCTCATGTTTCACTCCCTTGTTTTACTCCCCTGTTTCACTGTCCTGTTTCACTCACTTATTTCATTTTCCTGTTTCACTCTCCTGTTTCACTCTCCTGTTTCACTCCCCAGTATCACTCCCCTGTTTCACTCCCTTGTTTTACTCCCCTGTTTCACTCTCCTGTTTTGCTCTCCCTCTTTTACTCCCCTGCTTCACTCCCCTGTTTCATTCCCCTGTTTCACTCCCCTGTTTCACACTCCCCTGTTTCACTCCCATGATACACGCTCCTCTTTCACTCTCTGTTTCACTCTCCTGTTTCACTCTCCTGTTTTCCAGCCTTGTTTCACACTTGTGTTTCACCCTCGTGTTTCACCCTCGTGTTTCACCCTCGTGTTTCACCCTCATGTTTCACCCTCATGTTTCACGCTCATGTTTCACTCCCCTGTTTCACTCAACTGATACACTCCCCTGTTTCACTCCCCTACTTCACTCCCCTACTTCACTCCCCTACTTCACTCCCCTGCTTCACTTCCCTGCTACAATCCCCTGCTTCAATCTCCTGCTTCATTCCCCTGCTTCATTCCCCTGCTTCACTCCCCTGCTTCACTCCCCTGCTTCACTCCCCTGCTTCACTTCCCTGCTTCACTCCCCTGCTTCACTCCCCTGCTTCACTTCCCTGCTCAAATCTCTTGTTTCAATCAATTTTTTCAAACTCTTGTTTCAATCTCTTGCATCAGTCTCTTGTTTAAATCTACTGTTTCAATGTCCTGCTTCCATCACCCGCTTCCCTCCCCTGTTTCCCTCCCCTGCTCCACTCTCCTGTTTCACTCTCCTGTTTTGCAGCCCTGTTTCACTTTCATGTTTCACTCTTGTGTTTCACTCTTGTGTTTCTCTCTCGTGTTTCACTCTTGTGTTTCACTCTTGTGTTTCACTCTCGTGTTTCACTATCGTGTTTCACTCTCATGTTTTACTCCCCTGCTTCACTCCCCTGCTTCAATCAACTGCTTCACTTCCCTGATCCCTCCTCTGCTTCCTACTCTTGTTTCACTCTACTCTTTCACTCTGCTGATTCACTGTCCTGTATCACTGTCCTGTAACACTCTCCTGTTCCACTCTCGTGTTCCATCTTCTATTTCACTCCCTTGTTTTACTCCCCTGTTTCAATCCCATATTTCATTTTCCTGTTTCACTCTCATGCTTCACTCCCCTGTTTCAGTCATCTGTTTCACTCAACTGATTCTGTCCCCTGTTTCACTCTCCTTTTTTGTACTCCCGTTTCATTCCCCCGTTTCACTCCCCTGTTTCACTCTCCTGTTTCACTCCCCTGCTTCACTCCCCTGCTTCACTCCCCTGCTTCACTCCCCTGTTTCAATCTCCTGTTTCAAACTTTTGTTTCAATCTCCTGCTTCCCTCCCCTGCTTCTCACCTCTGCTTCCCTCTCCTGCTCCACTCTACGGTTCCACTCTACTGTTCCACTCTCCAGTTCCCCTCTCGTGTTTCACTCTCGTGTTTCACCCTCATGTTTCACTCTCATGTTTCACTCCCTTGTTTCACTCTCCTGTTTCACTCCCTTATTTCATTATCCTGTTTCACTCTCCTGTTTCACTCCCTTATTTCATTTTCCTGTTTCACTCTCCTGTTTCACTCTGCTGTTTCACTCCCCAGTTTCACTCCCCAGTTTCACTCCCCTGTTTTACTCTCCTGTTTCACTCTCCTGTTTTGCTCTCCCTCTTTTACTCCCCTGCTTCACTCCCCTGCTTCACTCCCCTGCTTCACTCCCCTGCTTCACTCGCCTGCTTCACTCCCCTGTTTCAATCTCCTGTTTCAAACTTTTGTTTCAATCTCCTTCTTCCCTCCCCTGCTTCCCTCCTCTGCTTCCCTCTCCTGCTCCACTCTACTGTTCCACTCTACTGTTCCACTCTCCTGTTCCCCTCTCGTGTTTCACTCTCGTGTTTCACCCTCATGTTTCACTCTCATGTTTCACTCCCTTGTTTTACTCCCCTGTTTCACTCCCTTATTTCATTTTCCTGTTTCACTCTCCTGTTTCACTCTCCTGTTTCACTCTCCTGTTTCACTCTCCTGTTTCACTCTCCTGTTTCACTCCCCCGTTTCACTCCCCTGCTTCACTCCCCTGCTTCACTCCCCTGCTTCACTTCCCTGCTTCACTCCCCTGCTTCACTCCCCTGTTTCAATCTCCTGTTTCAAACTTTTCTTTCAATCTCCTGTTCCCTCCCCTGCTTCCCTCCTCTGCTTCCCTCCTCTGCTTCCCTCTCCTGCTCCATCTACTGTTCCACTCTACTGTTCCACTCTCCTGTTCCACACTCCTGTTCCCCTCTCGTGTTTCACTCTCGTGTTTCACCCTCATGTTTCACTCTCATGTTTCACTCCCTTGTTTTACTCCCCTGTTTCACTGTCCTGTTTCACTCACTTATTTCATTTTCCTGTTTCACTCTCCTGTTTCACTCTCCTGTTTCACTCCCCAGTTTCACTCCCCAGTTTCACTCCCTTGTTTTACTCCCCTGTTTCACTCTCCTGTTTTGCTCTCCCTCTTTTACTCCCCTGCTTCACTCCCCTGTTTCATTCCCCTGTTTCACTCCCCTGTTTCACACTCCCCTGTTTCACTCCCGTGATACACGCTCCTCTTTCACTCTCTGTTTCACTCTCCTGTTTCACTCTCCTGTTTTGCAGCCTTGTTTCACACTTGTGTTTCACCCTCGTGTTTCACCCTCGTGTTTCACCCTCGTGTTTCACCCTCATGTTTCACCCTCGTGTTTCACGCTCATGTTTCACTCCCCTGTTTCACTCAACTGATACACTCCCCTGTTTCACTCCCCTACTTCACTCCCCTACTTCACTCCCCTACTTCACTCCCCTGCTTCACTTCCCTGCTACAATCCCCTGCTTCAATCTCCTGTTTCACTCCCCTGCTTCATTCCCCTGCTTCATTCCCCTGCTTCACTCCCCTGCTTCATTCCCCTGCTTCATTCCCCTGCTTCACTCCCCTGCTTCACTCCCCTGCTTCACTTCCCTGCTCAAATCTCTTGTTTCAATCAATTTTTTCAAACTCTTGTTTCAATCTCTTGCATCAGTCTCTTGTTTAAATCTACTGTTTCAATGTCCTGCTTCCATCACCCGCTTCCCTCCCCTGTTTCCCTCCCCTGCTCCACTCTCCTGTTTCACTCTCCTGTTTTGCAGCCCTGTTTCACTTTCATGTTTCACTCTTGTGTTTCACTCTTGTGTTTCTCTCTCGTGTTTCAATCTCGTGTTTCACACTCGTGTTTCACTCTCGTGTTTCACTATCGTGTTTCACTCTCATGTTTTACTCCCCTGCTTCACTCCCCTGCTTCAATCAACTGCTTCACTTCCCTGCTTCCCTCCTCTGCTTCCTACTCTTGTTTCACTCTACTCTTTCACTCTCCTGATTCACTGTCCTGTTTCACTGTCCTGTAACACTCTCCTGTTCCACTCTCGTGTTCCACTCTCGTGTTCCACTCTCCTGTTTCATTCCCCTGTTTCACTCTCGTGTTCCACTCTTCTATTTCACTCTCCCATTTCACTCCCTTGTTTTACTCCCCTGTTTCACTCCCATATTTCATTTTCCTGTTTCACTCCCATGCTTCACTCCCCTGTTTCAGTCATCTGTTTCACTCAACTGATTTTGTCCCCTGTTTCACTCTCCTTTTTTTGTAATCCCGTTTCACTCCCCTGTTTCACTCCCCCGTTTCACACTCCCCTGTTTCACTCCCATGATACACTCTCCTGTTTCAATCTCCTGTTTCACTCTCCTGTTTCACTCTCCTGTTTCACTCTCCTGTTCTGCAGCCTTGTTTCACCCTCGTGTCTCAACCTCGTGTTTCACCCTCGTGTTTCACCCTCATGTTTCACCCTCGTGTTTCACGCTCGTGTTTCACTCCCCTGTTTCACTCAGCTGTATCACTCAACTGATTCACTCCCCTGTTTCACTCCCCTACATCACTCCCCTACTTCACTCCCCTACTTCACTCCCCTGCTTCCCTCCTCTGCTTCCTAATTTTATTTCACTCTACTCTTTCACTCACTTGATTCACTGTCCTGTTTCACTGTCCTGTATCACTCTTCTGTTCCACTCTCGTGTTCCACTGTCGTGTTTCACTCTCCTGTTTCACTCTCATGTTCCACTCTCCTGTTTCACTCTCGTGTTCCACTCTCGTGTTCCACTCTCGTGTTTCACTCTCCTATTCCACTCTCCTGTTCCACTCTCTTGTTCCACTCTCCTGTTTCATTCCCCTGTTTCACTCTTGTGTTTCACTCTCCTATTTCACTCTCCTATTTCACTCCCTTGTTTTACTCCCCTGTTTCACTCCCATATTTCATTTTCCTGTTTCACTCCCATGCTTCAATCCCCTGTTTCAGTCATCTGTTTCACTCAACTGATTCTGTCCCCTGTTTCACTCTCCATTTTTGTGCTCCGGTTTAATTCCCCCGTTTCACTCCCCTGCTTCACTCCCCTGTTTCAATCTCCTGTTTCAATCTCCTGTTTCAACCTTTCGTTTCAATCTCCTGCTTCCCTCCCCTGCTTCCCACCTCTGCTTCTCTCTCCTGCTCCACTCTAGTGTTCCACTCTACTGTTCCACTCTCCTGTTCCCCTCTCGTGTTTCACTCTCGTGTTTCACCCTCATGTTTCACTCTCATGTTTCACTCTCATGTTTCACTCCCTTGTTTCACTCTCCTGTTTCACTCCCTTCTTTCATTTTCCTGTTTCACTCTCCTGTTTCACTCTGCTGTTTCACTCCCCAGTTTCACTCCCTTGTTTTACTCCCCTGTTTCACTCTCCTGTTTTGCTCTCCCTCTCTTACTCCCCTGCTTCACTCCCCTGTTTCACTCCGCTGTTTCACTCACCCGTTTCACACTCTCCTGTTTCACTCCCGTGATACACTCTCCTCTTTCACTCTCCTGTTTCACTCCCCTGTTTCACTCCCCTGTTTCACTCCCCTGTTTCACTCATCAGTTTCACTCCCCAGTTTCACTCCCTTGTTTTACTCCCCTGTTTCATTCTCCTGTTTTGCTCTCCCTCTTTTACTCCCCTGCTTCACTCCCCTGTTTCACTCCCCCGATTCACAGTGCCCTGTTTCACTCCTGTGATACACTGTCCTGTTTCACTCTCCTGTTTCACTCTCCTGTTTCACTCTCGTGTTTCACTCTCCTGTTTCAATCTCCTGTTTCACTCTCCTGTTTCACTCTCCTGTTTGGCAGCCTTGTTTCACCCTTGTGTCTCACCCTCGTGTTTCACCCTCGTGTTTCACCCTCATGTTTCACCCTCGTGTTTCATGCTCGTGTTTCACTCCCCTGTTTCACTCAGCTGTTTCACTCAACTGATTCACTCCCCTGTTTCACTCCCCTGTTTCACTCCCCTGTTTCACTCCCCTACTTCACTCCCCTGCTTCACTCCCCTGCTTCCCTCCTCTGCTTCCTAATCTTGTTTCACTGTTTCACTCTCTTGATTCACTGCCCTGTTTCACTGTCCTGTATCACTCTCCTGTTCCACTTTCGTGTTCCACTGTCGTGTTCCACTCTCCTGTTTCACTCTCGTGTTTCATTCCCCTGTTTCACTCTCTTATTTCACTCCCTTGTTTTACTCCCCTGTTTCACTCCCATATTTCATTTTCCTGTTTCACTCCCATGCTTCACTCCCCTGTTTCAGTCATTTATTTCACTCAACTGATTCTGTCCCCTGTTTCACTCTCCATTTTTGTACTCCCGTTTCATTCCCCCGTTTCACTCCCCTGTTTCACTCCCCTGCTTCACTCCCCTGCTTCACTCCCCTGCTTCACTCCCCTGTTTCAATCTCCTGCTCCACTCTACTGTTCCACTCTACTGTTCCACTCTCCTGTTCCCCTCTCGTGTTTCACTCTCGTGTTTCACCCTCATGTTTCACTCTCATGTTTCACTCCCTTGTTTCACTCTCCTGTTTCACTCCCTTATTTCATTTTCCTGTTTCACTCTCCTGTTTCACTCCCTTATTTCATTTTCCTGTTTCACTCTGCTGTTTCACTCCCCAGTTTCACTCCCCAGTTTCACTCCCTTGTTTTACTCCCCTGTTTCACTCTCCTGTTTTGCTCTACCTCTTTTGCTCCACTGCTTCACTCCCCTGCTTCACTCCCCTGCTTCACTCCCCTGCTTCACTCTCCTGCTCCACTCTACTGTTCCACTCTACTGTTCCACTCTCCTGTTCCCCTCTCGTGTTTCACTCTCATGTTTCACCCTTATGTTTCACTCTCATGTTTCACTCCCTTGTTTTACTCCCCTGTTTCACTCCCTTATTTCATTTTTCTGTTTCACTCTCCTGTTTCACTCTCCTGTTTCACTCTCCTGTTTTGCTCTCCCTCTTTTACTCCGCTGCTTCACTCCCCTGCTTCAATCCCCTGCTTCACTCCCCTGCTTCACTCCCCTGCTTCACTCCCCTGTTTCAATCTCCTGTTTCAAACTTTTGTTTCAATCTCCTGCTTCCCTCCCCTGCTTCCCTCCTCTGCTTCACTCTCCTGCTCCATCTACTGTTCCACTCTACTGTTCCACTCTACTGTTCCACTCTCCTGTTCCCCTCTCGTGTTTCACTCTGGTGTTTCACCCTCATGTTTGCCTCTCAAATTTCACTCCCTTGTTTTACTCCCATGTTTCACTGTCCTGTTTCACTCACTTATTTCATTTTTCTGTTTCACTCACCTGTTTCACTCCCCAGTTTCACTCCCATGTTTTACTCCCCTGTTTAACTCTCCTGTTTTGCTGTCCCTCTTTTAAACCCCTGCTTCTCTCCCCTGTTTCACTCCCCTGTTTCACTCCCCTGTTTCACACTCCCCTGTTTCACTCCCGTGATACACTCTCCTCTTTCACTCTCTGTTTCACTCTCCTGTTTCACTCTCCTGTTTTGCAGCCTTGTTTCACAATTGTGTTTCACCCTCGTGTTTCACCCTCGTGTTTCACCCTCGTGCTTCACTCTCGTGTTTCACGCTCATGTTTCACTCCCCTGTTTCACTCATCTGTTTCGCTCAACTGATACACTCCCCTGTTTCACTCCCCTACTTCACTCCCCTACTTCACTCCCCTGCTTCACTTCCCTGCTACAATCCCCTGCTTCAATCTCCTGGTTCACTCCCCTGCTTCATTCCCCTGCTTCACTCCCCTGCTTCACTCACCTGCTTCACTCCCCTGCTTCACTCCCCTGCTTCACTCCCCTGCTTCACTTCCCTGCTTCACTTCCCTGCTCAAATCTCTTGTTTCAATCAATTTTTTCAAGCTCTTGTTTCAATCTCTTGCATCAATCTCTTGTTTAAATCTACTGTTTCAATGTCCTGCTTCCATCCCCCGCTTCCCTCCCCTGTTTCCCTCCCCTGCTCCACTCTCCTGTTTCACTCTCCTGTTTTGCAGCCCTGTTTCACTTTCATGTTTCACTCTTGTGTTTCACTCTTGTGTTTCTCTCTCGTGTTTCAATCTCGTGTTTCACTCTCGTGTTTCACTCTCGTGTTTCACTCTCATGTTTCACTCTCGTGTTCCACTATCGTGTTTCACTCTCATGCTTCACTCTCATGTTTCACTATCGTGTTTCACTCTCATGCTTCACTTCCCTGCTTCACTCCTCTGCTTCCTACTCTTGTTTCACTCTACTCTTTCACTCTCCTGATTCACTGTCCTGTTTCACTGTCCTGTATCACTCTCCTTTTCCACTCTCGTGTTCCACTCTCCTTTTCCACTCTCGTGTTCCACTCTCCTGTTCCACTCTCGTGTTCCACTCTCCTGTTTCACTCTCGTGTTCCACTCTCCTGTTCCACTCTCATGTTCCACTCTCCTGTATCACACTCCTGTTCCACTCTCGTGTTCCACTCTCCTGTTCCACTCTCGTGTTCCACTCTCATGTTCCACTCTCCTGTTTCACTCTCGTGTTCCACTCTCCTGTTCCACTCTCTTGTTCCACTCTCCTGTTTCATTCCCCTGTTTCACTCTTGTGTTTCACTCTCCTATTTCACTCTCCTATTTCACTCCCTTGTTTTACTCCCCTGTTTCACTCCCATATTTCATTTTCCTGTTTCACTCCCATGCTTCACTCTCCTGTTTCAGTCATCTGTTTCACTCAACTGATTCTGTCCCCTGTTTCACTCTCCTTTTTTGTATTCCCATTTCACTCCCCCGTTTCACTCCCCTGCTTCACTCCCCTGTTTCAATCTCCTGTTTCAAACTTTTGTTTCAATCTCCTGCTTCCCTCGCCTGCTCCACTCCCCTGTTTCACTCCCTTGGTTCACTCCCCTGGTTCACTCACCTGGTTCAATCCCGTGTTTCACTCTCCTGTTTCACTCTCCTGTTTCACTCTCCTGTTTCACTCTCCTGTTTCACTCTCCTGTTTCACTCTCCTGTTTCACTCTCCTGTTCCACTCTCCTGTTTCACTCTCCTGTTTCACTCTACTGTTTCGCTCCCATATTTCATTTTCCTGCTTCAATCCCATGCTTCACTCCCCTCTTTCTGTCATCTGTTTCACGCAACTGATTCTGTCCCCCGTTTCACTCTCCTTTTTTGTACTCCCATTTCCCTCCCCTGCTTCTCTCCCCTGCTTCAATCTCCTGCGTCACTCCCCTGCTCCACTCTCCTGTTTTCACTCTCCTGTTTGCCGACCCTGCTTCATTCCCCTGTTTCACTCAAATGAATCTGTCTCCCGTTTCACTCTCCTTTTTCGTACTCCCATTTCCCTCCCCTGCTTCACTCCCGTGCTTCACTCCCCTGCTTCTCTCCCCTGCTTCACTCCCCTGCTTCACTCCCCTGTTTCACTCCCCTGCTTCACTCCCCTGTTTCACTCCCCTGCTTCACTCCCCTGCTTCACTCCCCTGCTTCACTCACCTGCTTCACTCCACTGCTTCACTCACCTGCTTCACACCCCTGCTTCCATCTCCTGCTTCCCTCCCCTGCTCCACTCCCCTGTTCCACTCTCCTGTTTGGCATCCCTGCTTCATTCCACTATTTCACTCCCCTGGTTCACTCCCCAGGTTCACGGGTTCACTCCCCTGGTTCACTCCACTGGTTCACTCTCCTGCTTCACTCCCCTGGTTCACTCCCCTGGTTCACTCCCCAGGTTCACTCCCCTGGTTCACTCTCCTGTTTCAATCTCCTGTTTCTCTCTCCTGTTTCACTCCCCTGTGTCACTCTCCTGTTTCATTCTCCTGTTTCACTCCCATATTTCATTTTCCTGCTTCACTCCCATGCTTCACTCCCCTGTTTCACTGAAATGATTCTGTCCCCCGTTTCACTCTCCTTTTTCGTACTCCCATTTCCCTCCCGTGCTTCAATCTCCTGCTTCACTCCCCTGCTTCATTCCCCTGCTTCAATCTCCTGTTTCAATCTCCTGCTTCCCTCCCCTGCTTCCCTCCTCTGCTTCCCTCTCCTGTTCCAGTCTCCTGCTTCACTCTCGTTTTCCACTCTATTGTTTCAATCTCATGTTTCACTCTCCTGTTCCACACTCCTGTTTCACTCTCGTCTTCCACTCTCGTGTTCCACTCTCGTGTTTCAATCTCATGTTTCACTCTCCTATTCCACAATCCTGTTTCACTCTCATCTTCCACTCTCGTGTTCCACTCTCATGTTTCACTCTCATGTTTCACTCTCCTGTTTCATTCCCCTGTTTCACTCTCGTGTTCCACTCACCTGTTCCTCTCTCCTGTTCCACTCTCCTCTTCCAATCTCCTTTCCACACTCCTCTTCCACTCTCCTCTTCCAGTCTCCTCTTCCACTCTCGTGTTTCACTCTCGTGTTTCACTCTCGTGTTTCAATCTCCTGTTTCACTCTCGTGTTTCACTCTCGTGTTTCACAATCCTGTTTCACTCTCGTTTTCCACTCTCGTGTTCCAGTCTCGTGTTCCACTCTCGTGTTTCACTCTCGTGTTTCACTCTCCTCTTCCACTTTCCTTTCCACTCTCCTTTCCACTCTCCTCTTCCACTCTCCTCTTCCACTCTCCTCTTCCACTCTCCTCTTCCACTCTCGTGTTTCAATCTCCTGTTTCACTCTCGTGTTTCACTCTCGTGTTTCACTCTCCTGTTCCACACTCCTGTTTCACTCTCGTCTTCCACTTTCATGTTCCACTCTCGTGTTCCACTCTCGTGTTCCAGTCTCGTGTTTCATCTCATGTTTCACTCTCCTATTTCACTCTCCTATTTCACTCCCTTGTTTTACTCCCCTGTTTCACTCTCCTGTTTCACTCCCATATTTCATTTTCCTGTTTCACTCCCATGCTTCACTCCCCTGTTTCACTCAACTGATTCTGTCCCCCGTTTCACTCTCCTTTTTTGTACTCCCGCTACCCTCCCCTGATTCACTCCCCTGCTTCACTCCCCTGATTCACTCCCCTGCTTCACACCCCTGCTTCACTCCCCTGCTTCACTCCCCTGCTTCACTCCACTGCTTCACTCACCTGCTTCACACCCCTGCTTCCATCTCCTGCATCATTCCCCTTCTTCACTCCCCTGCTTCAATCTCCTGATTGAAACTTTTGTTTCAATCTCCTGCTCCACACCCCTGCTTCCCTCCATTGCTTCCCTCTCCTGTTCCAGTCTCCTGTTTCACTCTCGTGTTCCACTCTCGTGTTTCAATCTCCTGTTTCACTCTCCTATTCCACAATCCTGTTTCACTCTCATCTTCCACTCTCGTGTTCCACTCTCGGGTTTAACTCTCGTGTTTCACTTTCCTGTTTCATTCCCCGGTTTCACTCTCGTGTTCCACTCTCGTGTTCCACTCTCGTGTTCCACTCTCGTCTTTCACTCTCGTGTTACATTCTCATGTTTCACTCTCCTGTTCCACACTCCTGTTCCACTCTCGTCTTCCACTTTCATGTTCCACTCTCGTCTTCCACTTTCATGTTCCACTCTCGTCTTCCACTTTCATGTTCCACTCTCGTGTTCCAGTCTCGTGTTTCACTCTCGTGTTCCACTCTCCTGTTCCACTCTCTTGTTCCACTCTCCTGTTTCATTCCCCTGTTTCACTCTTGTGTTTCACTCTCCTATTTCACTCTCCTATTTCACTCCCTTGTTTTACTCCCCTGTTTCACTCCCATATTTCATTTTCCTGTTTCACTCCCATGCTTCACTCCCCTGTTTCAGTCATCTGTTTCACTCAACTGATTCTGTCCCCTGTTTCACTCTCCTTTTTTGTATTCCCATTTCACTCCCCCGTTTCACTCCCCTGCTTCACTCCCCTGTTTCAATCTCCTGTTTCAAACTTTTGTTTCAATCTCCTGCTTCCCTCGCCTGCTCCACTCCCCTGTTTCACTCCCTTGGTTCACTCCCCTGGTTCACTCACCTGGTTCAATCCCGTGTTTCACTCTCCTGTTTCACTCTCCTGTTTCACTCTCCTGTTTCACTCTCCTGTTCCACTCTCCTGTTTCACTCTCCTGTTTCACTCTACTGTTTCGCTCCCATATTTCATTTTCCTGCTTCAATCCCATGCTTCACTCCCCTCTTTCTGTCATCTGTTTCACGCAACTGATTCTGTCCCCCGTTTCACTCTCCTTTTTTGTACTCCCATTTCCCTCCCCTGCTTCTCTCCCCTGCTTCAATCTCCTGCTTCACTCCCCTGCTCCACTCTCCTGTTTTCACTCTCCTGTTTGCCAACCCTGCTTCATTCCCCTGTTTCACTCAAATGAATCTGTCTCCCGTTTCACTCTCCTTTTTCGTACTCCCATTTCCCTCCCCTGCTTCACTCCCCTGCTTCACTCCCCTGCTTCACTCCCCTGCTTCACTCCACTGCTCCACTCCCCTGTTCCACTCTCCTGTTTGGCATCCCTGCTTCATTCCACTATTTCACTCCCCTGGTTCACTCCACTGGTTCACTCTCCTGCTTCACTCCCCTGGTTCACTCCCCTGGTTCACTCCCCAGGTTCACTCCCCTGGTTCACTCTCCTGTTTCACTCTCCTGTTTCTCTCTCCTGTTTCACTCCCCTGTGTCACTCTCCTGTTTCATTCTCCTGTTTCACTCCCATATTTCATTTTCCTGCTTCACTCCCATGCTTCACTCCCCTGTTTCACTGAAATGATTCTGTCCCCCGTTTCACTCTCCTTTTTCGTACTCCCATTTCCCTCCCGTGCTTCAATCTCCTGCTTCATTCCCCTGCTTCAATCTCCTGTTTCAATCTCCTGCTTCTCTCCCCTGCTTCCCTCCTCTGCTTCCCTCTCCTGTTCCAGTCTCCTGCTTCACTCTCGTTTTCCACTCTATTGTTTCAATCTCATGTTTCACTCTCCTGTTCCACACTCCTGTTTCACTCTCGTCTTCCACTCTCGTGTTCCACTCTCGTGTTTCACTCTCATGTTTCACTCTCCTGTTTCATTCCCCTGTTTCACTCTCGTGTTCCACTCACCTGTTCCTCTCTCCTGTTCCACTCTCCTCTTCCAATCTCCTTTCCACACTCCTCTTCCACTCTCCTCTTCCAGTCTCCTCTTCCACTCTCGTGTTTCACTCTCGTGTTTCACTCTCGTGTTTCAATCTCCTGTTTCACTCTCGTGTTTCACTCTCGTGTTTCACAATCCTGTTTCACTCTCGTTTTCCACTCTCGTGTTCCAGTCTCGTGTTCCACTCTCGTGTTTCACTCTCGTGTTTCACTCTCCTCTTCCACTTTCCTTTCCACTCTCCTTTCCACTCTCCTCTTCCACTCTCCTCTTCCACTCTCCTCTTCCACTCTTGTGTTTCAATCTCGTGTTTCACTCTCGTGTTTCACTCTCGTGTTTCACTCTCCTGTTCCACACTCCTGTTTCACTCTCGTCTTCCACTTTCATGTTCCACTCTCGTGTTCCACTCTCGTGTTCCAGTCTCGTGTTTCAGTCTCGTGTTTCAGTCTCGTGTTTCACTCTCGTGTTTCACAATCCTGTTTCACAATCCTGTTTCACTCTCGTCTTCCACTCTCGTGTTCCAGTCTCGTGTTTCATCTCATGTTTCACTCTCCTATTTCACTCTCCTATTTCACTCCCTTGTTTTACTCCCCTGTTTCACTCTCCTGTTTCACTCCCATATTTCATTTTCCTGTTTCACTCCCATGCTTCACTCCCCTGTTTCACTCAACTGATTCTGTCCCCCGTTTCACTCTCCTTTTTTGTACTCCCGCTACCCTCCCCTGATTCACTCCCCTGCTTCACTCCCCTGATTCACTCCCCTGCTTCACACCCCTGCTTCACTCCCCTGCTTCACTCCCCTGCTTCACTCCACTGCTTCACTCACCTGCTTCACACCCCTGCTTCCATCTCCTGCATCATTCCCCTTCTTCACTCCCCTGCTTCAATCTCCTGATTGAAACTTTTGTTTCAATCTCCTGCTCCACACCCCTGCTTCCCTCCATTGCTTCCCTCTCCTGTTCCAGTCTCCTGTTTCACTCTCGTGTTCCACTCTCGTGTTTCAATCTCCTGTTTCACTCTCCTATTCCACAATCCTGTTTCACTCTCATCTTCCACTCTCGTGTTCCACTCTCGGGTTTAACTCTCGTGTTTCACTTTCCTGTTTCATTCCCCGGTTTCACTCTCGTGTTCCACTCTCGTGTTCCACTCTCGTGTTCCACTCTCGTCTTTCACTCTCGTGTTACATTCTCATGTTTCACACTCCTGTTCCACTCTCGTCTTCCACTTTCATGTTCCACTCTCGTCTTCCACTTTCATGTTCCACTCTCGTCTTCCACTTTCATGTTCCACTCTCGTGTTCCAGTCTCGTGTTTCACTCTCGTGTTTCACTCTCGTGTTTCACTCTCGTGTTTCACTCTCGTGTTTCACTCTTGTGTTTCACTCTCGTGTTTCACTCTCGTGTTCCAGTCTCATGTTTCACTCTCGTGTTTCACTCTCGTGTTTCACTCTTGTGTTTCACTCTTGTGTTTCACTCTCGTATTTCATCTCATGTTTCAGTCTCCTATTTCACTCCCTTGTTTTTCTCCCGTGTTTCACTCTCCAGTTTCACTCCCATATTTCATTTTCCTGTTTCACTCCCATGCTTCATTCCCCTGTTTCAGTCATCTGTTTCACTCAACTGATTCTGTCCCCTGTTTCACTCTCCTTTTTTGTACTCCCGTTTCACTCCCCTGCTTCACTCCTTTGATTCACTCCCCTGCTTCACTCCCCTGCTTCACTCCCCTTCTTCAATCTCCTGCTTCACTCCCCTGCTTCAATCTCCTGTTTCAATCTCCTGTTTCAATCTTCTGCTTCCCATCCCTGCTTCCCTCCACTGCTTCAATCTCCTCTTTCGCCCTCCTATTTCGCTCTCCTGTTTCACTCTCCTGTTTCACTCCCATATTTCATTTTCCTGCTTCACTCCCATTCTTCACTCCCCTGTTTCACTCAACTGATTCTGTCCCCCGTTTCACTCTCCTTTTTCGTACTCCCGCTACCCTCCCCTGATTCACTCCCCTGCTTCACTCCCCTGATTCACTCCCCTGCTTCACACCCCTGTTTCAGTCTCCTATTTCACTCTCCTATTTCACTCCCTTGTTTTTCTCCCGTGTTTCACACTCCTGTTTCACTCCCATATTTCATTTTCCTGTTTCACTCCCATGCTTCATTCCCCTGTTTCAGTCATCTGTTTCACTCAACTGATTCTGTCCCCTGTTTCACTCTCCTTTTTTGTACTGCCGTTTCACTCCCATGCTTCACTCCCCTGCTTCACTCCTTTGATTCACTCCCCTGCTTCACTCCCCTTCTTCAATCTCCTGCTTCATTCCCCTGCTTCAATCTCCTGTTTCAATGTCCTGTTTCAATCTTCTGCTTCCCATCCCTGCTTCCCTCCACTGCTCCACTCTCCTCTTTCACCCTCCTGTTTTGCAGCCCTGTTCCACTCTCCTGTTTCACTCTCCTGTTTCACTCTCCTGTTTCACTCTCCTGTTTCACTCTCCTGTTTCACTCCCATATTTCATTTTCCTGCTTCACTCCCATTCTTCACTCCCCTGTTTCACTCAACTGATTCTGTCCCCCGTTTCACTCTCCTTTTTAGTACTCCCGCTACCCTCCCCTGATTCACTCCCCTGCTTCACTCCCCTGCTTCACTCCCCTGCTTCACACCCCTGCTTCACTCCCCTGCTTCACTCCCCTGCTTCACTCCACTGCTTCACTCCACTGCTTCACTCCACTGCTTCACTCCCCTGCTTCCATCTCCTGCTTCATTCCCCTTCTTCACTCCCCCGCTTCAATATCCTGATTGAAACTTTTGTTTCAATCTCCTGCTCCACACCCCTGCTTCCCTCCACTGCTTCCCTCTCCTGTTCCAGTCTCCTGTTTCACTCTCGTTTTCCACTCTCGTGTTTCAATCTCATGTTTCACTCTCCTATTCCACAATCCTGTTTCACTCTCATCTTCCACTCTCGTGTTCCACTCTCATGTTTCACTCTCATGTTTCACTCTCCTGTTTCATTCCCCTGTTTCACTCTCGTGTTCCACTCACCTGTTCCTCTCTCCTGTTCCACTCTCCTCTTCCAATCTCCTTTCCACACTCCTCTTCCACTCTCCTCTTCCAGTCTCCTCTTCCACTCTCGTGTTTCACTCTCGTGTTTCACTCTCGTGTTTCAATCTCCTGTTTCACTCTCGTTTTCCACTCTGGTGTTTCACTCTCGTGTTTCACTCTCCTCTTCCACTCTCCTCTTCCACTCTCCTCTTCCACTCTCATGTTTCAATCTCCTGTTTCACTCTCGTGTTTCACTCTCGTGTTTCACTCTCCTGTTCCACACTCCTGTTTCACTCTCGTCTTCCACTTTCATGTTCCACTCTCGTGTTCCACTCTCGTGTTCCAATCTCGTGTTTCAGTCTCGTGTTTCACTCTCGTGTTTCACAATCCTGTTTCACAATCCTGTTTCACTCTCGTCTTCCACTCTCGTGTTCCAGTCTCGTGTTTCATCTCATGTTTCACTCTCCTATTTCACTCTCCTATTTCACTCTCCTATTTCACTCCCTTGTTTTTCTCCCCTGTTTCACTCTCCTGTTTCACTCCCATATTTCATTTTCCTGTTTCACTCCCATGCTTCACTCCCCTGTTTCACTCAACTGATTCTGTCCCCCGTTTCACTCTCCTTTTTTGTACTCCCACTACCCTCCCCTGATTCACTCCCCTGCTTCACTCCCCTGATTCACTCCCCTGCTTCACACCCCTGCTTCACTCCACTGCTTCACTCCACTGCTTCACTCACCTGCTTCACACCCCTGCTTCCATCTCCTGCATCATTCCCCTTCTTCACTCCCCTGCTTCAATCTCCTGATTGAAACTTTTGTTTCAATCTCCTGCTCCACACCCCTGCTTCCCTCCACTGCTTCCCTCTCCTGTTCCAGTCTCCTGTTTCACTCTCGTGTTCCACTCTCATGTTTCAATCTCCTGTTTCACTCTCCTATTCCACAATCCTGTTTCACTCTCATCTTCCACTCTCGTGTTCCACTCTCGGGTTTAACTCTCGTGTTTCACTTTCCTGTTTCATTCCCCGGTTTCACTCTCGTGTTCCACTCTCGTGTTCCACTCTCGTGTTCCACTCTCGTCTTTCACTCTCATGTTACATTCTCATGTTTCACTCTCCTGTTCCACACTCCTGTTTCACTCTCGTCTTCCACTCTCATGTTCCACTCTCGTGTTCCACTCTCGTGTTTCACTCTCGTGTTTCACTCTCATGTTTCACTCTTGTGTTTCACTCTTGTGTTTCACTCTCGTATTTCATCTCATGTTTCACTCTCCAATTTCACTCTCCTTTTTCACTTCCTTGTTTTACTCCCCTGTTTCACTCTCCTGTTTCACTGCCATATTTCATTTTCCTGTTTCACTCCCATGCTTCACTCCCCTGTTTCAGTCATCTGTTTCACTCAACTACTTCTGTCCCCTGTTTCACTCCCCTGCTTCCCTCGCCTGCTCCACTCTCCTGTTTCACTCTCCAGTTTTGCAACCCTGTTTCACTCTCGTGTTTCACTCTCGTGTTTCACTCTCGTGTTTCACTCACATGTTTCACTCTCGTGTTTCACTCTCGTGTTTCACTCTTGTGTTTCACTCTCGTGTTTCACAATCCTGTTTCACTCTCATCTTCCACTCTCGTGTTCCACTCTCGTGTTTCACTCTCGTGTTTCACTCTCCTGTTTCATTCCCCCGTTCCACTATCGTGTTTCACTCTCCTGTTTCACTCTCGTGTTCCACTCTCCTGTTCCACTCTCCTGTTCCACTCTCCTGTTCCACTCTCGTGTTTCACTCTCGTGTTCCACTCTCCTCTTCCACTCTCCTCTTCCACTCTCGTGTTTCACTCTCGTGTTTCACTCTCGTATTTCAATCTCCTGTTTCACTCTCGAGTTTCACTCTCGAGTTTCACTCTTGTGTTTCACTCTTGTGTTTCACTCTCGTGTTTCACTCTCGTGTTTCACTCTCTTGTTCCACTCTCGTGTTCCACTCTCGTGTTTCACTCTCGTGTTTCACCTTGTGTTTCACTCTCATGTTTCATTCCCATATTTCATTTTCCTGTTTCACTCCCATGCTTCACTCCCCTGTTTCAGTCATCTGTTTCACTCAACTGATTCTGTCCCCCGTTTCACTCTCCTTTTTTTGTACTGCCGTTTCACTCCCCTACTTCACTCCCATGCTTCACTCCCCTGCTTCACTCCCATGCTTCACTCCCATGCTTCACTCCCCTGCTTCACTCTCCTGCTTCAATCTCTTGTTTCAATCTCCTGTTTCAATGTCCTGTTTCAATCTTCTGCTTCCCATCCCTGCTTCCCTCCAGTGCTCCACTCTCCTCTTTCAGCCTCCTGTTTTGCAGCCCTGTTCCACTCTCCTGTTTCGCTCTCCTGTTTCGTCTCCTGTTTCACTCTCCTGTTTCACTCCCCTGTTTCACTCAACTGATTCTGTCCCCCGTTTCACTCTTCTTTTTCGTACTCCCGTTTCCCTCCCCTGATTCACTCCCCTGCTTCACTCCCCTGCTTCACTCCCCTGCTTCAATCTCCTGATTGAAACTTTTGTTTCAATCTCCTGCTCCACACCCCTGCTTCCCTCCACTGCTTCCCTCTCCTGTTCCAGTCTCCTGTTTCACTCTCGTGTTCCACTCTCGTGTTTCAATCTCATGTTTCACTCTCCTGTTCCACATTCCTGTTTCACTCTCATCTTCCACTCTCGTGTTCCACTCTCGGGTTTAACTCTCGTGTTCCACTCTCCTGTTCCACTCTCCTGTTCCACTCTCCTCTTCCACTCTCGTGTTTCACTCTCGTGTTTCACTCTCGTATTTCAATCTCCTGTTTCACTCTTGTGTTTCACTCTCGTGTTTCACTCTCGTCTTTCAATCTCGTGTTTCACTCTCGTCTTTCACTCTCGTGTTTCATTCTCATGTTTCACTCTCCTGTTCCACACTCCTGTTCCACTCTCATGTTCCACTCTCATGTTCCACTCTCGTGTTCCACTCTCGTGTTCCACTCTCGTGTTTCACTCTCGTGTTTCACTCTTGTGTTTCACTCTCGTGTTTCACTCTCATGTTTCATTCCCCTGTTTCACTCTTGTCTTTCACCCTCCTATTTCACTCTCCTATTTCACTCCCTTGTTTTACTCCTCTGTTTCACTCTCCTGTTTCACTCCCATATTTCATTTTCCTGTTTCACTCCCATGCTTCACTCCCCTGTTTCAGTCATCTGTTTCACTCAACTGATTCTGTCCCCTGTTTCACTCTCGTGTTCCACTCTCCTCTTCCACTCTCCTTTTCCACTCTCCTCTTCCACTCTCCTCTTCCACTCTCGTGTTTCACTCTCGTGTTTCACTCTCGTGTTTCAATCTCCTGTTTCACTCTCGTGTTCCACTCTCGTGTTTCACTCTCGTGTTTCACTCTCCTGTTTCATTCCATGTGTTTCACTCTCGTGTTCCACTCTCCTGTTCCACACTCCTGTTCCACTCTCCTGTTCCACTCTTCTGTTCCACACTCCTGGTCCACTATCGTGTTTCACCCTCCTGTTTCACTCTCGTGTTCTACTCTCCTGTTCCACTCTCCTGTTCCACTCTCCTCTTCCACTCTCCTCTTCCACTCTCGTGTTCCACTCTCGTGTTTCACTCTCGTATTTCAATCTCCTGTTTCACTGTCGAATTTCACTCTTGTGTTTCACTCTCGTGTTTCACTCTCATGTTTCACTCTCGTGTTTCACGCTCGTGTTCCACTCTCCTGTTCCACTCTCGTGTTCCACTCTCGTGTTTCACTCTTGTGTTTCACTCTTGTGTTTCACTCTCATGTTTCACTCTCATGTTTCATTCCCCTGTTTCACTCTCGTCTTTCACTCTCCTATTTCACTCTCCTATTTCACTCCTCTGTTTCACTCTCCTGTTTCACTCCCATATTTCATTTTCCTGTTTCACTCCCATGCTTCACTCCCCTGTTTCAGTCATCTGTTTCACTCAACTGATTCTGTCCCCCGTTTCACTCTCCATTTTTGTACTGCCATTTCACTCCCATGCTTCACTCCCATGCTTCACTCCCCTGCTTCACTCCCCTGCTTCACTCCCCTGCTTCAATCTTTGTTTCAATCTCCTGTTTCAATGTCCTGTTTCAATCTTCTGCTTCCCATTACTGCTTCCCTCCACTGCTCCACTCTCCTCTTTCACCCTCCTGTTTTGCAGCCCTGTTCCACTCTCCTGTTTCACTCTGCTGTTTCACTCTCCTGTTTCACTGTCGTGTTTGACTCTCGTGTTTCACGCTCGTGTTTCACTCCCCTGTTTCGCTCCCCTGTTCTCTCCCCTGTTTCGCTCCCCTGTTTCGCTCTCCTGTTTCGCTCTCCCGTTTCGCTCCCCTGTTTTGCTCTCCTGTTTTGCTCTCCTGTTTTGCTCCCCTGTTTCGCTCTCCTGTTTCACTCTCCTGTTTCACTCTCCTGTTTCACTCTCATATTTCATTTTCCTGCTTCACTCCCATGCTTCACTCTCCTGTTTCACTCAACTGATTCTGTCCCCCGTTTCACTCTCCTTTTTCGTACTCCCATTTCCCTCCCCTGATTCACTCCCCTGCTTCACTCCCCTGCTTCACTCCCCTGATTCACTCCACTGCTTCACTCCACTGCTTCACTCACCTGCTTCACACCCCTGCTTCCATCTCCTGCTTCATTCCCCTTCTTCACTCCCCTGCTTCAATCTCCTGATTGAAACTTTTGTTTCAATCTCGTGCTCCACACCCCTGCTTCCCTCCACTGCTTCCCTCTCCTGTTCCAGTCTCCTGTTTCACTCTCGTGTTCCACTCTCGTGTTTCAATCTCATGTTTCACTCTCCTGTTCCACAATCCTGTTTCACTCTCATCTTCTACTCTCGGGTTCCACTCTCGGGTTTAACTCTCGTGTTCCACTCTCCTGTTCCACTCTCCTGTTCCACTCTCCTCTTCAACTCTCCTCTTCCACTCTCCTCTTCCACTCTCCTCTTCCACTCTCCTCTTCCACTCTCCTCTTCCACTCTCCTCTTCCACTCTCCTCTTCCACTCTCGTGTTTCACTCTCGTGTTTCACTCTCGTATTTCAATCTCGTCTTTCAATCTTATGTTTCATTCTCATGTTTCACTCTCCTGTTCCACACTCCTGTTTCACTCTCGTCTTCCACTCTCATGTTCCACTCTCGTGTTCCACTCTCGTGTTTCACTCTCGTGTTTCACTCTCATGTTTCACTCTTGTGTTTCACTCTTGTGTTTCACTCTCGTATTTCATCTCATGTTTCACTCTCCAATTTCACTCTCCTTTTTCACTTCCTTGTTTTACTCCCCTGTTTCACTCTCCTGTTTCACTGCCATATTTCATTTTCCTGTTTCACTCCCATGCTTCACTCCCCTGTTTCAGTCATCTGTTTCACTCAACTACTTCTGTCCCCTGTTTCACTCCCCTGCTTCCCTCGCCTGCTCCACTCTCCTGTTTCACTCTCCAGTTTTGCAACCCTGTTTCACTCTCGTGTTTCACTCTCGTGTTTCACTCTCGTGTTTCACTCACATGTTTCACTCTCGTGTTTCACTCTCGTGTTTCACTCTTGTGTTTCACTCTCGTGTTTCACAATCCTGTTTCACTCTCATCTTCCACTCTCGTGTTCCACTCTCGTGTTTCACTCTCGTGTTTCACTCTCCTGTTTCATTCCCCCGTTCCACTATCGTGTTTCACTCTCCTGTTTCACTCTCGTGTTCCACTCTCCTGTTCCACTCTCCTGTTCCACTCTCCTGTTCCACTCTCGTGTTTCACTCTCGTGTTCCACTCTCCTCTTCCACTCTCCTCTTCCACTCTCGTGTTTCACTCTCGTGTTTCACTCTCGTATTTCAATCTCCTGTTTCACTCTCGAGTTTCACTCTCGAGTTTCACTCTTGTGTTTCACTCTTGTGTTTCACTCTCGTGTTTCACTCTCGTGTTTCACTCTCTTGTTCCACTCTCGTGTTCCACTCTCGTGTTCCACTCTCGTGTTTCACTCTCGTGTTTCACCTTGTGTTTCACTCTCATGTTTCATTCCCCTGTTTCACTCTCGTCTTTCACTCTCCTATTTCACTCTCCTGTTTCACTCCCATATTTCATTTTCCTGTTTCACTCCCATGCTTCACTCCCCTGTTTCAGTCATCTGTTTCACTCAACTGATTCTGTCCCCCGTTTCACTCTCCTTTTTTTGTACTGCCGTTTCACTCCCCTACTTCACTCCCATGCTTCACTCCCCTGCTTCACTCCCATGCTTCACTCCCATGCTTCACTCCCATGCTTCACTCCCCTGCTTCACTCTCCTGCTTCAATCTCTTGTTTCAATCTCCTGTTTCAATGTCCTGTTTCAATCTTCTGCTTCCCATCCCTGCTTCCCTCCAGTGCTCCACTCTCCTCTTTCAGCCTCCTGTTTTGCAGCCCTGTTCCACTCTCCTGTTTCGCTCTCCTGTTTCGTCTCCTGTTTCACTCTCGTGTTTCACTCTCGTATTTCAATCTCGTCTTTCAATCTTATGTTTCAATCTCATGTTTCACTCTCCTGTTCCACATTCCTGTTTCACTCTCATCTTCCACTCTCGTGTTCCACTCTCGGGTTTAACTCTCGTGTTCCACTCTCCTGTTCCACTCTCCTGTTCCACTCTCCTCTTCCACTCTCGTGTTTCACTCTCGTGTTTCACTCTCGTATTTCAATCTCCTGTTTCACTCTTGTGTTTCACTCTCGTGTTTCACTCTCGTCTTTCAATCTCGTGTTTCACTCTCGTCTTTCACTCTCGTGTTTCATTCTCATGTTTCACTCTCCTGTTCCACACTCCTGTTTCACTCTCGTCTTCCACTCTCATGTTCCACTCTCATGTTCCACTCTCGTGTTCCACTCTCGTGTTCCACTCTCGTGTTTCACTCTCGTGTTTCACTCTTGTGTTTCACTCTCGTGTTTCACTCTCATGTTTCATTCCCCTGTTTCACTCTTGTCTTTCACCCTCCTATTTCACTCTCCTATTTCACTCCCTTGTTTTACTCCTCTGTTTCACTCTCCTGTTTCACTCCCATATTTCATTTTCCTGTTTCACTCCCATGCTTCACTCCCCTGTTTCAGTCATCTGTTTCACTCAACTGATTCTGTCCCCTGTTTCACTCTCGTGTTCCACTCTCCTCTTCCACTCTCCTTTTCCACTCTCCTCTTCCACTCTCCTCTTCCACTCTCGTGTTTCACTCTCGTGTTTCACTCTCGTGTTTCAATCTCCTGTTTCACTCTCGTGTTCCACTCTCGTGTTTCACTCTCGTGTTTCACTCTCCTGTTTCATTCCATGTGTTTCACTCTCGTGTTCCACTCTCCTGTTCCACACTCCTGTTCCACTCTCCTGTTCCACTCTTCTGTTCCACACTCCTGGTCCACTATCGTGTTTCACCCTCCTGTTTCACTCTCGTGTTCTACTCTCCTGTTCCACTCTCCTGTTCCACTCTCCTCTTCCACTCTCGTGTTCCACTCTCGTGTTTCACTCTCGTATTTCAATCTCCTGTTTCACTGTCGAATTTCACTCTTGTGTTTCACTCTCGTGTTTCACTCTCATGTTTCACTCTCGTGTTTCACGCTCGTGTTCCACTCTCCTGTTCCACTCTCGTGTTCCACTCTCGTGTTTCACTCTTGTGTTTCACTCTTGTGTTTCACTCTCATGTTTCACTCTCATGTTTCATTCCCCTGTTTCACTCTCGTCTTTCACTCTCCTATTTCACTATCCTATTTCACTCCTCTGTTTCACTCTCCTGTTTCACTCCCATATTTCATTTTCCTGTTTCACTCCCATGCTTCACTCCCCTGTTTCAGTCATCTGTTTCACTCAACTGATTCTGTCCCCCGTTTCACTCTCCATTTTTGTACTGCCATTTCACTCCCATGCTTCACTCCCATGCTTCACTCCCCTGCTTCACTCCCCTGCTTCACTCCCCTGCTTCACTCCCCTGCTTCACTCCCCTGCTTCAATCTTTGTTTCAATCTCCTGTTTCAATGTCCTGTTTCAATCTTCTGCTTCCCATTACTGCTTCCCTCCACTGCTCCACTCTCCTCTTTCACCCTCTTGTTTTGCAGCCCTGTTCCACTCTCCTGTTTCACTCTGCTGTTTCACTCTCCTGTTTCACTGTCGTGTTTGACTCTCGTGTTTCACGCTCGTGTTTCACTCCCCTGTTTCGCTCCCCTGTTTCTCTCCCCTGTTTCGCTCCCCTGTTTCGCTCTCCTGTTTCGCTCTCCCGTTTCGCTCCCCTGTTTTGCTCTCCTGTTTTGCTCTCCTGTTTTGCTCCCCTGTTTCGCTCTCCTGTTTCGCTCTCCTGTTTCACTCTCCTGTTTCACTCTCCTGTTTCACTCTCATATTTCATTTTCCTGCTTCACTCCCATGCTTCACTCTCCTGTTTCACTCAACTGATTCTGTCCCCCGTTTCACTCTCCTTTTTCGTACTCCCATTTCCCTCCCCTGATTCACACCCCTGCTTCACTCCCCTGCTTCACTCCCCTGATTCACTCCACTGCTTCACTCCACTGCTTCACTCACCTGCTTCACACCCCTGCTTCCATCTCCTGCTTCATTCCCCTTCTTCACTCCCCTGCTTCAATCTCCTGATTGAAACTTTTGTTTCAATCTCGTGCTCCACACCCCTGCTTCCCTCCACTGCTTCCCTCTCCTGTTCCAGTCTCCTGTTTCACTCTCGTGTTCCACTCTCGTGTTTCAATCTCATGTTTCACTCTCCTGTTCCACAATCCTGTTTCACTCTCATCTTCTACTCTCGGGTTCCACTCTCGGGTTTAACTCTCGTGTTCCACTCTCCTGTTCCACTCTCCTGTTCCACTCTCCTCTTCAACTCTCCTCTTCCACTCTCCTCTTCCACTCTCCTCTTCCACTCTCCTCTTCCACTCTCCTCTTCCACTCTCCTCTTCCACTCTCCTCTTCCACTCTCGTGTTTCACTCTCGTGTTTCACTCTCGTATTTCAATCTCGTCTTTCAATCTTATGTTTCATTCTCATGTTTCACTCTCCTGTTCCACACTCCTGTTTCACTCTCGTCTTCCACTCTCATGTTCCACTCTCGTGTTCCACTCTCGTGTTTCACTCTCGTGTTTCACTCTCATGTTTCACTCTTGTGTTTCACTCTTGTGTTTCACTCTCGTATTTCATCTCATGTTTCACTCTCCAATTTCACTCTCCTTTTTCACTTCCTTGTTTTACTCCCCTGTTTCACTCTCCTGTTTCACTGCCATATTTCATTTTCCTGTTTCACTCCCATGCTTCACTCCCCTGTTTCAGTCATCTGTTTCACTCAACTACTTCTGTCCCCTGTTTCACTCCCCTGCTTCCCTCGCCTGCTCCACTCTCCTGTTTCACTCTCCAGTTTTGCAACCCTGTTTCACTCTCGTGTTTCACTCTCGTGTTTCACTCTCGTGTTTCACTCACATGTTTCACTCTCGTGTTTCACTCTCGTGTTTCACTCTTGTGTTTCACTCTCGTGTTTCACAATCCTGTTTCACTCTCATCTTCCACTCTCGTGTTCCACTCTCGTGTTTCACTCTCGTGTTTCACTCTCCTGTTTCATTCCCCCGTTCCACTATCGTGTTTCACTCTCCTGTTTCACTCTCGTGTTCCACTCTCCTGTTCCACTCTCCTGTTCCACTCTCCTGTTCCACTCTCGTGTTTCACTCTCGTGTTCCACTCTCCTCTTCCACTCTCGTGTTTCACTCTCGTGTTTCACTCTCGTATTTCAATCTCCTGTTTCACTCTCGAGTTTCACTCTCGAGTTTCACTCTTGTGTTTCACTCTTGTGTTTCACTCTCGTGTTTCACTCTCGTGTTTCACTCTCGTGTTTCACTCTCTTGTTCCACTCTCGTGTTCCACTCTCGTGTTCCACTCTCGTGTTTCACTCTCGTGTTTCACCTTGTGTTTCACTCTCATGTTTCATTCCCCTGTTTCACTCTCGTCTTTCACTCTCCTATTTCACTCTCCTGTTTCACTCCCATATTTCATTTTCCTGTTTCACTCCCATGCTTCACTCCCCTGTTTCAGTCATCTGTTTCACTCAACTGATTCTGTCCCCCGTTTCACTCTCCTTTTTTTGTACTGCCGTTTCACTCCCCTACTTCACTCCCATGCTTCACTCCCCTGCTTCACTCCCATGCTTCACTCCCATGCTTCACTCCCATGCTTCACTCCCCTGCTTCACTCTCCTGCTTCAATCTCTTGTTTCAATCTCCTGTTTCAATGTCCTGTTTCAATCTTCTGCTTCCCATCCCTGCTTCCCTCCAGTGCTCCACTCTCCTCTTTCAGCCTCCTGTTTTGCAGCCCTGTTCCACTCTCCTGTTTCGCTCTCCTGTTTCGTCTCCTGTTTCACTCTCCTGTTTCACTCCCATGCTTCACTCCCCTGTTTCACTCAACTGATTCTGTCCCCCGTTTCACTCTTCTTTTTCGTACTCCCGTTTCCCTCCCCTGATTCACTCCCCTGATTCACTCCCCTGCTTCACTCCCCTGCTTCACTCCCCTGCTTCACTCCCCTGCTTCACTCCCCTGCTTCAATCTCCTGATTGAAACTTTTGTTTCAATCTCCTGCTCCACACCCCTGCTTCCCTCCACTGCTTCCCTCTCCTGTTCCAGTCTCCTGTTTCACTCTCGTGTTCCACTCTCGTGTTTCAATCTCATGTTTCACTCTCCTGTTCCACATTCCTGTTTCACTCTCATCTTCCACTCTCGTGTTCCACTCTCGGGTTTAACTCTCGTGTTCCACTCTCCTGTTCCACTCTCCTGTTCCACTCTCCTCTTCCACTCTCGTGTTTCACTCTCGTGTTTCACTCTCGTATTTCAATCTCCTGTTTCACTCTTGTGTTTCACTCTCGTGTTTCACTCTCGTCTTTCAATCTCGTGTTTCACTCTCGTCTTTCACTCTCGTGTTTCATTCTCATGTTTCACTCTCCTGTTCCACACTCCTGTTCCACTCTCATGTTCCACTCTCATGTTCCACTCTCGTGTTCCACTCTCCTGTTCCACTCTCATGTTCCACTCTCGTGTTCCACTCTCGTGTTCCACTCTCGTGTTTCACTCTCGTGTTTCACTCTTGTGTTTCACTCTCGTGTTTCACTCTCATGTTTCATTCCCCTGTTTCACTCTTGTCTTTCACCCTCCTATTTCACTCTCCTATTTCACTCCCTTGTTTTACTCCTCTGTTTCACTCTCCTGTTTCACTCCCATATTTCATTTTCCTGTTTCACTCCCATGCTTCACTCCCCTGTTTCAGTCATCTGTTTCACTCAACTGATTCTGTCCCCTGTTTCACTCTCGTGTTCCACTCTCCTCTTCCACTCTCCTTTTCCACTCTCCTCTTCCACTCTCCTCTTCCACTCTCGTGTTTCACTCTCGTGTTTCACTCTCGTGTTTCAATCTCCTGTTTCACTCTCGTGTTCCATTCTCGTGTTTCACTCTCGTGTTTCACTCTCCTGTTTCATTCCATGTGTTTCACTCTCGTGTTCCACTCTCCTGTTCCACACTCCTGTTCCACTCTCCTGTTCCACTCTTCTGTTCCACACTCCTGGTCCACTATCGTGTTTCACCCTCCTGTTTCACTCTCGTGTTCTACTCTCCTGTTCCACTCTCCTGTTCCACTCTCCTCTTCCACTCTCGTGTTCCACTCTCGTGTTTCACTCTCGTATTTCAATCTCCTGTTTCACTGTCGAATTTCACTCTTGTGTTTCACTCTCGTGTTTCACTCTCATGTTTCACTCTCGTGTTTCACGCTCGTGTTCCACTCTCCTGTTCCACTCTCGTGTTCCACTCTCGTGTTTCACTCTTGTGTTTCACTCTTGTGTTTCACTCTCATGTTTCACTCTCATGTTTCATTCCCCTGTTTCACTCTCGTCTTTCACTCTCCTATTTCACTCTCCTATTTCACTCCTCTGTTTCACTCTCCTGTTTCACTCCCATATTTCATTTTCCTGTTTCACTCCCATGCTTCACTCCCCTGTTTCAGTCATCTGTTTCACTCAACTGATTCTGTCCCCCGTTTCACTCTCCATTTTTGTACTGCCATTTCACTCCCATGCTTCACTCCCATGCTTCACTCCCCTGCTTCACTCCCCTGCTTCACTCCCCTGCTTCACTCCCCTGCTTCAATCTCCTGCTTCACTCCCCTGCTTCAATCTTTGTTTCAATCTCCTGTTTCAATGTCCTGTTTCAATCTTCTGCTTCCCATTACTGCTTCCCTCCACTGCTCCACTCTCCTCTTTCACCCTCCTGTTTTGCAGCCCTGTTCCACTCTCCTGTTTCACTCTGCTGTTTCACTCTCCTGTTTCACTGTCGTGTTTGACTCTCGTGTTTCACGCTCGTGTTTCACTCCCCTATTTCGCTCCCCTGTTTCTCTCCCCTGTTTCGCTCCCCTGTTTCGCTCTCCTGTTTCGCTCTCCCGTTTCGCTCCCCTGTTTTGCTCTCCTGTTTTGCTCTCCTGTTTTGCTCCCCTGTTTCGCTCTCCTGTTTCGCTCTCCTGTTTCACTCTCCTGTTTCACTCTCCTGTTTCACTCTCATATTTCATTTTCCTGCTTCACTCCCATGCTTCACTCTCCTGTTTCACTCAACTGATTCTGTCCCCCGTTTCACTCTCCTTTTTCGTACTCCCATTTCCCTCCCCTGATTCACTCCCCTGCTTCACTCCCCTGCTTCACTCCCCTGATTCACTCCACAGCTTCACTCCACTGCTTCACTCACCTGCTTCACACCCCTGCTTCCATCTCCTGCTTCATTCCCCTTCTTCACTCCCCTGCTTCAATCTCCTGATTGAAACTTTTGTTTCAATCTCGTGCTCCACACCCCTGCTTCCCTCCACTGCTTCCCTCTCCTGTTCCAGTCTCCTGTTTCACTCTCGTGTTCCACTCTCGTGTTTCAATCTCATGTTTCACTCTCCTGTTCCACAATCCTGTTTCACTCTCATCTTCTAATCTCGGGTTCCACTCTCGGGTTTAACTCTCGTGTTCCACTCTCCTGTTCCACTCTCCTGTTCCACTCTCCTCTTCAACTCTCCTCTTCCACTCTCCTCTTCCACTCTCCTCTTCCAATCTCCTCTTCCACTCTCCTCTTCCACTCTCGTGTTTCACTCTCGTGTTTCACTCTCGTATTTCAATCTCGTCTTTCAATCTTATGTTTCATTCTCATGTTTCACTCTCCTGTTCCACACTCCTGTTTCACTCTTGTCTTCCACTCTCATGTTCCACTCTCGTGTTCCACACTCGTGTTTCACTCTAGTGTTTCACTCTCATGTTTCACTCTTGTGTTTCACTCTTGTGTTTCACTCTCGTATTTCATCTCATGTTTCACTCTCCAATTTCACTCTCCTTTTTCACTTCCTTGTTTCACTCCCCTGTTTCACTCTCCTGTTTCACTGCCATATTTCATTTTCCTGTTTCACTCCCATGCTTCACTCCCCTGTTTCAGTCATCTGTTTCACTCAACTAATTCTGTCCCCTGTTTCACTCCCCTGCTTCCCTCGCCTGCTCCACTCTCCTGTTTCACTCTCCAGTTTTGCAACCCTGTTTGACTCTCGTGTTTCACTCTCGTGTTTCACTCTCGTGTTTCACTCTCGTGTTTCACTCTCATGTTTCACACTCCTGTTTCACTCCACTGTTTCACTCAACTGATGCTGTCCCCCCGTTTCACTCTCCTTTTTCGTACTCCCATTTTCCTCCCCCGTTTCACTTACATGTTTCACTTCCCTGCTTCACTCCCCTGCTTCCCACCCCTGCTTCCCTCTCCTGTTTCACTCTCCTGTTTCATTCTCCTGTTTTGCAGCCCTGTTTCACTATCGTGTTTCACTCTCCTGTTTCACACTTGTGTTTCACTCTCATGTTTCACTCTCCTGTTTCACTCCCATGCTTCACTCCCCTGCTTCACTCCCCTGCTTCACTCCCCTGCTTCACTCCCCTGCTTCACTCCCCTGCTTCAATCTCTTGTTTCAATCTCTTGTTTCAATCTCCTGTTTCAATCTCCTGTTTCAATCTCCTGTTTCAATCTCCTGCTTCCCTCCCCCGCTCCGCTATCCTGTCTCTCTCTCCTGTTTTGCAGCCTTGCTTCACTCCACTGTTTCACTCTCGTGTTTCACTCTCATGTTTCACTCTCATTTTTCATGCTCGTGTTTCTCTCTCGTGTTTCTCTCTCGTGTTTCAATCCCCTGTTTCACTCTCCTTTTGCGTGCTCCCGGTTCACTCCCCCATTTCACTCCCATGTTTCACTCCCCAGCTTCACACCCCTGCTTCACTCCCCTGCTTCACACCCCTGCTTCACTCCACTGCTTCACTCCCCTGCTTCAATCTCCTGTTTCAATCTTTTGTTTCACTCTCCTGTTTTGCAGCCCTATTCCACTCTCCTGTTTCACTCTCCTGTTTCACTCTCCTGTTTCACTCTCCATTTTCTCTCTCGTGTTTCACAGTCCTGTTTCACAGTGCTGTTTCACAGTCCTGTTTCACAGTCCTGTTTCACAGTCCTGTTTCAGTGTACTGTTTCACTGTCCTGTTTCACTGTCCTGTTTCACTGTCCTATTTCACTCTCCTGTTTCACTGTCCTGTTCCACTGTCCTGTTTCACTGTCCTGTTTCACTGTCCTGTTTCACTCTCCTGTTTCACTCTCCTGTTTCACTCTCCTGTTTCACTCTCCTGTTTCACTCTCCTGTTTCACTCTCCTGTTTCACTGTCCTGTTTCACTGTCCTGTTTCACTGTCCTGTTTCACTGTCCTGTTTCACTCTCCTGTTTCACTGTCCTGTTTCACTCTCCTGTTTCACTGTCCTGTTTCACTCTCCTGTTTCACTCCCATATTTAATTTTCCAGTTTCACTCCTTGCTTCACTCCCCAGTTTCACTCATCTGTTTCACTCAACTGATTCTGTCCCCTGTTTCACTCCCCTGCTTCCCTCGCCTGCTCCACTCTCCTGTTTCACTCTCCAGTTTTGCAACCCTGTTTCACTCTCGTGTTTCACTCTCGTGTTTCACTCACATGTTTCAATCACGTGTTTCACTCTCGTGTTTCACTCCCGTGTTTCACTCTTGTGTTTCACTCTCGTGTTTCACAATCCTGTTTCACTCTCGTGTTTCACTCACCTGTTTCACTACCCCGTTTCACTCAACTGATTCTGTTCCCTGTTTCACTCTCCTTTTCCGTACTCCCATTTTCCTCCGCCATTTCACTCCCCTGCTACACTCCCCTTCTTCCCTCCCCTGCTTCCTTCCTCTGCTTCCCTCCCCTGCTCCACTCTACTGTTCCACTCTCCTGTTCCACTCTCCTGTTTCACTCTCCTGTTTTGCAGACCTGTTTCACTCTCCTGCTTCACTCTCCTGCTTCATTCTCCTGCTTCCCTCTCCTGCTTCACTCCCTTCTTTTACTCCCCTGTTTCACTCTCCTGTTTCATTCCCATATTTCACTCCCATGCTTCACTCCCCTGCTTCACAACCCTGCTTCACAACCCTGCTTCACTCCCCTGCTTCACTCCCCTGCTTCAATCTCCTGTTTCAATCTTTTGTTTCACTCTCCTGTTTTGCAGCCCTATTCCACTCTCCTGTTTCACTCTCCTGTTTCAGTCTCTTGTTTCACTCTCCATTTTCTCTCTCGTGTTTCACAGTCCTGTTTCACAGTCCTGTTTCACAGTCCTGTTTCAGTGTACTGTTTCACTGTCCTGTTTCACTGTCCTGTTTCACTGTCCTGTTTCACTCTCCTGTTTCACTCTCCTGTTTCACTGTCCTGTTTCACTGTCCTGTTTCACTCTCCTGTTTCATTGTCCTGTTTCACTGTCCTGTTTCACTGTCCTGTTTCACTCTCCTGTTTCACTGTCCTGTTTCACTCTCCTGTTTCCCTGTCCTGTTTCACTGTCCTGTTTCACTGTCCTGTTTCACTGTCCTGTTTCACTGTTCTGTTTCACTCTCCTGTTTCACTCTCCTGTTTCACTCTCCTGTTTCACTCTCCTGTTTCACTCTCCTGTTTCAATCTCCTGTTTCAATCTCCTGTTTCACTCTCCTGTTTCACTCTCCTGTTTCACTCTCCTGTTTCACTCTCAAGTTTCACTCCCATATTTCATTTTCCTGTTTCACTCCCATTCTTCACTCCCCTGTTTCACTCAACTGATTCTGTCCCTTGTTTCACTCTCCTTTTTCATACTCCCATTTCACCTCTCTGCTTCACTCCTCTGCTTCACACCCCTGTTTCACTCCCTGGTTTTACTCCCCTGTTTCACTCTCATATTTCATTTTCCTGTTTCACTCTCATGCCTCACTCTCCTGTTTCACTCATCTGATTCACTCAACTGAAACTGTCCCCCGTTTTACTCTCCTTTTTTGTACTCCCGTTTCACTCCCTTGTTTCACTTCCTTGTTTTCCTCCCCTGTTTCACTCTCCTGTTTTGCTCTCCGTGTTTCAATCCCCTGTTTCACTCCCATATTTCATTTTCCTGTTTCACTCCCATGCTTTACTCCCCTGTTTCACTCATCTGTTTCACTGAACTGAATCTGTCCCCATTTCACACTCCTTTTTCGTACTCCCATTTCACTCCCATGCTTCACTCCCCTGATTCACACCCCGGCTTCACTCCCCTGCTTCACTCCCCTGCTTCGTTCCCCTGTTTCGTTCCCCTGCTTCACTCCCCTGTTTCAATCTTTTGTTTCAATCTCCTGCTTCCCTCCCCTGCTTCCCTCACCTGTTCCACTCTCCTGTTTCACTCTCGTGTTTCACTCACATTTTTCATTCTCGTTTTTCACTCTCCTGTTTCACTCCCCTGTTTCACTCTACTGTTTCACTCTACTGTTTCACTCTCCTGTTTCACTCCCATATTTAATTTTCCAGTTTCACTCCTTGCTTCAGTCCGCTGTTTCACTCAACTGATTCTGTCCCCTGTTTCACTCCACTGCTTCCCTTGCCTGCTCCACTCTCCTGTTTCACTCTCCAGTTTTGCAACCCTGTTTCACTCTCGTGTTTCACTCTCGTGTTTCACTCTGGTGTTTCACTGTTGTGTTTCACTCTCGTGTTTCACTCTCCTGCTTCCCTCTCCTGCTTCCCTCTCCTGCTTCACTCCCTTCTTTTAATCCCCTGTTTCACTCTCCTGTTTCATTCCCATATTTCACTCCCATGCTTCACTCCCCTGTTTCACTCATCTGTTTCACTCAACTGATTCTGTCCACCGTTTCACTCTCCTTTTTCGTACTCCCATTTCACTCCCCTGCTTCACTCCCCTGCTTCGTTCCCCTGCTTCACTCCCCTATTTCAATCTTTTCTTTCAATCTCCTGCTTCCCTCCCCTGCTTCCCTCGCCTGCTCCACTCTCCTGTTCCACTCTCCTGTTTCAATCTCCTGTTTCACTCCCATGCTTCACTCTCCTGTTTCACTCTCCTGTTTCACTCTCCTGTTTCAATCTCCTGTTTCACTCCCATGCTTCACTCTCCTGTTTCACTCTCCTGTTTCACTCTCCTGTTTCACTGCCATATTTAATTTTCCAGTTTCACTCCTTGCTTCACTCCCCTCTTTCACGCCTCTGTTTCACTAAACTGATTCTGTCCCCTGTTTCACTCCCCTGATTCCCTCGCCTGCTCCACTCTCCTGTTTCACTCTCCAGTTTTGCAACCCTGTTTCACTCTCCTGTTTCACTCTCGTGTTTCACTCTCGTGTTTCACTCTCGTATTTCACTCTCCTGTTTCACTCCATTGTTTTCCTCCCCTGTTTCACTCTACTGTTTCACTCTCCTGTTTCACTCCCATATTTAATTTTCCAGTTTCACTCCTTGCTTCACTCCCCTGTTTCACTCATCTGTTTCACTCAACTGATTCTGTTCCCTGTTTCACTCCCCTGCTTCCCTCGCCGGCTCCACTCTCCTGTTTCACTCACCAGTTTTGCAACCCTGTTTCACTCTCGTGTTTCACTCTCGTGTTTCACTCTCGTGTTTCACTCACATGTTTCACTCTCGTGTTTCACTCTCGTGTTTCACTCTCGTGTTTCACTCTCATGTTTCACTCTCATTTTTCATGCTCGTGTTTCTCTCTCGTGTTTCTCTCTCGTGTTTCAATCCCCTGTTTCACTCTCCTTTTGCGTGCTCCCGGTTCACTCCCCCATTTCACTCCCATGTTTCACTCCCCAGCTTCACACCCCTGCTTCACTCCCCTGCTTCACACCCCTGCTTCACTCCACTGCTTCACTCCCCTGCTTCAATCTCCTGTTTCAATCTTTTGTTTCACTCTCCTGTTTTGCAGCCCTATTCCACTCTCCTGTTTCACTCTCCTGTTTCACTCTCCTGTTTCACTCTCCATTTTCTCTCTCGTGTTTCACAGTCCTGTTTCACAGTGCTGTTTCACAGTCCTGTTTCACAGTCCTGTTTCACAGTCCTGTTTCAGTGTACTGTTTCACTGTCCTGTTTCACTGTCCTGTTTCACTGTCCTATTTCACTCTCCTGTTTCACTGTCCTGTTCCACTGTCCTGTTTCACTGTCCTGTTTCACTGTCCTGTTTCACTGTCCTGTTTCACTCTCCTGTTTCACTCTCCTGTTTCACTCTCCTGTTTCACTCTCCTGTTTCACTCTCCTGTTTCACTGTCCTGTTTCACTGTCCTGTTTCACTGTCCTGTTTCACTGTCCTGTTTCACTCTCCTGTTTCACTGTCCTGTTTCACTCTCCTGTTTCACTGTCCTGTTTCACTCTCCTGTTTCACTCCCATATTTAATTTTCCAGTTTCACTCCTTGCTTCACTCCCCAGTTTCACTCATCTGTTTCACTCAACTGATTCTGTCCCCTGTTTCACTCCCCTGCTTCCCTCGCCTGCTCCACTCTCCTGTTTCACTCTCCAGTTTTGCAACCCTGTTTCACTCTCGTGTTTCACTCTCGTGTTTCACTCACATGTTTCAATCACGTGTTTCACTCTCGTGTTTCACTCCCGTGTTTCACTCTTGTGTTTCACTCTCGTGTTTCACAATCCTGTTTCACTCTCGTGTTTCACTCACCTGTTTCACTACCCCGTTTCACTCAACTGATTCTGTTCCCTGTTTCACTCTCCTTTTCCGTACTCCCATTTTCCTCCGCCATTTCACTCCCCTGCTACACTCCCCTTCTTCCCTCCCCTGCTTCCTTCCTCTGCTTCCCTCCCCTGCTCCACTCTACTGTTCCACTCTCCTGTTCCACTCTCCTGTTTCACTCTCCTGTTTTGCAGACCTGTTTCACTCTCCTGCTTCACTCTCCTGCTTCATTCTCCTGCTTCCCTCTCCTGCTTCACTCCCTTCTTTTACTCCCCTGTTTCACTCTCCTGTTTCATTCCCATATTTCACTCCCATGCTTCACTCCCCTGCTTCACAACCCTGCTTCACAACCCTGCTTCACTCCCCTGCTTCACTCCCCTGCTTCAATCTCCTGTTTCAATCTTTTGTTTCACTCTCCTGTTTTGCAGCCCTATTCCACTCTCCTGTTTCACTCTCCTGTTTCAGTCTCTTGTTTCACTCTCCATTTTCTCTCTCGTGTTTCACAGTCCTGTTTCACAGTCCTGTTTCACAGTCCTGTTTCAGTGTACTGTTTCACTGTCCTGTTTCACTGTCCTGTTTCACTGTCCTGTTTCACTCTCCTGTTTCACTCTCCTGTTTCACTGTCCTGTTTCACTGTCCTGTTTCACTCTCCTGTTTCATTGTCCTGTTTCACTGTCCTGTTTCACTGTCCTGTTTCACTCTCCTGTTTCACTGTCCTGTTTCACTCTCCTGTTTCCCTGTCCTGTTTCACTGTCCTGTTTCACTGTCCTGTTTCACTGTCCTGTTTCACTGTTCTGTTTCACTCTCCTGTTTCACTCTCCTGTTTCACTCTCCTGTTTCACTCTCCTGTTTCACTCTCCTGTTTCAATCTCCTGTTTCAATCTCCTGTTTCACTCTCCTGTTTCACTCTCCTGTTTCACTCTCCTGTTTCACTCTCAAGTTTCACTCCCATATTTCATTTTCCTGTTTCACTCCCATTCTTCACTCCCCTGTTTCACTCAACTGATTCTGTCCCTTGTTTCACTCTCCTTTTTCATACTCCCATTTCACCTCTCTGCTTCACTCCTCTGCTTCACACCCCTGTTTCACTCCCTGGTTTTACTCCCCTGTTTCACTCTCATATTTCATTTTCCTGTTTCACTCTCATGCCTCACTCTCCTGTTTCACTCATCTGATTCACTCAACTGAAACTGTCCCCCGTTTTACTCTCCTTTTTTGTACTCCCGTTTCACTCCCTTGTTTCACTTCCTTGTTTTCCTCCCCTGTTTCACTCTCCTGTTTTGCTCTCCGTGTTTCAATCCCCTGTTTCACTCCCATATTTCATTTTCCTGTTTCACTCCCATGCTTTACTCCCCTGTTTCACTCATCTGTTTCACTGAACTGAATCTGTCCCCATTTCACACTCCTTTTTCGTACTCCCATTTCACTCCCATGCTTCACTCCCCTGATTCACACCCCGGCTTCACTCCCCTGCTTCACTCCCCTGCTTCGTTCCCCTGTTTCGTTCCCCTGCTTCACTCCCCTGTTTCAATCTTTTGTTTCAATCTCCTGCTTCCCTCCCCTGCTTCCCTCACCTGTTCCACTCTCCTGTTTCACTCTCGTGTTTCACTCACATTTTTCATTCTCGTTTTTCACTCTCCTGTTTCACTCCCCTGTTTCACTCTACTGTTTCACTCTACTGTTTCACTCTCCTGTTTCACTCCCATATTTAATTTTCCAGTTTCACTCCTTGCTTCAGTCCGCTGTTTCACTCAACTGATTCTGTCCCCTGTTTCACTCCACTGCTTCCCTTGCCTGCTCCACTCTCCTGTTTCACTCTCCAGTTTTGCAACCCTGTTTCACTCTCGTGTTTCACTCTCGTGTTTCACTCTGGTGTTTCACTGTTGTGTTTCACTCTCGTGTTTCACTCTCCTGCTTCCCTCTCCTGCTTCCCTCTCCTGCTTCACTCCCTTCTTTTAATCCCCTGTTTCACTCTCCTGTTTCATTCCCATATTTCACTCCCATGCTTCACTCCCCTGTTTCACTCATCTGTTTCACTCAACTGATTCTGTCCACCGTTTCACTCTCCTTTTTCGTACTCCCATTTCACTCCCCTGCTTCACTCCCCTGCTTCGTTCCCCTGCTTCACTCCCCTATTTCAATCTTTTCTTTCAATCTCCTGCTTCCCTCCCCTGCTTCCCTCGCCTGCTCCACTCTCCTGTTCCACTCTCCTGTTTCAATCTCCTGTTTCACTCCCATGCTTCACTCTCCTGTTTCACTCTCCTGTTTCACTCTCCTGTTTCAATCTCCTGTTTCACTCCCATGCTTCACGCTCCTGTTTCACTCTCCTGTTTCACTGCCATATTTAATTTTCCAGTTTCACTCCTTGCTTCACTCCCCTCTTTCACGCCTCTGTTTCACTAAACTGATTCTGTCCCCTGTTTCACTCCCCTGATTCCCTCGCCTGCTCCACTCTCCTGTTTCACTCTCCAGTTTTGCAACCCTGTTTCACTCTCCTGTTTCACTCTCGTGTTTCACTCTCGTGTTTCACTCTCGTATTTCACTCTCCTGTTTCACTCCATTGTTTTCCTCCCCTGTTTCACTCTACTGTTTCACTCTCCTGTTTCACTCCCATATTTAATTTTCCAGTTTCACTCCTTGCTTCACTCCCCTGTTTCACTCATCTGTTTCACTCAACTGATTCTGTTCCCTGTTTCACTCCCCTGCTTCCCTCGCCGGCTCCACTCTCCTGTTTCACTCACCAGTTTTGCAACCCTGTTTCACTCTCGTGTTTCACTCTCGTGTTTCACTCTCGTGTTTCACTCACATGTTTCACTCTCGTGTTTCACTCTCGTGTTTCACTCTCGTGTTTCACTCTCGTGTTTCACTCTCATGTTTCACACTCCTGTTTCACTCCACTGTTTCACTCAACTGATTCTGTCCCCCCGTTTCACTCTCCTTTTTCGTACTCCCATTTTCCTCCCCCGTTTCACTTACATGTTTCACTTCCCTGCTTCACTCCCCTGCTTCACTCCCCTGCTTCACTGCCCTGCTTCCCACCCCTGCTTCCCTCTCCTGTTTCACTCTCCTGTTTCACTCTCCTGTTTTGCAGCCCTGTTTCACTATCGTGTTTCACTCTCCTGTTTCACTCTTGTGTTTCACTCTCATGTTTCACTCTCCTGTTTCACTCCCATGCTTCACTCCCCTGCTTCACTCACCTGCTTAACTCCCCTGCTTCAATCTCTTGTTTCAATCTCTTGTTTCAATCTCCTGTTTCAATCTCCTGTTTCAATCTCCTGCTTCCCTCCCCCGCTCCGCTATCCTGTTTCTCTCTCCTGTTTTGCAGCCTTGCTTCACTCCACTGTTTCACTCTCGTGTTTCACTCTCATGTTTCACTCTCATTTTTCACGCTCGTGTTTCTCTCTCGTGTTTCAATCCCCTGTTTCACTCTCCTTTTGCGTGCTCCCGGTTCATTCCCCCATTTCACTCCCATGTTTCACTCCCCAGCTTCACACGCCTGCTTCACTCCCCTGCTTCACACCCCTGCTTCAATCTCCTGTTTCAATCTTTTGTTTCACTCTCCTGTTTTGCAGCCCTATTCCACTCTCCTGTTTCACTCTCCTCTTTCAGTCTCCTGTTTCACTCTCCATTTTCTCTCTCGTGTTTCACAGTCCTGTTTCACAGTCCTGTTTCACAGTCCTGTTTCACAGTCCTGTTTCAGTGTACTGTTTCACTGTCCTGTTTCACTCTCCTGTTTCACTGTCCTGTTCCACTGTCCTGTTTCACTGTCCTGTTTCACTGTCCTGTTTCACTCTCCTGTTTCACTCTCCTGTTTCACTCTCCTGTTTCCCTGTCCTGTTTCACTGTCCTGTTTCACTGTCCTGTTTCACTGTCCCGTTTCACTGTTCTGTTTCACTGTCCTGTTTCACTCTCCTGTTTCACTCTCCTGTTTCACTGTCCTGTTTCACTCTCCTGTTTCACTGTCCTGTTTCACTCTCCTGTTTCACTCTCCTGTTTCACTCTCCTGTTTCACTCTCCTGTTTCACTGTCCTGTTTCACTCTACTGTTTCACTCTCCTGTTTCACTCTCCTGTTTCAATCTCCTGTTTCACTCCCATGCTTCACTCTCCTGTTTCACTCCCCTGTTTCACTCTCCTGTTTCACTGCCATATTTAATTTTCCAGTTTCACTCCTTGCTTCACTCCCCTCTTTCACGCCTCTGTTTCACTAAACTGATTCTGTCCCCTGTTTCACTCCCCTGCTTCCCTCGCCTGCTCCACTCTCCTGTTTCACTCTCCAGTTTTGCAACCCTGTTTCACTCTCCTGTTTCACTCTCGTGTTTCACTCTCGTGTTTCACTCTCGTATTTCACTCTCCTGTTTCACTCCATTGTTTTTCTCCCCTGTTTCACTCTACTGTTTCACTCTCCTGTTTCACTCCCATATTTAATTTTCCAGTTTCACTCCTTGCTTCACTCCCCTGTTTCACTCATCTGTTTCACTCAACTGATTCTGTTCCCTGTTTCACTCCCCTGCTTCCCTCGCCGGCTCCACTCTCCTGTTTCACTCACCGGTTTTGCAACCCTGTTTCACTCTCGTGTTTCACTCTCGTGTTTCACTCTCGTGTTTCACTCACATGTTTCACTCTCGTGTTTCACTCTCGTGTTTCACTCTCGTGTTTCACTCTCGTGTTTCACTCTCATGTTTCACACTCCTGTTTCACTCCACTGTTTCACTCAACTGATTCTGTCCCCCTGTTTCACTCTCCTTTTTCGTACTCCCATTTTCCTCCCCCGTTTCACTTACATGTTTCACTTCCCTGCTTCACTCCCCTGCTTTACTCCCCTGCTTCACTGCCCTGCTTCCCACCCCTGCTTCCCTCTCCTGTTTCACTCTCCTGTTTCACTCTCCTGTTTTGCAGCCCTGTTTCACTATCGTGTTTCACTCTCCTGTTTCACTCCCATGCTTCACTCCCCTGCTTCACTCACCTGCTTAACTCCCCTGCTTCAATCTCTTGTTTCAATCTCTTGTTTCAATCTCCTGTTTCAATCTCCTGTTTCAATCTCCTGCTTCCCTCCCCCGCTCCGCTATCCTGTTTCTCTCTCCTGTTTTGCAGCCTTGCTTCACTCCACTGTTTCACTCTCGTGTTTCACTCTCATGTTTCACTCTCATTTTTCACGCTCGTGTTTCTCTCTCGTGTTTCAATCCCCTGTTTCACTCTCCTTTTGCGTGCTCCCGGTTCATTCCCCCATTTCACTCCCATGTTTCACTCCCCAGCTTCACACGCCTGCTTCACTCCCCTGCTTCACACCCCTGCTTCACTCCCCTGCTTCACTCCCCTGCTTCAATCTCCTGTTTCAATCTTTTGTTTCACTCTCCTGTTTTGCAGCCCTATTCCACTCTCGTGTTTCACTCTCCTCTTTCAGTTTCCTGTTTCACTCTCCATTTTCTCTCTCGTGTTTCACAGTCCTGTTTCACAGTCCTGTTTCACAGTCCTGTTTCAGTGTACTGTTTCACTGTCCTGTTTCACTGTCCTTTTTCGCTGTCCTGTTTCACTGTCCTGTTTCACTGTCCTATTTCACTCTCCTGTTTCACTCTCCTGTTTCACTCTCCTGTTTCACTGTCCTGTTCCACTGTCCTGTTTCACTGTCCTGTTTCACTGTCCTGTTTCACTCTCCTGTTTCACTCTCCTGTTTCACTCTCCTGTTTCCCTGTCCTGTTTCACTGTCCTGTTTCCCTGTCCTGTTTCACTGTCCTGTTTCACTGTCCTGTTTCACTGTCCTGTTTCACTCTCCTGTTTCACTCTCCTGTTTCACTGTCCTGTTTCACTCTCCTGTTTCACTGTCCTGTTTCACTCTCCTGTTTCACTCTCCTGTTTCACTCTCCTGTTTCACTCTCCTGTTTCACTCTCCTGTTTCACTCTCCTGTTTCACTCCCATATTTAATTTTCCAGTTTCACTCCTTGCTTCACTCCCCTGTTTCACTCATCTGTTTCACTCAACTGATTCTGTCCCCTGTTTCACTCCCCTGCTTCCCTCGCCTGCTCCACTCTCCTGTTTCACTCTCCAGTTTTGCAACCCTGTTTCACTCTCGTGTTTCACTCTCGTGTTTCACTCACATGTTTCACTCACGTGTTTCACTCTCGTGTTTCACTCTCGTGTTTCACTCTCGTGTTTCACTCTCGTGTTTCACTCAACTGATTCTGTTCCCTGTTTCACTCTCCTTTTTCGTACTCCCATTTTCCTCCACCATTTCACTCCCCTGCTACACTCCCCTTCTTCCCTCCCCTGCTTCCTTCCTCTGCTTCCCTCCCCTGCTCCACTCTACTGTTCCACTCTCCTGTTCCACTCTCCTGTTTCACTCTCCTGTTTTGCAGACCTGTTTCACTCTCCTGTTTCACTCTTCTGTTTCACTCCCCTGTTTCACTCCCCTGTTTCACTCTCGTGTTTAACTCTCGTGTTTAACTCTTGTGTTTCACTCTCCTGCTTCACTCTCCTGCTTCACTCTCCTGCTTCACTCTCCTGCTTCACTCTCCTGCTTCACTCCCTTCTTTTACTCCCCTGTTTCACTCTCCTGTTTCATTCCCATATTTCACTCCCATGCTTCACTCCCCTGTTTCACTCATCTGCTTCACTCAACTGATTCTGTCCACCATTTCACTCTCCTTTTTCGTACTCCCATTTCACGCCCCTGCTTCACTCCCTTGCTTCGTTCCCCTGCTTCACTCCCCTATTTCAATCTTTTGTTTCAATCTCCTGCTTCCCTGCCCTGCTTCCCTCCCCTGCTCCACTCTCCTGTTTCACTCTCCTGTTTCACTCCCCTGCTTCACTCCCCTGTTTCACTCCCCTGCTTCACTCCCCTGTTTCACTCCCCTGCTTCACTCCCCTGTTTCACTCCCCTGCTTCACTCCCCTGTTTCACTCCCCTGTTTCACTCTCCTGTTTCACTCTCCTGTTTCACTCTCCTGTTTCACTCCATTGTTTTTCTCCCCTGTTTCACCCTCCTGTTTCACTCCCCTCTTTCACTCTCCTGTTTCACTGCCATATTTAATTTTCCAGTTTCACTCCTTGCTTCACTCCCTTCTTTCACTCATCTGTTTCACTCAACTGATTCTGTCCCCTGTTTCACTCCCCTGCTTCCCTCGCCTGCTCCACTCTCCTGTTTCACTCTCCAGTTTTGCAACCCTGTTTCACTCTCTTGTTTCACTCTCATGTTTCACTCTCATATTTCACTCTCGTGTTTCACTCTCGTGTTTCACTCTCGTGTTTCACTCAACTGATTCTGTTCCCTGTTTCACTCTCCTTTTTCGTACTCCCATTTTCCTCCCCCGTTTCACTCCCCTGCTACACTCCCCTTCTTCCCTCCCCTGCTTCCCTCCTCTGCTTCCCTCCCCTGCTCCATTCTCGTGTTCCACTCTCCTGTTCCACTCTCCTGTTCCAGTCTCTTGTTTCACTCTACTGTTTTGCAGCCCTGTTTCACTCTCCTGTTTCACTCTCCTCTTTCACTCTCCTCTTTCACTCTCGTGTTTAACTCTCGTGTTTAACTCTCGTGTTTCAATCACCTGTTTCACTACCCTGTTTCACTCAAGTGATTCTCTTCCCTGTTCCACTCCCATTTTTCGTACTCCCAATTTCCTCCCCCATTTCACTCCCCTGCTTCCCTCCCCTGCTCCACTCTCCTGTTTCACTCTCCTGTTTCACTCCCCTGCTTCACTCCCCTGTTTCACTCCCCTGTTTCACTCCCTGGTTTTACTCCCCTGTTTCACTCTCATATTTCATTTTCCTGTTTCACTCTCATGCCTCACTCTCCTGTTTCTCTCATCTGATTCACTCAACTGAAACTGTCCCCCATTTTACTCTCCTTTTTCGTACTCCCGTTTCACTCCCTTATTTCACTCCCTTGTTTTCCTCCCCTGTTTCACTCTCCTGTTTTGCTCTCCCTGTTTCAATCCCCTGTTTCACTCCCATATTTCACTTTCCTGTTTCACTCCCATGCTTTACTCCGCTGTTTCACTCATCTGTTTCACTGAACTGAATCTGTCTCCCATTTCACAATCCTTTTTCGTACTCCCATTTCACTGCCCTGCTTCACTCCCCTGCTTCACACCCCTGCTTCACTCCCCTGCTTCACTCCCCTGCTTCACTCCCCTGCTTCGTTCCCCTGCTTCGTTCCCCTGCTTCACTCCCCTGTTTCAATCTTTTGTTTCAATCTCCTGCTTCCCTCCCCTGCTTCCTTCGCCTGCTTCAAACACCTGTTCCAATCTCCTGTTTCACTCTCGTGTTTCACTCACGTTTTTCATTCTCGTGTTTCACTCTCCTGTTTCACTCTCCTGTTTCACTCCCATATTTAATTTTCCAGTTTCACTCCTTGCTTCACTCCCCTGTTTCACTCATCTGTTTCACTCAACTGATTCTGACCCCTGTTTCACTCCCCTGCTTCCCTCGCCGGCTCCACTCTCCTGTTTCACTCTCCAGTTTTGCAACCCTGTTTCACTCTCGTGTTTCACTCTCGTGTTTCACTCTCGTGTTTCACTGTCCTGTTTCACTCTCGTGTTTCACTCTCATGTTTCACTCTCCTGTTTCACTCCGCTGTTTCACTCAACTGATTCTGTCCCCCCGTTTCACTCTCCTTTTTCGTACTCCCATTTTCCTCCCCCGTTTCACTAACATGTTTCACTCCCCTGCTTCACTCCCCTGCTTCACTCCCCTGCTTCCCACCCCTGCTTCCCTCTCCTGTTTCACTCTCCTGTTTCATTCTCCTGTTTTGCAGCCCTGTTTCACTCTTGTGTTTCACTCTCATGTTTCACTCTTGTGTTGCACTCTCATGTTTCACTCTCCTGTTTCACTCCCATGCTTCACTCCCCTGCTTCACTCCCCTGCTTAACTCCCCTGCTTCAATCTCTTGTTTCAATCTCTTGTTTCAATCTCCTGTTTCAATCTCCTGTTTCAAACTCCTGTTTCAATCTCCTGCTTCCCTCCCCCGCTCCGCTCTCCTGTTTCTCTCTCCTGTTTTGCAGCCTTGCTTCACTCCACTGTTTCACTCTCGTGTTTCACTCTCATGTTTCACTCTCATTTTTCACGCTCGTGTTTCTCTCTCGTGTTTCAATCCCCTGTTTCACTCTCCTTTTGCGTGCTCCCGGTTCACTCCCCCATTTCACTCTCATGTTTCACTCCCCAGCTTCACACCCCTGCTTCACTCCCTTGCTTCACACCCCTGCTTCACTCCCGTGCTTCACTCCCCTGCATCAATCTCCTGTTTCAATCTTTTGTTTCACTCTCCTGTTTTGCATCCCTGTTCCACTCTCCTGTTTCACTCTCCTGTTTCACTCTCCATTTTCTCTCTCCTGTTTCAAAGTCCTGTTTCACAGTCCTGTTTCACAGTCCTGTTTCACAGTCCTGTTTCAGTGTCCTGTTTCACAGTCCTGTTTCACTGTCCTGTTTCACTGTCCTGTTTCACTGTCCTGTTTCACTCTCCTGTTTCACTGTCCTGTTTCACTGTCCTGTTTCACTCTCCTGTTTCACTCTCCTGTTTCACTCTCCTGTTTCACTTTCCTGTTTCACGCTCCTGTTTCACGGTCCTGTTTCACGCTCATGTTTCACTCTCCTGTTTCACTGTCCTGTTTCACTGTCCTGTTTCACTCTCCTGTTTCACCCTCCTATTTCACTCTCCTGTTTCACTGTGCTTTTTCACTGTCCTGTTTCACTCTCCTGTTTCACTCTCCTGTTTCACTCTCCTGTTTCACTCTCCTGTTTCACTCCCTTGTTTTTCTCCCCTGTTTCACTCTCCTGTTTCACTCCCATATTTCATTTTCCTGTTTCACTCCCATGCTTCACTCCCATGCTTCACTCATCTGTTTCACTCAACTGATTCTGTCCCGTGTTTCACTCTCCTTTTTCATACTCCCATTTCACCCCCCTGCTTCACTCCCCTGCTTCACTCCCCTGTTTCACTCCTTGGTTTTACTCCCCTGTTTCACTCTCATATTTCATTTTCCTGTTTCACTCTCATGCCTCACTCTCCTGTTTCACTCATCTGATTCACTCAACTGAAACTGTCCCCCGTTTTACTCTCCTTTTCCGTACTCCCGTTTCACTCCCTTGTTTCACTGCCTTGTTTTCCTCCCCTGTTTCACTCTCCTGTTTTGCTCTCCCTGTTTCAAACCCCTGTTTCACTCTCATATTTCATTTTCCTGTTTCACTCCCATGCTTTACTCCCCTGTTTCACTCATCTGTTTCACTGAACTGAATCTGTCCCCCATTTCACAATCCTTTTTCGTACTCCCATTTCACTGCCCTGCTTCACTCCCTTGCTTCACACCCCTGCTTCACTCCCCTGCTTCACTCCCCTGCTTCGTTCCCCTGCTTCACTCCCCTGCTTCACTCCCCTGCTTCGTTCCCCTGCTTCATTCCCCTGCTTCACTCCCCTGTTTCAATCTTTTGTTTCAATCTCCTGCTTCCCACCCCTGCTTCCCACCCCTGCTTCCCTCTCCTGTTTCACTCTCCTGTTTTGCAGCCCTGTTTCACTATTGTGTTTCACTCTCCTGTTTCACTCTTGTGTTACACTCTCATGTTTCACTCTCCTGTTTCACTCCCATGCTTCACTCCCCTGCTTCACTCCCCTGCTTAACTCCCCTGCTTCAATCTCTTGTTTCAATCTCTTGTTTCAATCTCCTGTTTCAATCTCCTGTTTCAATCTCCTGTTTCAATCTCCTGCTTCCCTCCCCCGCTCCGCTCTCCTGTTTCTCTCTCCTGTTTTGCAGCCTTGCTTCACTCCACTGTTTCACTCTCGTGTTTCACTCTCATGTTTCACTCTCATTTTTCATGCTCGTGTTTCTCTCTCGTGTTTCTCTCTCGTGTTTCAATCTCCTGTTTCACTCTCCTTTTGCGTGCTCCCGGTTCACTCCCCCATTTCACTCCCATGTTTCACTCCCCAGCTTCACACCCCTGCTTCACTCCACTGCTTCACACCCCTGCTTCACTCCCCTGCTTCACTCCCCTGCTTCAATCTCCTGTTTCAATCTTTTGTTTCACTCTCCTGTTTTGCAGCCCTATTCCACTCTCCTGTTTCACTCTCCTGTTTCACTCTCCTGTTTCACTCTCCATTTTCTCTCTCGTGTTTCACAGTCCTGTTTCACAGTCCTGTTTCAGTGTACTGTTTCACTGTCCTGTTTCACTGTCCTGTTTCACTCTCACGTTTCACTCTCGTGTTTCACTCTCATGTTTCACTCTCCTGTTTCACTCCGCTGTTTCACTCAACTGATTCTGTCCCCCCGTTTCACTCTCCTTTTTCGTACTCCCATTTTCCTCCCCCGTTTCACTTACATGTTTCACTCCCGTGCTTCACTCCCGTGCTTCACTCCCCTGCTTCACTGCCCTGCTTCACTGCCCTGCTTCACTGCCCTGCTTCCCTCTCCTGTTTCACTCTCCTGTTTCACTCTCCTGTTTTGCAGCCCTGTTTCACTATCGTGTTTCACTCTCCTGTTTCACTCTTGTGTTTCACTCTCATGTTTCACTCTCCTGTTTCACTCCCATGCTTCACTCCACTGCTTCACTCCCCTGCTTAACTCCCCTGCTTCAATCTCTTGTTTTAATCTCCTGTTTCAATCTCCTGTTTTCAATCTCCTGCTTCCCTCCCCCGCTCCGCTCTCTTGTTTCTCTCTCCTGTTTTGCAGCCTTGCTTCACTCCACTGTTTCACTCTCGTGTTTCACTCTCATGTTTCACTCTCATTTTTCATGCTCGTGTTTCTCTCTTGTGTTTCAATCCCCTGTTTCACTCTCCTTTTGCGTGCTCCCGGTTCATTCCCCCATTTCACTCCCATGTTTCACTCCCCAGCTTCACACCCCTGCTTCACTCCACTGCTTCACACCCCTGCTTCACTCCCCTGCTTCACTCCCCTGCTTCAATCTCCTGTTTCAATCTTTTGTTTCACTCTCCTGTTTTGCAGCCCTATTCCACTCTCCTGTTTCACTCTCCTGTTTCACTCTCCTGTTTCACTCTCCATTTTCTCTCTCGTGTTTCACAGTCCTGTTTCACAGTCCTGTTTCAGTGTACTGTTTCACTGTCCTGTTTCACTGTCCTGTTTCACTGTCCTGTTTCACTGTCCTGTTTCACTGTCCTGTTTCACTCTCACGTTTCACTCTCGTGTTTCACTCTCATGTTTCACTCTCCTGTTTCACTCCGCTGTTTCACTCAACTGATTCTGTCCCCCCGTTTCACTCTCCTTTTTCGTACTCCCATTTTCCTCCCCCGTTTCACTTACATGTTTCACTCCCCTGCTTCACTCCCGTGCTTCACTCCCCTGCTTCACTGCCCTGCTTCACTGCCCTGCTTCACTGCCCTGCTTCCCTCTCCTGTTTCACTCTCCTGTTTCACTCTCCTGTTTTGCAGCCCTGTTTCACTATCGTGTTTCACTCTCCTGTTTCACTCTTGTGTTTCACTCTCATGTTTCACTCTCCTGTTTCACTCCCATGCTTCACTCCACTGCTTCACTCCCCTGCTTAACTCCCCTGCTTCAATCTCTTGTTTTAATCTCCTGTTTCAATCTCCTGTTTTCAATCTCCTGCTTCCCTCCCCCGCTCCGCTCTCTTGTTTCTCTCTCCTGTTTTGCAGCCTTGCTTCACTCCACTGTTTCACTCTCGTGTTTCACTCTCATGTTTCACTCTCATTTTTCATGCTCGTGTTTCTCTCTTGTGTTTCAATCCCCTGTTTCACTCTCCTTTTGCGTGCTCCCGGTTCACTCCCCCATTTCACTCCCATGTTTCACTCCCCAGCTTCATACCCCTGCTTCACTCCCCTGCTTCACTCCCCTGCTTCACTCCCCTGCTTCACTCCCCTGCTTCAATCTCCTGTTTCAATCTTTTGTTTCACTTTCCTGTTTTGCAGCCCTGTTCCACTCTCCTGTTTCACTCTCCTGTTTCACTCTCCTGTTTCACTCTCCTGTTTCACTCTCCATTTTCTCTCTCCTGTTTCACAATCCTGTTTCACAGTCCTGTTTCACGGTCCTGTTTCACGGTCCTGTTTCAGTGTACTGTTTCACTGTGCTGTTTCACTGTCCTTTTTCGCTGTCCTGTTTCACTCTCCTGTTTCACTCTCCTGTTTCACTGTCCTGTTTCACTGTCCTGTTTCACTGTCCTGTTTCACTGTCCTGTTTCACTGTCCTGTTTCACTCTCCTGTTCCACTCTCCTGTTTCACTGTCCTGTTTCACTGTCCTGTTTCACTGTCCTGTTTCACTGTCCTGTTTCACTGTCCTGTTTCACTCTCCTGTTTCACTCTCCTTTTCACTCTCCTGTTTCACTCTCCTGTTTCACTCTCTTGTTTCACTCTCCTGTTTCACTCTCCTGTTTCACTCTCCTGTTTCACTCTCCTGTTTCACTCTCCTTTTCACTCTCCTGTTTCACTCTCTTGTTTCACTCTCCTGTTTCACTCTCCTGTTTCACTCCCTTGTTTTTCTCCCCTGTTTCACTCTCCTGTTTCACTCTCGTGTTTCACTCTCATGTTTCACTCTCCTGTTTCACTCCGCTGTTTCACTTAGCTGATTCTGTCCCCCCGTTTCAGTCTCCTTTTTCACTCTCTTGTTTCACTCTCCTGTTTCACTATCCTGTTTCACTCTCCATTTTCTCTCTCCTGTTTCACTGTCCTGTTTCACAGTCCTGTTTCATAATCCTGTTTCACAGTCCTGTTTCACAGTCCTGTTTCACAGTCCTGTTTCACAGTCCAGTTTCAGTGTACTGTTTCACTGTCCTGTTTCCCTCTCCTGTTTCCCTGTCCTGTTTCACTGTCCTGTTTCACTGTCCTGTTTCACTCTCCTGTTTCACTCTCCTGTTTCACTCTCCTGTTTCACTCTCCTGTTTCACTCTCTTGTTTCACTCTCCTGTTTCACTCTCATGTTTCACTCTCCTGTTTCACTCTCCATTTTCTCTCTCCTGTTTCACAGTCCTGTTTCACAGTCCTGTTTCACAATCCTGTTTCACTCTCCTGTTTCACTCTCCTGTTTCACCCTCCTGTTTCACTCTCCTGTTTCACTCTCCTGTTTCACAGTCCTGTTTCAGTGTACTGTTTCACTGTCCTGTTTCACTGTCCTGTTTCACTGTCCTGTTTCACTGTCCTGTTTCACTGTCCTGTTTCACTCTCCTGTTTCACTCTCCTGTTTCACTCTCCTGTTTCACTCTCCTATTTCACTCTCCTGTTTCACTCTCCTGTTTCACTGTCCTGTTTCACTCTCCTGTTCCACTGTCCTGTTCCACTGTCCTGTTTCACTGTCCTGTTTCACTGTCCTGTTTCACTCTCCTGTTTCACTCTCCTGTTTCACTCTCCTGTTTCACTGTCCTGTTTCACTCTCCTGTTCCACTGTCCTGTTTCACTGTCCTGTTTCACTGTCCTGTTTCACTGTCCTGCTTCACTATCCTGTTTCACTGTGCTGTTTCACTGTCCTGTTTCACTGCCCTGTTTCACTGTCCTGTTTCACTGTCCTGTTTCACTGTCCTGTTTCACTCTCCTGTTTCACTGTCCTGTTTCACTCTCCTGTTTCACTCTCCTGTTTCACTCTCCTGTTTCACTCTCCTGTTTCACTCTCCTGTTTCACTCCCTTGTTTTTCTCCCTTGTTTCACTCTCCTGTTTCACTCCCATATTTCATTTTCCTGTTTCACTCCCATGCTTCTCTCCCCTTTTTCACTCATCTGTTTCACTCAACTGATTCTGTCCCCTGTTTCACTCTCCTTTTTCATACTCCCATTTCACTCCCCTGCTTCACTCCCCTGTTTCACAGTCCTGTTTCACTCCCTGGTTTTACTCCCCTGTTTCACTCTCATATTTCATTTTCCTGTTTCACTCTCATGCCTCACTCGCCTGTTTCACTCATCTGTTTCACTCAACTGATTCTGCCCTTGTTTCACTCCCCTGCTTCCCTCGCCTGCTCCACTCTCCTGTTTCACTCTCCAGTTTTGCAACCCTGTTTCACTCTCGTGTTTCGCTCTCGTGTTTCACTCTCGTGTTTCACTCACATGTTTCACTCACGTGTTTCACTCTCGTGTTTCTCTCTTGTGTTTCACTCTTGTGTTTCACTCTCCTGCTTCACTCTCGTGTTTCACTCTCATGTTTCACTCTCCTGTTTCACTCCCCTGTTTCACTCAACTGATTCTGTCCCCCCGTTTCACTCTCCTTTTTCGTACTCCCATTTTCCTCCCCCGTTTCACTTACATGTTTCACTCCCGTGCTTCACTCCCCTGCTTCACTCCCCTGCTTCACTGCCCTGCTTCCCTCTCCTGCTTCCCTCTCCTGTTTCACTCTCCTGTTTCACTCTCCTGTTTCACTCTCGTGTTTCAAACACATGTTTCACTCTCCTGTTTTACTCCCATGCTTCACTCCCCTGCTTCACTCCCCAGCTTAACTCCCCTGCTTCCATCTCTTGTTTCAATCTCTTGTTTCAATCTCCTGCTTCCCTCCCCCGCTCCGCTCTCCTGTTTCTCTCTCCTGTTTTGCTGCCTTGCTTCACTCCACTGTTTCACTCTCGTGTTTCACTCTCATGTTTCACTCTCATTTTTCACGCTCGTGTTTCTCTCTTGTGTTTCAATCCCCTATTTCACTCTCCTTTTGCGTGCTCCCGTTTCACTCCCCCATTTCGCTCCCATGTTTCACTCCCCAGCTTCACACCCCTGCTTCACTCCCCTGCTTCACACCCCTGCTTCACTCCCCTGCTTCACACCCCTGCTTCACTCCCCTGCTTCACTCCCCTGCTTCAATCTCCTGTTTCAATCTTTTGTTTCACTCTCCTGTTTTGCAGCCCAGTTCCACTCTCCGGTTCCACTCTCCTGTTTCACTCTCCTGTTTCACTCTCCTGTTTCACTCTCCATTTTCTCTCTCCTGTTTCACACTCCTGTTTCACACTCCTGTTTCACAGTCCTGTTTCAGTGTACTGTTTCACTGTCCTGTTTCACTGTCGTGTTTCTCTGTCCTGTTTCACTGTCCTGTTTCACTGTCCTGTTCCACTCTCCTGTTTCACTCTTCTGTTTCACGCTTCTGTTTCACTCTTCTGTTTCACTCTCCTGTTTCACTCTTCTGTTTCACTCTTCTGTTTCACTCCCCTGTTTCACTCCCCTGTTTCACTCCCCTGTTTCACTCTCCTTTTGTGTGCACCCGGTTCACTCCCCCATTTCACTCCCATGTTTCACTCCCCTGCTTCACTCCCGTGCTTCACTCCCCTGCTTCATTCCCCTGCTTCAATCTCCTGTTTCAATCTTTTGTTTCACTCTCCTGTTTTGCAGCCCTGTTCCACTCTGCTGTTCCACTCTCCTGTTTCACTCTCCAGTTTCACTCTCCTGTTCCACTGTTCTGTTTCACTGTCCTGTTTCACTCTCCTGTTTCACTCTCCTGTTTCACTCTCCTGTTCCACTGTCCTGTTTCACTGTCCTGTTTCACTGTCCTGTTTCACTGTCCTGTTTCACTGTCCTGTTTCACTCTCCTGTTTCACTGTCCATTTTCACTCTCCTGTTTCACTCCCCTGCTCCACTCCCCTGCTTCACTCCCCTTTTTCACTCTCCTGTTTCACTCTCCTCTTTCAGTCTGCTGTTTCACTCCCTTCTTTTTCTCCCCTGTTTCACTCTCTTGTTTCACTCCCATTTTTCATTTTCCTGTTTCACTCCCCTGCTTCACTCCCCTGCTTCACTCCTCTGCTTCAATCTCCTGTTTCAATCTCCTGCTTCCCTCCCCTTCTTCCCTCCCCTACTTCCCTCCCCTGCTCCACTCTCCTGTTTTGCAGCCCTGTTTAACTCTCATGTTTAACTCTCGTGTTTAACTCTTGTGTTTCACTCTCGTGTTTAACTCTCGTGTTTAACTCTCGTGTTTCACTCACCTGTTTCACTACCCTGTTTCACTCAACTGATTCTGTCCCCTGTTTCACTCTCCTTTTTCATACTCCCATTTTCCTCCCCCGTTTCACTCCCCTGCTTCCCTCCCCTGCTTCACTCTCCTGCTTCACTTTCCTGCTTCACTCCCTTCTTTTACTCCCCTGTTTCACTCTCCTGTTTCATTCCCATATTTCACTCCCATGCTTCACTCCCCTGTTTCACTCATCTGTTTCACTCAACTGATTCTGTCCACCGTTTCACTCTCCTTTTTCATACTCCCATTTCACTCCCCTGCTTCACTCCCCTGCTTCGTTCCCCTGCTTCACTCCCCTATTTCAATCTTTTGTTTCAATCTCCGGCTTCCCTCCCCTGCTTCCCTCTCCTGTTTCAAATCCTGTTTCACTCTCCTGTTTCACTCCCATGCTTCACTCCCATGTTTCACTCCCCTGTTTCACTCTCCTGATTCACTCTCCTGTTTCACTCTCCTGTTGCACTCCCCTGTTTCACTCAACTGATTCTATCCCCCTGTTTCACTCTCCTTTTTCGTACTCCCATTTTCCTCCCCCGTTTCACTCCCATGTTTCACACTCCTGCTTCACTCCCCTGCTTCACTCACCTGCTTCTATCTCCTGTTTCAAACATTTTTTTCAATCTCCTCCTTCCCACCCCTGCTTCCCTCTCCTGTTTCACTCTCCTGTTTTGCAGCCCTGTTTCACTTTCGTGTTTCACTCTCGTGTTTCACTCTCGTGTTTCACTCTTCTGTTTCACTCCCCTGCTTCACTCCCCTGCTTCACTCCCCTGCTTCAATCTCTTGTTTCAATCTCTTATTTCAATCTCCTGTTTCAATCTCCTGTTTCAATCTCCTGCTTCCATCTCCTGCTTCACTCCCCCGCTCCGCTCTCCTGTTTCCCTCTCCTGTTTTGCAGCTTTGCTTCACTCCACTGTTTCACTCTCGTCTTTCACTCTCATCTTTCACTCTCGTGTTTCACTCTCATGCTTCATGCTCATGTTTCTCTCTCGTGTTTATCTCTCGTGTTTCAATCCCCTGTTTCACTCTCCTTTTTCGCTCTCCCGTTTCACTCCCCCATTTCACTCCCATGTTTCACTCCCCTGTTTCACTCCCCTGCTTCACTCCCTTGCTTCACTCCCCTGCTTCAATCTCCTGTTACAATCTTTTGTTTCACTCTCCTGTTTTGCAGCCCTGTTTCACTCTCCTGTTTGACTCTCCTGTTTGACTCTCCTGTTTGACTCTCCTGTTTCACACTCCTGTTTCACCCTCCTGTTTCACCCTCCTGTTTCATTGTCCTGTTTCACTGTCCCGTTTCACTCTCCTGTTTCACTCTCTTGTTTCACACTCCTGTTTCACCCTCCTGTTTCACCCTCCTGTTTCATTGTCCTGTTTCACTGTCCCGTTTCACTCTCCTGTTTCACTCTCTTGTTTCACTCTCTTGTTTCACTATCCTGTTTCACTGTCCTGTTTCACTGTCCTGTTTCACTCTCGTGTTTCACTCTCGTGTTTCACTCTCCTGTTTCACTCTGCTGTTTCACTCTCCTGTTTCACTCTCGAGTTTCACTCTCGTGTTTCACTCTCGTGTTCCACTCCCCTGTTTCACTCCCCTGTTTCTCTGCCTTGTTTCACTCTCCTGTTTCAATCTCCTATTTCACTCAACTGATTCTGACCCGTTTCACTCCCCTGCTTCACTCCCCTGTTTCACTCATCTGTTTCACTCAACTGATTCTGAACCCACTTTCACTCTCCTTTCTTGTACACCCGTTTCCCTCCCCTGATTCCCTCCCCTGCTTCACTCCTCTGCTTCACTCCCCTGCTTCACTCCCCTGCTTCACTCCCCTGCTTCACTCCCCTGCTTCACTCCCCTGCTTCACTCCCCTGCTTCACTCTGCTGCTTCAATCACCTGTTTCAATCTCCTGCTTCCCTCCCCACTTCTCTCCTCTGCTTCCCTCCCCTGCTCCACTCCCCTGCTCCACTCTCCTGTTTTGCAGCCCTGCTTCAATCCCCTGCTTCACTCCCTTGTTTCACTCCCTTGTTTCACTCTCCTGTTTCACTCTCCTGATTAACTCTCCTGTTTCACCCTCGTGTTTCACCATCATGTTTCACTCTTGTGTTTCCCTCTCGTGTTTCCCTCTCGTGTTTCACTTTCATGTTTCACTCTCCTGTTTCACTCTCCTGTTTCATTCCCATATTTCATTTTCCTGTTTCACTCCCCAGTTTCACTTGCCTGTTTTGCACTCCCATGTTTCAATCTCCTGTTTTGCTCTCCCTTGTTTCAATCCACTGCTTCACACTCCCCTGTTTCACTACCCTGTGTGACTCCTTTGTCTATGAGTCCTTTTTCACACTCCCCTGATTCAATCTCCTGTTTCACCCCCCTGTTTCACTCTCCTGGTTCACTCTCCTGCTTCACTCTCCTGCTTCACTCTCCTGCTTCATTCTCCTGTTTCACTCCCATGTTTCATTTTCCTGTTTCACTCCCATGCTTCACTCCCATGCTTCACTCCCCTGTTTCACTCTCCTGTTTTCCTCTCTTGTTTTACTCTCCTGTTTCACTCCCCTGTTTCACTCTCTGGTTCACTTCCCTGACTGACTGTCCTGTTTCACACTTCCCTGTTTCACTCCCGTTTCACTCTTCTGTTTCACTCCCCTGATACACTCTCCTGTTTCACACACATGTTTCACTCTCCTGTTTCAGTCTCCTGCTTCACTCTCCTGCTTCATTCTCCTGTTTCACTCCCATGATTCATATTCCAGTTTCACTCCCATGCTTCACTCCCATGCTTCACTGCCATGCTTCACTCCCCTGTTTCACACCCGTGTTTCACTCCCCTGTTACATTTCCCTGTTTCACTCTCCTCTTTCACTCTCCTCTTTCACTCTCCTCTTTCACTCTCCTGTTTCACTCCCCTGTTGACCTCGCCTGTTTCACACCCATGTTTCACTCCCGTGTTACATTCCCCTGTTTCACTCTCCTGTTTCACTCTCCTGTTTCACTCCCCTGTTTCACTCCCCTGTTTCACACCCGTGTTTCACTCCCGTGTCTCATTCCCCTGTTTCCCTCTCCTGTTTCACTCTCCTCTTTCACTCTCCTGTTTCAGCATCCTGTTTCACTCCCCTGTTTCACTCCTCTGTTTCAATCAATTGATTCTGTCCCCTGCTTCAATCTCCTGTTTCAATCACCTGTTTCAATCTTGTGTTTCCCTCCCCTGCTTCCCTCCCTTGCTTCCCTCCCCAGTTTAACTCTCCAGTTTCACTCTCCAGTTTCACCCCCGTGTTTCACTCTCTGGTTCACTCTCCTGTTTTGCAGCCCTGCTTCACTCCCCTGATTGACTGTCCTTTTTCAACCGCCCCTCTTTCACTCCAGTTTCACTCTTGTGTTTCACTCCAGTTTCACTCTTCTGTTTCACTCCAGTTTCACTCTTCTGTTTCACTCCAGTTTCACTCTTCTGTTTCACTCCAGTTCCACTCTTCTGTTTCACTCCCCTGCTTCACTCCCCTGCTTCATTCCCCTCTTTCACTCCCATGATTCACTCCCATGATTCACTCCCCTAATTTACTCCCCTAATTTACTCCCCTGTTTCACTCCACTGTTTCACTCCACTGTTTCACTCTCCTGTTTCACTCCCCTGTTTCAACCTCCTGTTTCAACCTTCTGTTTCACTCCGATTTTACTCCCCTGTTTCAATCTCCTGTTTCAATCTCCTGTTTCAACCTCCTGCTTCTCTCCCCTGCTTCCCTCCCCTGCTTCCTTCCCCTGCTTCCCTCCCCTGCTTCACTCCCTTATTTCTTTCTCCTGTTTCACACCCATGTTTCACTCCCGTGTTACATTCAACCTGCTTCGCTCTCCTGTTTCACTCCCCTGTTTCACTCCCGTGTTTCACTCTCATATTTCACTCCCCTGCTTCACTCCCCTGTTTCACTCTCCTGTTTCGCTCTCCTGTTTCGCTCTCTTGTTTCACTCCCCTGCTTCACTCCCTGTTTCACTCTCCTGCTTCACTCTCCTGCTTCACTCCCATATTTCCTTTTCCTGTTTCACTCCCCTGTTTCGCAATCCTGTTTCACACTCCCCTATTTCACTCCTGTGTTACATTCACCTGTTTCAATCTCCTGTTTTGCTCTCCCTGTTTCACCCTCTTGTTTCACCCTCTTGTTTCACTCCCCTGCTTCACTCCGCTGATTCACTCCGCTGATTCACTCCGCTGATTCACTCACCTCATTCACTCTCCTGTTTCACTCCCCTGTTTCACTCTCCTGTTTCACCCTCCTGTTTCACCCTCCTGTTTCACCCTCCTGTTTCACCCTCCTGTTTCACCCTCCTGTTTCACTCAGCTGATTCTGTCCCCCATTTCACTCTCCTGTTTCGTACTCTCGTTTCACTCCCCTGTTTCACTCCAATGTTTCACTCCCCTGCTTCACTCCCCTGCTTCACCCTCCTGCTTCACTCCCCTCCTTCACCCTCCTGCTTCACCCCCCTGTTTCACTCAAATGTTTCACTCCCCTGCTTCACTCCCCTGCTTCACTCCCTTGTTTCACTCCCTTGTTTCACTCCCTTGTTTCACTCTCCTGTTTCACTCTCCTGTTTCACCCTCGTGTTTCACTCTCGTGTTTCACTTTCATGTTTCACTCCCCTGTTTCACACTCCTGTTTTGAACTCCCATGTTTCAATCCACTGCTTCACACTCCCCTGTTTCACTACCCTCTGTGACTCCTTTGTCTATGACTCCTTTTTCACACTCTCCTGCTTCATTCTCCTGTTTCACTCCCATGTTTCATTTTCCTATTTCACTCCCATGCTTCACTCCCCTGTTTCACTCTCCCGTTTTCCTCTCTTGTTTTACTCTCCTGTTTCACTCCCCTGTTTCACTCTCTGGTTCACTTCCCTGATTGACTGTACTGTTTCACACTGCCCTGTTTCACTCCCGTTTCACTCTTCTGTTTCACTCCCATGATACACTCTCCTGTTTCACACACATGTTTCACTCTCCTGCTTCATTCTCCTGATTCACTCCCATGTTTCATTTTCCAGTTTCACTCCCATGCTTCACTCCCATGCTTCACTCCCCTGTTTCATTCCCGTGCTTCACTCCCCTGTTTCACACCCGTGTTTCACTCCCGTGTTACATTCCCCTGTTTCACTCTCCTCTTTCACTCTCCTGTTTCACTCTCCTGTTTCACTCCTCTGTTTCACTCTCCTGTTTCACTCCCGTGTTACATTCCCCTGTTTCACTCTACTGTTTCACTCTGCTGTTTCAATCCCCTGTTTCACTCTCCTTTTTCGCTCTCCCGTTTCACTCCCCCATTTCACTCCCATGTTTCACTCCCCTGCTTCACTCCCCTGCTTCACTCCCCTGCTTCACTCCCCTGCTTCACTCCCCTGCTTCACTCCCCTGCTTCACTCCCTTGCTTCACTCCCCTGCTTCAATCTCCTGTTTCAATCTTTTGTTTCACTCTCCTGTTTTGCAGCCCTGTTTCACTCTCCTGTTTGAATCTCCTGTTTGACTCTCCTGTTTCACTCTCCTGTTTCACTCTCCTGTTTCACTCTCCTGTTTCACACTCCTGTTTCACCCTCCTGTTTCACTGTCCTGTTTCACTCTCCTGTTTCACTGTCCTGTTTCACTCTCTTGTTTCACTCTCTTGTTTCACTGTCCTGTTTCACTGTCCTGTTTCACTGTACTGTTTCACTGTCCTGTTTCACTGTCCTGTTTCACTGTCGTGTTTCACTCTCGTGTTCCACTCTCGTGTTCCACTCTCGTGTTCCACTCTCGTGTTCCACTCTCGTGTTTCACTCTCGTGTTTCACTCTCGAGTTTCACTCTCGTGTTTCACTCCCCTGTTTCACTCCCCTGTTTCTCTGCCTTGTTTCACTCTCCTGTTTCAATCTCCTCTTTCACTCAACTGATTCTGACCCCAGTTTCACTCCCCTGCTTCACTCCCCTGTTTCACTCATCTGTTTCACTCAACTGATTCTGACCCCACTTTCACTCTCCTTTCTTGTACACCCGTTTTACTCCCCCGTTTCCCTCCCCTGTTTCCCTCCACTGATTCCCTCCCCTGATGCCCTCCCCTGCTTCACTCCCCTGCTTCCCTCCCCTGCTTCACTCCCCTGCTTCACTCCCCTGCTTCACTCCCCTGCTTCCCTCCCCTGTTTCACTCTCCTGCTTCCCTCCCCTGCTTCACTCCCCTGCTTCACTCCCCTGCTTCACTCCCCTGCTTCCCTCCCCTGCTTCCCTCCCCTGCTTCACTCCCCTGCTTCACTCCCCTGCTTCCCTCCCCTGTTTCACTCTCCTGCTTCCCTCCCCTGCTTCACTCCCCTGCTTCACTCCCCTGCTTCACTCCCCTGCTTCCCTCCCCTGCTTCACTCCTCTGCTTCACTCCTCTGCTTCACTCCCCTGCTTCACTCCCCTGCTTCACTCCCCTGCTTCACTCCTCTGCTTCACTCCCCTGCTTCAATCACCTGTTTCAATCTCCTGCTTCCCTCCCCACTTCTCTCCTCTGCTTCCCTCCCCTGCTCCACTCTCCTGTTTCACTCTCCTGTATAACTCTCCTGTTTCACTCTCATGTTACTCACTCGTGTTTCACTCTCCAGTTTCACTATCCTGATTCACTCTCCTGTTTCACCCTCGTGTTTCACCCTCCAGTTTCACTCTTGTGTTTCCCTCTCGTGTTTCCCTCTCGTGCTTCACTTTCATGTTTCACTCTCCTGTTTCATTCCCATATTTCATTTTCCTGTTTCACTCCCCAGTTTCACTTGCCTGTTTTGCACTCCCATGTTTCAATCTCCTGTTTTGCTCTCCCTTGTTTCAATCCACTGCTTCACACTCCCCTGTTTCACTACCCTGTGTGACTCCTTTGTCTATGACTCCTTTTTCACACTCCCCTGATTCAATCTCCTGTTTCACCCCCCTGTTTCACTCTCCTGGTTCACTCTCCTGCTTCACTCTCCTGCTTCATTCTCCTGTTTCACTAACATGTTTCATTTTCCTGTTTCACTCCCATGCTTCACTCCCATGCTTCACTCCCCTGTTTCACTCTCCTGTTTTCCTCACTTGTTTTACTCTCCTGTTTCACTCCCCTGTTTCACTCTCTGGTTCACTTCCCTGATTGACTGTCCTGTTTCACACTTCCCTGTTTCACTCTTCTGTTTCACTCCCCTGATACACTCTCCTGTTTCACACACATGTTTCACTCTCCTGTTTCAGTCTCCTGCTTCACTCTCCTGCTTCATTCTCCTGTTTCACTCCCATGATTCATTTTCCAGTTTCACTCCCATGCTTTACTCCCATGCTTCACTGCCATGCTTCACTCCCCTGTTTCACACTCGTGTTTCACTCCCGTGTTACATTTCCCTGTTTCACTCTCCTCTTTCACTCTCCTCTTTCACTCTCCTGTTTCACTCCCCTGTTTACCTCGCTTGTTTCACAACTCTCCTGTTTCACTCTCGTGTTACATTCCACCATTTCACTCTCCTGTTTCACTCTCCTGTTTCACTCTCCTGTTTCACTCTCCTGTTTCACTCCCCTGTTTCACTCCCCTGTTTCACTCCCCTGTTTCACTCCCCTGTTTCACTCCCGTGTCTCATTCCCCTGTTTCACTCTCCTGTTTCACTCTCCTCTTTCACTCTCCTGTTTCAACATCCTGTTTCACTCCCCTGTTTCACTCCTCTGTTTCACTCAATTGATTCTGTCCCCTGCTTCAATCTCCTGTTTCAATCACCTGTTTCAATCTTGTGTTTCCCTCCCCTGCTTCCCTCCCCTACTTCCCTCCCCTGCTTCCCTCCCCTGCTTCCCTCCCCAGTTTCACTCTCCAGTTTCACTCTCCAGTTTCACCCCCGTGTTTCACTCTCTGGTTCACTCTCCTGTTTTGCAGCCCTGCTTCACTCCCCTGATTGACTGTCCTTTTTCAACCGCCCCTCTTTCACTCCAGTTTCACTCTTCTGTTTCACTCCAGTTTCACTCTTCTGTTTCACTCCAGTTTCGCTCTTCTGTTTCACTCCAGTTCCACTCTTCTGTTTCACTCCCCTGCTTCACTCCCCTGCTTCATTCCCCTCTTTCACTCCCATGATTCACTCCCATGATTCACTCCCCTAATTTACTCCCCTAATTTACTCCCCTGTTTCACTCCACTGTTTCACTCTCCTGTTTCACTCCACTGTTTCAACCTCCTGTTTCAACCTTCTGTTTCACTCCGATTTTACTCCCCTGTTTCAATCTCCTGGTTCAATCTCCTGTTTCAACCTCCTGCTTCTCTCCCCTGCTTCCTTCCCCTGCTTCCCTCCCCTGCTTCACTCCCCTGTTTCTTTCTCCTGTTTCACTCCCGTGTTTCACTCTCATATTTCACTCCCCTGCTTCGCTCTCCTGTTTCGCTCTCCCGTGTTTCGCTCTCCTGTTTCGCTCTCCTGTTTCGCTCTCCTGTTTCGCTCTCCTGTTTCGCTCTCCTGTTTCGCTCTCCTGTTTCGCTCTCTTGTTTCGCTCCCCTGCTTCACTCCCTGTTTCACTCTCCTGCTTCACTCTCCTGCTTCACTCCCATATTTCCTTTTCCTGTTTCACTCTCCTGTTTCGCACTCCTGTTTCGCACTCCCCTATTTCACTCCTGTGTTACATTCACCTGTTTCACTCTCCTGTTTTGCTCTCCCCTGTTTCACCCTCTTGCTTCAGCCTCTTGTTTCACTCTCCTACTTCACTCCCCTGCTTCACTCCCCTGCTTCACTCCCCTGCTTCACTCCCCTGCTTCACTCCGCTGATTCACTCCACTGATTCACTCACCTGATTCACTCTCCTGTTTCACTCCCCTGTTTCACTCTCCTGTTCACCCTCCTGTTTCACCCTCCTGTTTCACCCTCCTGTTTCACTCAGCTGATTCTGTCCCCCATTTCACTCTCCTGTTTCGTACTCTCATTTCACTCCCCTGTTTCACTCCAATGTTTCACTCCCCTGCTTCACTCCCCTGCTTCACTCCCCTGTTTCACTCCCTTGTTTCACTCCCTTGTTTCACTCCCTTGTTTCACTCTCCTGTTTCACTCTCCTGTTTCACTCTCCTGTTTCACTCTCGTGTTTCACCCTCGTGTTTCACCCTCGTGTTTCACTCTCGTGTTTCACTTTCATGTTTCACTCTCCTGTTTCACTCTTCTGTTTCATTCCCATAATTAATTTTCCTGTTTCACTCCCCTGTTTCACATTCCTGTTTTGCACTCCCATGTTTCAATCCACTGCTTCACACTCCCCTGTTTCACTACCCTCTGTGACTCCTTTGTCTATGACTCCTTTTTCACACACCCCTGATTCAATCTCCTGTTTCACCCCCCTGTTTCACTCTCCTGGTTCACTCTCCTGGTTCACTCTCCTGCTTCATTCTCCTGTTTCACTCCCATGTTTCATTTTCCTATTTCAATCCAATGCTTCACTCCCCTGTTTCACTCTCCTGTTTCACTCCCATGTTTCATTTTCCTATTTCACTCCCATGCTTCAGTCCCCTGTTTCACTCTCCCTTTTTCCTCTCTTGTTTTACTCTCCTGTTTCACTCTCTGGTTCACTTCCCTGATTGACTGTACTGTTTCACACTCCCCTGTTTCACTCCTGTTCCACTCTTCTGTTTCACTCCCATGATACACTCTCCTGTTTCACACACATGTTTCACTCTCCTGCTTCACTCTCCTGCTTCACTCTCCTGCTTCATTCTCCTGTTTCACTCCCATGTTTCATTTTCCTGTTTCACTCGCATGCTTCACTCCCATGCTTCACTCCCCTGTTTCATTCCCCTGTTTCACTCCCCTGTTTCACACCCGTGTTTCACTCCCGTGTTACATTCCCCTGTTACAATCTCCTGTTTCACTCTCCTCTTTCAATCTCCTGTTTCACTCCCCTGTTTCACTCTCCTGTTTCACTCCCGTGTTACATTCCCCTGTTTCACTCTACTGTTTCACTCTGCTGTTTCACTCTCCTGTTTCACTCTCCTGTTTCACTCTCCTGTTTCACTCCCCTGTTTTACTCCCCTGTTTCACACCTGTGTTACATTCACCTGTTTCACTCTCCTGATTCACTCTCCTCTTTCACTCTCCTGTTTCTCTCCCCTGTTTCACTCCTCTGTTTCACTCAATTGATTCTGTCCCCTGCTTCCCTCTCCTGTTTCGCTCTCCTGTTTCACTCTCCTGTTTCGCTCTCCTATTTCGCTCTCCTGTTTCGCTCTCCTGTTTCGCTCTCCTGTTTCGCTCTCCTGTTTCGCTCTCCTGTTTTGCTCTGCTGTTTCGCTCTCTTGTTTCGCTCCCCTGCTTCACTCCCTGTTTCACTCTCCTGCTTCACTCTCCTGCTTCACTCTCCTGCTTCACTCTCCTGCTTCATTCTCCTGTTTCACTCCCATGTTTCATTTTCCTGTTTCACTCGCATGCTTCACTCCCATGCTTCACTCCCCTGTTTCATTCCCCTATTTCACTCCCCTGTTTCACACCCATGTTTCACTCCAGTGTTACATTCCCCTGTTTCACTCTCCTGTTTCACTCTCCTCTTTCACTCTCCTCTTTCACTCTCCTGTTTCACTCTCCTGTTTCACTCTCCTGTTTCACTCTCCTGTTTCACTCCCGTGTTACATTCCCCTGTTTCACTCTACTTTTTCACTCTGCTGTTTCACTCTCCTGTTTCACTCTCCTGTTTCACTCCCCTGTTTCACTCCCCTGTTTCACTCCCCTGTTTCACACATGTGTTACATTCCCCTGTTTCACTCTCCTGTTTCACTCTCCTCTTTCACTCTCCTCTTTCATTCTCCTGTTTCACTCTCCTGTTTCACTCCCCTGTTTCACTCCTCTGTTTCACTCAATTGATTCTGTCCCCTGCTTCAATCTCCTGTTTCAATCACCTGTTTCAATCTTGTGTTTCCCTCCCCTGCTTCCCTCCCCTGCTTCCCTCCCCAGTTTCACTCTCCAGTTTCACTCTCCAGTTTCACCCCCCTGTTTCACTCTCTGGTTCACTCTCCTGTTTTGCAGCATTGCTTCACTCCCCTGATTGACTGTCCTTTTTCAACCTCCCCTGTTTCACTCCAGTTTCACTCTTCTGTTTCACTCCAGTTTCACTCTTCTGTTTCATTCTCCTGTTTCACTCCCCTGTTTCACCCTTCTGTTTCACTCCCCTGTTTCACTCCCCTGCTTCATTCCCCTGTTTCACTCCCATGATTCACTCCCCTGATTCACTCTCCTATTTCACTCTCCTATTTCACTCTCCTGTTTCCCTCCCCTGTTTCAGTCTCCTGTTTCAATCTCCTGTTTCAATCTCCTGTTTCAATTTCCTGTTTCAATCTCCTGTTTCAATCTCCTGGTTCAATCTCCTGGTTCAATCTCCTGTTTCAACCTCCTGCTTCTCTCCCCTGCTTCACTCCCCTGCTTCCTTCCCCTGCTTCCCTCCCCTGCTTCACTCCCCTGTTTCATTCTACTGTTTCACACCCATGTTTCAATCCCGTGTTACATTCCCCTGTTTCACTCTCTGGTTTCTCTCTCCGGTTTCACTCTCCTGTTTCACTCCCCTGTTTCACTCCCCTGTTTCACTCCCCTGTTTCACTCCCCTGTTTCACTCCCCTGTTTCACACCCGTGTTTCACTCCCGTGTCTCATTCCCCTGTTTCACTCTCCTGTTTCACTCTCCTCTTTCACTCTCCTGTTTCAACATCCTGTTTCACTCCCCTGTTTCACTCCTCTGTTTCACTCAATTGATTCTGTCCCCTGCTTCAATCTCCTGTTTCAATCACCTGTTTCAATCTTGTGTTTCCCTCCCCTGCTTCCCTCCCCTACTTCCCTCCCCTGCTTCCCTCCCCTGCTTCCCTCCCCAGTTTCACTCTCCAGTTTCACTCTCCAGTTTCACCCCCCTGTTTCACTCTCTGGTTCACTCTCCTGTTTTGCAGCATTGCTTCACTCCCCTGATTGACTGTCCTTTTTCAACCTCCCCTGTTTCACTCCAGTTTCACTCTTCTGTTTCACTCCAGTTTCACTCTTCTGTTTCATTCTCCTGTTTCACTCCCCTGTTTCACCCTTCTGTTTCACTCCCCTGTTTCACTCCCCTGCTTCATTCCCCTGTTTCACTCCCATGATTCACTCCCCTGATTCACTCTCCTATTTCACTCTCCTATTTCACTCTCCTGTTTCCCTCCCCTGTTTCAGTCTCCTGTTTCAATCTCCTGTTTCAATTTCCTGTTTCAATCTCCTGTTTCAATCTCCTGGTTCAATCTCCTGGTTCAATCTCCTGTTTCAACCTCCTGCTTCTCTCCCCTGCTTCACTCCCCTGCTTCCTTCCCCTGCTTCCCTCCCCTGCTTCACTCCCCTGTTTCATTCTACTGTTTCACACCCATGTTTCAATCCCGTGTTACATTCCCCTGTTTCACTCTCTGGTTTCTCTCTCCGGTTTCACTCTCCTGTTTCACTCCCCTGTTTCACTCCCCTGTTTCACTCCCCTGTTTCACTCCCCTGTTTCACACCCGTGTTTCACTCCCGTGTCTCATTCCCCTGTTTCACTCTCCTGTTTCACTCTCCTCTTTCACTCTCCTGTTTCAACATCCTGTTTCACTCCCCTGTTTCACTCCTCTGTTTCACTCAATTGATTCTGTCCCCTGCTTCAATCTCCTGTTTCAATCACCTGTTTCAATCTTGTGTTTCCCTCCCCTGCTTCCCTCCCCTACTTCCCTCCCCTGCTTCCCTCCCCTGCTTCCCTCCCCAGTTTCACTCTCCAGTTTCACTCTCCAGTTTCACCCCCGTGTTTCACTCCCTGGTTCACTCTCCTGTTTTGCAGCCCTGCTTCACTCCCCTGATTGACTGTCCTTTTTCAACCGCCCCTCTTTCACTCCAGTTTCACTCTTCTGTTTCACTCCAGTTTCACTCTTCTGTTTCACTCCAGTTTCACTCTTCTGTTTCACTCCAGTTCCACTCTTCTGTTTCACTCCCCTGCTTCACTCCCCTGCTTCATTCCCCTCTTTCACTCCCATGATTCACTCCCATGATTCACTCCCCTAATTTACTCCCCTAATTTACTCCCCTGTTTCACTCCACTGTTTCACTCTCCTGTTTCACTCCACTGTTTCAACCTCCTGTTTCAACCTTCTGTTTCACTCCGATTTTACTCCCCTGTTTCAATCTCCTGGTTCAATCTCCTGTTTCAACCTCCTGCTTCTCTCCCCTGCTTCCTTCCCCTGCTTCCCTCCCCTGCTTCACTCCCCTGTTTCTTTCTCCTGTTTCACTCCCGTGTTTCACTTTCATATTTCACTCCCCTGCTTCGCTCTCCTGTTTCGCTCTCCCATGTTTCGCTCTCCTGTTTCGCTCTCCTGTTTCGCTCTCCTGTTTCGCTCTCCTGTTTCGCTCTCTTGTTTCGCTCCCCTGCTTCACTCCCTGTTTCACTCTCCTGCTTCACTCTCCTGCTTCACTCCCATATTTCCTTTTCCTGTTTCACTCTCCTGTTTCACTCTCCTGTTTCGCACTCCTGTTTCACACTCCCCTATTTCACTCCTGTGTTACATTCACCTGTTTCACTCTCCTGTTTTGCTCTCCCCTGTTTCACCCTCTTGCTTCACCCTCTTGTTTCACTCTCCTGCTTCACTCCCCTGCTTCACTCCCCTGCTTCACTCCCCTGCTTCACTCCCCTGCTTCACTCCCCTGCTTCACTCCCCTGCTTCACTCCGCTGATTCACTCCACTGATTCACTCACCTGATTCACTCTCCTGTTTCACTCCCCTGTTTCACTCTCCTGTTCACCCTCCTGTTTCACCCTCCTGTTTCACCCTCCTGTTTCACTCAGCTGATTCTGTCCCCCATTTCACTCTCCTGTTTCGTACTCTCATTTCACTCCCCTGTTTCACTCCAATGTTTCACTCCCCTGCTTCACTCCCCTGCTTCACTCCCCTGTTTCACTCCCTTGTTTCACTCCCTTGTTTCACTCTCCTGTTTCACTCTCCTGTTTCACTCTCCTGTTTCACCCTCGTGTTTCACCCTCGTGTTTCACTCTCGTGTTTCACTTTCATGTTTCACTCTCCTGTTTCACTCTTCTGTTTCATTCCCATAATTAATTTTCCTGTTTCACTCCCCTGTTTCACATTCCTGTTTTGCACTCCCATGTTTCAATCCACTGCTTCACACTCCCCTGTTTCACTACCCTCTGTGACTCCTTTGTCTATGACTCCTTTTTCACACTCCCCTGATTCAATCTCCTGTTTCACCCCCCTGTTTCACTCTCCTGGTTCACTCTCCTGCTTCATTCTCCTGTTTCACTCCCATGTTTCATTTTCCTATTTCACTCCAATGCTTCACTCCCCTGTTTCACTCTCCTGTTTCACTCCCATGTTTCATTTTCCTATTTCACTCCCATGCTTCAGTCCCCTGTTTCACTCTCCCTTTTTCCTCTCTTGTTTCACTCCCCTGTTTCACTCTCTGGTTCACTTCCCTGATTGACTGTACTGTTTCACACTCCCCTGTTTCACTCCTGTTCCACTCTTCTGTCTCACTCCCATGATACACTCTCCTGTTTCACACACATGTTTCACTCTCCTGCTTCACTCTCCTGCTTCACTCTCCTGCTTCACTCTCCTGCTTCATTCTCCTGTTTCACTCCCATGTTTCATTTTCCTGTTTCACTCGCATGCTTCACTCCCATGCTTCACTCCCCTGTTTCATTCCCCTGTTTCACTCCCCTGTTTCACACCCGTGTTTCACTCCCGTGTTACATTCCCCTGTTACAATCTCCTGTTTCACTCTCCTCTTTCAATCTCCTGTTTCACTCCCCTGTTTCACTCTCCTGTTTCACTCCCCTGTTTCACTCTCCTGTTTCACTCCCGTGTTACATTCCCCTGTTTCACTCTACTGTTTCACTCTGCTGTTTCACTCTCCTGTTTCACTCTCCTGTTTCACTCTCCTGTTTCACTCCCCTGTTTTACTCCCCTGTTTCACACCTGTGTTACATTCACCTGTTTCACTCTCCTGATTCACTCTCCTCTTTCACTCTCCTGTTTCTCTCCCCTGTTTCACTCCTCTGTTTCACTCAATTGATTCTGTCCCCTGCTTCCCTCTCCTGTTTCGCTCTCCTGTTTCACTCTCCTGTTTCGCTCTCCTATTTCGCTCTCCTGTTTCGCTCTCCTGTTTCGCTCTCCTGTTTCGCTCTCCTGTTTCGCTCTCCTGTTTTGCTCTCCTGTTTCGCTCTCTTGTTTCGCTCCCCTGCTTCACTCCCTGTTTCACTCTCCTGCTTCACTCTCCTGCTTCACTCTCCTGCTTCACTCTCCTGCTTCATTCTCCTGTTTCACTCCCATGTTTCATTTTCCTGTTTCACTTGCATGCTTCACTCCCATGCTTCACTCCCCTGTTTCATTCCCTTATTTCACTCCCCTGTTTCACACCCATGTTTCACTCCAGTGTTACATTCCCCTGTTTCACTCTCCTGTTTCACTCTCCTCTTTCACTCTCCTCTTTCACTCTCCTGTTTCACTCTCCTGTTTCACTCTCCTGTTTCACTCTCCTGTTTCACTCCCGTGTTACATTCCCCTGTTTCACTCTACTTTTTCACTCTGCTGTTTCACTCTCCTGTTTCACTCTCCTGTTTCACTCTCCTGTTTCACTCTCCTGTTTCACTCTCCTGTTTCACTCCCCTGTTTCACTCCCCTGTTTCACACCCCTGTTTCACACATGTGTTACATTCCCCTGTTTCACTCTCCTGTTTCACTCTCCTCTTTCACTCTCATCTTTCACTCTCCTGTTTCACTCTCCTGTTTCACTCCCCTGTTTCACTCCTCTGTTTCACTCAATTGATTCTGTCCCCTGCTTCAATCTCCTGTTTCAATCACCTGTTTCAATCTTGTGTTTCCCTCCCCTGCTTCCCTCCCCTGCTTCCCTCCCCAGTTTCACTCTCCAGTTTCACTCCCCAGTTTCACCCCCCTGTTTCACTCTCTGGTTCACTCTCCTGTTTTGCAGCATTGCTTTACTCCCCTGATTGACTGTCCTTTTTCAACCTCCCCTGTTTCACTCCAGTTTCACTCTTCTGTTTCACTCCAGTTTCACTCTTCTGTTTCATTCTCCTGTTTCACTCCCCTGTTTCACCCTTCTGTTTCACTCCCCTGTTTCACTCCCCTGCTTCATTCCCCTGTTTCACTCCCATGATTCACTCCCCTGATTCACTCTCCTATTTCACTCTCCTATTTCACTCTCCTGTTTCCCTCCCCTTTTTCAGTCTCCTGTTTCAATCTCCTGTTTCAATCTCCTGTTTCAATCTCCTGTTTCAATCTCCTGGTTCAATCTCCTGGTTCAATCTCCTGTTTCAACCTCCTGCTTCTCTCCCCTGCTTCACTCCCCTGCTTCCTTCCCCTGCTTCCCTCCCCTGCTTCACTCCCCTGTTTCATTCTACTGTTTCACACCCATGTTTCAATCCCGTGTTACATTCCCCTGTTTCACTCTCTGGTTTCTCTCTCCGGTTTCACTCTCCTGTTTCACTCCCCTGTTTCACTCCCCTGTTTCACTCCCCTGTTTCATTCCCCTGTTTCACACCCGTGTTTCACTCCCGTGTCTCATTCCCCTGTTTCACTCTCCTGTTTCACTCTCCTCTTTCACTCTCCTGTTTCAACATCCTGTTTCACTCCCCTGTTTCACTCCTCTGTTTCACTCAATTGATTCTGTCCCCTGCTTCAATCTCCTGTTTCAATCACCTGTTTCAATCTTGTGTTTCCCTCCCCTGCTTCCCTCCCCTACTTCCCTCCCCTGCTTCCCTCCCCTGCTTCCCTCCCCAGTTTCACTCTCCAGTTTCACTCTCCAGTTTCACCCCCGTGTTTCACTCCCTGGTTCACTCTCCTGTTTTGCAGCCCTGCTTCACTCCCCTGATTGACTGTCCTTTTTCAACCGCCCCTCTTTCACTCCAGTTTCACTCTTCTGTTTCACTCCAGTTTCACTCTTCTGTTTCACTCCAGTTTCACTCTTCTGTTTCACTCCAGTTCCACTCTTCTGTTTCACTCCCCTGCTTCACTCCCCTGCTTCATTCCCCTCTTTCACTCCCATGATTCACTCCCATGATTCACTCCCCTAATTTACTCCCCTAATTTACTCCCCTGTTTCACTCCACTGTTTCACTCTCCTGTTTCACTCCACTGTTTCAACCTCCTGTTTCAACCTTCTGTTTCACTCCGATTTTACTCCCCTGTTTCAATCTCCTGGTTCAATCTCCTGTTTCAACCTCCTGCTTCTCTCCCCTGCTTCCTTCCCCTGCTTCCCTCCCCTGCTTCACTCCCCTGTTTCTTTCTCCTGTTTCACTCCCGTGTTTCACTCTCATATTTCACTCCCCTGCTTCGCTCTCCTGTTTCGCTCTCCCGTGTTTCGCTCTCCTGTTTCGCTCTCCTGTTTCGCTCTCCTGTTTCGCTCTCCTGTTTCGCTCTCTTGTTTCGCTCCCCTGCTTCACTCCCTGTTTCACTCTCCTGCTTCACTCTCCTGCTTCACTCCCATATTTCCTTTTCCTGTTTCACTCTCCTGTTTCGCACTCCTGTTTCGCACTCCCCTATTTCACTCCTGTGTTACATTCACCTGTTTCACTCTCCTGTTTTGCTCTCCCCTGTTTCACCCTCTTGCTTCACCCTCTTGTTTCACTCTCCTGCTTCACTCCCCTGCTTCACTCCCCTGCTTCACTCCCCTGCTTCACTCCCCTGCTTCACTCCGCTGATTCACTCCGCTGATTCACTCCACTGATTCACTCACCTGATTCACTCTCCTGTTTCACTCCCCTGTTTCACTCTCCTGTTCACCCTCCTGTTTCACCCTCCTGTTTCACCCTCCTGTTTCACTCAGCTGATTCTGTCCCCCATTTCACTCTCCTGTTTCGTACTCTCATTTCACTCCCCTGTTTCACTCCAATGTTTCACTCCCCTGCTTCACTCCCCTGCTTCACTCCCCTGTTTCACTCCCTTGTTTCACTCCCTTGTTTCACTCCCTTGTTTCACTCTCCTGTTTCACTCTCCTGTTTCACTCTCCTGTTTCACTCTCGTGTTTCACCCTCGTGTTTCACCCTCGTGTTTCACTCTCGTGTTTCACTTTCATGTTTCACTCTCCTGTTTCACTCTTCTGTTTCATTCCCATAATTAATTTTCCTGTTTCACTCCCCTGTTTCACATTCCTGTTTTGCACTCCCATGTTTCAATCCACTGCTTCACACTCCCCTGTTTCACTACCCTCTGTGACTCCTTTGTCTATGACTCCTTTTTCACACTCCCCTGATTCAATCTCCTGTTTCACCCCCCTGCTTCACCCCCCTGTTTCACTCTCCTGCTTCATTCTCCTGTTTCACTCCCATGTTTCATTTTCCTATTTCACTCCAATGCTTCAGTCTCCTGTTTCACTCTCCCGTTTTCCTCTCTTGTTTCACTCCCCTGTTTCACTCTCTGGTTCACTTCCCTGATTGACTGTACTGTTTCACACTCCCCTGTTTCACTCCTGTTCCACTCTTCTGTCTCACTCCCATGATACACTCTCCTGTTTCACACACATGTTTCACTCTCCTGTTTCACTCTCCTGCTTCACTCTCCTGCTTCACTCTCCTGCTTCACTCTCCTGTTTCACTCCCATGTTTCATTTTCCTGTTTCACTCGCATGCTTCACTCCCATGCTTCACTCCCCTGTTTCATTCCCCTGTTTCACTCCCCTGTTTCACACCCGTGTTTCACTCCCGTGTTACATTCCCCTGTTACAATCTCCTGTTTCACTCTCCTCTTTCAATCTCCTGTTTCACTCCCCTGTTTCACTCTACTGTTTCACTCTGCTGTTTCACTCTCCTGTTTCACTCTCCTGTTTCACTCTCCTGTTTCACTCCCCTGTTTTACTCCCCTGTTTCACACCAGTGTTACATTCCCCTGTTTCACTCTCCTGATTCACTCTCCTCTTTCACTCTCCTGTTTCTCTCCCCTGTTTCACCCCCCTGTTTCACTCTCTGGTTCACTCTCCTGTTTTGCAGCATTGCTTCACTCCCCTGATTGACTGTCCTTTTTCAACCTCCCCTGTTTCACTCCAGTTTCACTCTTCTGTTTCACTCCAGTTTCACTCTTCTGTTTCATTCTCCTGTTTCACTCCCCTGTTTCACCCTTCTGTTTCACTCCCCTGTTTCACTCCAGTTTCACTCTTCTGTTTCACTCCAGTTTCACTCTTCTGTTTCATTCTCCTGTTTCACTCCCCTGTTTCACCCTTCTGTTTCACTCCCCTGTTTCACTCCCCTGCTTCATTCCCCTGTTTCACTCCCATGATTCACTCCCTTGATTCACTCTCCTATTTCACTCTCCTATTTCACTCTCCTGTTTCCCTCCCCTGTTTCAGTCTCCTGTTTCAATCTCCTGTTTCAATCTCCTGTTTCAATCTCCTGTTTCAATCTCCTGGTTCAATCTCCTGGTTCAATCTCCTGTTTCAACCTCCTGCTTCTCTCCCCTGCTTCACTCCCCTGCTTCCTTCCCCTGCTTCCCTCCCCTGCTTCACTCCCCTGTTTCACTCTCCTGTTTCAATCCCGTGTTACATTCCCCTGTTTCACTCTCTGGTTTCTCTCTCCGGTTTCACTCTCCTGTTTCACTCCCCTGTTTCACTCCCCTGTTTCACTCCCCTGTTTCATTCCCCTGTTTCACACCCGTGTTTCACTCCCGTGTCTCATTCCCCTGTTTCAATCTCCTGTTTCACTCCCCTGTTTCACTCTACTGTTTCACTCTGCTGTTTCACTCTCCTGTTTCACTCTCCTGTTTCACTCTCCTGTTTCACTCCCCTGTTTTACTCCCCTGTTTCACACCTGTGTTACATTCCCCTGTTTCACTCTCCTGATTCACTCTCCTCTTTCACTCTCCTGTTTCTCTCCCCTGTTTCACCCCCCTGTTTCACTCTCTGGTTCACTCTCCTGTTTTGCAGCATTGCTTTACTCCCCTGATTGACTGTCCTTTTTCAACCTCCCCTGTTTCACTCCAGTTTCACTCTTCTGTTTCACTCCAGTTTCACTCTTCTGTTTCATTCTCCTGTTTCACTCCCCTGTTTCACCCTTCTGTTTCACTCCCCTGTTTCACTCCAGTTTCACTCTTCTGTTTCACTCCAGTTTCACTCTTCTGTTTCACTCCAGTTTCACTCTTCTGTTTCATTCTCCTGTTTCACTCCCCTGTTTCACCCTTCTGTTTCACTCCCCTGTTTCACTCCCCTGCTTCATTCCCCTGTTTCACTCCCATGATTCACTCCCCTGATTCACTCTCCTATTTCACTCTCCTATTTCACTCTCCTGTTTCCCTCCCCTGTTTCAGTCTCCTGTTTCAATCTCCTGTTTCAATCTCCTGTTTCAATCTCCTGTTTCAATCTCCTGGTTCAATCTCCTGGTTCAATCTCCTGTTTCAACCTCCTGCTTCTCTCCCCTGCTTCACTCCCCTGCTTCCTTCCCCTGCTTCCCTCCCCTGCTTCACTCCCCTGTTTCATTCTACTGTTTCACACCCATGTTTCAATCCCGTGTTACATTCCCCTGTTTCACTCTCTGGTTTCTCTCTCCGGTTTCACTCTCCTGTTTCACTCCCCTGTTTCACTCCCCTGTTTCACTCCCCTGTTTCATTCCCCTGTTTCACACCCGTGTTTCACTCCCGTGTCTCATTCCCCTGTTTCACTCTCCTGTTTCACTCTCCTCTTTCACTCTCCTGTTTCAACATCCTGTTTCACTCCCCTGTTTCACTCCTCTGTTTCACTCAATTGATTCTGTCCCCTGCTTCAATCTCCTGTTTCAATCACCTGTTTCAATCTTGTGTTTCCCTCCCCTGCTTCCCTCCCCTACTTCCCTCCCCTGCTTCCCTCCCCTGCTTCCCTCCCCAGTTTCACTCTCCAGTTTCACTCTCCAGTTTCACCCCCGTGTTTCACTCTCTGGTTCACTCTCCTGTTTTGCAGCCCTGCTTCACTCCCCTGATTGACTGTCCTTTTTCAACCGCCCCTCTTTCACTCCAGTTTCACTCTTCTGTTTCACTCCAGTTTCACTCTTCTGTTTCACTCCAGTTTCACTCTTCTGTTTCACTCCAGTTCCACTCTTCTGTTTCACTCCCCTGCTTCACTCCCCTGCTTCATTCCCCTCTTTCACTCCCATGACTCACTCCCATGATTCACTCCCCTAATTTACTCCCCTAATTTACTCCCCTGTTTCACTCCACTGTTTCACTCTCCTGTTTCACTCCACTGTTTCAACCTCCTGTTTCAACCTTCTGTTTCACTCCGATTTTACTCCCCTGTTTCAATCTCCTGGTTCAATCTCCTGTTTCAACCTCCTGCTTCTCTCCCCTGCTTCCTTCCCCTGCTTCCCTCCCCTGCTTCACTCCCCTGTTTCTTTCTCCTGTTTCACTCCCGTGTTTCACTCTCATATTTCACTCCCCTGCTTCGCTCTCCTGTTTCGCTCTCCCGTGTTTCGCTCTCCTGTTTCGCTCTCCTGTTTCGCTCTCCTGTTTCGCTCTCCTGTTTCGCTCTCTTGTTTCGCTCCCCTGCTTCACTCCCTGTTTCACTCTCCTGCTTCACTCTCCTGCTTCACTCCCATATTTCCTTTTCCTGTTTCACTCTCCTGTTTCGCACTCCTGTTTCGCACTCCCCTATTTCACTCCTGTGTTACATTCACCTGTTTCACTCTCCTGTTTTGCTCTCCCCTGTTTCACCCTCTTGCTTCACCCTCTTGTTTCACTCTCCTGCTTCACTCCCCTGCTTCACTCCCCTGCTTCACTCCCCTGCTTCACTCCCCTGCTTCACTCCCCTGCTTCACTCCCCTGCTTCACTCCCCTGCTTCACTCCCCTGCTTCACTCCCCTGCTTCACTCCCCTGCTTCACTCCCCTGCTTCACTCCGCTGATTCACTCCACTGATTCACTCACCTGATTCACTCTCCTGTTTCACTCCCCTGTTTCACTCTCCTGTTCACCCTCCTGTTTCACCCTCCTGTTTCACCCTCCTGTTTCACTCAGCTGATTCTGTCCCCCATTTCACTCTCCTGTTTTGTACTCTCATTTCACTCCCCTGTTTCACTCCAATGTTTCACTCCCCTGCTTCACTCCCCTGCTTCACTCCCCTGTTTCACTCCCTTGTTTCACTCCCTTGTTTCACTCTCCTGTTTCACTCTCCTGTTTCACTCTCCTGTTTCACTCTCGTGTTTCACCCTCGTGTTTCACCCTCGTGTTTCACTCTCGTGTTTCACTTTCATGTTTCACTCTCCTGTTTCACTCTTCTGTTTCATTCCCATAATTAATTTTCCTGTTTCACTCCCCTGTTTCACATTCCTGTTTTGCACTCCCATGTTTCAATCCACTGCTTCACACTCCCCTGTTTCACTACCCTCTGTGACTCCTTTGTCTATGACTCCTTTTTCACACTCCCCTGATTCAATCTCCTGTTTCACCCCCCTGTTTCACTCTCCTGGTTCACTCTCCTGCTTCATTCTCCTGTTTCACTCCCATGTTTCATTTTCCTATTTCACTCCAATGCTTCACTCCCCTGTTTCACTCTCCTGTTTCACTCCCATGTTTCATTTTCCTATTTCACTCCCATGCTTCACTCCCCTGTTTCACTCTCCCTTTTTCCTCTCTTGTTTCACTCTCCTGTTTCACTCTCTGGTTCACTTCCCTGATTGACTGTACTGTTTCACACTGCCCTGTTTCACTCCTGTTCCACTCTTCTGTCTCACTCCCATGATACACTCTCCTGTTTCACACACATGTTTCACTCTCCTGCTTCACTCTCCTGCTTCACTCTCCTGCTTCACTCTCCTGTTTCACTCCCATGTTTCATTTTCCTGTTTCACTCGCATGCTTCACTCCCATGCTTCACTCCCCTGTTTCATTCCCCTGTTTCACTCCCCTGTTTCACACCCGTGTTTCACTCCCGTGTTACATTCCCCTGTTACAATCTCCTGTTTCACTCTCCTCTTTCAATCTCCTGTTTCACTCTCCTGTTTCACTCCCCTGTTTCACTCTCCTGTTTCACTCCCGTGTTACATTCCCCTGTTTCACTCTACTGTTTCACTCTGCTGTTTCACTCTCCTGTTTCACTCTCCTGTTTCACTCCCCTGTTTTACTCCCCTGTTTCACACCTGTGTTACATTCACCTGTTTCACTCTCCTGATTCACTCTCCTCTTTCACTCTCCTGTTTCTCTCCCCTGTTTCACTCCTCTGTTTCACTCAATTGATTCTGTCCCCTGCTTCCCTCTCCTGTTTCGCTCTCCTGTTTCACTCTCCTGTTTCGCTCTCCTATTTCGCTCTCCTGTTTCGCTCTCCTGTTTCGCTCTCCTGTTTCGCTCTCCTGTTTTGCTCTCCTGTTTCGCTCTCTTGTTTCGCTCCCCTGCTTCACTCCCTGTTTCACTCTCCTGCTTCACTCTCCTGCTTCACTCTCCTGCTTCACTCTCCTGCTTCATTCTCCTGTTTCACTCCCATGTTTCATTTTCCTGTTTCACTTGCATGCTTCACTCCCATGCTTCACTCCCCTGTTTCATTCCCTTATTTCACTCCCCTGTTTCACACCCATGTTTCACTCCAGTGTTACATTCCCCTGTTTCACTCTCCTGTTTCACTCTCCTCTTTCACTCTCCTCTTTCACTCTCCTGTTTCACTCTCCTGTTTCACTCTCCTGTTTCACTCTCCTGTTTCACTCCCGTGTTACATTCCCCTGTTTCACTCTACTTTTTCACTCTGCTGTTTCACTCTCCTGTTTCACTCTCCTGTTTCACTCTCCTGTTTCACTCTCCTGTTTCACTCTCCTGTTTCACTCCCCTGTTTCACTCCCCTGTTTCACACCCCTGTTTCACACATGTGTTACATTCCCCTGTTTCACTCTCCTGTTTCACTCTCCTCTTTCACTCTCATCTTTCACTCTCCTGTTTCACTCTCCTGTTTCACTCCCCTGTTTCACTCCTCTGTTTCACTCAATTGATTCTGTCCCCTGCTTCAATCTCCTGTTTCAATCACCTGTTTCAATCTTGTGTTTCCCTCCCCTGCTTCCCTCCCCTGCTTCCCTCCCCAGTTTCACTCTCCAGTTTCACTCCCCAGTTTCACCCCCCTGTTTCACTCTCTGGTTCACTCTCCTGTTTTGCAGCATTGCTTTACTCCCCTGATTGACTGTCCTTTTTCAACCTCCCCTGTTTCACTCCAGTTTCACTCTTCTGTTTCACTCCAGTTTCACTCTTCTGTTTCACTCCAGTTTCACTCTTCTGTTTCACTCCAGTTCCACTCTTCTGTTTCACTCCCCTGCTTCACTCCCCTGCTTCATTCCCCTCTTTCACTCCCATGATTCACTCCCATGATTCACTCCCCTAATTTACTCCCCTAATTTACTCCCCTGTTTCACTCCACTGTTTCACTCTCCTGTTTCACTCCACTGTTTCAACCTCCTGTTTCAACCTTCTGTTTCACTCCGATTTTACTCCCCTGTTTCAATCTCCTGGTTCAATCTCCTGTTTCAACCTCCTGCTTCTCTCCCCTGCTTCCTTCCCCTGCTTCCCTCCCCTGCTTCACTCCCCTGTTTCTTTCTCCTGTTTCACTCCCGTGTTTCACTCTCATATTTCACTCCCCTGCTTCGCTCTCCTGTTTCGCTCTCCCGTGTTTCGCTCTCCTGTTTCGCTCTCCTGTTTCGCTCTCCTGTTTCGCTCTCCTGTTTCGCTCTCTTGTTTCGCTCCCCTGCTTCACTCCCTGTTTCACTCTCCTGTTTCACTCTCCTGCTTCACTCCACTGTTTCAACCTCCTGTTTCAACCTTCTGTTTCACTCCGATTTTACTCCCCTGTTTCAATCTCCTGGTTCAATCTCCTGTTTCAACCTCCTGCTTCTCTCCCCTGCTTCCTTCCCCTGCTTCCCTCCCCTGCTTCACTCCCCTGTTTCTTTCTCCTGTTTCACTCCCGTGTTTCACTCTCATATTTCACTCCCCTGCTTCGCTCTCCTGTTTCGCTCTCCCGTGTTTCGCTCTCCTGTTTCGCTCTCCTGTTTCGCTCTCCTGTTTCGCTCTCTTGTTTCAATCCCCTGCTTCACTCCCTGTTTCACTCTCCTGCTTCACTCTCCTGCTTCACTCCCATATTTCCTTTTCCTGTTTCACTCTCCTGTTTCGCACTCCTGTTTCGCACTCCCCTATTTCACTCCTGTGTTACATTCACCTGTTTCACTCTCCTGTTTTGCTCTCCCCTGTTTCACCCTCTTGCTTCACCCTCTTGTTTCACTCTCCTGCTTCACTCCCCTGCTTCACTCCCCTGCTTCACTCCCCTGCTTCACTCCCCTGCTTCACTCCGCTGATTCACTCCACTGATTCACTCACCTGATTCACTCTCCTGTTTCACTCCCCTGTTACACTCACCTGCTCACCCTCCTGTTTCACCCTCCTGTTTCACCCTCCTGTTTCACTCAGCTGATTCTGTCCCCCATTTCACTCTCCTGTTTCGTACTCTCATTTCACTCCCCTGTTTCACTCCAATGTTTCACTCCCCTGCTTCACTCCCCTGCTTCACTCCCCTGTTTCACTCCCTTGTTTCACTCCCTTGTTTCACTCTCCTGTTTCACTCTCCTGTTTCACTCTCCTGTTTCACTCTCGTGTTTCACCCTCGTGTTTCACCCTCGTGTTTCACTCTCGTGTTTCACTTTCATGTTTCACTCTCCTGTTTCACTCTTCTGTTTCATTCCCATAATTAATTTTCCTGTTTCACTCCCCTGTTTCACATTCCTGTTTTGCACTCCCATGTTTCAATCCACTGCTTCACACTCCCCTGTTTCACTACCCTCTGTGACTCCTTTGTCTATGACTCCTTTTTCACACTCCCCTGATTCAATCTCCTGTTTCACCCCCCTGTTTCACTCTCCTGCTTCATTCTCCTGTTTCACTCCCCTGTTTCACTCTCCTGTTTCACTCCCATGTTTCATTTTCCTATTTCACTCCCATGCTTCAGTCCCCTGTTTCACTCTCCCTTTTTCCTCTCTTGTTTTACTCTCCTGTTTCACTCTCTGGTTCACTTCCCTGATTGACTGTACTGTTTCACACTCCCCTGTTTCACTCCTGTTCCACTCTTCTGTCTCACTCCCCTGATACACTCTCCTGTTTCACACACATGTTTCACTCTCCTGCTTCACTCTCCTGTTTCACTCTCCTGCTTCACTCTCCTGCTTCACTCTCCTGCTTCATTCTCCTGTTTCACTCCCATGTTTCATTTTCCTGTTTCACTCGCATGTTTCACTCCCATGCTTCACTCCCCTGTTTCATTCCCGTGTTTCACACCCGTGTTTCACTCCCGTGTTACATTCCCCTGTTTCACTCTCCTGTTTCACTCTCCTGTTTCACTCTCCTGCTTCACTCTCCTGCTTCATTCTCCTGTTTCACTCCCATGTTTCATTTTCCTGTTTCACTCGCATGCTTCACTCCCATGCTTCACTCCCCTGTTTCATTCCCCTGTTTCACTCCCCTGTTTCACACCCGTGTTTCACTCCCGTGTTACATTCCCCTGTTACAATCTCCTGTTTCACTCTCCTCTTTCAATCTCCTGTTTCACTCCCCTGTTTCACTCTCCTGTTTCACTCCCGTGTTACATTCCCCTGTTTCACTCTACTGTTTCACTCTGCTGTTTCACTCTCCTGTTTCACTCTCCTGTTTCACTCTCCTGTTTCACTCCCCTGTTTTACTCCCCTGTTTCACACCTGTGTTACATTCACCTGTTTCACTCTCCTGATTCACTCTCCTCTTTCACTCTCCTGTTTCTCTCCCCTGTTTCACTCCTCTGTTTCACTCAATTGATTCTGTCCCCTGCTTCCCTCTCCTGTTTCGCTCTCCTGTTTCACTCTCCTGTTTCGCTCTCCTATTTCGCTCTCCTGTTTCGCTCTCCTGTTTCGCTCTCCTGTTTCGCTCTCCTGTTTCGCTCTCCTGTTTTGCTCTCCTGTTTCGCTCTCTTGTTTCGCTCCCCTGCTTCACTCCCTGTTTCACTCTCCTGCTTCACTCTCCTGCTTCACTCTCCTGCTTCACTCTCCTACTTCATTCTCCTGTTTCACTCCCATGTTTCATTTTCCTGTTTCACTCGCATGCTTCACTCCCATGCTTCACTCCCCTGTTTCATTCCCCTATTTCACTCCCCTGTTTCACACCCATGTTTCACTCCAGTGTTACATTCCCCTGTTTCACTCTCCTGTTTCACTCTCCTCTTTCACTCTCCTCTTTCACTCTCCTGTTTCACTCTCCTGTTTCACTCTCCTGTTTCACTCTCCTGTTTCACTCCCGTGTTACATTCCCCTGTTTCACTCTACTTTTTCACTCTGCTGTTTCACTCTCCTGTTTCACTCTCCTGTTTCACTCTCCTGTTTCACTCTCCTGTTTCACTCCCCTGTTTCACTCCCCTGTTTCACTCCCCTGTTTCACACATGTGTTACATTCCCCTGTTTCACTCTCCTGTTTCACTCTCCTCTTTCACTCTCCTCTTTCACTCTCCTGTTTCACTCTCCTGTTTCACTCCCCTGTTTCACTCCTCTGTTTCACTCAATTGATTCTGTCCCCTGCTTCAATCTCCTGTTTCAATCACCTGTTTCAATCTTGTGTTTCCCTCCCCTGCTTCCCTCCCCTGCTTCCCTCCCCAGTTTCACTCTCCAGTTTCACTCTCCAGTTTCACCCCCCTGTTTCACTCTCTGGTTCACTCTCCTGTTTTGCAGCATTGCTTCACTCCCCTGATTGACTGTCCTTTTTCAACCTCCCCTGTTTCACTCCAGTTTCACTCTTCTGTTTCACTCCAGTTTCACTCTTCTGTTTCATTCTCCTGTTTCACTCCCCTGTTTCACCCTTCTGTTTCACTCCCCTGTTTCACTCCCCTGCTTCATTCCCCTGTTTCACTCCCATGATTCACTCCCCTGATTCACTCTCCTGTTTCACTCTCCTATTTCACTCTCCTCTTTCCCTCCCCTGTTTCAGTCTCCTGTTTCAATCTCCTGTTTCAATCTCCTGTTTCAATCTCCTGTTTCAATCTCCTGGTTCAATCTCCTGGTTCAATCTCCTGGTTCAATCTCCTGTTTCAACCTCCTGCTTCTCTCCCCTGCTTCACTCCCCTGCTTCCTTCCCCTGCTTCCCTCCCCTGCTTCACTCCCCTGTTTCATTCTACTGTTTCACACCCGTGTTTCAATCCCGTGTTACATTCCCCTGTTTCACTCTCTGGTTTCTCTCTCCGGTTTCACTCTCCTGTTTCACTCCCCTGTTTCACACCCGTGTTACATTCCCCTGCTTCACTCTCCTGTTTCACTCTCCTCTTTCACTCTCCTGTTTCACTCCCCTGTTTCACACCCGTGTTACATTCCCCTGTTTCACTCTCCTGTTTCACTCTCCTCTTTCACTCTCCTGTTTCACTCTCCTGTTTCACTCCCCTGTTTCACTCCTCTGTTTCACTCAATTGATTCTGTCCCCTGCTTCAATCTCCTGTTTCAATCACCTGTTTCAATCTTGTGTTTCCCTCCCCTGCTTCCCTCCCCTGCTTCCCTCCCCAGTTTCACTCTCCAGTTTCACTCTCCAGTTTCACCCCCCTGTTTCACTCTCTGGTTCACTCTCCTGTTTTGCAGCCTTGCTTCACTCCCCTGATTGACTGTCCTTTTTCAACCTCCCCTGTTTCACTCCAGTTTCACTCTTCTGTTTCACTCCAGTTTCACTCTTCTGTTTCACTCCAGTTTCACTCTTCTGTTTCATTCTTCTGTTTCACTCCCCTGTTTCACTCCCATGATTCACTCCCCTGATTCACTCTCCTATTTCACTCTCCTGTTTCCCTCCCCTGTTTCAGTCTCCTGTTTCAATCTCCTGTTTCAATCTCCTGTTTCAATCTCCTGTTTCAATCTCCTGTTTCAATCTCCTGGTTCAATCTCCTGGTTCAATCTCCTGGTTCAATCTCCTGTTTCAACCTCCTGCTTCTCTCCCCTGCTTCACTCCCCTGCTTCCTTCCCCTGCTTCCCTCCCCTGCTTCACTCCCCTGTTTCATCTACTGTTTCACACCCATGTTTCACTCCCGTGTTACATTCCCCTGTTTCACTCTCTGGTTTCACTCTCCGGTTTAACTCCACTGATTCACTCCCGTGTTTCATTCCCATATTTCACTCCCCTGCTTCACTCCCCTTTTCGCTCTCCTGTTTCGCTCTCCTGTTTCGCTCTCCTGTTTCACTCTCCTGTTTCGCTCCCCTGTTTCGCTCTCCTGTTTCGCTCTCCTGTTTCGCTCTCCTGTTTCGCACTCCCCTGTTTCATTCTCCTATTTCACTCCCCTGTTTTGCTCTCCCCTGTTTCACTGCCCTGGTTGACTGTACTGTTTCACACTCCCCGGTTTCACTCCCGTTTCACTCTCCTGTTTCACACTCTTGTTTCGCACTCCCCTGTTTCACTCCTGTGTTACATTCGCCTATTTCACTGTCCTGTTTTGCACTCCCACGTTTCACTCTCCTGTTTTGCTCTCCCCTGTTTCACTCCCCTGATTGACGGTACTGTTTCACACTCCCCTGTTTCACTCCCGTTTCACTCTCCTGTTTCACTCCCCTGATACACTCTCCTGTTTCACTCCCCTGCTTCATTCCCCTGTTTCACCACCATTTTTCACTCCCATGTTTAAATCCCATGTTTCACTCTCCTTTTTCACTCTCCTGTTTCACCCTCTTGTTTCACTCCCCTGCTTCACTCCCCTGCTTCACTCCCCTGTTTCACTCCCCTGCTTCATTATTCTGATTCAATCCCCTGTTTCACTCACCTGATTCACTCTCCTGTTTCACTCCCCTGTTTCACTCACCTGCTCACCCTCCTGTTTCACCCTCCTGTTTCACACTCCTGTTTCACTCAGCTGATTCTGTCTCCCATTTCACTCTCCTGTTTCGTACTCCCGTTTCACTCCCCTGTTTCACTCCAATGTTTCACTCCCCTGCTTCACTCTCCTGCTTCACCCTCCTGCTTCACCCTCCTGCTTCACTCCCCTGCTTCACTCCCCTGTTTCACTCCCCTGCTTCAATCCCCTGTTTCACTCCCTTGTTTCACTCCCTTGTTTCACTCTCCTGTTTCACTCCCCTGTTTCACTCCCCTGTTTCACTCCCCTGTTTCACTCTCCAGTTTCACTCTCCTGTTTCACTCCTTTGTTTCACTCTCCTGTTTCACTCTCCTGTTTCACTCTCCTGTTTCACTCCCCTGTTTCACTCCCCTGTTTCACTCCCCTGTTTCACTCCCCTGTTTCACTCCTCCTGTTTCACACCCGTGTTACATTTCCCTGCTTCACTCTCCTGTTTCAGTCCCCTGTTTCACTCTCCTGTTTCGCTCCCCTGTTTCGCTCTCCTGTTTCACTCTCCTGTTTCGCACTCTCCTGTTTCATTCTCCTATTTCACTCCCCTGTTTTGCACTCCCATGTTTCACTCTCCTGTTTTGCTCTCCCCTGTTTCACTGCCCTGATTGACTGCACTGTTTCACACTCCTCGGTTTCACTCCCGTTTCACTCTCCTGTTTCACTCCCCTGTTTCACTCCCCTGTTTCACTCCCCTGTTTCACTCCCCTGTTTCACTCCCCTGTTTCACACCCGTGTTTCACTCCCGTGTCTCATTCCCCTGTTTCCCTCTCCTGTTTCACTCTCCTCTTTCACTCTCCTGTTTCAACATCCTGTTTCACTCCCCTGTTTCACTCCTCTGTTTCACTCAATTGATTCTGTCCCCTGCTTCAATCTCCTGTTTCAATCACCTGTTTCAATCTTGTGTTTCCCTCCCCTGCTTCCCTCCCCTACTTCCCTCCCCTGCTTCCCTCCCCAGTTTCACTCTCCAGTTTCACTCTCCAGTTTCACCCCCGTGTTTCACTCTCTGGTTCACTCTCCTGTTTTGCAGCCCTGCTTCACTCCCCTGATTGACTCTCCTTTTTCAACCGCCCCTCTTTCACTCCAGTTTCACTCTTCTGTTTCACTCCAGTTTCACTCTTCTGTTTCACTCCAGTTTCACTCTTCTGTTTCACTCCAGTTCCACTCTTCTGTTTCACTCCCCTGCTTCACTCCCCTGCTTCATTCCCCTCTTTCACTCCCATGATTCACTCCCATGATTCACTCCCCTAATTTACTCCCCTAATTTACTCCCCTGTTTCAATCTCCTGGTTCAATCTCCTGGTTCAATCTCCTGGTTCAATCTCCTGTTTCAACCTCCTGCTTCTCTCCCCTGCTTCACTCCCCTGCTTCCTTCCCCTGCTGCCCTCCCCTGCTTCACTCCCCTGTTTCATCTACTGTTTCACACCCATGTTTCACTCCCGTGTTACATTCCCCTGTTTCACTCTCTGGTTTCACTCTCCGGTTTCACTCCACTGTTTCACTCCCGTGTTTCATTCCCATATTTCACTCCCCTGCTTCACTCCCCTTTTCGCTCTCCTGTTTCACTCTCCTGTTTCGCTCTCCTGTTTCACTCTCCTGTTTCGCTCCCCTGTTTCGCTCTCCTGTTTCGCTCTCCTGTTTCGCTCTCCTGTTTCGCACTCCCCTGTTTCATTCTCCTATTTCACTCCCCTGTTTTGCTCTCCCCTGTTTCACTGCCCTGATTGACTGTACTGTTTCACACTCCCCGGTTTCACTCCCGTTTCACTCTCCTGTTTCACACTCTTGTTTCGCACTCCCCTGTTTCACTCCTGTGTTACATTCGCCTATTTCACTGTCCTGTTTTGCACTCCCACGTTTCACTCTCCTGTTTTGCTCTCCCCTGTTTCACTCCCCTGATTGACGGTACTGTTTCACACTCCCCTGTTTCACTCCCGTTTCACTCTCCTGTTTCACTCCCCTGATACACTCTCCTGTTTCACTCCCCTGCTTCATTCCCCTGTTTCACCACCATTTTTCACTCCCATGTTTAAATCCCATGTTTCACTCTCCTTTTTCACTCTCCTGTTTCACCCTCTTGTTTCACTCCCCTGCTTCACTCCCCTGTTTCACTCCCCTGCTTCATTATTCTGATTCAATCCCCTGTTTCACTCACCTGATTCACTCTCCTGTTTCACTCCCCTGTTTCACTCACCTGCTCACCCTCCTGTTTCACCCTCCTGTTTCACACTCCTGTTTCACTCAGCTGATTCTGTCTCCCATTTCACTCTCCTGTTTCGTACTCCCGTTTCACTCCCCTGTTTCACTCCAATGTTTCACTCCCCTGCTTCACTCTCCTGCTTCACCCTCCTGCTTCACCCTCCTGCTTCACTCCCCTGCTTCACTCCCCTGTTTCACTCCCCTGCTTCAATCCCCTGTTTCACTCCCTTGTTTCACTCCCTTGTTTCACTCTCCTGTTTCACTCCCCTGTTTCACTCCCCTGTTTCACTCCCCTGTTTCACTCTCCAGTTTCACTCTCCTGTTTCACTCCTTTGTTTCACTCTCCTGTTTCACTCTCCTGTTTCACTCTCCTGTTTCACTCCCCTGTTTCACTCCCCTGTTTCACTCCCCTGTTTCACTCCCCTGTTTCACTCCTCCTGTTTCACACCCGTGTTACATTTCCCTGCTTCACTCTCCTGTTTCAGTCCCCTGTTTCACTCTCCTGTTTCGCTCCCCTGTTTCGCTCTCCTGTTTCACTCTCCTGTTTCGCACTCCCCTGTTTCATTCTCCTATTTCACTCCCCTGTTTTGCACTCCCATGTTTCACTCTCCTGTTTTGCTCTCCCCTGTTTCACTGCCCTGATTGACTGCACTGTTTCACACTCCTCGGTTTCACTCCCGTTTCACTCTCCTGTTTCACTCCCCTGTTTCACTCCCCTGTTTCACTCCCCTGTTTCACTCCCCTGTTTCACTCCCCTGTTTCACACCCGTGTTTCACTCCCGTGTCTCATTCCCCTGTTTCCCTCTCCTGTTTCACTCTCCTCTTTCACTCTCCTGTTTCAACATCCTGTTTCACTCCCCTGTTTCACTCCTCTGTTTCACTCAATTGATTCTGTCCCCTGCTTCAATCTCCTGTTTCAATCACCTGTTTCAATCTTGTGTTTCCCTCCCCTGCTTCCCTCCCCTACTTCCCTCCCCTGCTTCCCTCCCCAGTTTCACTCTCCAGTTTCACTCTCCAGTTTCACCCCCGTGTTTCACTCTCTGGTTCACTCTCCTGTTTTGCAGCCCTGCTTCACTCCCCTGATTGACTCTCCTTTTTCAACCGCCCCTCTTTCACTCCAGTTTCACTCTTCTGTTTCACTCCAGTTTCACTCTTCTGTTTCACTCCAGTTTCACTCTTCTGTTTCACTCCAGTTCCACTCTTCTGTTTCACTCCCCTGCTTCACTCCCCTGCTTCATTCCCCTCTTTCACTCCCATGATTCACTCCCATGATTCACTCCCCTAATTTACTCCCCTAATTTACTCCCCTGTTTCAATCTCCTGGTTCAATCTCCTGGTTCAATCTCCTGGTTCAATCTCCTGTTTCAACCTCCTGCTTCTCTCCCCTGCTTCACTCCCCTGCTTCCTTCCCCTGCTGCCCTCCCCTGCTTCACTCCCCTGTTTCATCTACTGTTTCACACCCATGTTTCACTCCCGTGTTACATTCCCCTGTTTCACTCTCTGGTTTCACTCTCCGGTTTCACTCCACTGTTTCACTCCCGTGTTTCATTCCCATATTTCACTCCCCTGCTTCACTCCCCTTTTCGCTCTCCTGTTTCACTCTCCTGTTTCGCTCTCCTGTTTCACTCTCCTGTTTCGCTCCCCTGTTTCGCTCTCCTGTTTCGCTCTCCTGTTTCGCTCTCCTGTTTCGCACTCCCCTGTTTCATTCTCCTATTTCACTCCCCTGTTTTGCTCTCCCCTGTTTCACTGCCCTGATTGACTGTACTGTTTCACACTCCCCGGTTTCACTCCCGTTTCACTCTCCTGTTTCACACTCTTGTTTCGCACTCCCCTGTTTCACTCCTGTGTTACATTCGCCTATTTCACTGTCCTGTTTTGCACTCCCACGTTTCACTCTCCTGTTTTGCTCTCCCCTGTTTCACTCCCCTGATTGACGGTACTGTTTCACACTCCCCTGTTTCACTCCCGTTTCACTCTCCTGTTTCACTCCCCTGATACACTCTCCTGTTTCACTCCCCTGCTTCATTCCCCTGTTTCACCACCATTTTTCACTCCCATGTTTAAATCCCATGTTTCACTCTCCTTTTTCACTCTCCTGTTTCACCCTCTTGTTTCACTCCCCTGCTTCACTCCCCTGTTTCACTCCCCTGCTTCATTATTCTGATTCAATCCCCTGTTTCACTCACCTGATTCACTCTCCTGTTTCACTCCCCTGTTTCACTCACCTGCTCACCCTCCTGTTTCACCCTCCTGTTTCACACTCCTGTTTCACTCAGCTGATTCTGTCCCCCATTTCACTCTCCTGTTTCGTACTCCCGTTTCACTCCCCTGTTTCACTCCAATGTTTCACTCCCCTGCTTCACTCTCCTGCTTCACCCTCCTGCTTCACCCTCCTGCTTCACTCCCCTGCTTCACTCCCCTGTTTCACTCCCCTGCTTCAATCCCCTGTTTCACTCCCTTGTTTCACTCCCTTGTTTCACTCTCCTGTTTCACTCCCCTGTTTCACTCCCCTGTTTCACTCCCCTGTTTCACTCTCCAGTTTCACTCTCCTGTTTCACTCCTTTGTTTCACTCTCCTGTTTCACTCTCCTGTTTCACTCTCCTGTTTCACTCCCCTGTTTCACTCCCCTGTTTCACTCCCCTGTTTCACTCCCCTGTTTCACTCCTCCTGTTTCACACCCGTGTTACATTTCCCTGCTTCACTCTCCTGTTTCAGTCCCCTGTTTCACTCTCCTGTTTCGCTCCCCTGTTTCGCTCTCCTGTTTCACTCTCCTGTTTCGCACTCCCCTGTTTCATTCTCCTATTTCACTCCCCTGTTTTGCACTCCCATGTTTCACTCTCCTGTTTTGCTCTCCCCTGTTTCACTGCCCTGATTGACTGCACTGTTTCACACTCCTCGGTTTCACTCCCGTTTCACTCTCCTGTTTCACTCCCCTGTTTCACTCCCCTGTTTCACTCCCCTGTTTCACTCCCCTGTTTCACTCCCCTGTTTCACACCCGTGTTTCACTCCCGTGTCTCATTCCCCTGTTTCCCTCTCCTGTTTCACTCTCCTCTTTCACTCTCCTGTTTCAACATCCTGTTTCACTCCCCTGTTTCACTCCTCTGTTTCACTCAATTGATTCTGTCCCCTGCTTCAATCTCCTGTTTCAATCACCTGTTTCAATCTTGTGTTTCCCTCCCCTGCTTCCCTCCCCTACTTCCCTCCCCTGCTTCCCTCCCCAGTTTCACTCTCCAGTTTCACTCTCCAGTTTCACCCCCGTGTTTCACTCTCTGGTTCACTCTCCTGTTTTGCAGCCCTGCTTCACTCCCCTGATTGACTCTCCTTTTTCAACCGCCCCTCTTTCACTCCAGTTTCACTCTTCTGTTTCACTCCAGTTTCACTCTTCTGTTTCACTCCAGTTTCACTCTTCTGTTTCACTCCAGTTCCACTCTTCTGTTTCACACCCCTGCTTCACTCCCCTGCTTCATTCCCCTCTTTCACTCCCATGATTCACTCCCATGATTCACTCCCCTAATTTACTCCCCTAATTTACTCCCCTGTTTCACTCCACTGTTTCACTCTCCTGTTTCACTCCACTGTTTCAACCTCCTGTTTCAACCTTCTGTTTCACTCCGATTTTACTCCCCTGTTTCAATCTCCTGTTTCAATCTCCTGGTTCAATCTCCTGGTTCAATCTCCTGTTTCAACCTCCTGCTTCTCTCCCCTGCTTCCTTCCCCTGCTTCACTCCCCTGTTTCTTTCTCCTGTTTCACTCCCCTGTTTCACTCCCGTGTTTCACTCTCATATTTCACTCCCCTGCTTCGCTCTCCTGTTTCATTCTCCTGTTTCACTCCCCTGTTTTGCTCTCCCCTGTTTCACTGCCCTGATTGACTGTACTGTTTCACACTCCCCGGTTTCACTCCCGTTTCACTCTCCTGTTTCACACTCTTGTTTCGCACTCCCCTGTTTCACTCCTGTGTTACATTCGCCTATTTCACTGTCCTGTTTTGCACTCCCACGTTTCACTCTCCTGTTTTGCTCTCCCCTGTTTCACTCCCCTGATTGACGGTACTGTTTCACACTCCCCTGTTTCACTCCCGTTTCACTCTCCTGTTTCACTCCCCTGATACACTCTCCTGTTTCACTCCCCTGCTTCATTCCCCTGTTTCACCACCATTTTTCACTCCCATGTTTAAATCCCATGTTTCACTCTCCTTTTTCACTCTCCTGTTTCACCCTCTTGTTTCACTCCCCTGCTTCACTCCCCTGTTTCACTCCCCTGCTTCATTATTCTGATTCAATCCCCTGTTTCACTCACCTGATTCACTCTCCTGTTTCACTCCCCTGTTTCACTCACCTGCTCACCCTCCTGTTTCACCCTCCTGTTTCACACTCCTGTTTCACTCAGCTGATTCTGTCCCCCATTTCACTCTCCTGTTTCGTACTCCCGTTTCACTCCCCTGTTTCACTCCAATGTTTCACTCCCCTGCTTCACTCTCCTGCTTCACCCTCCTGCTTCACCCTCCTGCTTCACTCCCCTGCTTCACTCCCCTGTTTCACTCCCCTGCTTCAATCCCCTGTTTCACTCCCTTGTTTCACTCCCTTGTTTCACTCTCCTGTTTCACTCCCCTGTTTCACTCCCCTGTTTCACTCCCCTGTTTCACTCTCCAGTTTCACTCTCCTGTTTCACTCCTTTGTTTCACTCTCCTGTTTCACTCTCCTGTTTCACTCTCCTGTTTCACTCCCCTGTTTCACTCCCCTGTTTCACTCCCCTGTTTCACTCCCCTGTTTCACTCCTCCTGTTTCACACCCGTGTTACATTTCCCTGCTTCACTCTCCTGTTTCAGTCCCCTGTTTCACTCTCCTGTTTCGCTCCCCTGTTTCGCTCTCCTGTTTCACTCTCCTGTTTCGCACTCCCCTGTTTCATTCTCCTATTTCACTCCCCTGTTTTGCACTCCCATGTTTCACTCTCCTGTTTTGCTCTCCCCTGTTTCACTGCCCTGATTGACTGCACTGTTTCACACTCCTCGGTTTCACTCCCGTTTCACTCTCCTGTTTCACTCCCCTGTTTCACTCCCCTGTTTCACTCCCCTGTTTCACTCCCCTGTTTCACTCCCCTGTTTCACACCCGTGTTTCACTCCCGTGTCTCATTCCCCTGTTTCCCTCTCCTGTTTCACTCTCCTCTTTCACTCTCCTGTTTCAACATCCTGTTTCACTCCCCTGTTTCACTCCTCTGTTTCACTCAATTGATTCTGTCCCCTGCTTCAATCTCCTGTTTCAATCACCTGTTTCAATCTTGTGTTTCCCTCCCCTGCTTCCCTCCCCTACTTCCCTCCCCTGCTTCCCTCCCCAGTTTCACTCTCCAGTTTCACTCTCCAGTTTCACCCCCGTGTTTCACTCTCTGGTTCACTCTCCTGTTTTGCAGCCCTGCTTCACTCCCCTGATTGACTCTCCTTTTTCAACCGCCCCTCTTTCACTCCAGTTTCACTCTTCTGTTTCACTCCAGTTTCACTCTTCTGTTTCACTCCAGTTTCACTCTTCTGTTTCACTCCAGTTCCACTCTTCTGTTTCACTCCCCTGCTTCACTCCCCTGCTTCATTCCCCTCTTTCACTCCCATGATTCACTCCCATGATTCACTCCCCTAATTTACTCCCCTAATTTACTCCCCTGTTTCACTCCACTGTTTCACTCTCCTGTTTCACTCCACTGTTTCAACCTCCTGTTTCAACCTTCTGTTTCACTCCGATTTTACTCCCCTGTTTCAATCTCCTGTTTCAATCTCCTGGTTCAATCTCCTGGTTCAATCTCCTGTTTCAACCTCCTGCTTCTCTCCCCTGCTTCCTTCCCCTGCTTCACTCCCCTGTTTCTTTCTCCTGTTTCACTCCCCTGTTTCACTCCCGTGTTTCACTCTCATATTTCACTCCCCTGCTTCGCTCTCCTGTTTCATTCTCCTGTTTCACTCCCCTGTTTTGCTCTCCCCTGTTTCACTGCCCTGATTGACTGTACTGTTTCACACTCCCCGGTTTCACTCCCGTTTCACTCTCCTGTTTCACACTCTTGTTTCGCACTCCCCTGTTTCACTCCTGTGTTACATTCGCCTATTTCACTGTCCTGTTTTGCACTCCCACGTTTCACTCTCCTGTTTTGCTCTCCCCTGTTTCACTCCCCTGATTGACGGTACTGTTTCACACTCCCCTGTTTCACTCCCGTTTCACTCTCCTGTTTCACTCCCCTGATACACTCTCCTGTTTCACTCCCCTGCTTCATTCCCCTGTTTCACCACCATTTTTCACTCCCATGTTTAAATCCCATGTTTCACTCTCCTTTTTCACTCTCCTGTTTCACGCTCTTGTTTCACTCCCCTGCTTCACTCCCCTGTTTCACTCCCCTGCTTCATTATTCTGATTCAATCCCCTGTTTCACTCACCTGATTCACTCTCCTGTTTCACTCCCCTGTTTCACTCACCTGCTCACCCTCCTGTTTCACCCTCCTGTTTCACACTCCTGTTTCACTCAGCTGATTCTGTCCCCCATTTCACTCTCCTGTTTCGTACTCCCGTTTCACTCCCCTGTTTCACTCCAATGTTTCACTCCCCTGCTTCACTCTCCTGCTTCACCCTCCTGCTTCACCCTCCTGCTTCACTCCCCTGCTTCACTCCCCTGTTTCACTCCCCTGCTTCAATCCCCTGTTTCACTCCCTTGTTTCACTCCCTTGTTTCACTCTCCTGTTTCACTCCCCTGTTTCACTCCCCTGTTTCACTCCCCTGTTTCACTCTCCAGTTTCACTCTCCTGTTTCACTCCTTTGTTTCACTCTCCTGTTTCACTCTCCTGTTTCACTCTCCTGTTTCACTCCCCTGTTTCACTCCCCTGTTTCACTCCCCTGTTTCACTCCCCTGTTTCACTCCTCCTGTTTCACACCCGTGTTACATTTCCCTGCTTCACTCTCCTGTTTCAGTCCCCTGTTTCACTCTCCTGTTTCGCTCCCCTGTTTCGCTCTCCTGTTTCACTCTCCTGTTTCGCACTCCCCTGTTTCATTCTCCTATTTCACTCCCCTGTTTTGCACTCCCATGTTTCACTCTCCTGTTTTGCTCTCCCCTGTTTCACTGCCCTGATTGACTGCACTGTTTCACACTCCTCGGTTTCACTCCCGTTTCACTCTCCTGTTTCACTCCCCTGTTTCACTCCCCTGTTTCACTCCCCTGTTTCACTCCCCTGTTTCACTCCCCTGTTTCACACCCGTGTTTCACTCCCGTGTCTCATTCCCCTGTTTCCCTCTCCTGTTTCACTCTCCTCTTTCACTCTCCTGTTTCAACATCCTGTTTCACTCCCCTGTTTCACTCCTCTGTTTCACTCAATTGATTCTGTCCCCTGCTTCAATCTCCTGTTTCAATCACCTGTTTCAATCTTGTGTTTCCCTCCCCTGCTTCCCTCCCCTACTTCCCTCCCCTGCTTCCCTCCCCAGTTTCACTCTCCAGTTTCACTCTCCAGTTTCACCCCCGTGTTTCACTCTCTGGTTCACTCTCCTGTTTTGCAGCCCTGCTTCACTCCCCTGATTGACTGTCCTTTTTCAACCGCCCCTCTTTCACTCCAGTTTCACTCTTCTGTTTCACTCCAGTTTCACTCTTCTGTTTCACTCCAGTTTCACTCTTCTGTTTCACTCCAGTTTCACTCTTCTGTTTCACTCCAGTTCCACTCTTCTGTTTCACTCCCCTGCTTCACTGCCCTGCTTCATTCCCCTCTTTCACTGCCATGATTCACTCCCATGATTCACTCCCCTAATTTACTCCCCTAATTTACTCCCCTGTTTCACTCCACTGTTTCACTCTCCTGTTTCACTCCACTGTTTCAACCTCCTGTTTCAACCTTCTGTTTCACTCCGATTTTACTCCCCTGTTTCAATCTCCTGTTTCAATCTCCTGGTTCAATCTCCTGGTTCAATCTCCTGTTTCAACCTCCTGCTTCTCTCCCCTGCTTCCTTCCCCTGCTTCACTCCCCTGTTTCTTTCTCCTGTTTCACTCCCCTGTTTCACTCCCGTGTTTCACTCTCATATTTCACTCCCCTGCTTCGCTCTCCTGTTTCATTCTCCTGTTTCACTCCCCTGTTTCACCCTTCTGTTTCACTCCCCTGTTTCACTCCCCTGCTTCATTCCCCTGTTTCACTCCCATGATTCACTCCCCTGATTCACTCTCCTATTTCACTCTCCTATTTCACTCTCCTCTTTCCCTCCCCTGTTTCAGTCTCCTGTTTCAATCTCCTGTTTCAATCTCCTGTTTCAATCTCCTGTTTCAATCTCCTGGTTCAATCTCCTGGTTCAATCTCCTGTTTCAACCTCCTGCTTCTCTCCCCTGCTTCACTCCCCTGCTTCCTTCCCCTGCTTCCCTCCCCTACTTCACTCCCCTGTTTCATTCTACTGTTTCACACCCATGTTTCAATCCCGTGTTACATTCCCCTGTTTCACTCTCTGGTTTCTCTCTCCGGTTTCACTCTCCTGTTTCACTCCCATGTTTCACACCCGTGTTACATTCCCCTGTTTCACTCTCCTGTTTCACTCTCCTCTTTCACTCTCCTGTTTCACTCTCCTGTTTCACTCCCCTGTTTCACTCCTCTGTTTCACTCAATTGATTTTGTCCCCTGCTTCAATCTCCTGTTTCAATCACCTGTTTCAATCTTGTGTTTCCCTCCCCTGCTTCCCTCCCCTGCTTCCCTCCCCAGTTTCACTCTCCAGTTTCACTCTCCAGTTTCACCCCCCTGTTTCACTCTCTGGTTCACTCTCCTGTTTTGCAGCCTTGCTTCACTCCCCTGATTGACTGTCCTTTTTCAACCTCCCCTGTTTCACTCCAGTTTCACTCTTCTGTTTCACTCCAGTTTCACTCTTCTGTTTCACTCCAGTTTCACTCTTCTGTTTCATTCTTCTGTTTCACTCCCCTGTTTCACTCCCATCATTCACTCCCCTGATTCACTCTCCTATTTCACTCTCCTGTTTCCCTCCCCTGTTTCAGTCTCCTGTTTCAATCTCCTGTTTCAATCTCCTGTTTCAATCTCCTGTTTCAATCTCCTGGTTCAATCTCCTGGTTCAATCTCCTGGTTCAATCTCCTGTTTCAACCTCCTGCTTCTCTCCCCTGCTTCACTCCCCTGCTTCCTTCCCCTGCTTCCCTCCCCTGCTTCACTCCCCTGTTTCATCTACTGTTTCACACCCATGTTTCAATCCCGTGTTACATTCCCCTGTTTCACTCTCTGGTTTCACTCTCCGGTTTCACTCCACTGTTTCACTCCCGTGTTTCATTCCCATATTTCACTCCCCTGCTTCACTCCCCTTTTCGCTCTCCTGTTTCGCTCTCCTGTTTCACTCTCCTGTTTCACTCTCCTGTTTCGCTCCCCTGTTTCGCTCTCCTGTTTCGCTCTCCTGTTTCGCTCTCCTGTTTCGCACTCCCCTGTTTCATTCTCCTATTTCACTCCCCTGTTTTGCTCTCCCCTGTTTCACTGCCCTGATTGACTGTACTTTTTCACACTCCCCGGTTTCACTCCCGTTTCACTCTCCTGTTTCACACTCTTGTTTCGCACTCCCCTGTTTCACTCCTGTGTTACATTCGCCTATTTCACTGTCCTGTTTTGCACTCCCACGTTTCACTCTCCTGTTTTGCTCTCCCCTGTTTCACTCCCCTGATTGACGGTACTGTTTCACACTCCCCTGTTTCACTCCCGTTTCACTCTCCTGTTTCACTCCCCTGATACACTCTCCTGTTTCACTCCCCTGCTTCATTCCCCTGTTTCACCACCATTTTTCACTCCCATGTTTAAATCCCATGTTTCACTTTCCTTTTTCACTCTCCTGTTTCACCCTCTTGTTTCACTCCCCTGCTTTACTCCCCTGTTTCACTCCCCTGCTTCATTATTCTGATTCAATCCCCTGTTTCACTCACCTGATTCACTCTCCTGTTTCACTCCCCTGTTTCACTCACCTGCTCAGCCTCCTGTTTCACCCTCCTGTTTCACACTCCTGTTTCACTCAGCTGATTCTGTCCCCCATTTCACTCTCCTGTTTCGTACTCCCGTTTCACTCCCCTGTTTCACTCCAATGTTTCACTCCCCTGCTTCACTCTCCTGCTTCACCCTCCTGCTTCAACCTCCTGCTTCACTCCCCTGCTTCACTCCCCTGTTTCACTCCCCTGCTTCAATCCCCTGTTTCACTCCCTTGTTTCACTCCCTTGTTTCACTCTCCTGTTTCACTCCCCTGTTTCACTCCCCTGTTTCACTCCCCTGTTTCACTCTCCAGTTTCACTCTCTTGTTTCACTCCTTTGTTTCACTCTCCTGTTTCACTCTCCTGTTTCACTCCCCTGTTTCACTCCCCTGTTTCACTCCCCTGTTTCACTCCCCTGTTTCACTCCCCTGTTTCACTCCTCCTGTTTCACACCCGTGTTACATTTCCCTGCTTCACTCTCCTGTTTCAGTCCCCTGTTTCACTCTCCTGTTTCGCTCCCCTGTTTCGCTCTCCTGTTTCACTCTCCTGTTTCGCACTCCCCTGTTTCATTCTCCTATTTCACTCCCCTGTTTTGCACTCCCATGTTTCACTCTCCTGTTTTGCTCTCCCCTGTTTCACTGCCCTGATTGACTGTACTGTTTCACACTCCTCGGTTTCACTCCCGTTTCACTCTCCTGTTTCACTCCCCTGTTTCACTCCCCTGTTTCACTCCCCTGTTTCACTCCCCTGTTTCATTCCCCTGTTTCACTCCCGTGTCTCATTCCCCTGTTTCCCTCTCCTGTTTCACTCTCCTCTTTCACTCTCCTGTTTCAACATCCTGTTTCACTCCCCTGTTTCACTCCTCTGTTTCACTCAATTGATTCTGTCCCCTGCTTCAATCTCCTGTTTCAATCACCTGTTTCAATCTTGTGTTTCCCTCCCCTGCTTCCCTCCCCTACTTCCCTCCCCTGCTTCCCTCCCCAGTTTCACTCTCCAGTTTCACTCTCCAGTTTCACCCCCGTGTTTCACTCTCTGGTTCACTCTCCTGTTTTGCAGCCCTGCTTCACTCCCCTGATTGACTGTCCTTTTTCAACCGCCCCTCTTTCACTCCAGTTTCACTCTTCTGTTTCACTCCAGTTTCACTCTTCTGTTTCACTCCAGTTTCACTCTTCTGTTTCACTCCAGTTCCACTCTTCTGTTTCACTCCCCTGCTTCACTCCCCTGCTTCATTCCCCTCTTTCACTCCCATGATTCACTCCCATGATTCACTCCCCTAATTTACTCCCCTAATTTACTCCCCTGTTTCACTCCACTGTTTCACTCTCCTGTTTCACTCCACTGTTTCAACCTCCTGTTTCAACCTTCTGTTTCACTCCGATTTTACTCCCCTGTTTCAATCTCCTGTTTCAATCTCCTGGTTCAATCTCCTGGTTCAATCTCCTGTTTCAACCTCCTGCTTCTCTCCCCTGCTTCCTTCCCCTGCTTCACTCCCCTGTTTCTTTCTCCTGTTTCACTCCCCTGTTTCACTCCCGTGTTTCACTCTCATATTTCACTCCCCTGCTTCGCTCTCCTGTTTCATTCTCCTGTTTCACTCCCCTGTTTTGCTCTCCCCTGTTTCACTGCCCTGATTGACTGTACTGTTTCACACTCCCCGGTTTCACTCCCGTTTCACTCTCCTGTTTCACACTCTTGTTTCGCACTCCCCTGTTTCACTCCTGTGTTACATTCGCCTATTTCACTGTCCTGTTTTGCACTCCCACGTTTCACTCTCCTGTTTTGCTCTCCCCTGTTTCACTCCCCTGATTGACGGTACTGTTTCACACTCCCCTGTTTCACTCCCGTTTCACTCTCCTGTTTCACTCCCCTGATACACTCTCCTGTTTCACTCCCCTGCTTCATTCCCCTGTTTCACCACCATTTTTCACTCCCATGTTTAAATCCCATGTTTCACTCTCCTTTTTCACTCTCCTGTTTCACCCTCTTGTTTCACTCCCCTGCTTCACTCCCCTGTTTCACTCCCCTGCTTCATTATTCTGATTCAATCCCCTGTTTCACTCACCTGATTCACTCTCCTGTTTCACTCCCCTGTTTCACTCACCTGCTCACCCTCCTGTTTCACCCTCCTGTTTCACACTCCTGTTTCACTCAGCTGATTCTGTCCCCCATTTCACTCTCCTGTTTCGTACTCCCGTTTCACTCCCCTGTTTCACTCCAATGTTTCACTCCCCTGCTTCACTCTCCTGCTTCACCCTCCTGCTTCACCCTCCTGCTTCACTCCCCTGCTTCACTCCCCTGTTTCACTCCCCTGCTTCAATCCCCTGTTTCACTCCCTTGTTTCACTCCCTTGTTTCACTCTCCTGTTTCACTCCCCTGTTTCACTCCCCTGTTTCACTCCCCTGTTTCACTCTCCAGTTTCACTCTCCTGTTTCACTCCTTTGTTTCACTCTCCTGTTTCACTCTCCTGTTTCACTCTCCTGTTTCACTCCCCTGTTTCACTCCCCTGTTTCACTCCCCTGTTTCACTCCCCTGTTTCACTCCTCCTGTTTCACACCCGTGTTACATTTCCCTGCTTCACTCTCCTGTTTCAGTCCCCTGTTTCACTCTCCTGTTTCGCTCCCCTGTTTCGCTCTCCTGTTTCACTCTCCTGTTTCGCACTCCCCTGTTTCATTCTCCTATTTCACTCCCCTGTTTTGCACTCCCATGTTTCACTCTCCTGTTTTGCTCTCCCCTGTTTCACTGCCCTGATTGACTGCACTGTTTCACACTCCTCGGTTTCACTCCCGTTTCACTCTCCTGTTTCACTCCCCTGTTTCACTCCCCTGTTTCACTCCCCTGTTTCACTCCCCTGTTTCACTCCCCTGTTTCACACCCGTGTTTCACTCCCGTGTCTCATTCCCCTGTTTCCCTCTCCTGTTTCACTCTCCTCTTTCACTCTCCTGTTTCAACATCCTGTTTCACTCCCCTGTTTCACTCCTCTGTTTCACTCAATTGATTCTGTCCCCTGCTTCAATCTCCTGTTTCAATCACCTGTTTCAATCTTGTGTTTCCCTCCCCTGCTTCCCTCCCCTACTTCCCTCCCCTGCTTCCCTCCCCAGTTTCACTCTCCAGTTTCACTCTCCAGTTTCACCCCCGTGTTTCACTCTCTGGTTCACTCTCCTGTTTTGCAGCCCTGCTTCACTCCCCTGATTGACTGTCCTTTTTCAACCGCCCCTCTTTCACTCCAGTTTCACTCTTCTGTTTCACTCCAGTTTCACTCTTCTGTTTCACTCCAGTTTCACTCTTCTGTTTCACTCCAGTTTCACTCTTCTGTTTCACTCCAGTTCCACTCTTCTGTTTCACTCCCCTGCTTCACTCCCCTGCTTCATTCCCCTCTTTCACTGCCATGATTCACTCCCATGATTCACTCCCCTAATTTACTCCCCTAATTTACTCCCCTGTTTCACTCCACTGTTGCACTCTCCTGTTTCACTCCACTGTTTCAACCTCCTGTTTCAACCTTCTGTTTCACTCCGATTTTACTCCCCTGTTTCAATCTCCTGTTTCAATCTCCTGGTTCAATCTCCTGGTTCAATCTCCTGGTTCAATCTCCTGTTTCAACCTCCTGCTTCTCTCCCCTGCTTCCTTCCCCTGCTTCACTCCCCTGTTTCTTTCTCCTGTTTCACTCCCCTGTTTCACTCCCGTGTTTCACTCTCATATTTCACTCCCCTGCTTCGCTCTCCTGTTTCATTCTCCTGTTTCACTCCCCTGTTTCACCCTTCTGTTTCACTCCCCTGTTTCACTCCCCTGCTTCATTCCCCTGTTTCACTCCCATGATTCACTCCCCTGATTCACTCTCCTATTTCACTCTCCTATTTCACTCTCCTCTTTCCCTCCCCTGTTTCAGTCTCCTGTTTCAATCTCCTGTTTCAATCTCCTGTTTCAATCTCCTGTTTCAATCTCCTGGTTCAATCTCCTGGTTCAATCTCCTGTTTCAACCTCCTGCTTCTCTCCCCTGCTTCACTCCCCTGCTTCCTTCCCCTGCTTCCCTCCCCTACTTCACTCCCCTGTTTCATTCTACTGTTTCACACCCATGTTTCAATCCCGTGTTACATTCCCCTGTTTCACTCTCTGGTTTCTCTCTCCGGTTTCACTCTCCTGTTTCACTCCCATGTTTCACACCCGTGTTACATTCCCCTGTTTCACTCTCCTGTTTCACTCTCCTCTTTCACTCTCCTGTTTCACTCTCCTGTTTCACTCCCCTGTTTCACTCCTCTGTTTCACTCAATTGATTTTGTCCCCTGCTTCAATCTCCTGTTTCAATCACCTGTTTCAATCTTGTGTTTCCCTCCCCTGCTTCCCTCCCCTGCTTCCCTCCCCAGTTTCACTCTCCAGTTTCACTCTCCAGTTTCACCCCCCTGTTTCACTCTCTGGTTCACTCTCCTGTTTTGCAGCCTTGCTTCACTCCCCTGATTGACTGTCCTTTTTCAACCTCCCCTGTTTCACTCCAGTTTCACTCTTCTGTTTCACTCCAGTTTCACTCTTCTGTTTCACTCCAGTTTCACTCTTCTGTTTCATTCTTCTGTTTCACTCCCCTGTTTCACTCCCATCATTCACTCCCCTGATTCACTCTCCTATTTCACTCTCCTGTTTCCCTCCCCTGTTTCAGTCTCCTGTTTCAATCTCCTGTTTCAATCTCCTGTTTCAATCTCCTGTTTCAATCTCCTGGTTCAATCTCCTGGTTCAATCTCCTGGTTCAATCTCCTGTTTCAACCTCCTGCTTCTCTCCCCTGCTTCACTCCCCTGCTTCCTTCCCCTGCTTCCCTCCCCTGCTTCACTCCCCTGTTTCATCTACTGTTTCACACCCATGTTTCAATCCCGTGTTACATTCCCCTGTTTCACTCTCTGGTTTCACTCTCCGGTTTCACTCCACTGTTTCACTCCCGTGTTTCATTCCCATATTTCACTCCCCTGCTTCACTCCCCTTTTCGCTCTCCTGTTTCGCTCTCCTGTTTCACTCTCCTGTTTCACTCTCCTGTTTCGCTCCCCTGTTTCGCTCTCCTGTTTCGCTCTCCTGTTTCGCTCTCCTGTTTCGCACTCCCCTGTTTCATTCTCCTATTTCACTCCCCTGTTTTGCTCTCCCCTGTTTCACTGCCCTGATTGACTGTACTTTTTCACACTCCCCGGTTTCACTCCCGTTTCACTCTCCTGTTTCACACTCTTGTTTCGCACTCCCCTGTTTCACTCCTGTGTTACATTCGCCTATTTCACTGTCCTGTTTTGCACTCCCACGTTTCACTCTCCTGTTTTGCTCTCCCCTGTTTCACTCCCCTGATTGACGGTACTGTTTCACACTCCCCTGTTTCACTCCCGTTTCACTCTCCTGTTTCACTCCCCTGATACACTCTCCTGTTTCACTCCCCTGCTTCATTCCCCTGTTTCACCACCATTTTTCACTCCCATGTTTAAATCCCATGTTTCACTTTCCTTTTTCACTCTCCTGTTTCACCCTCTTGTTTCACTCCCCTGCTTTACTCCCCTGTTTCACTCCCCTGCTTCATTATTCTGATTCAATCCCCTGTTTCACTCACCTGATTCACTCTCCTGTTTCACTCCCCTGTTTCACTCACCTGCTCAGCCTCCTGTTTCACCCTCCTGTTTCACACTCCTGTTTCACTCAGCTGATTCTGTCCCCCATTTCACTCTCCTGTTTCGTACTCCCGTTTCACTCCCCTGTTTCACTCCAATGTTTCACTCCCCTGCTTCACTCTCCTGCTTCACCCTCCTGCTTCAACCTCCTGCTTCACTCCCCTGCTTCACTCCCCTGTTTCACTCCCCTGCTTCAATCCCCTGTTTCACTCCCTTGTTTCACTCCCTTGTTTCACTCTCCTGTTTCACTCCCCTGTTTCACTCCCCTGTTTCACTCCCCTGTTTCACTCTCCAGTTTCACTCTCTTGTTTCACTCCTTTGTTTCACTCTCCTGTTTCACTCTCCTGTTTCACTCCCCTGTTTCACTCCCCTGTTTCACTCCCCTGTTTCACTCCCCTGTTTCACTCCCCTGTTTCACTCCTCCTGTTTCACACCCGTGTTACATTTCCCTGCTTCACTCTCCTGTTTCAGTCCCCTGTTTCACTCTCCTGTTTCGCTCCCCTGTTTCGCTCTCCTGTTTCACTCTCCTGTTTCGCACTCCCCTGTTTCATTCTCCTATTTCACTCCCCTGTTTTGCACTCCCATGTTTCACTCTCCTGTTTTGCTCTCCCCTGTTTCACTGCCCTGATTGACTGTACTGTTTCACACTCCTCGGTTTCACTCCCGTTTCACTCTCCTGTTTCACTCCCCTGTTTCACTCCCCTGTTTCACTCCCCTGTTTCACTCCCCTGTTTCATTCCCCTGTTTCACACCCGTGTTTCACTCCCGTGTCTCATTCCCCTGTTTCCCTCTCCTGTTTCACTCTCCTCTTTCACTCTCCTGTTTCAACATCCTGTTTCACTCCCCTGTTTCACTCCTCTGTTTCACTCAATTGATTCTGTCCCCTGCTTCAATCTCCTGTTTCAATCACCTGTTTCAATCTTGTGTTTCCCTCCCCTGCTTCCCTCCCCTACTTCCCTCCCCTGCTTCCCTCCCCAGTTTCACTCTCCAGTTTCACTCTCCAGTTTCACCCCCGTGTTTCACTCTCTGGTTCACTCTCCTGTTTTGCAGCCCTGCTTCACTCCCCTGATTGACTGTCCTTTTTCAACCGCCCCTCTTTCACTCCAGTTTCACTCTTCTGTTTCACTCCAGTTTCACTCTTCTGTTTCACTCCAGTTTCACTCTTCTGTTTCACTCCAGTTCCACTCTTCTGTTTCACTCCCCTGCTTCACTCCCCTGCTTCATTCCCCTCTTTCACTCCCATGATTCACTCCCATGATTCACTCCCCTAATTTACTCCCCTAATTTACTCCCCTGTTTCACTCCACTGTTTCACTCTCCTGTTTCACTCCACTGTTTCAACCTCCTGTTTCAACCTTCTGTTTCACTCCGATTTTACTCCCCTGTTTCAATCTCCTGTTTCAATCTCCTGGTTCAATCTCCTGGTTCAATCTCCTGTTTCAACCTCCTGCTTCTCTCCCCTGCTTCCTTCCCCTGCTTCACTCCCCTGTTTCTTTCTCCTGTTTCACTCCCGTGTTTCACTCTCATATTTCACTCCCCTGCTTCGCTCTCCTGTTTCACTCTCCTGTTTCACTCTCCTGTTTCGCTCTCCTGTTTCGCTCTCCTGTTTCGCTCTCCTGTTTCGCTCTCCTGTTTCGCTCTCCTGTTTCGCTCTCTTGTTTCGCTCCCCTGCATCACTCCCTGTTTCACTCTCCTGCTTCACTCTCCTGCTTCACTCTCCTGCTTCACTCTCCTGCTTCATTCTCCTGTTTCACTCCCATGTTTCATTTTCCTGTTTCACTTGCATGCTTCACTCCCATGCTTCACTCCCCTGTTTCATTCCCCTGTTTCACTCCCCTGTTTCACTCTCATATTTCACTCCCCTGCTTCGCTCTCCTGTTTCGCTCTCCTGTTTCGCTCTCCTGTTTCGCTCTCCTGTTTCGCTCTCCTGTTTCGCTCTCCTGTTTCGCTCTCCTGTTTCGCTCTCCTGTTTCGCTCTCTTGTTTCGCTCCCCTGCTTCACTCCCTGTTTCACTCTCCTGCTTCACTCTCCTGCTTCACTCCCATATTTCCTTTTCCTGTTTCACTCTCCTGTTTCGCACTCCTGTTTCGCACTCCTGTTTTGCTCTCCCCTGTTTCACCCTCTTGCTTCACCCTCTTGTTTCACTCTCCTGCTTCACTCCCCTGCTTCACTCCCCTGCTTCACTCCGCTGATTCACTCCACTGATTCACTCACCTGATTCACTCTCCTGTTTCACTCCCCTGTTTCACTCTCCTGTTCACCCTCCTGTTTCACCCTCCTGTTTCACCCTCCTGTTTCACTCAGCTGATTCTGTCCCCCATTTCACTCTCCTCTTTCGTACTCTCATTTCACTCCCCTGTTTCACTCCAATGTTTCACTCCCCTGCTTCACCCTCCTGCTTCACTCCCCTGCTTCACCCTCCTGCTTCACTCCCCTGCTTCACTCCCCTGTTTCACTCCCTTGTTTCACTCCCTTGTTTCACTCTCCTGTTTCACCCTCCTGTTTCACCCTTGTGTTTCACTCTCGTGTTTCACTTTCATGTTTCACTCTCCTGTTTTGCTCTCCCCTGTTTCACTGCCCTGATTGACTGTACTGTTTCACAGTCCTCGGTTTCACTCCCGTTTCACTCTCCTGTTTCACTCCCCTGTTTCACTCCCCTGTTTCATTCCCCTGTTTCACACCCGTGTTTCACTCCCGTGTCTCATTCCCCTGTTTCCCTCTCCTGTTTCACTCTCCTCTTTCACTCTCCTGTTTCAACATCCTGTTTCACTCCCCTGTTTCACTCCTCTGTTTCACTCAATTGATTCTGTCCCCTGCTTCAATCTCCTGTTTCAATCACCTGTTTCAATCTTGTGTTTCCCTCCCCTGCTTCCCTCCCCTACTTCCCTCCCCTGCTTCCCTCCCCTGCTTCCCTCCCCAGTTTCACTCTCCAGTTTCACTCTCCAGTTTCACCCCCGTGTTTCACTCTCTGGTTCACTCTCCTGTTTTGCAGCCCTGCTTCACTCCCCTGATTGACTGTCCTTTTTCAACCGCCCCTCTTTCACTCCAGTTTCACTCTTCTGTTTCACTCCAGTTTCACTCTTCTGTTTCACTCCAGTTTCACTCTTCTGTTTCACTCCAGTTCCACTCTTCTGTTTCACTCCCCTGCTTCACTCCCCTGCTTCATTCCCCTCTTTCACTCCCATGATTCACTCCCATGATTCACTCCCCTAATTTACTCCCCTAATTTACTCCCCTGTTTCACTCCACTGTTTCATTCTCCTGTTTCACTCCACTGTTTCAACCTCCTGTTTCAACCTTCTGTTTCACTCCGATTTTACTCCCCTGTTTCAATCTCCTGTTTTAATCTCCTGGTTCAATCTCCTGGTTCAATCTCCTGTTTCAACCTCCTGCTTCTCTCCCCTGCTTCCCTCCCCTGCTTCACTCCCCTGTTTCTTTCTCCTGTTTCACTCCCCTGTTTCACTCCCGTGTTTCACTCTCATATTTCACTCCCCTGCTTCGCTCTCCTGTTTCGCTCTCCTGTTTCGCTCTCCTGTTTCGCTCTCCTGTTTCGCTCTCCTGTTTCGCTCTCCTGTTTCGCTCTCCTGTTTCGCTCTCCTGTTTCGCTCTCTTGTTTCGCTCCCCTGCTTCACTCCCTGTTTCACCCTCCTGTTTCACTCTCCTGCTTCACTCTCCTGCTTCATTCTCCTGTTTCACTCCCATGTTTCATTTTCCTGTTTCACTCGCATGCTTCACTCCCATGCTTCACTCCCCTGTTTCATTCCCCTGTTTCACTCCCCTGTTTCACTCTCATATTTCACTCCCCTGCTTCGCTCTCCTGTTTCGCTCTCCTGTTTCGCTCTCCTGTTTCGCTCTCCTGTTTCGCTCTCCTGTTTCGCTCTCTTGTTTCGCTCCCCTGCTTCACCCCCTGTTTCACTCTCCTGCTTCACTTTCCTGCTTCACTCCCCTGCTTTCACTCCCCTGCTTCACTCCGCTGATTCACTCCACTGATTCACTCACCTGATTCACTCTCCTGTTTCACTCCCCTTTTTCACTCTCCTGTTCACCCTCCTGTTTCACCCTCCTGTTTCACCCTCCTGTTTCACTCAGCTGATTCTGTCCCCCATTTCACTCTCCTGTTTCGTACTCCCGTTTCACTCCCCTGTTTCACTCCAATGTTTCAATCCCCTGCTTCACTCCCCTGCTTCACCCTCCTGCTTCACTCCCCTGCTTCACTCCCCTGTTTCACTCCCCTGTTTCACTCCCTTGTTTCACTCCCTTGTTTCACTCTCCTGTTTCACTCTCCTGTTTCACTCTCCTGTTTCACTCTCGTGTTTCACCCTCGTGTTTCACCCTCGTGTTTCACTCTCGTGTTTCACTTTCATGTTTCACTCTCCTGTTTCACTCTTCTGTTTCATTCCCATAATTAATTTTCCTGTTTCACTCCCCTGTTTCACATTCCTGTTTTGCACTCCCATGTTTCAATCCACTGCTTCACACTCCCCTGTTTCACTACCCTCTGTGACTCCTTTGTCTATGACTCCTTTTTCACACTCCCCTGATTCAATCTCCTGTTTCACCCCCCTGTTTCACTCTCCTGTTTCACTCTCCTGGTTCACTCTCCTGCTTCATTCTCCTGTTTCACTCCCATGTTTCATTTTCCTATTTCACTCCAATGCTTCACTCCCCTGTTTCACTCTCCTGTTTCACTCCCATGTTTCATTTTCCTATTTCACTCCAATGCTTCACTCCCCTGTTTCACTCTGCTGTTTCACTCCCATGTTTCATTTTCCTATTTCACTCCCATGCTTCACTCCCCTGTTTCACTCTCCCTTTTTCCTCTCTTGTTTTACTCTCCTGTTTCACTCTCCTGGTTCACTTCCCTGATTGACTGTACTGTTTCACACTCCCCTGTTTCACTCCTGTTCCACTCTTCTGTCTCACTCCCATGATACACTCTCCTGTTTCACACACATGTTTCACTCTCCTGCTTCACTCTCCTGCTTCACTCTCCTGCTTCACTCTCCTGCTTCACTCTCCTGCTTCACTCTCCTGCTTCACTCTCCTGTTTCACTCCCATGTTTCATTTTCCTGTTTCACTCGCATGCTTCACTCCCATGCTTCACTCCCCTGTTTCATTCCCGTGTTTCACACCCGTGTTTCACTCCCGTGTTACATTCCCCTGTTTCACTCTCCTGTTTCACTCTCCTCTTTCACTCTCCTGTTTCACTCCCCTGTTTCACTCTCCTGTTTCACTCTCCTGTTTCACTCTCCTGTTTCACTCCCCTGTTTCACTCTCCTGTTTCACTCCCGTGTTACATTCCCCTGATTCACTCTACTGTTTCACTCTGCTGTCTCACTCTCCTGTTTCACTCCCCTGTTTTACTCCCCTGTTTCACTCCCCTGTTTCACACATGTGTTACATTCCCCTGTTTCACTCTCCTGATTCACTCTCCTCTTTCACTCTCCTCTTTCACTCTCCTCTTTCACTCTCCTGTTTCACTCCCCTGTTTCACTCCTCTGTTTCACTCAATTGATTCTGTCCCCTGCTTCAATCTCCTGTTTCAATCACCTGTTTCAATCTTGTGTTTCCTTCCCCTGCTTCCCTCCCCTGCTTCCCTCCCCAGTTTCACTCTCCAGTTTCACTCTCCAGTTTCACCCCCGTGTTTCACTCTCTGGTTCACTCTCCTGTTTTGCAGCCTAGCGTCACTCCCCTGATTGACTGTCCTTTTTCAACCTCCCCTGTTTCACTCCAGTTTCACTCTTCTGTTTCACTCCAGTTTCACTCTTCTGTTTCACTCCAGTTTCACTCTTCTGTTTCATTCTCCTGTTTCACTCCCCTGTTTCACCCTTCTGTTTCACTCCCCTGTTTCACTCCCCTGCTTCATTCCCCTGTTTCACTACCATGATTCACTCCCCTGATTCACTCTCCTATTTCACTCTCCTATTTCACTCTCCTGTTTCCCTCCCCTGTTTCAGTCTCCTGTTTCAATCTCCTGTTTCATTCTCCTGTTTCAATCTCCTGTTTCAATCTCCTGTTTCAATCTCCTGGTTCAATCTCCTGGTTCAATCTCCTGTTTCAACCTCCTGCTTCTCTCCCCTGATTCACTCCCCTGCTTCCTTCCCCTGCTTCACTCCCCTGTTTCATTCTACTGTTTCACACCCATGTTTCACTCCCGTGTTACATTCCCCTGTTTCACTCTCTGGTTTCTCTCTCCGGTTTCACTCTCCTGTTTCACTCCCCTGTTTCACACCCGTGTTACATTCCCCTGCTTCACTCTCCTGTTTCACTCTCCTCTTTCACTCTCCTGTTTCACTCCCCTGTTTCACGCCCGTGTTACATTCCCTTGTTTCACTCTCCTCTTTCACTCTCCTGTTTCACTCTCCTGTTTCACTCCCCTGTTTCACTCCTCTGTTTCACTCAATTGATTCTGTCCCCTGCTTCAATCTCCTGTTTCAATCACCTGTTTCAATCTTGTGTTTCCCTCCCCTGCTTCCCTCCCCAGTTTCACTCTCCAGTTTCACTCTCCAGTTTCACCCCCCTGTTTCACTCTCTGGTTCACTCTCCTGTTTTGCAGCCTTGCTTCACTCCCCTGATTGACTGTCCTTTTTCAACCTCCCCTGTTTCACTCCAGTTTCACTCTTCTGTTTCACTCCAGTTTCACTCTTCTGTTTCACTCCAGTTTCACTCTTCTGTTTCATTCTCCTGTTTCACTCCCCTGTTTCACTCCCATGATTCACTCCCCTGATTCACTCTCCTATTTCACTCTCCTGTTTCCCTCCCCTGTTTCAGTCTCCTGTTTCAATCTCCTGTTTCAATCTCCTGTTTCAATCTCCTGTTTCAATCTCCTGTTTCAATCTCCTGGTTCAATCTCCTGGTTCAATCTCCTGTTTCAACCTCCTGCTTCTCTCCCCTGCTTCACTCCCCTGCTTCCTTCCCCTGCTTCCCTCCCCTGCTTCACTCCCCTGTTTCATTCTACTGTTTCACACCCATGTTTCACTCCCGTGTTACATTCCCCTGTTTCACTCTCTGGTTTCACTCTCTGATTTCACTCCACTGTTTCACTCCCGTGTTTCATTCCCATATTTCACTCCCCTGCTTCACTCCCCTGTTTCGCTCTCCTGTTTCGCTCTCCTGTTTCGCTCTCCTGTTTCGCTCTCCTGTTTCACTCTCCTGTTTCGCTCCCCTGTTTCGCTCTCCTGTTTCGCTCTCCTGTTTCGCACTCCTGTTTCGCACTCCCCTGTTTCATTCTCCTATTTCACTCCCCTGTTTTGCACTCCCATGTTTCACTCTCCTGTTTTGCTCTCCCCTTTTTCACTGCCCTGATTGACTGTACTGTTTCACACTCCCCGGTTTCACTCCCGTTTCACTCTCCTGTTTCACACTCTTGTTTCACACTCCTGTTTCACTCCCCTGCTTCACTCCCTGTTTCACTATCTTGTTTCACTCACCTATTTCACTCTCCTGTTTCACTCTCCTGCTTCACTCCCATATTTCCTTTTCCTGTTTCACTCTCCTGCTCGGACTCCTGTTTCGCACTCCCCTGTTTCACTCCTGTGTTACATTCGCCTATTTCACTGTCCTGTTTTGCACTCCCACGTTTCACTCTCCTGTTTTGCTCTCCCGTTTCACTCCCCTGATTGACTGTTCTGTTTCACACTCCCCTGTTTCACTCCTGTTTCACTCCCCTGATACACTCTCCTGTTTCACTCCCCTGCTTCATTCCCCTGTTTCACCACCATTTTTCACTCCCATGTTACATTCCCATGTTTCACTCTCCTTTTTCACTCTCCTGTTTCACCCTCTTGTTCCACACCCCTGCTTCACTCCCCTGTTTCACTCCCCTGCTTCATTATTCTGATTCACTCCCCTGTTTCACTCACCTGATTCACTCTCCTGTTTCACTCCCCTGTTTCACTCACCTGCTCACCCTCCTGTTTCACTCAGCTGATTCTGTCCCCCATTTCACTCTCCTGTTTCGTACCCCCGTTTCACTCCCCTGTTTCACTCCAATGTTTCACTCCCCTGCTTCACCCTCCTGCTTCACCCTCCTTCTTCACCCTCCTGCTTCACTCCCCTGCTTTACTCCCCTGTTTCACTCCCCTGCTTCAATCCCCTGTTTCACTCCCCTGTTTCACTCCTCCTGTTTCACACCCGTGTTACATTTCCCTGCTTCACTGTCCTGTTTCAGTCCCCTGTTTCACTATCCTGTTTCACTATCCTGTTTCATTCTCCTTTTTCACTCCCCTGTTTCACTCCCTTCTTTCACCCCTCTGTTTCACTCAATTGATTCTGTCCCCTGCTTCAATCTCCTGTTTCAATCACCTGCTTCAATCTTGTGTTTCCCTCCCCTGCTTCCCTCCCCTGCTTCCCTCCCCTGCTTCCCTCCCCAGTTTCACTCTCCAGTTTCACTCTCCAGTTTCACCCCCCTGTTTCACTCTCTGGTTCACTCTCCTGTTTTGCAGCCCTGCTTCACACCCCTGATTGACTGTCCTTTTTCAACCGCCCCTGTTTCACTCCAGTTTCACTCTTCTGTTTCATTCTCCTGTTTCACTCTTCTGTTTCACCCTCCTGTTTCCCTCCCCCTGCTTCACTCCCCTGTTTCACTCCCCTGCTTCATTCCCCTGTTTCAATCCCATGATTCACTCCCCTGATTCACTCTCATGATTCACTCCCCTGATTCACTCTCCTATTTCACTCTCCTATTTCACTCTCCTGTTTCCCTCCCCTGTTTCGACCTCCTGTTTCAACCTTCTGTTTCACTCTGATTTTACTCCCCTGTTTCAATCTCCTGTTTCAATCTCCTGTTTCAACCTCCTGCTTCTCTCCCCTGCTTCCCTCCCCTGCTTCCTTGCCCTGCTTCCTTCCCCTGCTTCCCTCCCCTGCTTCAGTCCCCTGTTTCATTCTCCTGTTTCACACCCATGTTTCACTCCCGTGTTACATTCCCCTGTTTCACTCTCCGGTTTCAGTCTCCGGTTTCTCTCCCCTGTTTCACTCCCGTGTTTCATTCCCATATTTCACTCCCCTGTTTCACTCCTCCTGTTTCACACCCGTGTTACATTTCCCTGCTTCGCTCCCCTGTTTCGCTCTCCTGTTTCGCTCTCCTGTTTCGCTCTCCTGTTTCGCTCTCCTGTTTCGCTCTCCTGTTTCGCACTCCCCTGTTTCATTCTCCTATTTCACTCCCCTGTTTTGCACTCCCATGTTTCACTCTCCTGTTTTGCTCTCCCCTTTTTCACTGCCCTGATTGACTGTACTGTTTCACACTCCCCGGTTTCACTCCCGTTTCACTCTCCTGTTTCACACTCTTGTTTCGCACTCCTGTTTCACTCCCCTGCTTCACTCCCTGTTTCACTATCTTGTTTCACTCACCTATTTCACTCTCCTATTTCACTCTCCTGCTTCACTCCCATATTTTCTTTTCCTGTTTCACTCTCCTGTTTCGCACTCCTGTTTCACACTCCCCTCTTTCACTCCTGTGTTACATTCGCCTATTTCACTGTCCTGTTTTGCACTCCCACGTTTCACTCTCCTGTTTTGCTCTCCCGTTTCACTCCCCTGATTGACTGTTCTGTTTCACACTCCCCTGTTTCACTCCTGTTTCACTCCCCTGATACACTCTCCTGTTTCACTCCCCTGCTTCATTCCCCTGTTTCACCACCATTTTTCACTCCCATGTTACATTCCCATGTTTCACTCTCCTTTTTCACTCTCCTGTTTCACCCTCTTGTTTCACTCCCCTGCTTCACTCCCCTGTTTCACTCCCCTGCTTCATTATTCTGATTCACTCCCCTGTTTCACTCACCTGATTCACTCTCCTGTTTCACTCCCCTGTTTCACTCACCTGCTCACCCTCCTGTTTCACCCTCCTGTTTCACCATCCTGTTTCACTCAGCTGATTCTGTCCCCCATTTCACTCTCCTGTTTCGTACTCCCGTTTCACTCCCCTGTTTCACTCCAATGTTTCACTCCCCTGCTTCACCCTCCTGCTTCACCCTCCTTCTTCACCCTCCTGCTTCACTCCCCTGCTTCACTCCCCTGTTTCACTCCCCTGCTTCAATCCCCTGTTTCACTCCCTTGTTTCACTCCCTTGTTTCACTCCCCTGTTTCACTCCCCTGTTTCACTCCCCTGTTTCACTCCTCCTGTTTCACACCCATGTTACATTTCCCTGCTTCACTGTCCTGTTTCAGTCCCCTGTTTCACTCTCCTGTTTCATTCTCCTATTTCACTCCCCTGTTTCACTCCCTTCTTTCACTCCTCTGTTTCACTCAATTGATTCTGTCCCCTGATTCAATCTCCTGTTTCAATCACCTGTTTCAATCTTGTGTTTCCCTCCCCTGCTTCCCTCCCCTGCTTCCCTCCCCAGCTTCCCTCCCCAGCTTCCCTCCCCAGTTTCACTCTCCAGTTTCACTCTCCAGTTTCACCCCCCTGTTTCACCCCCCTGCTTCACCCTCCTGCTTCACTCCCCTGCTTCACTCCCCTGTTTCACTCCCCTGCTTCAATACCCTGTTTCACTCCCTTGTTTCACTCCCTTGTTTCACTATCCTGTTTCACTCCCCTGTTTCACTCCCCTGTTTCACTCTCCAGTTTCACTCTCCTGTTTCACTCCTTTGTTTCACTCTCCTGTTTCACTCTCCTGTTTCACTCTCCTGTTTCACTCCCCTGTTTCACTCCCCTGTTTCACTCCCCTGTTTCACTCTCCAGTTTCACTCTCCTGTTTCACTCCTTTGTTTCACTCTCCTGTTTCACTCTCCTGTTTCACTCTCCTGTTTCACTCCCCTGTTTCACTCCCCTGTTTCACTCCCCTGTTTCACTCCCCTGTTTCACTCCTCCTGTTTCACACCCGTGTTACATTTCCCTGCTTCATTCTCCTGTTTCAGTCCCCTGTTTCACTCTCCTGTTTCACTCTCCTGTTTCACTCTCCTGTTTCATTCTCCTGTTTCCCTCCCCCTGCTTCACTCCCCTGTTTCACTCCCCTGCTTCATTCCCCTGTTTCACTCCCATGATTCACTCTCCTGATTCACTCTCCTATTTCACTCTCCTATTTCACTCTCCTGTTTCACTCCCATGTTTCGACCTCCTGTTTCAACCTTCTGTTTCACTCTGATTTTACTCCCCTGTTTCAATCTCCTGTTTCAATCTCCTGTTTCAACCTCCTGCTTCTCTCCCCTGCTTCAGTCCCCTGCTTCCTTGCCCTGCTTCCTTCCCCTGCTTCCCTCCCCTGCTTCAGTCCCCTGTTTCATTCTCCTGTTTCACAACCATGTTTCACTCCCGTGTTACATTCCCCTGTTTCACTCTCCGGTTTCAGTCTCCGGTTTCTCTCCCCTGTTTCACTCCCGTGTTTCATTCCCATATTTCACTCCCCTGTTTCACTCCTCCTGTTTCACACCCGTGTTACATTTCCCTGCTTCGCTCCCCTGTTTCGCTCTCCTGTTTCGCTCTCCTGTTTCGCTCTCCTGTTTCGCTCTCCTGTTTCGCTCTCCTGTTTCGCTCTCCTGTTTCACTCTCCTGTTTCGCTCTCCTGTTTCGCTCTCCTGATTCGCTCTCCTGTTTCGCTCTCCTGTTTCACTCTCCTGTTTTGCTCTCCTGTTTCGCACTCCCCTGTTTCATTCTCCTATTTCACTCCCCTGTTTTGCACTCCCATGTTTCACTCTCCTGTTTTGCTCTCCCCTGTTTCACTCCCCTGATTGACTGTACTGTTTCACACTCCCCGGTTTCACTCCCGTTTCACTCTCCTGTTTCACACTCTTGTTTCGCACTCCTGTTTCACTCCCCTGCTTCACTCCCTGTTTCACTATCTTGTTTCACTCACCTATTTCACTCTCCTATTTCACTCTCCTGCTTCACTCCCATATTTTCTTTTCCTGTTTCACTCTCCTGTTTCGCACTCCTGTTTCACACTCCCCTCTTTCACTCCTGTGTTACATTCGCCTATTTCACTGTCCTGTTTTGCACTCCCACGTTTCACTCTCCTGTTTTGCTCTCCCGTTTCACTCCCCTGATTGACTGTTCTGTTTCACACTCCCCTGTTTCACTCCTGTTTCACTCCCCTGATACACTCTCCTGTTTCACTCCCCTGCTTCATTCCCCTGTTTCACCACCATTTTTCACTCCCATGTTACATTCCCATGTTTCACTCTCCTTTTTCACTCTCCTGTTTCACCCTCTTGTTTCACTCCCCTGCTTCACTCCCCTGTTTCACTCCCCTGCTTCATTATTCTGATTCACTCCCCTGTTTCACTCACCTGATTCACTCTCCTGTTTCACTCCCCTGTTTCACTCACCTGCTCACCCTCCTGTTTCACCCTCCTGTTTCACCATCCTGTTTCACTCAGCTGATTCTGTCCCCCATTTCACTCTCCTGTTTCGTACTCCCGTTTCACTCCCCTGTTTCACTCCAATGTTTCACTCCCCTGCTTCACCCTCCTGCTTCACCCTCCTTCTTCACCCTCCTGCTTCACTCCCTTGTTTCACTCCCTTGTTTCACTCCCCTGTTTCACTCCCCTGTTTCACTCCCCTGTTTCACTCCTCCTGTTTCACACCCATGTTACATTTCCCTGCTTCACTGTCCTGTTTCAGTCCCCTGTTTCACTCTCCTGTTTCATTCTCCTATTTCACTCCCCTGTTTCACTCCCTTCTTTCACTCCTCTGTTTCACTCAATTGATTCTGTCCCCTGCTTCAATCTCCTGTTTCAATCACCTGTTTCAATCTTGTGTTTCCCTCCCCTGCTTCCCTCCCCTGCTTCCCTCCCCTGCTTCCCTCCCCAGCTTCCCTCCCCAGTTTCACTCTCCAGTTTCACCCCCCTGTTTCACCCCCCTGCTTCACCCTCCTGCTTCACTCCCCTGCTTCACTCCCCTGTTTCACTCCCCTGCTTCAATACCCTGTTTCACTCCCTTGTTTCACTCCCTTGTTTCACTATCCTGTTTCACTCCCCTGTTTCACTCCTGTTTCACTCTCCAGTTTCACTCTCCTGTTTCACTCCTTTGTTTCACTCTCCTGTTTCACTCTCCTGTTTCACTCTCCTGTTTCACTCCCCTGTTTCACTCCCCTGTTTCACTCCCCTGTTTCACTCCTCCTGTTTCACACCCGTGTTACATTTCCCTGCTTCACTCTCCTGTTTCAGTCCCCTGTTTCACTCTCCTGTTTCACTCTCCTGTTTCACTCTCCTGTTTCATTCTCCTGTTTCCCTCCCCCTGCTTCACTCCCCTGTTTCACTCCCCTGCTTCATTCCCCTGTTTCACTCCCATGATTCACTCTCCTGATTCACTCTCCTATTTCACTCTCCTATTTCACTCTCCTGTTTCACTCCCCTGTTTCGACCTCCTGTTTCAACCTTCTGTTTCACTCTGATTTTACTCCCCTGTTTCAATCTCCTGTTTCAATCTCCTGTTTCAACCTCCTGCTTCTCTCCCCTGCTTCAGTCCCCTGCTTCCTTGCCCTGCTTCCTTCCCCTGCTTCCCTCCCCTGCTTCAGTCCCCTGTTTCATTCTCCTGTTTCACATCCATGTTTCACTCCCGTGTTACATTCCCCTGTTTCACTCTCCGGTTTCAGTCTCCGGTTTCTCTCCCCTGTTTCACTCCCGTGTTTCATTCCCATATTTCACTCCCCTGTTTCACTCCTCCTGTTTCACACCCGTGTTACATTTCCCTGCTTCGCTCCCCTGTTTCACTCTCCTGTTTCGCTCTCCTGTTTCGCTCTCCTGTTTCGCTCTCCTGTTTCGCTCTCCTGTTTCGCTCTCCTGTTTCACTCTCCTGTTTCGCTCTCCTGTTTCACTCTCCTGATTCGCTCTCCTGTTTCGCTCTCCTGTTTCACTCTCCTGTTTTGCTCTCCTGTTTCGCACTCCCCTGTTTCATTCTCCTATTTCACTCCCCTGTTTTGCACTCCCATGTTTCACTCTCCTGTTTTGCTCTCCCCTGTTTCACTCCCGTGATTGACTGTACTGTTTCACACTCCCCGGTTTCACTCCCGTTTCACTCTCCTGTTTCACACTCTTGTTTCGCACTCCTGTTTCACTCCCCTGCTTCACTCCCTGTTTCACTATCTTGTTTCACTCACCTATTTCACTCTCCTATTTCACTCTCCTGCTTCACTCCCATATTTTCTTTTCCTGTTTCACTCTCCTGTTTCGCACTCCTGTTTCACACTCCCCTCTTTCACTCCTGTGTTACATTCGCCTATTTCACTGTCCTGTTTTGCACTCCCACGTTTCACTCTCCTGTTTTGCTCTCCCCTGTTTCACTCCCGTGATTGACTGTTCTGTTTCACACTCCCCTGTTTCACTCCTGTTTCACTCCCCTGATAAACTCTCCTGTTTCACTCCCCTGCTTCATTCCCCTGTTTCACCACCATTTTTCACTCCCATGTTACATTCCCATATTTCACTCTCCTTTTTCACTCTCCTGTTTCACCCTCTTGTTTCACTCCCCTGCTTCACTCCCCTGTTTCACTCCCCTGCTTCATTATTCTGATTCCCTCCCCTGTTTCACTCACCTGATTCACTCTCCTGTTTCACTCCCCTGTTACACTCACCTGCTCACCCTCCTGTTTCACCCTCCTGGTTCACCCTCCTGTTTCACTCAGCTGATTCTGTCCCCCATTTCACTCTCCTGTTTCGTACTCCCGTTTCACTCCCCTGTTTCACTCCAATGTTTCACTCCCCTGCTTCACCCTCCTGCTTCACCCTCCTGTTTCACCCTCCTGTTTCACTCAGCTGATTCTGTCCCCCATTTCACTCTCCTGTTTCGTACTCCTGTTTCACTCCCCTGTTTCACTCCAATGTTTCACTCCCCTGCTTCACCCTCCTGCTTCACCCTCCTTCTTCACCCTCCTGCTTCACTCCCCTGCTTCACTCCCCTGTTTCACTCCCCTGCTTCAATCCCCTGTTTCACTCCCTTGTTTCACTCCCCTGTTTCACTCCCCTGTTTCACTCCCCTGTTTCACTCCTCCTGTTTCACACCCGTGTTACATTTCCCTGCTTCACTGTCCTGTTTCAGTCCCCTGTTTCACTCTCCTGTTTCACTCTCCTGTTTCATTCTCCTTTTTCGCTCCCCTGTTTCACTCCCTTCTTTCACTCCTCTGTTTCACTCAATTGATTCTGTCCCCTGCTTCAATCTCCTGTTTCAATCACCTGTTTCAATCTTGTGTTTCCCTCCCCTGCTTCCCTCCTCTGCTTCCCTCCCCTGCTTCCCTCCCCAGTTTCACTCTCCAGTTTCACTCTCCAGTTTCACCCCCCTGTTTCACTCTCTGGTTCACTCTCCTGTTTTGCAGCCCTGCTTCACACCCCTGATTGACTGTCCTTTTTCAACCGCCCCTGTTTCACTCCAGTTTCACTCTTCTGTTTCACTCCAGTTTCACTCTTCTGTTTCATTCTCCTGTTTCACTCTTCTGTTTCACCCTCCTGTTTCCCTCCCCCTGCTTCACTCCCCTGTTTCACTCCCCTGCTTCATTCCCCTGTTTCACTCCCATGATTCACTCTCCTGATTCACTCTCCTATTTCACTCTCCTATTTCACTCTCCTGTTTCACTCCCCTGTTTCGACCTCCTGTTTCAACCTTCTGTTTCACTCTGATTTTACTCCCCTGTTTCAATCTCCTGTTTCAATCTCCTGTTTCAACCTCCTGCTTCTCTCCCCTGCTTCCCTCCCCTGCTTCCTTGCCCTGCTTCCTTCCCCTGCTTCCCTCCCCTGCTTCAGTCCCCTGTTTCATTCTCCTGTTTCACACCCATGTTTCACTCCCGTGTTACATTCCCCTGTTTCACTCTCCGGTTTCAGTCTCCGGTTTCTCTCCCCTGTTTCACTCCCGTGTTTCATTCCCATATTTCACTCCCCTGTTTCACTCCTCCTGTTTCACACCCGTGTTACATTTCCCTGCTTCAATCCCCTGCTTCGCTCCCCTGTTTCGCTCTCCTGTTTCGCTCTCCTGTTTCGCTCTCCTGTTTCACTCTCCTGTTTCGCTCTCCTGTTTCGCTCTCCTGTTTCGCTCTCCTGATTCGCTCTCTTGTTTCGCTCTCCTGTTTCACTCTCCTGTTTCACTCTCCTGTTTTGCTCTCCTGTTTCGCACTCCCCTGTTTCATTCTCCTATTTCACTCCCCTGTTTTGCACTCCCATGTTTCACTCTCCTGTTTTGCTCTCCCCTGTTTCACTCCCCTGATTGACTGTACTGTTTCACACTCCCCGGTTTCACTCCCGTTTCACTCTCCTGTTTCACACTCTTGTTTCGCACTCCTGTTTCACTCCCCTGCTTCACTCCCTGTTTCACTATCTTGTTTCACTCAGCTATTTCAATCTCCTATTTCACTCTCCTGCTTCACTCCCATATTTTCTTTTCCTTTTTCACTCTCCTGTTTCGCACTCCTGTTTCACACTCCCCTCTTTCACTCCTGTGTTACATTCGCCTATTTCACTGTCCTGTTTTGCACTCCCACGTTTCACTCTCCTGTTTTGCTCTCCCGTTTCACTCCCCTGATTGACTGTTCTGTTTCACACTCCCCTGTTTCACTCCTGTTTCACTCCCCGATAAACTCTCCTGTTTCACTCCCCTGCTTCATTCCCCTGTTTCACCACCATTTTTCACTCCCATGTTACATTCCCATGTTTCACTCTCCTTTTTCACTCTCCTGTTTCACCCTCTTGTTTCACTCCCCTGCTTCACTCCCCTGTTTCACTCCCCTGCTTCATTATTCTGATTCCCTCCCCTGTTTCACTCACCTGATTCACTCTCCTGTTTCACTCCCCTGTTTCACTCACCTACTCACCCTCCTGTTTCACCCTCCTGGTTCACCCTCCTGTTTCACTCAGCTGATTCTGTCCCCCATTTCACTCTCCTGTTTCGTACTCCCGTTTCACTCCCCTGTTTCACTCCCCTGTTTCACTCCAATGTTTCACTCCCCTGCTTCACCCTCCTGCTTCACCCTCCTGCTTCACTCCCCTGCTTCACTCCCCTGTTTCACTCCCCTGCTTCAATCCCCTGTTTCACTCCCTTGTTTCACTCCCTTGTTTCACTATCCTGTTTCACTCCCCTGTTTCACTCCCCTGTTTCACTCTCCAGTTTCACTCTCCTGTTTCACTCCATTGTTTCACTCTCCTGTTTCACTCTCCTGTTTCACTCTCCTGTTTCACTCCCCTGTTTCACTCCCCTGTTTCACACCCCTGTTTCACTCCCCTGTTTCACTCCTCCTGTTTCACACCCGTGTTACATTTCCCTGCTTCACTCTCCTATTTCAGTCCCCTGTTTCACTCCCCTGTTTCACTCTCCTGTTTCACTCTCCTGTTTCATTCTCCTGTTTCCCTCTCCCTGCTTCACTCCCCTGTTTCACTCCCCTGCTTCATTCCCCTGTTTCACTCCCATGATTCACTTTCCTGATTCACTCTCCTATTTCACTCTCCTATTTCACTCTCCTGTTTCACTACCCTGTTTCGACCTACTGTTTCAACCTTCTGTTTCACTCTGATTTTACTCCCCTGTTTCAATCTCCTGTTTCAATCTCCTGTTTCAACCTCCTGCTTCTCTCCCCTGCTTCCCTCCCCTGCTTCCTTGCCCTGCTTCCTTCCCCTGCTTCCCTCCCCTGCTTCAGTCCCCTGTTTCATTCTCCTGTTTCACACCCATGTTTCACTCCCGTGTTACATTCCCCTGTTTCAATCTCCGGTTTCAGTCTCCGGTTTCTCTCCCCTGTTTCACTCCCGTGTTTCATTCCCATATTTCACTCCCCTGTTTCACTCCTCCTGTTTCACACCCGTGTTACATTTCCCTGCTTCGCTCCCCTGTTTCGCTCTCCTGTTTCACTCTCCTGTTTCGCTCTCCTGTTTCGCTCTCCTGTTTCGCTCTCCTGTTTCGCTCTCCTGTTTCGCTCTCCTGTTTCGCTCTCCTGATTCGCTCTCTTGTTTCGCTCTCCTGTTTCACTCTCCTGTTTCACTCTCCTGTTTTGCTCTCCTGTTTCGCACTCCCCTGTTTCATTCTCCTATTTCACTCCCCTGTTTTGCACTCCCATGTTTCACTCTCCTGTTTTGCTCTCCCCTGTTTCACTCCCCTGATTGACTGTACTGTTTCACACTCCCCGGTTTCACTCCCGTTTCACTCTCCTGTTTCACACTCTTGTTTCGCACTCCTGTTTCACTCCCCTGCTTCACTCCCTGTTTCACTATCTTGTTTCACTCACCTATTTCACTCTCCTATTTCACTCTCCTGCTTCACTCCCATATTTTCTTTTCCTGTTTCACTCTCCTGTTTCGCACTCCTGTTTCACACTCCCCTGTTTCAGTCCTGTGTTACAATCGCCTATTTCACTGTCCTGTTTTGCACTCCCACGTTTCACTCTCCTGTTTTGCTCTCCCCTGTTTCACTCCCCTGATTGACTGTTCTGTTTCACACTCCCCTGTTTCACTCCTGTTTCACTCCCCTGATACACTCTCCTGTTTCACTCCCCTGCTTCATTCCCCTGTTTCACCACCATTTTTCACTCCCATGTTACATTCCCATGTTTCACTCTCCTTTTTCACTCTCCTGTTTCACCCTCTTGTTTCACTCCCCTGCTTCACTCCCCTGTGTCACTCCCCTGCTTCATTATTCTGATTCCCTCCCCTGTTTCACTCACCTGATTCACTCTCCTGTTTCACTCCCCTGTTACACTCACCTGCTCACCCTCCTGTTTCACCCTCCTGTTTCACCCTCCTGTTTCACTCAGCTGATTCTGTCCCCCATTTCACTCTCCTGTTTCGTACTCCCGTTTCACTCCCCTGTTTCACTCCAATGTTTCACTCCCCTGCTTCACCCTCCTGCTTCACTCCCCTGCTTCACTCCCCTGTTTCACTCCCCTGCTTCAATACCCTGTTTCACTCCCTTGTTTCACTCCCTTGTTTCACTATCCTGTTTCACTCCCCTGTTTCACTCCCGTGTTTCACTCCCCTGTTTCACTCTCCAGTTTCACTCTCCTGTTTCACTCCTTTGTTTCACTCTCCTGTTTCACTCTCCTGTTTCACTCTCCTGTTTCACTCCCCTGTTTCACTCCCCTGTTTCACTCCCCTGTTTCACTCCCCTGTTTCACTCCTCCTGTTTCACACCCGTGTTACATTTCCCTGCTTCACTCTCCTGTTTCAGTCCCGTGTTTCACTCTCCTGTTTCACTCTCCTGTTTCATTCTCCTGTTTCCCTCCCCCTGCTTCACTCCCCTGTTTCACTCCCCTGCTTCATTCCCCTGTTTCACTCCCATGATTCACTCCCTTGTTTCACTATCCTGTTTCACTCCCCTGTTTCACTCCCGTGTTTCACTCCCCTGTTTCACTCTCCAGTTTCACTCTCCTGTTTCACTCCTTTGTTTCACTCTCCTGTTTCACTCTCCTATTTCACTCTCCTATTTCACTCTCCTGTTTCACTCCCCTGTTTCGACCTCCTGTTTCAACCTTCTGTTTCACTCTGATTTTACTCCCCTGTTTCAATCTCCTGTTTCAATCTCCTGTTTCAACCTCCTGCTTCTCTCCCCTGCTTCCCTCCCCTGCTTCCTTGCCCTGCTTCCTTCCCCTGGTTCCCTCCCCTGCTTCAGTCCCCTGTTTCATTCTCCTGTTTCACACACATGTTTCACTCCCGTGTTACATTCCCCTGTTTCACTCTCCGGTTTCAGTCTCCGGTTTCTCTCCCCTGTTTCACTCCCGTGTTTCATTCCCATATTTCACTCCCCTGTTTCACTCCTCCTGTTTCACACCCGTGTTACATTTCCCTGCTTCGCTCCCCTGTTTCACTCTCCTGTTTCGCTCTCCTGTTTCGCTCTCCTGTTTCGCTCTCCTGTTTCGCTCTCCTGTTTCGCTCTCCTGTTTCGCTCTCCTGTTTCGCTCTCCTGATTCGCTCTCTTGTTTCGCTCTCCTGTTTCACTCTCCTGTTTGCTCTCCTGTTTCGCACTCCCCTGTTTCATTCTCCTATTTCACTCCCCTGTTTTTCACTCCCATGTTTCACTCTCCTGTTTTGCTCTCCCCTGTTTCACTCCCGTGATTGACTGTACTGTTTCACACTACCCGGTTTCACTCCCGTTTCACTCTCCTGTTTCACACTCTTGTTTCGCACTCCTGTTTCACTCCCCTGCTTCACTCCCTGTTTCACTATCTTGTTTCACTCACCTATTTCACTCTCCTATTTCACTCTCCTGCTTCACTCCCATATTTCCTTTTCCTGTTTCACTCCCCTGTTTCACTCCAATGTTACATTCGCCTATTTCACTGTCCTGTTTTGCACTCCCACGTTTCACTCTCCTGTTTTGCTCTCCCGTTTCACTCCCCTGATTGACTGTACTGTTTCACACTCCCCTGTTTCACCCCCGTTTCACTCTCCTGTTTCACTCCCCTGCTTCAGTCCCCTGTTTCACCACCATATTTCACTTCCATGTTACATTCCCATGTTTCACTCTCCTTTTTCACTCTCCTGTTTCACCCTCTTGTTTCACTCCCCTGCTTCACTCCCCTGCTTCACTCCCCTGCTTCACTCCCCTGCTTCACTCCCCTACTTCACTCCCCTGTTTCACTCACCTGTTTCACTCTCCTGTTTCACTCCCCTGTTTCACTCCCCTGTTTCACTCTCCTGTTTCACTCTCCTGTTTCACACACCTGTTTCACTCAGCTGATTCTGTCCCCCATTTCACTCTCCTGTTTTGTACTCCCGTTTCACTCCCCTGTTTCACTCCAATGTTTCACCCTCCTGCTTCACCCTCCTGCTTCACTCTCCTGCTTCACCCTCCTGCTTCACCCTCCTGCTTCACCCTCCTGCTTCACCCTCCTGCTTCACTCCCCTGCTTCACCCTCCTGCTTCACCCTCCTGCTTCACTCCCCTGCTTCACTCCCCTGCTTCACTCCCCTGCTTCACCCTCCTGCTTCACTCCCCTGTTTCAATCTCCTGTTTCAATCTCCTGTTTCAACCTTCCGTTTCACTCCCATTTTACTCCCCTGTTTCAGTCTCCTGTTTCAATCTCCTGTTTCAGTCTCCTGTTTCAATCTCCTGTTTCAATCTCCTGCTTCAATCTCCTGCTTCCCTCCCCAGTTTCCCTCCCCAGTTTCCCTCCCCAGTTTCACTCTCCAGTTTCACTCTCCAGTTTCACCCCCCTGTTTCACTCTCTGGTTCACTCTCTGGTTCACTCTCCTGTTTTGCACCCTCCTGCTTCACCCTCCTGCTTCACTCCCCTGCTTCACTCCCCTGCTTCACTCCCATGATTCACTCCCCTGATTCACTCCCCTGATTTACTCCCCTGCTTCACTCCACTGCTTCACTCCCCTGCTTCACTCCACTTCTTCACTCCACTGCTTCACTCCCCTGCTTCACTCCCCTGCTTCACTCCCCTGCTTCACTATCATGATTCACTCCCCTGATTCACTCCCCTGTTTCACTCCCCTGTTTCACTCCCCTGTTTCACTCCCCTGTTTCACTCCCTGTTTCACTCCCTGTTTCACTCCCCTGTTTCAACCTCCTGTTTCAACCTTCTGTTTCACTCCGATTTTACTCCCCTGTTTCAATCTCCTGTTTCAATCTCTTGGTTCAATCTCCTGTTTCAATCTTCTGTTTCAACCTCCTGCTTCCCTCCCCTGCTTCCCTCCCCTGCTTCCCTCCCCTGCTTCCTTCCCCTGCTTCCCTCCCCTGCTTCACCCCCCTGTTTCATTCTCCTGTTTCACACCCATGTTTCACTCCTGTGTTACATTCCCCTGTTTCACTCTCCGGTTTCACTCTCCGGTTTCACTCTCCTGTTTCGCTCTCCTGTTTCGCTCCCCTGCTTTGCTCTCCTGTTTCGCTCTCCTGTTTCGCTCTCGTGTTTCGCTCTCCTGTTTCGCTCTCCTGTTTCGCTCTCCTGTTTTGCCCTCCTGTTTCACTCCCCTGCTTCATTCCCTGCTTCACTCCCTGCTTCACTCCCTGCTTCACTCCCTGTTTCACACTCTTGTTTTCCTCTCTTGTTTTACTCTCCTGTTTCACTCCCCTGTTTCACTCTCTGGTTCACTTCCCTGATTGACTGTCCTGTTTCACACTTCCCTGTTTCACTCCCGTTTCACTCTTCTGTTTCACTCCCCTGATACACTCTCCTGTTTCACACACATGTTTCACTCTCCTGCTTCACTCTCCTGCTTCACTCTCCTGCTTCACTCTCCTGCTTCACTCCCATGATTCATTTTCCAGTTTCACTCCCATGCTTTACTCCCATGCTTCACTGCCATGCTTCACTCCCCTGTTTCACACCCGTGTTTCACTCCCGTGTTACATTTCCCTGTTTCACTCTCCTCTTTCACTCTCCTCTTTCACTCCCCTGTTTCACTCCCCTGTTTACCTCGCTTGTTTCACAACCCTCTTTCACTCTCCTGTTTCACTCTCCTGTTTCACTCTCCTATTTCACTCCCCTGTTTCACTCCCCTGTTTCACACCCGTGTTTCACTCCCGTGTCTCATTCCCCTGTTTCCCTCTCCTGTTTCACTCTCCTCTTTCACTCTCCTGTTTCAACATCCTGTTTCACTCCCCTGTTTCACTCCTCTGTTTCACTCAATTGATTCTGTCCCCTGCTTCAATCTCCTGTTTCAATCACCTGTTTCAATCTTGTGTTTCCCTCCCCTGCTTCCCTCCCCTGCTTCCCTCCCTTGCTTCCCTCCCCAGTTTCACTCTCCAGTTTCACTCTCCAGTTTCACCCCCGTGTTTCACTCTCTGGTTCACTCTCCTGTTTTGCTCTCCCGTTTCACTCCCCTGATTGACTGTTCTGTTTCACACTCTCCTGTTTCACTCCCCTGCTTCAGTCCCCTGTTTCACTCCCCTGCTTCACTCCAGTGCTTCACTCCCCTGCTTCACTCCCCTGCTTCACTCCCCTGCTTCACTCCCCTGCTTCACTCCCCTGCTTCACTCCAGTGCTTCACTCCCCTGCTTCACTCCCCTGCTTCACTCCCCTGCTTCACTCCCGTGCTTCACTCCCGTGCTTCACTCCCCTGCTTCACTCCCCTGCTTCACTCCCCTGCTTCACTCCCCTGCTTCACTACTCTGATTCACTCCCCTGTTTCACTCTCCTGTCTCACACACCTGTTTCACTCAGCTGATTCTGTCCCCCATTTCACTCTCCTGTTTTGTACTCCCGTTTCACTCCCCTGTTTCACTCCAATGTTTCACCCTCCTGCTTCACCCTCCTGCTTCACCCTCCTGCTTCACCCTCCTGCTTCACTCCCCTGCTTCACCCTCCTGCTTCACTCCCCTGCTTCACCCTCCTGCTTCACCCTCCTGCTTCACCCTCCTGCTTCACTCCCTGCTTCACCCTCCTGCTTCACTCCCCTGCCTCACTCCCCTGTTTCAATCTCCTGTTTCAACCTTCTGTTTCACTCCCATTTCATTAGGCTGTTTCACTCTCCTGTTTCAATCTCCTGTTTCAACCTCCTGTTTCAACCTTCCGTTTCACTCCCATTTTACTCCCCTGTTTCAGTCTCCTGTTTCAATCTCCTGTTTCAGTCTCCTGTTTCAATCTCCTGTTTCAATCTCCTGCTTCAATCTCCTGCTTCCCTCCCCAGTTTCCCTCCCCAGTTTCACTCTCCAGTTTCACTCTCCAGTTTCACCCCCCTGTTTCACTCTCTGGTTCACTCTCTGGTTCACTCTCCTGTTTTGCACCCTCCTGCTTCACCCTCCTGCTTCACTCCCCTGCTTCACTCCCCTGCTTCACTCCCATGATTCACTCCCCTGATTCACTCCCCTGATTTACTCCCCTGCTTCACTCCACTGCTTCACTCCCCTGCTTCACTCCCCTGCTTCACTCCACTGCTTCACTCCCCTGCTTCACTCCCCTGCTTTACTCCCCTGCTTCACTATCATGATTCACTCCCCTGATTCACTCCCCTGTTTCACTCCCCTGTTTCACTCCCCTGTTTCACTCCCCTGTTTCACTCCCTGTTTCACTCCCTGTTTCACTCCCTTGTTTCAACCTCCTGTTTCAACCTTCTGTTTCACTCCGATTTTACTCCCCTGTTTCAATCTCCTGTTTCAATCTCTTGGTTCAATCTCCTGTTTCAATCTTCTGTTTCAACCTCCTGCTTCCCTCCCCTGCTTCCCTCCCCTGCTTCCTTCCCCTGCTTCCCTCCCCTGCTTCACCCCCCTGTTTCATTCTCCTGTTTCACATCCATGTTTCACTCCTGTGTTACATTCCCCTGTTTCACTCTCCGGTTTCACTCTCCGGTTTCACTCTCCTGTTTCGCTCTCCTGTTTCGCTCTCCTGTTTCGCTCTCCTGCTTCGCTCTCCTGTTTCGCTCTCCTTTTTTGCTCCCCTGCTTTGCTCTCCTGTTTCGCTCTCCTGTTTCGCTCTCGTGTTTCGCTCTCCTGTTTCGCTCTCCTGTTTCGCTCAACTGTTTCGCTCTCCTGTTTCGCTCGCCTGTTTTGCCCTCCTGTTTCACTCCCCTGCTTCATTCCCTGCTTCACTCCCTGCTTCACTCCCTGCTTCACTCCCTGTTTCACTCTCTTGTTTTCCTCTCTTGTTTTACTCTCCTGTTTCACTCCCCTGTTTCACTCTCTGGTTCACTTCCCTGATTGACTGTCCTGTTTCACACTTCCCTGTTTCACTCCCGTTTCACTCTTCTGTTTCACTCCCCTGATACACTCTCCTGTTTCACACACATGTTTCACTCTCCTGTTTCAGTCTCCTGCTTCACTCTCCTGCTTCATTCTCCTGTTACACTCCCATGATTCATTTTCCAGTTTCACTCCCATGCTTTACTCCCATGCTTCACTGCCATGCTTCACTCCCCTGTTTCACACCCGTGTTTCACTCCAATGTTACATTTCCCTGTTTCACTCTCCTCTTTCACTCTCCTCTTTCACTCTCCTCTTTCACTCTCCTGTTTCACTCCCCTGTTTACCTCGCTTGTTTCACAACCCTCTTTCACTCTCCTGTTTCACTCTCCTGTTTCACTCCCGTTTCACTCCCCTGTTTCACACCCGTGTTTCACTCCCGTGTCTCATTCCCCTGTTTCACTCTCCTGTTTCACTCTCCTCTTTCACTCTCCTGTTTCAACATCCTGTTTCACTCCCCTGTTTCACTCCTCTGTTTCACTCAATTGATTCTGTCCCCTGCTTCAATCTCCTGTTTCAATCACCTGTTTCAATCTTGTGTTTCCCTCCCCTGCTTCCCTCCCCTACTTCCCTCCCCTGCTTCCCTCCCCTGCTTCCCTCCCCAGTTTCACTCTCCAGTTTCACTCTCCAGTTTCACCCCCGTGTTTCACTCTCTGGTTCACTCTCCTGTTTTGCAGCCCTGCTTCACTCCCCTGATTGACTGTCCTTTTTCAACCGCCCCTCTTTCACTCCAGTTTCACTCTTCTGTTTCACTCCAGTTTCACTCTTCTGTTTCACTCCAGTTTCACTCTTCTGTTTCACTCCAGTTTCACTCTTCTGTTTCACTCCAGTTCCACTCTTCTGTTTCACTCCCCTGCTTCACTCCCCTGCTTCATTCCCCTCTTTCACTCCCAAGATTCACTCCCATGATTCACTCCCATGATTCACTCCCCTAATTTACTCCCCTGTTTCACTCCACTGTTTCACTCCACTGTTTCACTCTCCTGTTTCACTCCCCTGTTTCAACCTCCTGTTTCAACCTTCTGTTTCACTCCGATTTTACTCCCCTGTTTCAATCTCCTGTTTCAATCTCCTGTTTCAACCTCCTGCTTCTCTCCCCTGCTTCCCTCCCCTGCTTCCTTCCCCTGCTTCCCTCCCCTGCTTCACTCCCCTATTTCTTTCTCCTGTTTCACACCCATGTTTCACTCCCGTGTTACATTCAACCTGCTTCGCTCTCCTGTTTCACTCCCCTGTTTCACTCCCGTGTTTCACTCTCATATTTCACTTCCCTGCTTCACTCCCCTGTTTCACTCTCCTGTTTCGCTCTCCTGTTTCGCTCTCCTGTTTCGCTCTCCTGTTTCGCTCTCCTGTTTCACTCTCTTGTTTCAATCCCCTGCTTCACTCCCTGTTTCACTCTCCTGCTTCACTCTCCTGCTTCACTCCCATATTTCCTTTTCCTGTTTCACTCTCCTGTTTCACTCTCCTGTTTCGCACTCCTGTTTTGCACTCCCCTATTTCACTCCTGTGTTACATTCACCTGTTTCACTCTCCTGTTTTGCTCTCCCCGTTTCACCCTCTTGTTTCACCCTCTTGTTTCACTCTCCTGCTTCACTCCCCTGCTTCACTCCCCTGCTTCACTCTGCTGATTCACTCCGCTGATTCACTCACATGATTCACTCTCCTGTTTCACTCCCCTGTTTCACTCTCCTGTTCACCGTCCTGTTTCACCCTCCTGTTTCACCCTCCTGTTTCACTCAGCTGATTCTGTCCCCCATTTCACTCTCCTGTTTCGTACTCTCGTTTCACTCCCCTGTTTCACTCCAATGTTTCACTCCCCTGCTTCACTCCCCTGCTTCACTCCCCTGCTTCACCCTCCTGCTTCACTCCCCTGCTTCACTCCCCTGCTTCACTCCCCTGTTTCACTCCCTTGTTTCACTCTCCTGTTTCACTCTCCTGTTTCACCCTCGTGTTTCACTCTCGTGTTTCACTTTCATGTTTCACTCCCCTGTTTCACACTCCTGTTTTGCACTCCCATGTTTCAATCCACTGCTTCACACTCCCCTGTTTCACTACCCTCTGTGACTCCTTTGTCTATGACTCCTTTTTCACACTCCCCTGATTCAATCTCCTGTTTCACCCCCCTGTTTCACTCTCCTGGTTCACTCTCCTGCTTCACTCCCCTGCTTCACTCCCCTGCTTCACTCCCCTGCTTCAATCCCCTGCTTCACTCCCCTGCTTCACTCCCCTGCTTCAATCCCCTGCTTCACTCCCCTGTTTCACTCTCCTGTTTCACTCTCCTGCTTCACTCTCCTGCTTCATTCTCCTGTTTCACTCCCATGTTTCATTTTCCTATTTCACTCCCATGCTTCACTCCCCTGTTTCACTCTCCCGTTTTCCTCTCTTGTTTTACTCTCCTGTTTCACTCCCCTGTTTCACTCTCTGGTTCACTTCCCTGATTGACTGTACTGTTTCACACTGCCCTGTTTCACTCCTGTTCCACTCTTCTGTTTCACTCCCATGATACACTCTCCTGTTTCACACACATGTTTCACTCTCCTGTTTCACTCTCCTGCTTCACTCTCCTGCTTCACTCTCCTGCTTCACTCTCCTGCTTCATTTTCCAGTTTCACTCCTCTGTTTCATTTTCCAGTTTCACTCCCATGCTTCACTCCCATGCTTCACTCCCCTGTTTCACACCCATGTTTCACTCCAGTGTTACATTCCCCTGTTTCACTCTCCTGTTTCACTCTCCTCTTTCACTCTCCTGTTTCAATCTCCTGTTTCACTCTACTGTTTCACTCTCCTGTTTCACTCTCCTTTTTCGCTCTCCCGTTTCACTCCCCCATTTCACTCCCATGTTTCACTCCCCTGCTTCACTCCCCTGCTTCCCACCCCTGTTTCCCTCCCCTTCTCCACTTTCCTCTTTCACTCTCCTATATTGCAACTCTGCTTCCCTCCACTATTTCACTCTCGTGTTTCACACTCGTGTTTCACGCTCGTGTTTCACTCTCATGTTTCACTCTCGTTTTTCACTCTCGTTTTTCACTCTCATTTTTCACTCTCATTTTTCACTCTCCTGTTTCACTCTCCTGTTTCAATCCCCTGTTTCACTCTCCCGTTTCACTCCCCTGTTTCACTCCAATGTTGCTCCCTCCTGCTTCACCCTCCTGCTTCACTCTCCTGCTTCACCCTCCTGCTTCACCCTCCTGCTTCACTCTCCTGCTTCACTCTCCTGCTTCACCCTCCTGCTTCACCCTCCTGCTTCACTCCCCTGCTTCACCCTCCTGCTTCACTCCCCTGCTTCACCCTCCTGCTTCACCCTCCTGCTTCACTCCCCTGCTTCACCCTCCTGCTTCACTCCCCTGCTTCACCCTCCTGCTTCACTCCCCTGCTTCACTCCCCTGCCTCACTCCCCTGTTTCATTCCCCTGTTTCAATCTCCTGTTTCAACCTTCTGTTCACTCCCCTGCTTCACTCCCATGATTCACTCCCCTGATTCACTCCCCTGATTTACTCCCCTGCTTCACTCCACTGCTTCACTCCCCTGCTTCACTCCACTTCTTCACTCCCCTGCTTCACTCCCATGATTCACTCCCCTGATTCACTCCCCTGTTTCACTCCCCTGTTTCACTCCCCTGTTTCACTCGCTGTTTCACTCCCTGTTTCACTCCCCTGTTTCAACCTCCTGTTTCAATCTCTTGGTTCAATCTCCTGTTTCAATCTTCTGTTTCAACCTCCTGCTTCCCTCCCCTGCTTCCCTCCCCTGCTTCCTTCCCCTGCTTCCCTCCCCTGCTTCCCTCCTCTGCTTCCTTCCCCTGCTTCCCTCCCCTGCTTCACCCCCCTGTTTCATTCTCCTGTTTCACACCCATGTTTCACTCCTGTGTTACATTCCCCTGTTTCACTCTCCGGTTTCACTCTCCGGTTTCACTCTCCTGTTTCGCTCTCCTGTTTCGCTCTCCTGTTTCGCTCTCCTGTTTCGCTCTCCTGCTTCGCTCTCCTGTTTCGCTCTCCTGTTTCGCTCCCCTGCTTTGCTCTCCTGTTTCGCTCTCGTGTTTCGCTCTCGTGTTTCGCTCTCCTGTTTCGCTCTCCTGTTTCGCTCTCCTGTTTCGCTCTCCTGTTTTGCCCTCCTGTTTCCCTCCCCTGCTTCATTCCCTGCTTCACTCCCTGTTTCACTCTCTTGTTTTCCTCTCTTGTTTTACTCTCCTGTTTCACTCCCCTGTTTCACTCTCTGGTTCACTTCCCTGATTGACTGTCCTGTTTCACACTTCCCTGTTTCACTCCCGTTTCACTCTTCTGTTTCACTCCCCTGATACACTCTCCTGTTTCACACACATGTTTCACTCTCCTGTTTCAGTCTCCTGCTTCACTCTCCTGCTTCATTCTCCTGTTTCACTCCCATGATTCATTTTCCAGTTTCACACCCATGCTTTACTCCCATGCTTCACTGCCATGCTTCACTCCCCTGTTTCACACCCGTGTTTCACTCCCGTGTTACATTTCCCTGTTTCACTCTCCTCTTTCACTCTCCTCTTTCACTCTCCTGTTTCACTCCCCTGTTTACCTCGCTTGTTTCACAACTCTCCTGTTTCACTCTCCTGTTTCACTCTCCTGTTTCACTCTCCTGTTTCACTCCCCTGTTTCACACCCGTGTTTCACTCCCGTGTCTCATTCCCCTGTTTCCCTCTCCTGTTTCACTCTCCTCTTTCACTCTCCTGTTTCAACATCCTGTTTCACTCCCCTGTTTCACTCCTCTGTTTCACTCAATTGATTCTGTCCCCTGCTTCAATCTCCTGTTTCAATCACCTGTTTCAATCTTGTGTTTCCCTCCCCTGCTTCCCTCCCCTACTTCCCTCCCCTGCTTCCCTCCCTTGCTTCCCTCCCCAGTTTCACTCTCCAGTTTCACTCTCCAGTTTCACCCCCGTGTTTCACTCTCTGGTTCACTCTCCTGTTTTGCAGCCCTGCTTCACTCCCCTAATTGACTGTCCTTTTTCAACCGCCCCTCTTTCACTCCAGTTTCACTCTTCTGTTTCACTCCAGTTTCACTCTTCTGTTTCACTCCAGTTTCACTCTTCTGTTTCACTCCAGTTTCACTCTTCTGTTTCACTCCAGTTTCACTCTTCTGTTTCACTCCAGTTCCACTCTTCTGTTTCACTCCCCTGCTTCACTCCCCTGCTTCATTCCCCTCTTTCACTCCCATGATTCACTCCCATGATTCACTCCCCTAATTTACTCCCCTAATTTACTCCCCTGTTTCACTCCACTGTTTCACTCCACTGTTTCACTCTCCTGTTTCACTCCCCTGTTTCAACCTCCTGTTTCAACCTTCTGTTTCACTCCGATTTTACTCCCCTGTTTCAATCTCCTGTTTCAATCTCCTGTTTCAACCTCCTGCTTCTCTCCCCTGCTTCCCTCCCCTGCTTCCTTCCCCTGCTTCCCTCCCCGCTTCACTCCCCTATTTCTTTCTCCTGTTTCACACCCATGTTTCACTCCCGTGTTACATTCAACCTGCTTCGCTCTCCTGTTTCACTCCTCTGTTTCACTCCCGTGTTTCACTCTCATATTTCACTTCCCTGCTTCACTCCCCTGTTTCACTCTCCTGTTTCGCTCTCCTGTTTCGCTCTCCTGTTTCGCTCTCCTGTTTCACTCTCTTGTTTCACTCCCCTGCTTCACTCCCTGTTTCACTCTCCTGCTTCACTCTCCTGCTTCACTCCCATATTTCCTTTTCCTGTTTCACTCTCCTGTTTCGCACTCCTGTTTCACACTCCCCTATTTTACTCCTGTGTTACATTCACCTGTTTCACTCTCCTGTTTTGCTCTCCCCGTTTCACCCTCTTGTTTCACCCTCTTGTTTCACTCTCCTGCTTCACTCCCCTGCTTCACTCCCCTGCTTCACTCCGCTGATTTACTCACCTGATTCACTCTCCTGTTTCACTCCCCTGTTTCACTCTCCTGTTCACCCTCCTGTTTCACCCTCCTGTTTCACCCTCCTGTTTCACCCTCCTGTTTCACCCTCCTGTTTCACTCAGCTGATTCTGTCCCCCATTTCACTCTCCTGTTTCGTACTCTCGTTTCACTCCCCTGCTTCACTCCAATGTTTCACTCCCTTGCTTCACTCCCCTGCTTCACGCTCCTGCTTCACTCCCCTGCTTCACCCTCCTGCTTCACTCCCCTGTTTCACTCCAATGTTTCACTCCCCTGCTTCACTCCCCTGCTTCACTCCCCTGTTTCACTCCCTTGTTTCACTCTCCTGTTTCACTCTCCTGTTTCACCCTCCTGTTTCACCCTCGTGTTTCACTCTCGTGTTTCACTTTCATGTTTCACTCCCCTGTTTCACACTCCTGTTTTGCACGCCCATGTTTCAATCCACTGCTTCACACTCCCCTGTTTCACTACCCTCTGTGACTCCTTTGTCTATGACTCCTTTTTCACACTCTCCTGCTTCATTCTCCAGTTTCACTCCCATGTTTCATTTTCCTATTTCACTCCCATGCTACACTCCACTGTTTCACTCTCCCGTTTTCCTCTCTTGTTTTACTCTCCTGTTTCACTCCCCTGTTTCACTCTCTGGTTCACTTCCCTGATTGACTGTACTGTTTCACACTGCCCTGTTTCACTCCTGTTCCACTCTTCTGTTTCACTCCCCTGATACACTCTCCTGTTTCACACACATGTTTCACTCTCCTGTTTCAGTCTCCTGCTTCACTCTCCTGCTTTATTCTCCTGTTTCACTCCCATGATTCATTTTCCAGTTTCACTCCCATGCTTCACTCCCATGCTTCACTCCCATGCTTCACTCCCCTGTTTCATTCCCGTGTTTCACTCCCCTGTTTCACACCCGTGTTTCACTCCTGTGTTACATTCCCCTGTTTCACTCTCCTGTTTCACTCTCCTCTTTCACTCTCCTGTTTCACTCTCCTGTTTCACTCCTCTGTTTCACTCTCCTGTTTCACTCCCGTGTTATATTCCCCTGTTTCACTCTGCTGTTTCAATCCCCTGTTTCACTCTCCTTTTTCGCTCTCCCGTTTCACTCCCCCATTTCACTCCCATGTTTCACTCCCCTGCTTCACTCCCTTGCTTCACTCCCCTGCTTCACTCCCCTGCTTCACTCCCCTGCTTCACTCCCCTGCTTCATTCCCTTGCTTCACTCCCCTGCTTCAATCTCCTGTTTCAATCTTTTGTTTCACTCTCCTGTTTTGCAGCCCTGTTTCACTCTCCTGTTTGAATCTCCTGTTTCACTCTCCTGTTTCACTCTCCTGTTTCACTCTCCTGTTTCACACTCCTGTTTCACACTCCTGTTTCACCCTCCTGTTTCACTGTCCTGTTTCACTCTCCTGTTTCACTGTCCTGTTTCACCGTCCTGTTTCACTCTCTTGTTTCACTCTCTTGTTTCACTGTCCTGTTTCACTGTCCTGTTTCACTGTACTGTTTCACTGTCCTGTTTCACTGTCCTGTTTCACTGTCCTGTTTCACTGTCCTGTTTCACTGTACTGTTTCACTGTCCTGTTTCACTGTCCTGTTTCACTCTCGTGTTTCACTCTCGTGTTTCACTCTCGTGTTCCACTCTCGTGTTCCACTCTCGTGTTTCACTCTCGTGTTTCACTCTCGTGTTTCACTCTCGTGTTTCACTCTCCTGTTTCACTCCCCTGTTTCACTCCCCTGTTTCACTCTCCTCTTTCAATCTCCTCTTTCACTCAACTGATGCTGTCCCCTGTTTCACTCTCCTTTTTCATACTCCCATTTCAATCCCCTGCTTCACTCCCCTGCTTCACTCCCCTGCTTCACTCCCCTGCTTCACTCCCCTGCTTCACTCCCCTGCTTCACTCCCCTGCTTCACTCCCCTGCTTCACTCCCCTGCTTCACTCCCATGCTTCGCTCCCATGCTTCACTCCCATGCTTCACTCCCCTGCTTCACTCCCCTGCTTCACTCCCCTGCTTCACTCCCCTGCTTCACTCCCCTGCTTCACTCCCATGCTTCACTCCCATGCTTCGCTCCCCTGCTTCACTTCCCTGCTCAAATCTCTTGTTTTAACCTCCTGTTTCTATCTCCTGTTTCATTCTCCTGCTTCCCACCCCTGCTTCCCTCCCCTGCTCCACTTTCCTCTTTCACTCTCCTATATTGCAACTCTGCTTCCCTCCACTATTTCACTCTCGTGTTTCACACTCGTGTTTCACGCTCGTGTTTCACTCTCATGTTTCACTCTCTTGTTTCACTCTCTTGTTTCACTGTCCTGTTTCACTCTCCTGTTTCACTCTCCTGTTTCACTCTCGTGTTTCACTCTCGTGTTTCACTCTCGTGTTTCACTCTCGTGTTCCACTCTCGTGTTCCACTCTCGTGTTTCACTCTCGTGTTTCACTCTCATGTTTCACTCTCCTGTTTCAATCTCCTCTTTCACTCAACTGATGCTGTCCCCCGTTTCACTCTCCTTTTTCATACTCCCATTTCAATCCCCTGCTTCACTCCCCTGCTTCACTCCCTTGCTTCACTCCCCTGCTTCACTCCCCTGCTTCACTCCCCTGCTTCACTCCCCTGCTTCACTCCCCTGCTTCACTCCCCTGCTTCACTCCCCTGCTTCACTTCCCTGCTCAAATCTCTTGTTTTAATCTCCTGTTTCAATCTCCTGTTTCACTCTCCTGTTTCGCTCTCCTGTTTCATTCCCTTGTTTTACTCCCCTATTTCACTCTCCTGTTTCACTCTCCTGTTTCACTCTCGTGTTACTCACTCGTGTTTCACTCTCCAGTTTCACTCTCCTATTTCACTCCCTTATTTTACTCCCCTGATTCACTCTCCTGTTTCACTCCCATATTTCATTTTCCTGTTTCACTCCCATGATACACTCCCCTGTTTCACTCATCTGTTTCACTCAACTGATTCAGTCCCCTGTTTCACTCCCCTGCTTCACTCCCCTGCTTCACTCCCCTGCTTCACTCCCCTGCTTCACTCCCCTGCTTCACTCCCCTGCTTCACTCCCCTGCTTCACTCCCCTGCTTCACTCCCCTGCTTCAATCTCCTGCTTCCCTCCTCTGCTTCCCTCCCCTTCTGCCCTCCCCTGCTCCACTCTCCTGTTTTGCAAACCTGCTTCAATCCCCTGTTTCACTCCCTTGTTTCACTCCCTTGTTTCACTACCCTGTGTGACTCCTTTGTCTATGACTCCTTTTTCACACTCCCCTGATTCAATCTCCTGTTTCACCCCCCTGTTTCACTCTCCTGCTTCACTCTCCTGCTTCACTCCTGTTCCACTCTTCTGTCTCACTCCCATGATACACTCTCCTGTTTCACACACATGTTTCACTCTCCTGTTTCACTCTCCTGCTTCACTCTCCTGCTTCACTCTCCTGCTTCATTCTCCTGTTTCACTAATATGTTTCATTTTCCTGTTTCACTCCCATGCTTCACTCCCATGCTTCACTCCCCTGTTTCACTCTCCTGTTTTCCTCTCTTGTTTTACTCTCCTGTTTCACTCCCCTGTTTCACTCTCTGGTTCACTTCCCTGATTGACTGTCCTGTTTCACACTTCCCTGTTTCACTCTTCTGTTTCACTCCCCTGATACACTCTCCTGTTTCACACACATGTTTCACTCTCCTGTTTCAGTCTCCTGCTTCACTCTCCTGCTTCATTCTCCTGTTTCACTCCCATGATTCATTTTCCAGTTTCACTCCCATGCTTTACTCCCATGCTTCACTGCCATGCTTCACTCCCCTGTTTCACACCCGTGTTTCACTCCCGTGTTACATTTCCCTGTTTCACTCTCCTCTTTCACTCTCCTCTTTCACTCTCCTGTTTCACTCCCCTGTTTACCTCGCTTGTTTCACACCCATGTTTCACTCCCGTGTTACATTCCCCCATTTCACTCTCCTGTTTCACTCTCCTGTTTCACTCTCCTGTTTCACTCTCCTGTTTCACTCCCCTGTTTCACTCCCCTGTTTCACTCCCCTGTTTCACTCCCCTGTTTCACACCCGTGTTTCACTCCCGTGTCTCATTCCCCTGTTTCCCTCTCCTGTTTCACTCTCCTCTTTCACTCTCCTGTTTCAACATCCTGTTTCACTCCCCTGTTTCACTCCTCTGTTTCACTCAATTGATTCTGTCCCCTGCTTCAATCTCCTGTTTCAATCACCTGTTTCAATCTTGTGTTTCCCTCCCCTGCTTCCCTCCCCTACTTCCCTCCCCTGCTTCCCTCCCCTGCTTCCCTCCCCAGTTTCACTCTCCAGTTTCACTCTCCAGTTTCACCCCCGTGTTTCACTCTCTGGTTCACTCTCCTGTTTTGCAGCCCTGCTTCACTCCCCTGATTGACTGTCCTTTTTCAACCGCCCCTCTTTCACTCCAGTTTCACTCTTCTGTTTCACTCCAGTTTCACTCTTCTGTTTCACTCCAGTTTCACTCTTCTGTTTCACTCCAGTTCCACTCTTCTGTTTCACTCCCCTGCTTCACTCCCCTGCTTCATTCCCCTCTTTCACTCCCATGATTCACTCCCATGATTCACTCCCCTAATTTACTCCCCTAATTTACTCCCCTGTTTCACTCCACTGTTTCACTCTCCTGTTTCACTCCACTGTTTCAACCTCCTGTTTCAACCTTCTGTTTCACTCCGATTTTACTCCCCTGTTTCAATCTCCTGTTTCAATCTCCTGGTTCAATCTCCTGGTTCAATCTCCTGTTTCAACCTCCTGCTTCTCTCCCCTGCTTCCTTCCCCTGCTTCCCTCCCCTGCTTCACTCCCCTGTTTCTTTCTCCTGTTTCACTCCCCTGTTTCACTCCCGTGTTTCACTCTCATATTTCACTCCCCTGCTTCGCTCTCCTGTATCACTCCCGTGTTTCACTCTCATATTTCACTCTCCTGTTTCGCTCTCCTGTTTCGCTCTCTTGTTTCGCTCTCCTGTTTCGCTCTCCTGTTTCGCTCTCCTGTTTCGCTCTCCTGTTTCGCTCTCCTGTTTCGCTCTCTTGTTTCGCTCCCCTGCTTCACTCCCTGTTTCACTCTCCTGCTTCACTCTCCTGCTTCACTCCCATATTTCCTTTTCCTGTTTCACTCTCCTGTTTCGCACTCCTGTTTCGCACTCCCCTATTTCACTCCTGTGTTACATTCACCTGTTTCACTCTCCTGTTTTGCTCTCCCCTGTTTCACCCTCTTGCTTCACCCTCTTGTTTCACTCTCCTGCTTCACTCCCCTGCTTCACTCCCCTGCTTCACTCCCCTGCTTCACTCCGCTGATTCACTCCACTGATTCACTCACCTGATTCACTCTCCTGTTTCACTCACCTGTTTCACTCTCCTGTTCACCCTCCTGTTTCACTCTCCTGTTTCACCCTCCTGTTTCACTCAGCTGATTCTGTCCCCCATTTCACTCTCCTGTTTCGTACTCTCATTTCACTCCCCTGTTTCACTCCAATGTTTCACTCCCCTGCTTCACTCCCCTGCTTCACCCTCCTGCTTCACTCCCCTGCTTCACTCCCCTGTTTCACTCCCTTGTTTCACTCCCTTGTTTCACTCTCCTGTTTCACTCTCCTGTTTCATTCTCCTGTTTCACTCTCATGTTTCACCCTCGTGTTTCACCCTCGTGTTTCACTCTCGTGTTTCACTTTCATGTTTCACTCTCCTATTTCACTCTTCTGTTTCATTCCCATAATTAATTTTCCTGTTTCACTCCCCTGTTTCACTCTCCTGTTTCACTCCCATGTTTCATTTTCCTATTTCACTCCCATGCTTCACTCCCCTGTTTCACTCTCCCGTTTTCCTCTCTTGTTTTACTCTCCTGTTTCACTCTCTGGTTCACTTCCCTGATTGACTGTACTGTTTCACACTCCCCTGTTTCACTCCTGTTCCACTCTTCTGTTTCACTCCCATGATACACTCTCCTGTTTCACACACATGTTTCACTCTCCTGCTTCACTCTCCTGCTTCACTCTCCTGCTTCACTCTCCTGCTTCACTCTCCTGCTTCATTCTCCTGTTTCACTCCCATGTTTCATTTTCCTGTTTCACTCGAATGCTTCACTCCCATGCTTCACTCCCCTGTTTCATTCCCCTGTTTCACTCCCCTGTTTCACACCCGTGTTTCACTCCCGTGTTACATTCCCCTGTTTCACTCTCCTGTTTCACTCTCCTCTTTCACTCTCCTGTTTCACTCTCCTGTTTCACTCCCCTGTTTCACTCTCCTGTTTCACTCCCGTGTTACATTCCCCTGTTTCAATCTACTGTTTCACTCTGCTGTTTCACTCTCCTGTTTCACTCTCCTGTTTCACTCTCCTGTTTCACTCCCCTGTTTTACTCCGCTGTTTCACTCCCCTGTTTCACACATGTGTTACATTCCAGTTTCACTCTCCTGTTTCACTCTCCTCTTTCACTCTCCTGTTTCACTCTCCTGTTTCACTCTCCTGTTTCACTCTCCTGTTTCACTCCCCTGTTTTACTCCCCTGTTTCACTCCCCTGTTTCAGACCTGTGTTACATTACCCTGTTTCACTCTCCTGATTCACTCTCCTCTTTCACTCTCCTGTTTCACTCTCCTGTTTCACTCTCCTGTTTCACTCCCCTGTTTCACTCCTCTGTTTCACTCAATTGATTCTGTCCCCTGCTTCAATCTCCTGTTTCAATCACCTGTTTCAATCTTGTGTTTCTCTCCCCTGCTTCCCTCCCCTGCTTCCCTCCCCTGTTTCACTCCAGTTTCACTCTTCTGTTTCACTCCAGTTTCACTCTTCTGTTTCACTCCAGTTTCACTCTTCTGTTTCATTCTCCTGTTTCACTCCCCTGTTTCACCCTTCTGTTTCACTCCCCTGTTTCACTCCCCTGCTTCATTCCCCTCTTTCACTCCCATGATTCACTCCCCTGATTCACTCTCCTATTTCACTCTCCTATTTCACTCTCCTGTTTCCCTCCCCTGTTTCAGTCTCCTGTTTCAATCTCCTGTTTCAATCTCCTGTTTCAATCTCCTGTTTCAATCTCCTGTTTCAATCTCCTGTTTCAATCTCCTGGTTCAATCTCCTGTTTCAATCTCCTGTTTCAACCTCCTGCTTCTCTGCCCTGCTTCACTCCCCTGATTCCTTCCCCTGCTTCCCTCCCCTGCTTCACTCCCCTGTTTCATTCTACTGTTTCACACCCATGTTTCAATCCCGTGTTACATTCCCCTGTTTCACTCTCTGGTTTCTCTCTCCGGTTTCACTCTCCTGTTTCACTCCCCTGTTTCACACCCGTGTTACATTCCCCTGTTTCACTCTCCTGTTTCACTCTCTTCTTTCACTCTCCTGTTTCACTCCCCTGTTTCACACCTGTGTTACATTCCCCTGTTTCACTCTCCTGTTTCACTCTCCTCTTTCACTCTCCTGTTTCACTCTCCTGTTTCACTCTCCTGTTTCACTCCCCTGTTTCACTCCTCTGTTTCACTCAATTGATTCTGTCCCCTGCTTCAATCTCCTGTTTCAATCACCTGTTTCAATCTTGTGTTTCCCTCCCCTGCTTCCCTCCCCTGCTTCCCTCCCCAGTTTCACTCTCCAGTTTCACTCTCCAGTTTCACCCCCCAGTTTCACTCTCTGGTTCACTCTCCTGTTTTGCAGCCTTGCTTCACTCCCCTGATTGACTGTCCTTTTTCAACCTCCCCTGTTTCACTCTCCTATTTCACTCTTCTGTTTCCCTCCCCTGTTTCAGTCTCCTGTTTCAATCTCCTGTTTCAATCTCCTGGTTCAATCTCCTGGTTCAATCTCCTGTTTCAACCTCCTGCTTCTCTCCCCTGCTTCACTCCCCTGCTTCCTTCCCCTGCTTCCCTCCCCTGCTTCACTCCCCTGTTTCATTCTACTGTTTCATACCCATGTTTCACTCCCGTGTTACATTCCCCTGTTTCACTCTCTGGTTTCACTCTCTGGTTTCACTCCACTGTTTCACTCCTGTGTTTCATTCCCATATTTCACTCCCCTGCTTCACTCCCCTGTTTCGCTCTCCTGTTTCGCTCTCCTGTTTCGCTCTCCTGTTTCACTCCCCTTATACACTCTCCTGTTTCACTCCCCTGCTTCATTCCCCTGTTTCACCACCATTTTTCACTCCCATGTTACTTTCCCATGTTTCACTCTCCTTTTTCACTCTCCTGTTTCACCCTCTTGTTTCACTCCCCTGCTTCACTCCCCTGTTTCACTCCCCTGCTTCATTATTCTGATTCACTCCCCTGTTTCATTCACCTGATTCACTCTCCTGTTTCACTCCCCTGTTTCACTCACCTGCTCACCCTCCTGTTTCACCCTCCTGTTTCACCCTCCTGTTTCACTCAGCTGATTCTGTCCCCCATTTCACTCTCCTGTTTCGTACTCCCGTTTCACTCCCCTGTTTCACTCCAATGTTTCACTGCCCTGCTTCACCCTCCTGCTTCACCCTCCTGCTTCACCCTCCTGCTTCAATCCCCAGCTTCACTCCCCTGTTTCACTCCCCTGCTTCAATCCCCTGTTTCACTCCCTTGTTTCACTCCCTTGTTTCACTCTCCTGTTTCACTCCCCTGTTTCACTCCCCTGTTTCACTCCCCTGTTTCACTCTCCAGTTTCACTCTCCTGTTTCACTCCTTTGTTTCACTCTCCTGTTTCACTCTCCTGTATCACTCTCCTGTTTCACTCCCCTGTTTCACTCCCCTGTTTCACTCCCCTGTTTCACTCCCCTGTTTCACTCCTCCTGTTTCACACCCATGTTACATTTCCCAGCTTCACTCTCCTGTTTCAGTCCCCTGTTTCACTCTCCTGTTTCACTCTCCTGTTTCATTCTCCTTTTTCACTCCCCTGTTTCACTCCCTTGTTTCACTCCTCTGTTTCACTCAATTGATTCTGTCCCCTGCTTCAATCTCCTGTTTCAATCACCTGTTTCAATCTTGTGTTTCCCTCCCCTGCTTCCCTCCCCTGCTTCCCTCCCCTGCTTCCCTCCCCAGTTTCACTCTCCAGTTTCACTCTCCAGTTTCACCCCCCTGTTTCACTCTCTGGTTCACTCTCCTGTTTTGCAGCCCTGCTTCACACCCCTGATTGACTGTCCTTTTTCAACCTCCCCTGTTTCACTCCAGTTTCACTCTTCTGTTTCACTCCAGTTTCACTCTTCTGTTTCACTCCAGTTTCACTCTTCTGTTTCATTCTCCTGTTTCTCTCCCCTGTTGCACTCCCATGATTCACTCCCCTGATTCACTCTCCTATTTCACTCTTCTGTTTCCCTCCCCTGTTTCAGTCTCCTGTTTCAATCTCCTGTTTCAATCTCCTGGTTCAATCTCCTGGTTCAATCTCCTGTTTCAACCTCCTGCTTCTCTCCCCTGCTTCACTCCCCTGCTTTCTTCCCCTGCTTCCATCCCCTGCTTCACTCCCCTGTTTCATTCTACTGTTTCACAGCCATGTTTCACTCCCGTGTTACATTCCCCTGTTTCACTCTCTGGTTTCACTCTCTGGTTTCACTCCCCTGCTTCATTCCCCTGTTTCACTCCCATGATTCACTCCCCTGATTCACTCTCCTATTTCACTCTCCTATTTCACTCTCCTGTTTCCCTCCCCTGTTTCAGTCTCCTGTTTCAATCTCCTGTTTCAATCTCCTGTTTCAATCTCCTGTTTCAATCTCCTGTTTCAATCTCCTGGTTCAATCTCCTGTTTCAATCTCCTGTTTCAACCTCCTGCTTCTCTCCCCTGCTTCACTCCCCTGATTCCTTCCCCTGCTTCCCTCCCCTGCTTCACTCCCCTGTTTCATTCTACTGTTTCACACCCATGTTTCAATCCCGTGTTACATTCCCCTGTTTCACTCTCTGGTTTCTCTCTCCGGTTTCACTCTCCTGTTTCACTCCCCTGTTTCACACCCGTGTTACATTCCCCTGTTTCACTCTCCTGTTTCACTCTCTTCTTTCACTCTCCTGTTTCACTCCCCTGTTTCACACCTGTGTTACATTCCCCTGTTTCACTCTCCTGTTTCACTCTCCTCTTTCACTCTCCTGTTTCACTCTCCTGTTTCACTCCCCTGTTTCACTCCTCTGTTTCACTCAATTGATTCTGTCCCCTGCTTCAATCTCCTGTTTCAATCACCTGTTTCAATCTTGTGTTTCCCTCCCCTGCTTCCCTCCCCTACTTCCCTCCCCAGTTTCACTCTCCAGTTTCACTCTCCAGTTTCACCCCCCAGTTTCACTCTCTGGTTCACTCTCCTGTTTTGCAGCCTTGCTTCACTCCCCTGATTGACTGTCCTTTTTCAACCTCCCCTGTTTCACTCTCCTATTTCACTCTTCTGTTTCCCTCCCCTGTTTCAGTCTCCTGTTTCAATCTCCTGTTTCAATCTCCTGTTTCAATCTCCTGGTTCAATCTCCTGGTTCAATCTCCTGTTTCAACCTCCTGCTTCTCTCCCCTGCTTCACTCCCCTGCTTCCTTCCCCTGCTTCCCTCCCCTGCTTCACTCCCCTGTTTCATTCTACTGTTTCACACCCATGTTTCACTCCCGTGTTACATTCCCCTGTTTCACTCTCTGGTTTCACTCTCTGGTTTCACTCCACTGTTTCACTCCCGTGTTTCATTCCCATATTTCACTCCCCTGCTTCACTCCCCTGTTTCGCTCTCCTGTTTCGCTCTCCTGTTTCACTCTCCTGTTTCACTCTCCTGTTTCGCTCTCCTGTTTCGCTCTCCTGTTTCGCTCTCCTGTTTCGCACTCCCCTGTTTCATTCTCCTATTTCACTCCCCTGTTTTGCACTTCCATGTTTCACTCTCCTGTTTTGCTCTCCCCTGTTTCACTCCCCTGATTGACTGTACTGTTTCACACTCCTCGGTTTCACTCCTGTTTCACTCTCCTGTTTCACACTCTTGTTTCGCACTCCTGTTTCACTCCCCTGCTTCACTCCCATATTTCCTTTTCCTGTTTCACTCTCCTGTTTCACACTCCTGTTTCGCACTCCCCTGTTTCACTCCTGTGTTACATTCGCCTATTTCACTGTCCTGTTTTGCACTCCCACTTTTCACTCTCCTGTTTTGCTCTCCCCTGTTTCACTCCCCTGATTGACTGTACTGTTTCCCACTCCCCTGTTTCACCCTCGTTTCACTCTCCTGTTTCACTCCCCTTATACACTCTCCTGTTTCACTCCCCTGCTTCATTCCCCTGTTTCACCACCATTTTTCACTCCCATGTTACATTCCCATGTTTCACTCTCCTTTTTCACTCTCCTGTTTCACCCTCTTGTTTCACTCCCCTGCTTCACTCCCCTGTTTCACTCCCCTGCTTCATTATTCTGATTCACTCCCCTGTTTCACTCACCTGATTCACTCTCCTGTTTCACTCCCCTGTTTCACTCACCTGCTCACCCTCCTGTTTCACCCTCCTGTTTCACCCTCCTGTTTCACTCAGCTGATTCTGTCCCCCATTTCACTCTCCTGTTTCGTACTCCCGTTTCACTCCCCTGTTTCACTCCAATGTTTCACTGCCCTGCTTCACCCTCCTGCTTCACCCTCCTGCTTCACCCTCCTGCTTCAATCCCCAGCTTCACTCCCCTGTTTCACTCCCCTGCTTCAATCCCCTGTTTCACTCCCTTGTTTCACTCCCTTGTTTCACTCTCCTGTTTCACTCCCCTGTTTCACTCCCCTGTTTCACTCCCCTGTTTCACTCTCCAGTTTCACTCTCCTGTTTCACTCCTTTGTTTCACTCTCCTGTTTCACTCTCCTGTTTCACTCTCCTGTTTCACTCCCCTGTTTCACTCCCCTGTTTCACTCCCCTGTTTCACTCCTCCTGTTTCACACCCATGTTACATTTCCCTGCTTCACTCTCCTGTTTCAGTCCCCTGTTTCACTCTCCTGTTTCACTCTCCTGTTTCATTCTCCTTTTTCACTCCCCTGTTTCACTCCCTTGTTTCACTCCTCTGTTTCACTCAATTGATTCTGTCCCCTGCTTCAATCTCCTGTTTCAATCACCTGTTTCAATCTTGTGTTTCCCTCCCCTGCTTCCCTCCCCTGCTTCCCTCCCCTGCTTCCCTACCCAGTTTCACTCTCCAGTTTCACTCTCCAGTTTCACCCCCCTGTTTCACTCTCTGGTTCACTCTCCTGTTTTGCAGCCCTGCTTCACACCCCTGATTGACTGTCCTTTTTCAACCGCCCCTGTTTCACTCCAGTTTCACTCTCCTGTTTCACTCCAGTTTCACTCTTCTGTTTCATTCTCCTGTTTCACTCCCCTGTTTCACCCTCCTGTTTCCCTCCCCCTGCTTCACTCCCCTGTTTCACTCCCCTGCTTCATTCCTCTGTTTCACTCCCATGATTCACTCCCCTGATTCACTCTCCTATTTCACTCTCCTATTTCACTCTCCTGTTTCACTCCCCTGTTTCGACCTCCTGTTTCAACCTTCTGTTTCACTCTGATTTTACTCCCCTGTTTCAATCTCCTGTTTCAACCTCCTGCTTCTCTCCCCTGCTTCCCTCCCCTGCTTCCTTCCCCTGCTTCCTTCCCCTGCTTCCTTCCCCTGCTTCCCTCCCCTGCTTCAGTCCCCTGTTTCATTCTCCTGTTTCACACCCATGTTTCACTCCCGTGTTACATTCCCCTGTTTCACTCTCCGGTTTCAGTCTCCGGTTTCTCTCCCCTGTTTCACTCCCGTGTTTCATTCCCATATTTCACTCCCCTGTTTCACTCCTCCTGTTTCACACCCGTGTTACATTTCCCTGCTTCGCTCCCCTGTTTTGCTCTCCTGTTTCGCTCTCCTGTTTCGCTCTCCTGTTTCACTCTCCTGTTTCGCTCTCCTGTTTCGCTCTCCTGTTTCGCTCTCCTGTTTCGCTCTCCTGTTTCGCTCTCCTGTTTCGCTCTCCTGTTTCGCTCTCTTGTTTCGCTCTCCTGTTTCACTCTCCTGTTTTGCTCTCCTGTTTCGCTCTCCTGTTTCGCTCTCTTGTTTCGCTCTCCTGTTTCACTCTCCTGTTTCACTCTCCTGTTTTGCTCTCCTGTTTCGCTCTCCTGTTTCGCTCTCTTGTTTCGCTCTCCTGTTTCACTCTCCTGTTTCACTCTCCTGTTTGCTCTCCTGTTTCGCACTCCCCTGTTTCATTCTCCTATTTCACTCCCCTGTTTTTCACTCCCATGTTTCACTCTCCTGTTTTGCTCTCCCCTGTTTCACTCCCGTGATTGACTGTACTGTTTCACACTACCCGGTTTCACTCCCGTTTCACTCTCCTGTTTCACACTCTTGTTTCGCACTCCTGTTTCACTCCCCTGCTTCACTCCCTGTTTCACTATCTTGTTTCACTCACCTATTTCACTCTCCTATTTCACTCTCCTGCTTCACTCCCATATTTCCTTTTCCTGTTTCACTCCCCTGTTTCACTCCAATGTTACATTCGCCTATTTCACTGTCCTGTTTTGCACTCCCACGTTTCACTCTCCTGTTTTGCTCTCCCGTTTCACTCCCCTGATTGACTGTACTGTTTCACACTCCCCTGTTTCACCCCCGTTTCACTCTCCTGTTTCACTCCCCTGCTTCAGTCCCCTGTTTCACCACCATATTTCACTTCCATGTTACATTCCCATGTTTCACTCTCCTTTTTCACTCTCCTGTTTCACCCTCTTGTTTCACTCCCCTGCTTCACTCCCCTGCTTCACTCCCCTGCTTCACTCCCCTGCTTCACTCCCCTACTTCACTCCCCTGTTTCACTCACCTGTTTCACTCTCCTGTTTCACTCCCCTGTTTCACTCCCCTGTTTCACTCTCCTGTTTCACTCTCCTGTTTCACACACCTGTTTCACTCAGCTGATTCTGTCCCCCATTTCACTCTCCTGTTTTGTACTCCCGTTTCACTCCCCTGTTTCACTCCAATGTTTCACCCTCCTGCTTCACCCTCCTGCTTCACTCTCCTGCTTCACCCTCCTGCTTCACCCTCCTGCTTCACCCTCCTGCTTCACCCTCCTGCTTCACTCCCCTGCTTCACCCTCCTGCTTCACCCTCCTGCTTCACTCCCCTGCTTCACTCCCCTGCTTCACTCCCCTGCTTCACCCTCCTGCTTCACTCCCCTGTTTCAATCTCCTGTTTCAATCTCCTGTTTCAACCTTCCGTTTCACTCCCATTTTACTCCCCTGTTTCAGTCTCCTGTTTCAATCTCCTGTTTCAGTCTCCTGTTTCAATCTCCTGTTTCAATCTCCTGCTTCAATCTCCTGCTTCCCTCCCCAGTTTCCCTCCCCAGTTTCCCTCCCCAGTTTCACTCTCCAGTTTCACTCTCCAGTTTCACCCCCCTGTTTCACTCTCTGGTTCACTCTCTGGTTCACTCTCCTGTTTTGCACCCTCCTGCTTCACCCTCCTGCTTCACTCCCCTGCTTCACTCCCCTGCTTCACTCCCATGATTCACTCCCCTGATTCACTCCCCTGATTTACTCCCCTGCTTCACTCCACTGCTTCACTCCCCTGCTTCACTCCACTTCTTCACTCCACTGCTTCACTCCCCTGCTTCACTCCCCTGCTTCACTCCCCTGCTTCACTATCATGATTCACTCCCCTGTTTCACTCCCCTGTTTCACTCCCTGTTTCACTCCCTGTTTCACTCCCCTGTTTCAACCTCCTGTTTCAACCTTCTGTTTCACTCCGATTTTACTCCCCTGTTTCAATCTCCTGTTTCAATCTCTTGGTTCAATCTCCTGTTTCAATCTTCTGTTTCAACCTCCTGCTTCCCTCCCCTGCTTCCCTCCCCTGCTTCCCTCCCCTGCTTCCTTCCCCTGCTTCCCTCCCCTGCTTCACCCCCCTGTTTCATTCTCCTGTTTCACACCCATGTTTCACTCCTGTGTTACATTCCCCTGTTTCACTCTCCGGTTTCACTCTCCGGTTTCACTCTCCTGTTTCGCTCTCCTGTTTCGCTCCCCTGCTTTGCTCTCCTGTTTCGCTCTCCTGTTTCGCTCTCGTGTTTCGCTCTCCTGTTTCGCTCTCCTGTTTCGCTCTCCTGTTTTGCCCTCCTGTTTCACTCCCCTGCTTCATTCCCTGCTTCACTCCCTGCTTCACTCCCTGCTTCACTCCCTGTTTCACACTCTTGTTTTCCTCTCTTGTTTTACTCTCCTGTTTCACTCCCCTGTTTCACTCTCTGGTTCACTTCCCTGATTGACTGTCCTGTTTCACACTTCCCTGTTTCACTCCCGTTTCACTCCCCTGATACACTCTCCTGTTTCACACACATGTTTCACTCTCCTGCTTCACTCTCCTGTTTCACTCTCCTGCTTCACTCTCCTGCTTCACTCTCCTGCTTCACTCTCCTGCTTCATTCTCCTGTTTCACTCCCATGATTCATTTTCCAGTTTCACTCCCATGCTTTACTCCCATGCTTCACTGCCATGCTTCACTCCCCTGTTTCACACCCGTGTTTCACTCCCGTGTTACATTTCCCTGTTTCACTCTCCTCTTTCACTCTCCTCTTTCACTCCCCTGTTTCACTCCCCTGTTTACCTCGCTTGTTTCACAACCCTCTTTCACTCTCCTGTTTCACTCTCCTGTTTCACTCTCCTATTTCACTCCCCTGTTTCACTCCCCTGTTTCACACCCGTGTTTCACTCCCGTGTCTCATTCCCCTGTTTCCCTCTCCTGTTTCACTCTCCTCTTTCACTCTCCTGTTTCAACATCCTGTTTCACTCCCCTGTTTCACTCCTCTGTTTCACTCAATTGATTCTGTCCCCTGCTTCAATCTCCTGTTTCAATCACCTGTTTCAATCTTGTGTTTCCCTCCCCTGCTTCCCTCCCCTGCTTCCCTCCCTTGCTTCCCTCCCCAGTTTCACTCTCCAGTTTCACTCTCCAGTTTCACCCCCGTGTTTCACTCTCTGGTTCACTCTCCTGTTTTGCTCTCCCGTTTCACTCCCCTGATTGACTGTTCTGTTTCACACTCTCCTGTTTCACTCCCCTGCTTCAGTCCCCTGTTTCACTCCCCTGCTTCACTCCAGTGCTTCACTCCCCTGCTTCACTCCCCTGCTTCACTCCCCTGCTTCACTCCCCTGCTTCACTCCCCTGCTTCACTCCAGTGCTTCACTCCCCTGCTTCACTCCCCTGCTTCACTCCCCTGCTTCACTCCCGTGCTTCACTCCCGTGCTTCACTCCCCTGCTTCACTCCCCTGCTTCACTCCCCTGCTTCACTCCCCTGCTTCACTACTCTGATTCACTCCCCTGTTTCACTCTCCTGTCTCACACACCTGTTTCACTCAGCTGATTCTGTCCCCCATTTCACTCTCCTGTTTTGTACTCCCGTTTCACTCCCCTGTTTCACTCCAATGTTTCACCCTCCTGCTTCACCCTCCTGCTTCACCCTCCTGCTTCACCCTCCTGCTTCACTCCCCTGCTTCACCCTCCTGCTTCACTCCCCTGCTTCACCCTCCTGCTTCACCCTCCTGCTTCACCCTCCTGCTTCACTCCCTGCTTCACCCTCCTGCTTCACTCCCCTGCCTCACTCCCCTGTTTCAATCTCCTGTTTCAACCTTCTGTTTCACTCCCATTTCATTAGGCTGTTTCACTCTCCTGTTTCAATCTCCTGTTTCAACCTCCTGTTTCAACCTTCCGTTTCACTCCCATTTTACTCCCCTGTTTCAGTCTCCTGTTTCAATCTCCTGTTTCAGTCTCCTGTTTCAATCTCCTGTTTCAATCTCCTGCTTCAATCTCCTGCTTCCCTCCCCAGTTTCCCTCCCCAGTTTCACTCTCCAGTTTCACTCTCCAGTTTCACCCCCCTGTTTCACTCTCTGGTTCACTCTCTGGTTCACTCTCCTGTTTTGCACCCTCCTGCTTCACCCTCCTGCTTCACTCCCCTGCTTCACTCCCCTGCTTCACTCCCATGATTCACTCCCCTGATTCACTCCCCTGATTTACTCCCCTGCTTCACTCCACTGCTTCACTCCCCTGCTTCACTCCCCTGCTTCACTCCACTGCTTCACTCCCCTGCTTCACTCCCCTGCTTTACTCCCCTGCTTCACTATCATGATTCACTCCCCTGATTCACTCCCCTGTTTCACTCCCCTGTTTCACTCCCCTGTTTCACTCCCCTGTTTCACTCCCTGTTTCACTCCCTGTTTCACTCCCTTGTTTCAACCTCCTGTTTCAACCTTCTGTTTCACTCCGATTTTACTCCCCTGTTTCAATCTCCTGTTTCAATCTCTTGGTTCAATCTCCTGTTTCAATCTTCTGTTTCAACCTCCTGCTTCCCTCCCCTGCTTCCCTCCCCTGCTTCCTTCCCCTGCTTCCCTCCCCTGCTTCACCCCCCTGTTTCATTCTCCTGTTTCACATCCATGTTTCACTCCTGTGTTACATTCCCCTGTTTCACTCTCCGGTTTCACTCTCCGGTTTCACTCTCCTGTTTCGCTCTCCTGTTTCGCTCTCCTGTTTCGCTCTCCTGCTTCGCTCTCCTGTTTCGCTCTCCTTTTTTGCTCCCCTGCTTTGCTCTCCTGTTTCGCTCTCCTGTTTCGCTCTCGTGTTTCGCTCTCCTGTTTCGCTCTCCTGTTTCGCTCAACTGTTTCGCTCTCCTGTTTCGCTCGCCTGTTTTGCCCTCCTGTTTCACTCCCCTGCTTCATTCCCTGCTTCACTCCCTGCTTCACTCCCTGCTTCACTCCCTGTTTCACTCTCTTGTTTTCCTCTCTTGTTTTACTCTCCTGTTTCACTCCCCTGTTTCACTCTCTGGTTCACTTCCCTGATTGACTGTCCTGTTTCACACTTCCCTGTTTCACTCCCGTTTCACTCTTCTGTTTCACTCCCCTGATACACTCTCCTGTTTCACACACATGTTTCACTCTCCTGTTTCAGTCTCCTGCTTCACTCTCCTGCTTCATTCTCCTGTTACACTCCCATGATTCATTTTCCAGTTTCACTCCCATGCTTTACTCCCATGCTTCACTGCCATGCTTCACTCCCCTGTTTCACACCCGTGTTTCACTCCAATGTTACATTTCCCTGTTTCACTCTCCTCTTTCACTCTCCTCTTTCACTCTCCTCTTTCACTCTCCTGTTTCACTCCCCTGTTTACCTCGCTTGTTTCACAACCCTCTTTCACTCTCCTGTTTCACTCTCCTGTTTCACTCCCGTTTCACTCCCCTGTTTCACACCCGTGTTTCACTCCCGTGTCTCATTCCCCTGTTTCACTCTCCTGTTTCACTCTCCTCTTTCACTCTCCTGTTTCAACATCCTGTTTCACTCCCCTGTTTCACTCCTCTGTTTCACTCAATTGATTCTGTCCCCTGCTTCAATCTCCTGTTTCAATCACCTGTTTCAATCTTGTGTTTCCCTCCCCTGCTTCCCTCCCCTACTTCCCTCCCCTGCTTCCCTCCCCTGCTTCCCTCCCCAGTTTCACTCTCCAGTTTCACTCTCCAGTTTCACCCCCGTGTTTCACTCTCTGGTTCACTCTCCTGTTTTGCAGCCCTGCTTCACTCCCCTGATTGACTGTCCTTTTTCAACCGCCCCTCTTTCACTCCAGTTTCACTCTTCTGTTTCACTCCAGTTTCACTCTTCTGTTTCACTCCAGTTTCACTCTTCTGTTTCACTCCAGTTTCACTCTTCTGTTTCACTCCAGTTCCACTCTTCTGTTTCACTCCCCTGCTTCACTCCCCTGCTTCATTCCCCTCTTTCACTCCCAAGATTCACTCCCATGATTCACTCCCATGATTCACTCCCCTAATTTACTCCCCTGTTTCACTCCACTGTTTCACTCCACTGTTTCACTCTCCTGTTTCACTCCCCTGTTTCAACCTCCTGTTTCAACCTTCTGTTTCACTCCGATTTTACTCCCCTGTTTCAATCTCCTGTTTCAATCTCCTGTTTCAACCTCCTGCTTCTCTCCCCTGCTTCCCTCCCCTGCTTCCTTCCCCTGCTTCCCTCCCCTGCTTCACTCCCCTATTTCTTTCTCCTGTTTCACACCCATGTTTCACTCCCGTGTTACATTCAACCTGCTTCGCTCTCCTGTTTCACTCCCCTGTTTCACTCCCGTGTTTCACTCTCATATTTCACTTCCCTGCTTCACTCCCCTGTTTCACTCTCCTGTTTCGCTCTCCTGTTTCGCTCTCCTGTTTCGCTCTCCTGTTTCGCTCTCCTGTTTCACTCTCTTGTTTCAATCCCCTGCTTCACTCCCTGTTTCACTCTCCTGCTTCACTCTCCTGCTTCACTCCCATATTTCCTTTTCCTGTTTCACTCTCCTGTTTCACTCTCCTGTTTCGCACTCCTGTTTTGCACTCCCCTATTTCACTCCTGTGTTACATTCACCTGTTTCACTCTCCTGTTTTGCTCTCCCCGTTTCACCCTCTTGTTTCACCCTCTTGTTTCACTCTCCTGCTTCACTCCCCTGCTTCACTCCCCTGCTTCACTCTGCTGATTCACTCCGCTGATTCACTCACATGATTCACTCTCCTGTTTCACTCCCCTGTTTCACTCTCCTGTTCACCGTCCTGTTTCACCCTCCTGTTTCACCCTCCTGTTTCACTCAGCTGATTCTGTCCCCCATTTCACTCTCCTGTTTCGTACTCTCGTTTCACTCCCCTGTTTCACTCCAATGTTTCACTCCCCTGCTTCACTCCCCTGCTTCACTCCCCTGCTTCACCCTCCTGCTTCACTCCCCTGCTTCACTCCCCTGCTTCACTCCCCTGTTTCACTCCCTTGTTTCACTCTCCTGTTTCACTCTCCTGTTTCACCCTCGTGTTTCACTCTCGTGTTTCACTTTCATGTTTCACTCCCCTGTTTCACACTCCTGTTTTGCACTCCCATGTTTCAATCCACTGCTTCACACTCCCCTGTTTCACTACCCTCTGTGACTCCTTTGTCTATGACTCCTTTTTCACACTCCCCTGATTCAATCTCCTGTTTCACCCCCCTGTTTCACTCTCCTGGTTCACTCTCCTGCTTCACTCCCCTGCTTCACTCCCCTGCTTCACTCCCCTGCTTCAATCCCCTGCTTCACTCCCCTGCTTCACTCCCCTGCTTCAATCCCCTGCTTCACTCCCCTGTTTCACTCTCCTGTTTCACTCTCCTGTTTCACTCTCCTGCTTCACTCTCCTGCTTCATTCTCCTGTTTCACTCCCATGTTTCATTTTCCTATTTCACTCCCATGCTTCACTCCCCTGTTTCACTCTCCCGTTTTCCTCTCTTGTTTTACTCTCCTGTTTCACTCCCCTGTTTCACTCTCTGGTTCACTTCCCTGATTGACTGTACTGTTTCACACTGCCCTGTTTCACTCCTGTTCCACTCTTCTGTTTCACTCCCATGATACACTCTCCTGTTTCACACACATGTTTCACTCTCCTGTTTCACTCTCCTGCTTCACTCTCCTGCTTCACTCTCCTGCTTCACTCTCCTGCTTCATTTTCCAGTTTCACTCCTCTGTTTCATTTTCCAGTTTCACTCCCATGCTTCACTCCCATGCTTCACTCCCCTGTTTCACACCCATGTTTCACTCCAGTGTTACATTCCCCTGTTTCACTCTCCTGTTTCACTCTCCTCTTTCACTCTCCTGTTTCAATCTCCTGTTTCACTCTACTGTTTCACTCTCCTGTTTCACTCTCCTTTTTCGCTCTCCCGTTTCACTCCCCCATTTCACTCCCATGTTTCACTCCCCTGCTTCACTCCCCTGCTTCCCACCCCTGTTTCCCTCCCCTTCTCCACTTTCCTCTTTCACTCTCCTATATTGCAACTCTGCTTCCCTCCACTATTTCACTCTCGTGTTTCACACTCGTGTTTCACGCTCGTGTTTCACTCTCATGTTTCACTCTCGTTTTTCACTCTCGTTTTTCACTCTCATTTTTCACTCTCATTTTTCACTCTCCTGTTTCACTCTCCTGTTTCAATCCCCTGTTTCACTCTCCCGTTTCACTCCCCTGTTTCACTCCAATGTTGCTCCCTCCTGCTTCACCCTCCTGCTTCACTCTCCTGCTTCACCCTCCTGCTTCACCCTCCTGCTTCACTCTCCTGCTTCACTCTCCTGCTTCACCCTCCTGCTTCACCCTCCTGCTTCACTCCCCTGCTTCACCCTCCTGCTTCACTCCCCTGCTTCACCCTCCTGCTTCACCCTCCTGCTTCACTCCCCTGCTTCACCCTCCTGCTTCACTCCCCTGCTTCACCCTCCTGCTTCACTCCCCTGCTTCACTCCCCTGCCTCACTCCCCTGTTTCATTCCCCTGTTTCAATCTCCTGTTTCAACCTTCTGTTCACTCCCCTGCTTCACTCCCATGATTCACTCCCCTGATTCACTCCCCTGATTTACTCCCCTGCTTCACTCCACTGCTTCACTCCCCTGCTTCACTCCACTTCTTCACTCCCCTGCTTCACTCCCATGATTCACTCCCCTGATTCACTCCCCTGTTTCACTCCCCTGTTTCACTCCCCTGTTTCACTCGCTGTTTCACTCCCTGTTTCACTCCCCTGTTTCAACCTCCTGTTTCAATCTCTTGGTTCAATCTCCTGTTTCAATCTTCTGTTTCAACCTCCTGCTTCCCTCCCCTGCTTCCCTCCCCTGCTTCCTTCCCCTGCTTCCCTCCCCTGCTTCCCTCCTCTGCTTCCTTCCCCTGCTTCCCTCCCCTGCTTCACCCCCCTGTTTCATTCTCCTGTTTCACACCCATGTTTCACTCCTGTGTTACATTCCCCTGTTTCACTCTCCGGTTTCACTCTCCGGTTTCACTCTCCTGTTTCGCTCTCCTGTTTCGCTCTCCTGTTTCGCTCTCCTGTTTCGCTCTCCTGCTTCGCTCTCCTGTTTCGCTCTCCTGTTTCGCTCCCCTGCTTTGCTCTCCTGTTTCGCTCTCGTGTTTCGCTCTCGTGTTTCGCTCTCCTGTTTCGCTCTCCTGTTTCGCTCTCCTGTTTCGCTCTCCTGTTTTGCCCTCCTGTTTCCCTCCCCTGCTTCATTCCCTGCTTCACTCCCTGTTTCACTCTCTTGTTTTCCTCTCTTGTTTTACTCTCCTGTTTCACTCCCCTGTTTCACTCTCTGGTTCACTTCCCTGATTGACTGTCCTGTTTCACACTTCCCTGTTTCACTCCCGTTTCACTCTTCTGTTTCACTCCCCTGATACACTCTCCTGTTTCACACACATGTTTCACTCTCCTGTTTCAGTCTCCTGCTTCACTCTCCTGCTTCATTCTCCTGTTTCACTCCCATGATTCATTTTCCAGTTTCACACCCATGCTTTACTCCCATGCTTCACTGCCATGCTTCACTCCCCTGTTTCACACCCGTGTTTCACTCCCGTGTTACATTTCCCTGTTTCACTCTCCTCTTTCACTCTCCTCTTTCACTCTCCTGTTTCACTCCCCTGTTTACCTCGCTTGTTTCACAACTCTCCTGTTTCACTCTCCTGTTTCACTCTCCTGTTTCACTCTCCTGTTTCACTCCCCTGTTTCACACCCGTGTTTCACTCCCGTGTCTCATTCCCCTGTTTCCCTCTCCTGTTTCACTCTCCTCTTTCACTCTCCTGTTTCAACATCCTGTTTCACTCCCCTGTTTCACTCCTCTGTTTCACTCAATTGATTCTGTCCCCTGCTTCAATCTCCTGTTTCAATCACCTGTTTCAATCTTGTGTTTCCCTCCCCTGCTTCCCTCCCCTACTTCCCTCCCCTGCTTCCCTCCCTTGCTTCCCTCCCCAGTTTCACTCTCCAGTTTCACTCTCCAGTTTCACCCCCGTGTTTCACTCTCTGGTTCACTCTCCTGTTTTGCAGCCCTGCTTCACTCCCCTAATTGACTGTCCTTTTTCAACCGCCCCTCTTTCACTCCAGTTTCACTCTTCTGTTTCACTCCAGTTTCACTCTTCTGTTTCACTCCAGTTTCACTCTTCTGTTTCACTCCAGTTTCACTCTTCTGTTTCACTCCAGTTTCACTCTTCTGTTTCACTCCAGTTCCACTCTTCTGTTTCACTCCCCTGCTTCACTCCCCTGCTTCATTCCCCTCTTTCACTCCCATGATTCACTCCCATGATTCACTCCCCTAATTTACTCCCCTAATTTACTCCCCTGTTTCACTCCACTGTTTCACTCCACTGTTTCACTCTCCTGTTTCACTCCCCTGTTTCAACCTCCTGTTTCAACCTTCTGTTTCACTCCGATTTTACTCCCCTGTTTCAATCTCCTGTTTCAATCTCCTGTTTCAACCTCCTGCTTCTCTCCCCTGCTTCCCTCCCCTGCTTCCTTCCCCTGCTTCCCTCCCCGCTTCACTCCCCTATTTCTTTCTCCTGTTTCACACCCATGTTTCACTCCCGTGTTACATTCAACCTGCTTCGCTCTCCTGTTTCACTCCTCTGTTTCACTCCCGTGTTTCACTCTCATATTTCACTTCCCTGCTTCACTCCCCTGTTTCACTCTCCTGTTTCGCTCTCCTGTTTCGCTCTCCTGTTTCGCTCTCCTGTTTCACTCTCTTGTTTCACTCCCCTGCTTCACTCCCTGTTTCACTCTCCTGCTTCACTCTCCTGCTTCACTCCCATATTTCCTTTTCCTGTTTCACTCTCCTGTTTCGCACTCCTGTTTCACACTCCCCTATTTTACTCCTGTGTTACATTCACCTGTTTCACTCTCCTGTTTTGCTCTCCCCGTTTCACCCTCTTGTTTCACCCTCTTGTTTCACTCTCCTGCTTCACTCCCCTGCTTCACTCCCCTGCTTCACTCCGCTGATTTACTCACCTGATTCACTCTCCTGTTTCACTCCCCTGTTTCACTCTCCTGTTCACCCTCCTGTTTCACCCTCCTGTTTCACCCTCCTGTTTCACCCTCCTGTTTCACCCTCCTGTTTCACTCAGCTGATTCTGTCCCCCATTTCACTCTCCTGTTTCGTACTCTCGTTTCACTCCCCTGCTTCACTCCAATGTTTCACTCCCTTGCTTCACTCCCCTGCTTCACGCTCCTGCTTCACTCCCCTGCTTCACCCTCCTGCTTCACTCCCCTGTTTCACTCCAATGTTTCACTCCCCTGCTTCACTCCCCTGCTTCACTCCCCTGTTTCACTCCCTTGTTTCACTCTCCTGTTTCACTCTCCTGTTTCACCCTCCTGTTTCACCCTCGTGTTTCACTCTCGTGTTTCACTTTCATGTTTCACTCCCCTGTTTCACACTCCTGTTTTGCACGCCCATGTTTCAATCCACTGCTTCACACTCCCCTGTTTCACTACCCTCTGTGACTCCTTTGTCTATGACTCCTTTTTCACACTCTCCTGCTTCATTCTCCAGTTTCACTCCCATGTTTCATTTTCCTATTTCACTCCCATGCTACACTCCACTGTTTCACTCTCCCGTTTTCCTCTCTTGTTTTACTCTCCTGTTTCACTCCCCTGTTTCACTCTCTGGTTCACTTCCCTGATTGACTGTACTGTTTCACACTGCCCTGTTTCACTCCTGTTCCACTCTTCTGTTTCACTCCCCTGATACACTCTCCTGTTTCACACACATGTTTCACTCTCCTGTTTCAGTCTCCTGCTTCACTCTCCTGCTTTATTCTCCTGTTTCACTCCCATGATTCATTTTCCAGTTTCACTCCCATGCTTCACTCCCATGCTTCACTCCCATGCTTCACTCCCCTGTTTCATTCCCGTGTTTCACTCCCCTGTTTCACACCCGTGTTTCACTCCTGTGTTACATTCCCCTGTTTCACTCTCCTGTTTCACTCTCCTCTTTCACTCTCCTGTTTCACTCTCCTGTTTCACTCCTCTGTTTCACTCTCCTGTTTCACTCCCGTGTTATATTCCCCTGTTTCACTCTGCTGTTTCAATCCCCTGTTTCACTCTCCTTTTTCGCTCTCCCCGTTTCACTCCCCCATTTCACTCCCATGTTTCACTCCCCTGCTTCACTCCCTTGCTTCACTCCCCTGCTTCACTCCCCTGCTTCACTCCCCTGCTTCACTCCCCTGCTTCATTCCCTTGCTTCACTCCCCTGCTTCAATCTCCTGTTTCAATCTTTTGTTTCACTCTCCTGTTTTGCAGCCCTGTTTCACTCTCCTGTTTGAATCTCCTGTTTCACTCTCCTGTTTCACTCTCCTGTTTCACTCTCCTGTTTCACACTCCTGTTTCACACTCCTGTTTCACCCTCCTGTTTCACTGTCCTGTTTCACTCTCCTGTTTCACTGTCCTGTTTCACCGTCCTGTTTCACTCTCTTGTTTCACTCTCTTGTTTCACTGTCCTGTTTCACTGTCCTGTTTCACTGTACTGTTTCACTGTCCTGTTTCACTGTCCTGTTTCACTGTCCTGTTTCACTGTCCTGTTTCACTGTACTGTTTCACTGTCCTGTTTCACTGTCCTGTTTCACTCTCGTGTTTCACTCTCGTGTTTCACTCTCGTGTTCCACTCTCGTGTTCCACTCTCGTGTTTCACTCTCGTGTTTCACTCTCGTGTTTCACTCTCGTGTTTCACTCTCCTGTTTCACTCCCCTGTTTCACTCCCCTGTTTCACTCTCCTCTTTCAATCTCCTCTTTCACTCAACTGATGCTGTCCCCCGTTTCACTCTCCTTTTTCATACTCCCATTTCAATCCCCTGCTTCACTCCCCTGCTTCACTCCCCTGCTTCACTCCCCTGCTTCACTCCCCTGCTTCACTCCCCTGCTTCACTCCCCTGCTTCACTCCCCTGCTTCACTCCCCTGCTTCACTCCCCTGCTTCACTCCCATGCTTCGCTCCCATGCTTCACTCCCATGCTTCACTCCCCTGCTTCACTCCCCTGCTTCACTCCCCTGCTTCACTCCCCTGCTTCACTCCCATGCTTCACTCCCATGCTTCGCTCCCCTGCTTCACTTCCCTGCTCAAATCTCTTGTTTTAACCTCCTGTTTCTATCTCCTGTTTCATTCTCCTGCTTCCCACCCCTGCTTCCCTCCCCTGCTCCACTTTCCTCTTTCACTCTCCTATATTGCAACTCTGCTTCCCTCCACTATTTCACTCTCGTGTTTCACACTCGTGTTTCACGCTCGTGTTTCACTCTCATGTTTCACTCTCTTGTTTCACTCTCTTGTTTCACTGTCCTGTTTCACTCTCCTGTTTCACTCTCCTGTTTCACTCTCGTGTTTCACTCTCGTGTTTCACTCTCGTGTTCCACTCTCGTGTTCCACTCTCGTGTTTCACTCTCGTGTTTCACTCTCATGTTTCACTCTCCTGTTTCAATCTCCTCTTTCACTCAACTGATGCTGTCCCCCGTTTCACTCTCCTTTTTCATACTCCCATTTCAATCCCCTGCTTCACTCCCCTGCTTCACTCCCTTGCTTCACTCCCCTGCTTCACTCCCCTGCTTCACTCCCCTGCTTCACTCCCCTGCTTCACTCCCCTGCTTCACTCCCCTGCTTCACTCCCCTGCTTCACTTCCCTGCTCAAATCTCTTGTTTTAATCTCCTGTTTCAATCTCCTGTTTCACTCTCCTGTTTCACTCCCCTGTTTCACTCTCCTGTTTCGCTCTCCTGTTTCATTCCCTTGTTTTACTCCCCTATTTCACTCTCCTGTTTCACTCTCCTGTTTCACTCTCGTGTTACTCACTCGTGTTTCACTCTCCAGTTTCACTCTCCTATTTCACTCCCTTATTTTACTCCCCTGATTCACTCTCCTGTTTCACTCCCATATTTCATTTTCCTGTTTCACTCCCATGATACACTCCCCTGTTTCACTCATCTGTTTCACTCAACTGATTCAGTCCCCTGTTTCACTCCCCTGCTTCACTCCCCTGCTTCACTCCCCTGCTTCACTCCCCTGCTTCACTCCCCTGCTTCACTCCCCTGCTTCACTCCCCTGCTTCACTCCCCTGCTTCACTCCCCTGCTTCAATCTCCTGCTTCCCTCCTCTGCTTCCCTCCCCTTCTGCCCTCCCCTGCTCCACTCTCCTGTTTTGCAAACCTGCTTCAATCCCCTGTTTCACTCCCTTGTTTCACTCCCTTGTTTCACTACCCTGTGTGACTCCTTTGTCTATGACGCCTTTTTCACACTCCCCTGATTCAATCTCCTGTTTCACCCCCCTGTTTCACTCTCCTGCTTCACTCTCCTGCTTCACTCCTGTTCCACTCTTCTGTCTCACTCCCATGATACACTCTCCTGTTTCACACACATGTTTCACTCTCCTGTTTCACTCTCCTGCTTCACTCTCCTGCTTCACTCTCCTGCTTCATTCTCCTGTTTCACTAATATGTTTCATTTTCCTGTTTCACTCCCATGCTTCACTCCCATGCTTCACTCCCCTGTTTCACTCTCCTGTTTTCCTCTCTTGTTTTACTCTCCTGTTTCACTCCCCTGTTTCACTCTCTGGTTCACTTCCCTGATTGACTGTCCTGTTTCACACTTCCCTGTTTCACTCTTCTGTTTCACTCCCCTGATACACTCTCCTGTTTCACACACATGTTTCACTCCCCTGTTTCAGTCTCCTGCTTCACTCTCCTGCTTCATTCTCCTGTTTCACTCCCATGATTCATTTTCCAGTTTCACTCCCATGCTTTACTCCCATGCTTCACTGCCATGCTTCACTCCCCTGTTTCACACCCGTGTTTCACTCCCGTGTTACATTTCCCTGTTTCACTCTCCTCTTTCACTCTCCTCTTTCACTCTCCTGTTTCACTCCCCTGTTTACCTCGCTTGTTTCACACCCATGTTTCACTCCCGTGTTACATTCCCCCATTTCACTCTCCTGTTTCACTCTCCTGTTTCACTCTCCTGTTTCACTCTCCTGTTTCACTCCCCTGTTTCACTCCCCTGTTTCACTCCCCTGTTTCACTCCCCTGTTTCACACCCGTGTTTCACTCCCGTGTCTCATTCCCCTGTTTCCCTCTCCTGTTTCACTCTCCTCTTTCACTCTCCTGTTTCAACATCCTGTTTCACTCCCCTGTTTCACTCCTCTGTTTCACTCAATTGATTCTGTCCCCTGCTTCAATCTCCTGTTTCAATCACCTGTTTCAATCTTGTGTTTCCCTCCCCTGCTTCCCTCCCCTACTTCCCTCCCCTGCTTCCCTCCCCTGCTTCCCTCCCCAGTTTCACTCTCCAGTTTCACTCTCCAGTTTCACCCCCGTGTTTCACTCTCTGGTTCACTCTCCTGTTTTGCAGCCCTGCTTCACTCCCCTGATTGACTGTCCTTTTTCAACCGCCCCTCTTTCACTCCAGTTTCACTCTTCTGTTTCACTCCAGTTTCACTCTTCTGTTTCACTCCAGTTTCACTCTTCTGTTTCACTCCAGTTCCACTCTTCTGTTTCACTCCCCTGCTTCACTCCCCTGCTTCATTCCCCTCTTTCACTCCCATGATTCACTCCCATGATTCACTCCCCTAATTTACTCCCCTAATTTACTCCCCTGTTTCACTCCACTGTTTCACTCTCCTGTTTCACTCCACTGTTTCAACCTCCTGTTTCAACCTTCTGTTTCACTCCGATTTTACTCCCCTGTTTCAATCTCCTGTTTCAATCTCCTGGTTCAATCTCCTGGTTCAATCTCCTGTTTCAACCTCCTGCTTCTCTCCCCTGCTTCCTTCCCCTGCTTCCCTCCCCTGCTTCACTCCCCTGTTTCTTTCTCCTGTTTCACTCCCCTGTTTCACTCCCGTGTTTCACTCTCATATTTCACTCCCCTGCTTCGCTCTCCTGTATCACTCCCGTGTTTCACTCTCATATTTCACTCTCCTGTTTCGCTCTCCTGTTTCGCTCTCTTGTTTCGCTCTCCTGTTTCGCTCTCCTGTTTCGCTCTCCTGTTTCGCTCTCCTGTTTCGCTCTCCTGTTTCGCTCTCTTGTTTCGCTCCCCTGCTTCACTCCCTGTTTCACTCTCCTGCTTCACTCTCCTGCTTCACTCCCATATTTCCTTTTCCTGTTTCACTCTCCTGTTTCGCACTCCTGTTTCGCACTCCCCTATTTCACTCCTGTGTTACATTCACCTGTTTCACTCTCCTGTTTTGCTCTCCCCTGTTTCACCCTCTTGCTTCACCCTCTTGTTTCACTCTCCTGCTTCACTCCCCTGCTTCACTCCCCTGCTTCACTCCCCTGCTTCACTCCGCTGATTCACTCCACTGATTCACTCACCTGATTCACTCTCCTGTTTCACTCACCTGTTTCACTCTCCTGTTCACCCTCCTGTTTCACTCTCCTGTTTCACCCTCCTGTTTCACTCAGCTGATTCTGTCCCCCATTTCACTCTCCTGTTTCGTACTCTCATTTCACTCCCCTGTTTCACTCCAATGTTTCACTCCCCTGCTTCACTCCCCTGCTTCACCCTCCTGCTTCACTCCCCTGCTTCACTCCCCTGTTTCACTCCCTTGTTTCACTCCCTTGTTTCACTCTCCTGTTTCACTCTCCTGTTTCATTCTCCTGTTTCACTCTCATGTTTCACCCTCGTGTTTCACCCTCGTGTTTCACTCTCGTGTTTCACTTTCATGTTTCACTCTCCTATTTCACTCTTCTGTTTCATTCCCATAATTAATTTTCCTGTTTCACTCCCCTGTTTCACTCTCCTGTTTCACTCCCATGTTTCATTTTCCTATTTCACTCCCATGCTTCACTCCCCTGTTTCACTCTCCCGTTTTCCTCTCTTGTTTTACTCTCCTGTTTCACTCTCTGGTTCACTTCCCTGATTGACTGTACTGTTTCACACTCCCCTGTTTCACTCCTGTTCCACTCTTCTGTTTCACTCCCATGATACACTCTCCTGTTTCACACACATGTTTCACTCTCCTGCTTCACTCTCCTGCTTCACTCTCCTGCTTCACTCTCCTGCTTCACTCTCCTGCTTCATTCTCCTGTTTCACTCCCATGTTTCATTTTCCTGTTTCACTCGAATGCTTCACTCCCATGCTTCACTCCCCTGTTTCATTCCCCTGTTTCACTCCCCTGTTTCACACCCGTGTTTCACTCCCGTGTTACATTCCCCTGTTTCACTCTCCTGTTTCACTCTCCTCTTTCACTCTCCTGTTTCACTCTCCTGTTTCACTCCCCTGTTTCACTCTCCTGTTTCACTCCCGTGTTACATTCCCCTGTTTCAATCTACTGTTTCACTCTGCTGTTTCACTCTCCTGTTTCACTCTCCTGTTTCACTCTCCTGTTTCACTCCCCTGTTTTACTCCGCTGTTTCACTCCCCTGTTTCACACATGTGTTACATTCCAGTTTCACTCTCCTGTTTCACTCTCCTCTTTCACTCTCCTGTTTCACTCTCCTGTTTCACTCTCCTGTTTCACTCTCCTGTTTCACTCCCCTGTTTTACTCCCCTGTTTCACTCCCCTGTTTCAGACCTGTGTTACATTACCCTGTTTCACTCTCCTGATTCACTCTCCTCTTTCACTCTCCTGTTTCACTCTCCTGTTTCACTCTCCTGTTTCACTCCCCTGTTTCACTCCTCTGTTTCACTCAATTGATTCTGTCCCCTGCTTCAATCTCCTGTTTCAATCACCTGTTTCAATCTTGTGTTTCTCTCCCCTGCTTCCCTCCCCTGCTTCCCTCCCCTGTTTCACTCCAGTTTCACTCTTCTGTTTCACTCCAGTTTCACTCTTCTGTTTCACTCCAGTTTCACTCTTCTGTTTCATTCTCCTGTTTCACTCCCCTGTTTCACCCTTCTGTTTCACTCCCCTGTTTCACTCCCCTGCTTCATTCCCCTCTTTCACTCCCATGATTCACTCCCCTGATTCACTCTCCTATTTCACTCTCCTATTTCACTCTCCTGTTTCCCTCCCCTGTTTCAGTCTCCTGTTTCAATCTCCTGTTTCAATCTCCTGTTTCAATCTCCTGTTTCAATCTCCTGTTTCAATCTCCTGTTTCAATCTCCTGGTTCAATCTCCTGTTTCAATCTCCTGTTTCAACCTCCTGCTTCTCTGCCCTGCTTCACTCCCCTGATTCCTTCCCCTGCTTCCCTCCCCTGCTTCACTCCCCTGTTTCATTCTACTGTTTCACACCCATGTTTCAATCCCGTGTTACATTCCCCTGTTTCACTCTCTGGTTTCTCTCTCCGGTTTCACTCTCCTGTTTCACTCCCCTGTTTCACACCCGTGTTACATTCCCCTGTTTCACTCTCCTGTTTCACTCTCTTCTTTCACTCTCCTGTTTCACTCCCCTGTTTCACACCTGTGTTACATTCCCCTGTTTCACTCTCCTGTTTCACTCTCCTCTTTCACTCTCCTGTTTCACTCTCCTGTTTCACTCTCCTGTTTCACTCCCCTGTTTCACTCCTCTGTTTCACTCAATTGATTCTGTCCCCTGCTTCAATCTCCTGTTTCAATCACCTGTTTCAATCTTGTGTTTCCCTCCCCTGCTTCCCTCCCCTGCTTCCCTCCCCAGTTTCACTCTCCAGTTTCACTCTCCAGTTTCACCCCCCAGTTTCACTCTCTGGTTCACTCTCCTGTTTTGCAGCCTTGCTTCACTCCCCTGATTGACTGTCCTTTTTCAACCTCCCCTGTTTCACTCTCCTATTTCACTCTTCTGTTTCCCTCCCCTGTTTCAGTCTCCTGTTTCAATCTCCTGTTTCAATCTCCTGGTTCAATCTCCTGGTTCAATCTCCTGTTTCAACCTCCTGCTTCTCTCCCCTGCTTCACTCCCCTGCTTCCTTCCCCTGCTTCCCTCCCCTGCTTCACTCCCCTGTTTCATTCTACTGTTTCATACCCATGTTTCACTCCCGTGTTACATTCCCCTGTTTCACTCTCTGGTTTCACTCTCTGGTTTCACTCCACTGTTTCACTCCTGTGTTTCATTCCCATATTTCACTCCCCTGCTTCACTCCCCTGTTTCGCTCTCCTGTTTCGCTCTCCTGTTTCGCTCTCCTGTTTCACTCCCCTTATACACTCTCCTGTTTCACTCCCCTGCTTCATTCCCCTGTTTCACCACCATTTTTCACTCCCATGTTACTTTCCCATGTTTCACTCTCCTTTTTCACTCTCCTGTTTCACCCTCTTGTTTCACTCCCCTGCTTCACTCCCCTGTTTCACTCCCCTGCTTCATTATTCTGATTCACTCCCCTGTTTCATTCACCTGATTCACTCTCCTGTTTCACTCCCCTGTTTCACTCACCTGCTCACCCTCCTGTTTCACCCTCCTGTTTCACCCTCCTGTTTCACTCAGCTGATTCTGTCCCCCATTTCACTCTCCTGTTTCGTACTCCCGTTTCACTCCCCTGTTTCACTCCAATGTTTCACTGCCCTGCTTCACCCTCCTGCTTCACCCTCCTGCTTCACCCTCCTGCTTCAATCCCCAGCTTCACTCCCCTGTTTCACTCCCCTGCTTCAATCCCCTGTTTCACTCCCTTGTTTCACTCCCTTGTTTCACTCTCCTGTTTCACTCCCCTGTTTCACTCCCCTGTTTCACTCCCCTGTTTCACTCTCCAGTTTCACTCTCCTGTTTCACTCCTTTGTTTCACTCTCCTGTTTCACTCTCCTGTATCACTCTCCTGTTTCACTCCCCTGTTTCACTCCCCTGTTTCACTCCCCTGTTTCACTCCCCTGTTTCACTCCTCCTGTTTCACACCCATGTTACATTTCCCAGCTTCACTCTCCTGTTTCAGTCCCCTGTTTCACTCTCCTGTTTCACTCTCCTGTTTCATTCTCCTTTTTCACTCCCCTGTTTCACTCCCTTGTTTCACTCCTCTGTTTCACTCAATTGATTCTGTCCCCTGCTTCAATCTCCTGTTTCAATCACCTGTTTCAATCTTGTGTTTCCCTCCCCTGCTTCCCTCCCCTGCTTCCCTCCCCTGCTTCCCTCCCCAGTTTCACTCTCCAGTTTCACTCTCCAGTTTCACCCCCCTGTTTCACTCTCTGGTTCACTCTCCTGTTTTGCAGCCCTGCTTCACACCCCTGATTGACTGTCCTTTTTCAACCTCCCCTGTTTCACTCCAGTTTCACTCTTCTGTTTCACTCCAGTTTCACTCTTCTGTTTCACTCCAGTTTCACTCTTCTGTTTCATTCTCCTGTTTCTCTCCCCTGTTGCACTCCCATGATTCACTCCCCTGATTCACTCTCCTATTTCACTCTTCTGTTTCCCTCCCCTGTTTCAGTCTCCTGTTTCAATCTCCTGTTTCAATCTCCTGGTTCAATCTCCTGGTTCAATCTCCTGTTTCAACCTCCTGCTTCTCTCCCCTGCTTCACTCCCCTGCTTTCTTCCCCTGCTTCCATCCCCTGCTTCACTCCCCTGTTTCATTCTACTGTTTCACAGCCATGTTTCACTCCCGTGTTACATTCCCCTGTTTCACTCTCTGGTTTCACTCTCTGGTTTCACTCCCCTGCTTCATTCCCCTGTTTCACTCCCATGATTCACTCCCCTGATTCACTCTCCTATTTCACTCTCCTATTTCACTCTCCTGTTTCCCTCCCCTGTTTCAGTCTCCTGTTTCAATCTCCTGTTTCAATCTCCTGTTTCAATCTCCTGTTTCAATCTCCTGTTTCAATCTCCTGGTTCAATCTCCTGTTTCAATCTCCTGTTTCAACCTCCTGCTTCTCTCCCCTGCTTCACTCCCCTGATTCCTTCCCCTGCTTCCCTCCCCTGCTTCACTCCCCTGTTTCATTCTACTGTTTCACACCCATGTTTCAATCCCGTGTTACATTCCCCTGTTTCACTCTCTGGTTTCTCTCTCCGGTTTCACTCTCCTGTTTCACTCCCCTGTTTCACACCCGTGTTACATTCCCCTGTTTCACTCTCCTGTTTCACTCTCTTCTTTCACTCTCCTGTTTCACTCCCCTGTTTCACACCTGTGTTACATTCCCCTGTTTCACTCTCCTGTTTCACTCTCCTCTTTCACTCTCCTGTTTCACTCTCCTGTTTCACTCCCCTGTTTCACTCCTCTGTTTCACTCAATTGATTCTGTCCCCTGCTTCAATCTCCTGTTTCAATCACCTGTTTCAATCTTGTGTTTCCCTCCCCTGCTTCCCTCCCCTACTTCCCTCCCCAGTTTCACTCTCCAGTTTCACTCTCCAGTTTCACCCCCCAGTTTCACTCTCTGGTTCACTCTCCTGTTTTGCAGCCTTGCTTCACTCCCCTGATTGACTGTCCTTTTTCAACCTCCCCTGTTTCACTCTCCTATTTCACTCTTCTGTTTCCCTCCCCTGTTTCAGTCTCCTGTTTCAATCTCCTGTTTCAATCTCCTGTTTCAATCTCCTGGTTCAATCTCCTGGTTCAATCTCCTGTTTCAACCTCCTGCTTCTCTCCCCTGCTTCACTCCCCTGCTTCCTTCCCCTGCTTCCCTCCCCTGCTTCACTCCCCTGTTTCATTCTACTGTTTCACACCCATGTTTCACTCCCGTGTTACATTCCCCTGTTTCACTCTCTGGTTTCACTCTCTGGTTTCACTCCACTGTTTCACTCCCGTGTTTCATTCCCATATTTCACTCCCCTGCTTCACTCCCCTGTTTCGCTCTCCTGTTTCGCTCTCCTGTTTCACTCTCCTGTTTCACTCTCCTGTTTCGCTCTCCTGTTTCGCTCTCCTGTTTCGCTCTCCTGTTTCGCACTCCCCTGTTTCATTCTCCTATTTCACTCCCCTGTTTTGCACTTCCATGTTTCACTCTCCTGTTTTGCTCTCCCCTGTTTCACTCCCCTGATTGACTGTACTGTTTCACACTCCTCGGTTTCACTCCTGTTTCACTCTCCTGTTTCACACTCTTGTTTCGCACTCCTGTTTCACTCCCCTGCTTCACTCCCATATTTCCTTTTCCTGTTTCACTCTCCTGTTTCACACTCCTGTTTCGCACTCCCCTGTTTCACTCCTGTGTTACATTCGCCTATTTCACTGTCCTGTTTTGCACTCCCACTTTTCACTCTCCTGTTTTGCTCTCCCCTGTTTCACTCCCCTGATTGACTGTACTGTTTCCCACTCCCCTGTTTCACCCTCGTTTCACTCTCCTGTTTCACTCCCCTTATACACTCTCCTGTTTCACTCCCCTGCTTCATTCCCCTGTTTCACCACCATTTTTCACTCCCATGTTACATTCCCATGTTTCACTCTCCTTTTTCACTCTCCTGTTTCACCCTCTTGTTTCACTCCCCTGCTTCACTCCCCTGTTTCACTCCCCTGCTTCATTATTCTGATTCACTCCCCTGTTTCACTCACCTGATTCACTCTCCTGTTTCACTCCCCTGTTTCACTCACCTGCTCACCCTCCTGTTTCACCCTCCTGTTTCACCCTCCTGTTTCACTCAGCTGATTCTGTCCCCCATTTCACTCTCCTGTTTCGTACTCCCGTTTCACTCCCCTGTTTCACTCCAATGTTTCACTGCCCTGCTTCACCCTCCTGCTTCACCCTCCTGCTTCACCCTCCTGCTTCAATCCCCAGCTTCACTCCCCTGTTTCACTCCCCTGCTTCAATCCCCTGTTTCACTCCCTTGTTTCACTCCCTTGTTTCACTCTCCTGTTTCACTCCCCTGTTTCACTCCCCTGTTTCACTCCCCTGTTTCACTCTCCAGTTTCACTCTCCTGTTTCACTCCTTTGTTTCACTCTCCTGTTTCACTCTCCTGTTTCACTCTCCTGTTTCACTCCCCTGTTTCACTCCCCTGTTTCACTCCCCTGTTTCACTCCTCCTGTTTCACACCCATGTTACATTTCCCTGCTTCACTCTCCTGTTTCAGTCCCCTGTTTCACTCTCCTGTTTCACTCTCCTGTTTCATTCTCCTTTTTCACTCCCCTGTTTCACTCCCTTGTTTCACTCCTCTGTTTCACTCAATTGATTCTGTCCCCTGCTTCAATCTCCTGTTTCAATCACCTGTTTCAATCTTGTGTTTCCCTCCCCTGCTTCCCTCCCCTGCTTCCCTCCCCTGCTTCCCTACCCAGTTTCACTCTCCAGTTTCACTCTCCAGTTTCACCCCCCTGTTTCACTCTCTGGTTCACTCTCCTGTTTTGCAGCCCTGCTTCACACCCCTGATTGACTGTCCTTTTTCAACCGCCCCTGTTTCACTCCAGTTTCACTCTCCTGTTTCACTCCAGTTTCACTCTTCTGTTTCATTCTCCTGTTTCACTCCCCTGTTTCACCCTCCTGTTTCCCTCCCCCTGCTTCACTCCCCTGTTTCACTCCCCTGCTTCATTCCTCTGTTTCACTCCCATGATTCACTCCCCTGATTCACTCTCCTATTTCACTCTCCTATTTCACTCTCCTGTTTCACTCCCCTGTTTCGACCTCCTGTTTCAACCTTCTGTTTCACTCTGATTTTACTCCCCTGTTTCAATCTCCTGTTTCAACCTCCTGCTTCTCTCCCCTGCTTCCCTCCCCTGCTTCCTTCCCCTGCTTCCTTCCCCTGCTTCCTTCCCCTGCTTCCCTCCCCTGCTTCAGTCCCCTGTTTCATTCTCCTGTTTCACACCCATGTTTCACTCCCGTGTTACATTCCCCTGTTTCACTCTCCGGTTTCAGTCTCCGGTTTCTCTCCCCTGTTTCACTCCCGTGTTTCATTCCCATATTTCACTCCCCTGTTTCACTCCTCCTGTTTCACACCCGTGTTACATTTCCCTGCTTCGCTCCCCTGTTTTGCTCTCCTGTTTCGCTCTCCTGTTTCGCTCTCCTGTTTCACTCTCCTGTTTCGCTCTCCTGTTTCGCTCTCCTGTTTCGCTCTCCTGTTTCGCTCTCCTGTTTCGCTCTCCTGTTTCGCTCTCCTGTTTCGCTCTCTTGTTTCGCTCTCCTGTTTCACTCTCCTGTTTTGCTCTCCTGTTTCGCTCTCCTGTTTCGCTCTTTTGTTTCGCTCTCCTGTTTCGCTCTCCTGTTTCGCTCTCCTGTTTCGCTCTCTTGTTTCGCACTCCCCTGTTTCATTCTCCTATTTCACTCCCCTGTTTTGCACTCCCATGTTTCACTCTCCTGTTTTGCTCTCCCCTGTTTCACTCCCCTGATTGACTGTACTGTTTCACACTCCTCGGTTTCACTCCCGTTTCACTCTCCTGTTTCACACTCTTGTTTCGCACTCCTGTTTCACTCCCCTGCTTCACTCCCTGTTTCACTATCTTGTTTCACTCACCTATTTCACTCTCCTATTTCACTCTCCTGCTTCACTCCCATATTTCCTTTTCCTGTTTCACTCTCCTGTTACGCACTCCTATTTCACACTCCCCTGTTTCACTTTCCTGTTTTGCACTCCCACGTATCACTTTCCTGTTTTGCACTCCCACGTTTCACTCTCCTGTTTTGCTCTCCCGTTTCACTCCCCTGATTGACTGTTCTGTTTCACACTCCCCTGTTTCACTCCCCTGCTTCACTCCCCTGCTTCACTCCCCTGCTTCACTACTCTGATTCACTCCCCTGTTTCACTCTCCTGTTCACCCACCTGTTTCACCCTCCTGTTTCACACACCTGTTTCACTCAGCTGATTCTGTCCCCCATTTCACTCTCCTGTTTTGTACTCCCCTGTTTCACTCCCCTGTTTCACTCCAATGTTTCACTCCCCTGTTTCACTCTCCTGTTTCAACCTCCTGTTTCAACCTTCTGTTTCACTCCGATTTTACTCCCCTGTTTCAATCTCCTGTTTCAATCTTCTGTTTCAACCTCCTGCTTCCCTCCCCTGCTTCCCTCCCCTGCTTCCCTCCCCTGCTTCACCCCCCTGTTTCATTCTCCTGTTTCACACCCATGTTTCACTCCCGTGTTACATTCCCCTGTTTCATTCTCCGGTTTCACTCTCCGGTTTCACTCTCCTGTTTCGCTCTCCTGTTTCGCTCTCCTGTTTCGCTCTCCTGCTCCGCTCTCCTGCTCCGCTCTCCTGTTTCGCTCTCCTGTTTCGCTCTCCTGTTTCGCTCTACTGTTTCACACTCCTGTTTCGCACTCCCCTGTTTCACTCCTGTCTTACATTCTCCTATTTCACTCTCCTGTTTTGCACTCCCATGTTTCACTCTCCTGTTTTGCTCTCCCCTGTTTCACTCCTCTGATTGACTGTACTGTTTCACACTCCTGTTTCACTCCCGTTTCACTCTCCTGTTTCACTCCCCTGCTTCATTCCCCTGTTTCACCACCATATTTCACTCCCATGTTACATTCCCATGTTTCACTCTCCTGTTTTACTCTCCTGTTTTACTCTCCTGTTTCACTCCCCTGTTTCACTCCCCTGTTTCACTCCCCTGTTTCACTCCCCTGTTTCACTCTCCTCTTTCACTCTCCTCTTTCACTCTCCTCTTTCACTCTCGTGTTTCACTCTCCTGTTTCACTCTCCTGTTCACCCTTCTGTTTCACCCTCCTGTTTCACTCCTCTGTTTCACACACCTGTTTCACTCAGCTGATTCTGTCCCCCATTTCACTCTCCTGTTTCGTACTCCCATTTCACTCCCCTGTTTCACTCCAATGTTTCACTCCCCTGCTTCACCCTCCTGCTTCACTCCCCTGCTTCACTCCCCTGTTTGACTCCCCTGTTTCAATCTCCTTTTTCAACCTTCTGTTTCACTCCCATTTTACTCCCCTGTTTCTGTCTCCTGTTTCAATCTCCTGTTTCAATCTCCTGCTTCACTCCCCTGCTTCACTCCCCTGCTTCACTCCCCTGCTTCACTCCCCTACTTCAATCTCCTGTTTCAACCTCCTGTTTCAATCTCCTGTTTCACTCCCCTGTTTCACTCCCCTGTTTCCCTCAACTGATTGTCTCCCCCGTTTCACTTTCCTGTTTTGTACTCCCATTTCACTCCCCCGTTTCATTCCCATGTTCATTCTCTTGTTTCAATCTCCTGTTTGACTCTCCAGTTTCGCATTCCCCTGTTACATTCTCCTATTTCACTTCCCTGTTCCATTCTCCTGTTTTGCAAGCGCCTGTTTCACTCCGCTGTTCATTCTGCTGTATCACTCCCCTGCTTCAATCTCCTGTGTCAATCTCCTGTTTGATTCTCCAGTTTGGCACTCCGCTGTTACATTCTCCAGTTTCATTTCCTTGTTTCACTCCTCTGTTTCGCAGGCCTCTCGTTCACTCCCTTGTTTCACTGCTCTGTTCCATTCTCCTGTTTCACTCTCCTGTTTCACACTCTTGTTTCGCACTCCTGTTTCACTCCCCTGCTTCACTCCCTGTTTTACTATCTTGTTTCACTCACCTATTTCACTCTCCTATTTCACTCTCCTGCTTCACTCCCATATTTCCTTTTCCTGTTTCACTCTCCTGTTTCGCACTCCTGTTTCACACTCCCCTGTTTCACTCCTGTGTTACATTCGCCTATTTCACTGTCCTGTTTTGCACTCCCACGTTTCACTCCCCTGATTGACTGTACTGTTTCACACTCCCCTGTTTCACTCCCCTGATACACTCTCCTGTTTCACTCCCCTGTTTCACCACCATTTTTCACTCCCATGTTACATTCCCATGTTTCACTCTCCTTTTTTACTCTCCTGTTTCACCCTCTTGTTTCACTCCCCTGCTTCACTCCCCTGCTTCACTCCCCTGCTTCACTCCCCTGTTTCACTCCCCTGCTTCACTCCCCTGCTTCACTCCCCTGCTTCACTCCCCTGCTTCACTCCCCTGCTTCACTCACCTGATTCACTCTCCTGTTTCACTCCCCTGTTTCACCCTCCTGTTTCACACACCTGTTTCACTCAGCTGATTCTGTCCCCCATTTCACTCTCCTGTTTTGTACTCCCGTTTCACTCCCTGTTTCACCCTCCTGCTTCACCCTCCTGCTTCACTCTCCTGCTTCACCCTCCTGCTTCACCCTCCTGCTTCACCCTCCTGCTTCACCCTCCTGCTTCACTCTCCTGCTTCACTCCCCTGCTTCACCCTCCTGCTTCACCCTCCTGCTTCACCCTCCTGTTTCACTCCCCTGCTTCACCCTCCTGCTTCACTCCCCTGTTTCATTCCCCTGTTTCAATCTCCTGTTTCAACCTTCTGTTTCACTCCCATTTCATTAGGCTGTTTCACTCTCCTGTTTCAACCTCCTGTTTCAACCTTCCGTTTCACTCCCATTTTACTCTCCTGTTTCAGTCTCCTGATTCAATCTCCTGTTTCAGTCTCCTGTTTCAATCTCCTGTTTCAGTCTCCTGTTTCAGTCTCCTGATTCAATCTCCTGTTTCAGTCTCCTGTTTCAATCTCCTGTTTCAGTCTCCTGTTTCAATCTCCTGCTTCAATCTCCTGCTTCCCTCCCCAGTTTCCCTCCCCAGTTTCACTCTCCAGTTTCACCCCCCTGTTTCACTCTCTGGTTCACTCTCTGGTTCACTCTCCTGTTTTGCACCCTCCTGCTTCACCCTCCTGCTTCACTCCCCTGCTTCACTCCCCTGATTCACTCCCCTGATTTACTCCCCTGCTTCACTCCACTGCTTCACTCCCCTGCTTCACTCCACTGCTTCACTCCACTGCTTCACTCCCCTGCTTCACTCCCCTGCTTCACTCCCATGATTCACTCCCCTGTTTCACTCCCCTGTTTCACTCCCCTGTTTCACTCCCCTGTTTCAACCTCCTGTTTCAACCTTCTGTTTCACTCCGATTTTACTCCCCTGTTTCAATCTCCTGTTTCAATCTCTTGGTTCAATCTCCTGTTTCAATCTTCTGTTTCAACCTCCTGCTTCCCTCCCCTGCTTCCCTCCCCTGCTTCCCTCCCCTGCTTCACCCCCCTGTTTCATTCTCCTGTTTGACACCCATGTTTCACTCCCGTGTTACATTCTCCTGTTTCACTCCCATGATTCACTCCCCTGATTCACTCTCCTATTTCACTCTCCTATTTCACTCTCCTGTTTCACTCCCCTGTTTCGACCTCCTGTTTCAATCTCCTGTTTCAACCTCCTGCTTCTCTCCCCTGCTTCCCTCCCCTGCTTCCTTCCCCTGCTTCCTTCCCCTGCTTCCTTCCCCTGCTTCCCTCCCCTGCTTCAGTCCCCTGTTTCATTCTCCTGTTTCACACCCATGTTTCACTCCCGTGTTACATTCCCCTGTTTCACTCTCCGGTTTCAGTCTCCGGTTTCTCTCCCCTGTTTCACTCCCGTGTTTCATTCCCAAATTTCACTCCCCTGTTTCACTCCTCCTGTTTCACACCCGTGTTACATTTCCCTGCTTCGCTCCCCTGTTTTGCTCTCCTGTTTCGCTCTCCTGTTTCGCTCTCCTGTTTCGCTCTCCTGTTTCGCTCTCCTGTTTCGCTCTCCTGTTTCGCTCTCTTGTTTCGCTCTCCTGTTTCACTCTCCTGTTTTGCTCTCCTGTTTCGCTCTCCTGTTTCGCTCTCTTGTTTCGCTCTCCTGTTTCGCTCTCCTGTTTCGCTCTCCTGTTTCGCTCTCCTGTTTCGCACTCCCCTATTTCATTCTCCTATTTCACTCCCCTGTTTTGCACTCCCATGTTTCACTCTCCTGTTTTGCTCTCCCCTGTTTCACTCCCCTGATTGACTGTACTGTTTCACACTCCTGTTTCACTCCCGTTTCACTCTCCTGTTTCACTCCCCTGCTTCATTCCCCTGTTTCACCACCATATTTCACTCCCATGTTACATTCCCATGTTTCACTCTCCTGTTTTACTCTCCTGTTTTACTCTCCTGTTTCACTCCCCTGTTTCACTCCCCTGTTTCACTCCCCTGTTTCACTCCCCTGTTTCACTCCCCTGTTTCACTCTCCTCTTTCACTCTCCTCTTTCACTCTCGTGTTTCACTCTCCTGTTTCACTCTCCTGTTCACCCTTCTGTTTCACCCTCCTGTTTCACTCCTCTGTTTCACACACCTGTTTCACTCAGCTGATTCTGTCCCCCATTTCACTCTCCTGTTTCGTACTCCCATTTCACTCCCCTGTTTCACTCCAATGTTTCACTCCCCTGCTTCACCCTCCTGCTTCACTCCCCTGCTTCACTCCCCTGTTTGACTCCCCTGTTTCAATCTCCTTTTTCAACCTTCTGTTTCACTCCCATTTTACTCCCCTGTTTCTGTCTCCTGTTTCAATCTCCTGTTTCAATCTCCTGCTTCACTCCCCTGCTTCACTCCCCTGCTTCACTCCCCTGCTTCACTCCCCTGCTTCACTCCCCTACTTCAATCTCCTGTTTCAACCTCCTGTTTCAATCTCCTGTTTCACTCCCCTGTTTCACTCCACTGTTTCCCTCAACTGATTGTCTCCCCCATTTCACTTTCCTGTTTTGTACTCCCATTTCACTCCCCCGTTTCATTCCCATGTTCATTCTCTTGTTTCAATCTCCTGTTTGACTCTCCAGTTTCGCATTCCCCTGTTACATTCTCGTATTTCACTTCCCTGTTCCATTCTCCTGTTTTGCAAGCGCCTGTTTCACTCCGCTGTTCATTCTGCTGTATCACTCCCCTGCTTCAATCTCCTGTGTCAATCTCCTGTTTGATTCTCCAGTTTGGCACTCCGCTGTTACATTCTCCAGTTTCATTTCCTTGTTTCACTCCCCTGCTTCACCCTCCTGCTTCACTCCCCTGCTTCACCCTCCTGCTTCACCCTCCTGATTCACTCCCCTGCTTCACCCTCCTGCTTCACTCCCCTGTTTCATTCCCCTGTTTCAATCTCCTGTTTCAACCTTCTGTTTCACTCCCATTGCATTAGGCTGTTTCACTCTCCTGTTTCAATCTCCTGTTTCAACCTCCTGTTTCAACCTTCCGTTTCACTCCCATTTTACTCTCCTGTTTCAGTCTCCTGTTTCAATCTCCTGTTTCAGTCTCCTGTTTCAATCTCCTGTTTCAATCTCCTGTTTCAGTCTCCTGTTTCAGTCTCCTGTTTCAATCTCCTGTTTCAATCTCCTGTTTCAGTCTCCTGTTTCAATCTCCTGTTTCAATCTCCTGCTTCAATCTCCTGCTTCAATCTCCTGCTTCCCTCCCCAGTTTCACTCTCCAGTTTCACCCCCCTGTTTCACTCTCTGGTTCACTCTCCTGTTTTGCACCCTCCTGCTTCACTCCCCTGCTTCACTCCCCTGCTTCACTCCCCTGCTTCACTCCCCTGCTTCACTCCCCTGCTTCACTCCCATGATTCACTCCCCTGATTCACTCCCCTGCTTCACTCCCCTGCTTCACTCCACTGCTTCACTCCCCTGCTTCACTCCACTGCTTCACTCCACTGCTTCACTCCCCTGCTTCACTCCCCTGCTTCACTCCCCTGTTTCACTCCCCTGTTTCACTCCCCTGTTTCACTCCCCTGTTTCACTCCCCTGTTTCAACCTCCTGTTTCAGCCTTCTGTTTCACTCCGATTTTACTCCCCTGTTTCAATCTCCTGTTTCAATCTCTTGGTTCAATCTCCTGTTTCAATCTTCTGTTTCAACCTCCTGCTTCCCTCCCCTGCTTCCCTCCCCTGCTTCCTTCCCCTGCTTCCCTCCCCTGCTTCACCCCCCTGTTTCATTCTCCTGTTTGACACCCATGTTTCACTCCCGTGTTACATTCCCCTGCTTCACTCTCCGGTTTCACTCTCCTGTTTCGCTCTCCTGTTTCGCTCTCCTGCTTCGCTCTCTTGTTTCGCTCTCCTGTTTCACTCCCCTGTTTCACTCACCTGCTCACCCTCCTGTTTCACCCTCCTGTTTCACCCTCCTGTTTCACTCAGCTGATTCTGTCCCCCATTTCACTCTCCTGTTTCGTACTCCCGTTTCACTCCCCTGTTTCACTCCAATGTTTCACTCCCCTGCTTCACCCTCCTGCTTCACCCTCTTGCTTCACCCTCCTGCTTCACTCCCCTGTTTCACTCCCCTGCTTCAATCCCCTGTTTCACTCCCTTGTTTCACTCTCCTGTTTCACTCCCCTGTTTCACTCCCCTGTTTCACTCCCCTGTTTCACTCTCCAGTTTCACTCTCCTGTTTCACTCCTTTGTTTCACTCTCCTGTTTCACTCCACTGTTTCACTCCCCTGTTTCACTCCTCCTGTTTCACACCCGTGTTACATTTCCCTGCTTCACTCTCCTGTTTCAGTCCCGTGTTTCACTCTCCTGTTTCACTCTCCTGTTTCACTCTCCTGTTTCACACTCCTATTTCACACTCCCCTGTTTCACTCCTGTGTTACATTCGCCTATTTCACTGTCCTGTTTTGCACTCCCACGTTTCACTCTCCTGTTTTGCTCTCCCCTGTTTCACTCCCCTGATTGACTGTTCTGTTTCACACTCCCCTGTTTCACTCCTGTTTCACTCCCCTGATACACTCTCCTGTTTCACTCCCCTGCTTCATTCCCCTGTTTCACCACCATTTTTCACTCCCATGTTACATTCCCATGTTTCACTCTCCTTTTTCACTCTCCTGTTTCACCCTCTTGTTTCACTCCCCTGCTTCACTCCCCTGCTTCACTCCCCTGCTTCACTCCAGTGCTTCACTCCCCTGCTTCACTCCCCTGCTTCACTCCCCTGCTTCACTCCCCTGCTTCACTACTCTGATTCACTCCCCTGTTTCACTCTCCTGTTCACCCTCCTGTTTCACCCTCCTGTCTCACACACCTGTTTCACTCAGCTGATTCTGTCCCCCATTTCACTCTCCTGTTTTGTACTCCCCTGTTTCACTCCCCTGTTTCACTCCAATGTTTCACTCCCCTGCTTCACCCTCCTGCTTCACTCCCCTGCTTCACTCTCCTGCTTCACTCCCCTGATTCACTCTCCTGCTTCACTCCCCTGATTCACTCCCCTGTTTCACTCCCCTGTTTCACTCCCCTGTTTCACTCCCCTGTTTCACTCCCCTGTTTCACTCCCCTGTTTCACTCCCCTGTTTCACTCCCCTGTTTCACTCCCCTGTTTCACTCTCCGGTTTCACTCTCCTGTTTCGCTCTCCTGCTTCGCTCTCCTGCTTCGCTCTCCTGTTTCGCTCTCCTGTTTCGTTCCCCTGCTTTGCTCTCCTGTTTCGCTCTCCTGTTTCGCTCTCCTGTTTCGCTCTCCTGTTTCGCTCTCCTGTTTTGCACTCCTGTTTCACTCCCCTGCTTCACTCCCTGCTTCACTCCCTGTTTCACTCTCCTGTTTCACTCTCCTATTTCACTCTCCTGTTTCACTCTCCTGCTTCACTCCCATATTTCCTTTTCCTATTTCGCTCTACTGTTTCACACTCCTGTTTCGCACTCCCCTGTTTCACTCCTGTCTTACATTCTCCTATTTCACTCTCCTGTTTTGCACTCCCATGTTTCACTCTCCTGTTTTGCTCTCCCCTGTTTCACTCCCCTGATTGACTGTACTGTTTCACACTCCTGTTTCACTCCCGTTTCACTCTCCTGTTTCACTCCCCTGCTTCATTCCCCTGTTTCACCACCATATTTCACTCCCATGTTACATTCCCATGTTTCACTCCCCTGTTTTACTCTCCTGTTTTACTCTCCTGTTTTACTCTCCTGTTTCACTCCCCTGTTTCACTCCCCTGTTTCACTCTCCTCTTTCACTCTCCTCTTTCACTCTCCACTTTCACTCTCGTGTTTCACTCTCCTGTTTCACTCTCCTGTTCACCCTTCTGTTTCACCCTCCTGTTTCACTCTTCTGTTTCACACACCTGTTTCACTCAGCTGATTCTGTCCCCCATTTCACTCTCCTGTTTCGTACTCCCATTTCACTCCCCTGTTTCACTCCAATGTTTCACTCCCCTGCTTCACCCTCCTGCTTCACTCCCCTGCTTCACTCCCCTGTTTGACTCCCCTGTTTCAATCTCCTTTTTCAACCTTCTGTTTCACTCCCATTTTACTCCCCTGTTTCTGTCTCCTGTTTCAATCTCCTGTTTCAATCTCCTGCTTCACTCCCCTGCTTCACTGCCCTGCTTCACTCCCCTACTTCAATCTCCTGTTTCAACCTCCTGTTTCAATCTCCTGTTTCACTCCCCTGTTTCACTCCCCTGTTTCCCTCAACTGATTGTCTCCCCCATTTCACTTTCCTGTTTTGTACTCCCATTTCACTCCCCCGTTTCATTCCCATGTTCATTCTTTTGTTTCAATCTCCTGTTTGACTCTCCAGTTTCGCATTCCCCTGTTACATTCTCCTATTTCACTTCCCTGTTCCATTCTCCTGTTTTGCAAGCGCCTGTTTCACTCCGCTGTTCATTCTGCTGTATCACTCCCCTGCTTCAATCTCCTGTGTCAATCTCCTGTTTGATTCTCCAGTTTGGCACTCCGCTGTTACATTCTCCAGTTTCATTTCCTTGTTTCACTCCACTGTTTCGCAGGCCTCTCGTTCACTCCCTTGTTTCACTGCTCTGTTCCATTCTCCTGTTTCACTCTCCTGTTTCACACTCCCCTGTTTCACTTTGCTGTTTGAATCTCCTATTTCACTCCCCTGTTTCACTCCCCTGTTTCACTCCTGTGTTACATTCGCCTATTTCACTGTCCTGTTTTGCACTCCCACGTTTCACTCTCCTGTTTTGCTCTCCCGTTTCACTCCCCTGATTGACTGCTCTGTTTCACACTCCCCTGTTTCACTCCCGTTTCACTCCCCTGATACACTCTCCTGTTTCACTCCCCTGCTTCATTCCCCTGTTTCACCACCATTTTTCACTCCCATGTTACATTCCCATGTTTCACTCTCCTTTTTCACTCTCCTGTTTCACCCTCTTGTTTCACTCCCCTGCTTCACTCCCCTGCTTCACTCCCCTGCTTCACTCCCCTGCTTCACTCCCCTGCTTCACTCCCCTGCTTCACTCCAGTGCTTCACTCCCCTGCTTCACTCCCCTGCTTCACTCCAGTGCTTCACTCCCCTGCTTCACTCCCCTGCTTCACTCCCCTGCTTCACTCCCCTGCTTCACTCCCCTGCTTCACTACTCTGATTCACTCCCCTGTTTCACTCTCCTGTTCACCCTCCTGTTTCACCCTCCTGTTTCACACACCTGTTTCACTCAGCTGATTCTGTCCCCCATTTCACTCTCCTGTTTTGTACTCCCGTTTCACTCCCCTGTTTCACTCCAATGTTTCACCCTCCTGCTTCACTCTCCTGCTTCACCCTCCTGCTTCACCCTCCTGCTTCACTCCCCTGCTTCACCCTCCTGCTTCACTCCCCTGCTTCACCCTCCTGCTTCACCCTCCTGCTTCACCCTCCTGATTCACTCCCCTGCTTCACCCTCCTGCTTCACTCCCCTGTTTCATTCCCCTGTTTCAATCTCCTGTTTCAACCTTCTGTTTCACTCCCATTTCATTAGGCTGTTTCACTCTCCTGTTTCAATCTCCTGTTTCAACCTCCTGTTTCAACCTTCCGTTTCACTCCCATTTTACTCTCCTGTTTCAGTCTCCTGTTTCAATCTCCTGTTTCAATCTCCTGCTTCAATCTCCTGCTTCAATCTCCTGCTTCCCTCCCCAGTTTCCCTCCCCAGTTTCCCTCCCCAGTTTCACTCTCCAGTTTCACTCTCCAGTTTCACCCCCCTGTTTCACTCTCTGGTTCACTCTCTGGTTCACTCTCCTGTTTTGCACCCTCCTGCTTCACCCTCCTGCTTCACCCTCCTGCTTCACTCCCCTGCTTCACTCCCCTGCTTCACTCCCCTGCTTCACTCCCCTGATTCACTCCCATGATTCACTCCCCTGATTCACTCCCCTGCTTCACTCCACCGCTTCACTCCACTGCTTCACTCCACTGCTTCACTCCCCTGCTTCACTCCCCTGCTTCACTCCCCTGATTCACTCCCCTGTTTCACTCCCCTGTTTCACTCCCCTGTTTCACTCCCCTGTTTCACTCCCCTGTTTCACTCCCCTGTTTCAATCTCCTGTTTCAACCTCCTGCTTCCCTCCCCTGCTTCCCTCCCCTGCTTCCCTCCCCTGCTTCACCCCCCTGTTTCATTCTCCTGTTTCACACCCATGTTTCACTCCCGTGTTACATTCCCCTGTTTCACTCTCCGGTTTCACTCTCCGGTTTCACTCTCCTGTTTCGCTCTCCTGTTTCGCTCTCCTGCTTCGCTCTCCTGTTTCGCTCTCCTGTTTCGTTCCCCTGCTTTGCTCTCCTGTTTCGCTCTCCTGTTTCGCTCTCCTGTTTCGCTCTCTTGTTTCGCTCTCCTGTTTCGCTCTCCTGTTTTGCACTCCTGTTTCACTCCCCTGCTTCACTCCCCTGCTTCACTCCCTGCTTCACTCCCTGCTTCACTCCCTGCTTCACTCCCTGTTTCACTCTCCTGTTTCACTCTCCTATTTCACTCTCCTGTTTCACTCTCCTGCTTCACTCCCATATTTCCTTTTCCTATTTCGCTCTACTGTTTCACACTCCTGTTTCGCACTCCCCTGTTTCACTCCTGTCTTACATTCTCCTATTTCACTCTCCTGTTTTGCACTCCCATGTTTCACTCTCCTGTTTTGCTCTCCCCTGTTTCACTCCCCTGATTGACTGTACTGTTTCACACTCCTGTTTCACTCCCGTTTCACTCTCCTGTTTCACTCCCCTGCTTCATTCCCCTGTTTCACCACCATATTTCACTCCCATGTTACATTCCCATGTTTCACTCCCCTGTTTTACTCTCCTGTTTTACTCTCCTGTTTTACTCTCCTGTTTCACTCCCCTGTTTCACTCCCCTGTTTCACTCTCCTCTTTCACTCTCCTCTTTCACTCTCCTCTTTCACTCTCGTGTTTCACTCTCCTGTTTCACTCTCCTGTTCACCCTTCTGTTTCACCCTCCTGTTTCACTCCTCTGTTTCACACACCTGTTTCACTCAGCTGATTCTGTCCCCCATTTCACTCTCCTGTTTCGTACTCCCATTTCACTCCCCTGTTTCACTCCAATGTTTCACTCCCCTGCTTCACCCTCCTGCTTCACTCCCCTGCTTCACTCCCCTGTTTGACTCCCCTGTTTCAATCTCCTTTTTCAACCTTCTGTTTCACTCCCATTTTACTCCCCTGTTTCTGTCTCCTGTTTCAATCTCCTGTTTCAATCTCCTGCTTCACTCCCCTGCTTCACTGCCCTGCTTCACTCCCCTACTTCAATCTCCTGTTTCAACCTCCTGTTTCAATCTCCTGTTTCACTCCCCTGTTTCACTCCCCTGTTTCCCTCAACTGATTGTCTCCCCCATTTCACTTTCCTGTTTTGTACTCCCATTTCACTCCCCCGTTTCATTCCCATGTTCATTCTCTTGTTTCAATCTCCTGTTTGACTCTCCAGTTTCGCATTCCCCTGTTACATTCTCCTATTTCACTTCCCTGTTCCATTCTCCTGTTTTGCAAGCGCCTGTTTCACTCCGCTGTTCATTCTGCTGTATCACTCCCCTGCTTCAATCTCCTGTGTCAATCTCCTGTTTGATTCTCCAGTTTTGCACTCCGCTGTTACATTCTCCAGTTTCATTTCCTTGTTTCACTCCTCTGTTTCGCAGGCCTCTCGTTCACTCCCTTGTTTCACTGCTCTGTTCCATTCTCCTGTTTCACTCTCCTGTTTCACACTCCCCTGTTTCACTTTGCTGTTTGAATCTCCTATTTCACTCCCCTGTTTCACTCCCGTGTTTCGCTTTCCTGTTTTGCACCCCCTGTTTCACTCCCCTGTTTCACTCTCCTGTTTTGTTCTCCCCGTTTCAATTCCGTCTGACACTCCCCTATTTCACTCTCCTGAGTGAATCCTTTTTCACACTCCCCTTTTTCACTCCCCTGATTCAATCTCCTGTTTCACACCTCTGTTACATTCTCCTGTTTCACTCTCCTGTTTCACTCCCCTGTTTCACTTTCTGGTTCACTCTCTGGTTCACTATCCTGTTTTGCACTCCCCTCTCTTACACCCCTGTTTCATTCCCCTGATTGACTGTTCTGTTTCACACCCATGTTTCACTCCCATGTTACATTCCCCTGTTTCACCATTCTTCATTCCCCTGCTTCACTCTCCTGTTTCACTCTCCTGTTTCACTCCCCTGTTTCACGCTCCTATTTCGCACTTCCCATTTCACTCCCCTGTTTCAGACTCCTATTGCAATCTCCTGTTGCACTGTTCTGTTTCACACTCCTGTTTCACCCTCCCCTGTTTCACCCTCCCCCGTTTCACCCTCCCCCGTTTCACCCTCCCCCGTTTCACCCTCCCCGTTTCACCCTCCCCGTTTCACCCTCCCCTGTTTCACCCTCCCCTGTTTCACCCTCCCCTGTTTCACCCTCCCCTGTTTCACACTCCTGTTTCAATCTCCTGTTGCACTGACCTGTATCACACTCCTGTTTCACACTGCTCTTTCATACTCCCTTGTTTCCACCCTTATTTTATTTTACACTCAAGCCAGTTTTCTACCTGGCGAGTTTGTTAAAAATTCTTCACCCACGGACTTTTAAAAATGCTACAGCTTCTTTATAAAAACCTCAAAAATTACATTGTAAATGCAAACTAGAAGTAAGTAACCCCTCTTTTATTGAAATCATACAACCTTCGGACATTCCACAGTATTTCACAGTATTGGGTAGTCTCTTTTGTTATGCAAAAAAGAAGACTTACATTTATATAGCACCTTTCACAATGTCAGGTTGTCCCAAAGCAATTTACTGCTAATGAAGTACTTTTAAAGTGTAGTTACTGCTGCAATATAGGAAATGCAGCAGCCAATATGGACATAACTAAAGAACGAGACAATGATAAGTTAAAACTGTTTCAGTGATGTTGGCTGAAGAATAAACATTGACCAGGACATCGAGAGGAACTCCCCTGGTCTTCTTTGAAATGTTACAACCGGATCCTTTAAGTCCACCTGGCAGATATTGGCTTAATGTTTGTCCAAAAGATGGCACCTCTGACAGAATATGCACTCCCTCAGTTCTCCAATGGAGTGTCAGCCTGGATACTATTCTGGAGTAGGGCTTGGAAATCTGACTCAGAGACAAAAAATGCTATTAACTGATTCAAACTGACATCTAAAGAGGTAGGAAAGCAATCAAAGACAGCCAGGATGAAGCTTAAGAAAGCAATAAGATGGATGAGAGGTAATGTGGGATGTAGGTGAAAGTCTGAGAAAAGCCCTTAAAAAGTGTCAGAATAGGAGAGTCACTCGATGTGAAGGAATGAAGTAAACCTGGGATTCAGCAGACGTTTGCATAGATGAAACAAAGCAGACAACCTCCAACTAAGAACGCTTAATTAATTTTTGTTTTAGCTAATAAAGACAGAAAATGCTGGATATTCTCTGCAAATCAGGCAGCATCTGTGGAGAGAGAAACACAGTTAATGGCCAGAATTTTGTTCTCATGGTGGGGGTCCCAATGATGGACCTGAAAGCCAGGGGCAGCACCACATCTGCCATCTGCGGGACCCAGAGCCAAATTTTACGGGGGTCAGGCAACTAATTGGTTGTCACTGAAGTTGCCATCCCCATTAAAGATGGCTGCCCACTCCTAGAGCTGCTAACTGGAGGTTCGTCAACTCAGCAATCTCAGAAGCGCCATCAGGAACTGTGGCCATTGCTGGGACTGTACCTGGAAGAAGAGAATGCCATGGCTGGATGCTGCCCTCCAACCAGGTATTTGGGGTCAGGGGGCTAGTCAGGCAAGCCCAGCAAGGGACAGGGAGGTTGATGAGGGCAGGCAGTGCCATTGGTGTGGGGGCAACCATTGCCATCAGGTCACCCCTACGTAAGCCACAGACTACCTGAAAAGGAGGACATGTCCCCTGAGCCCCCTGTGAGACCACTAGAGTTTCCCTGGCGGGTTCCCCACATTCTGGAGGAACTATTTGTTGCTGGCAAAATGCCAGCAATTGCAGGAATAAGTCTTTGAATGGCTACGTAAGTGGCTCAATTGGCTTCTGGGCAGGAAGGCTGTTGGCAAGATGGCATGGCAGCAAGAAGATGATGGGAACTCCACCCACCCCACCCCCACCTTTCCACTTCAGTTTACAGGCCCCCTGCCTCCTTGCCCGTCCTCAGAAGGCTGGTGAATTAATTCAGCCCAATGTTTCAGGTCATTCACCTTTTAGCCAGGACTAACTCGTCTGATTTCCAGCACCTGCAGTTTTTAACCAGTTTAATTTTGATTTGTTGTCACTGAAGTTGCCATCCCCATTAAAGATAGCTGCCCACTCCTAGAGCTGCTAATTGGAGGTTCGTCAACTCAGCAATCTCAGAAGCGCTATCAGGTTTGCTGCAATAGGGCTCACTCTATTCGATCAGATATCCTTCCTGGCCTACAATTATATGCTGGCAACTAATCTTTACTAGGTTGCTCACAGCAAATATAAGGTCAATATATTCCTAATATGTGAAAATAATTCATAGATTGAAAGATTAGCAGGAACTCTTAACCAAATTACACCACTGTTTGATTCAATTCAAATTTTAATTAATTCGCTTCAGGCAATAAACAAAGGAAATATAAAATCCACGCCGTGGTGCTGACAGAAAGCAGAGTGATTTTAATAGGTTGTTTCAACAATAGGTTTTCCCTTAATATCCCCAGTAGCTTCCTGACACTTGATACGATCCTGTTAGGGACCATTAATGTTTAAAAAGAAACCTCGAATACCTCATTTTAACCAACAGAATTATTCCATAAGATTTCACTTTTATTTGTAACAAAACAAACTTTATTATAACTAAAAGACTTATATAAAACAAGCACTTGACTTAAAAATATGGCTTATAACAATAGATGTTATGCACTCAGGTTTATTCCTACTTCGCCCAAGAATTCTCTTATAAGCTACATAAATCTTAAAGTTATCCACTTCTGTAGGGACCGCCCATAAGTATGCCACAGTATTCTGGAGAATTTTGCTCAGTTCCAGCTTTGTTTACCTTCTCTTGACAGTGAAGGCTTTGTTCTGATTACTTCTCAATACTTTCAAGCTAATTCAGCTGGTTACTTCCTTTAGCAGTAAGACACTGAGGTCCACTGTAGATTCTCCCACTAGCTTCAAACTAGGCAATTTTCCAGTTTCTCTTCCTTCACAAGATTCAAACTGAGATTAAGCCTCATCCTCATTCCACATGGTCCATTATGAAGTTAGGGTTTTACTTTGTTTCTGGTGAGGCCCATCTAACTGTCACTTACTTTAGCGAACTTCTCTCAGTGAGCTGCAAACCACACAAGGTCTGAACAAAAGCCTCTCCTAGCAAACACACAGATAAAGCAAAACTGGAAAACCTTCCTAAGCTCCACACAGCTCCATGTAGACATAGCCTACTCTGGGCTATCCTCAAACCAACCTTTAAATTAATTATCCCTCAATTATAATTTGCCCTTTGACCTGATAAAGTAAATGAGTTTTACAACCTTCCAAGCTTTTGTAGTAACTGAAGGGTGTAACCTCTCCTGCTGTCTATCATGGGTCACGTGATGTTCTGGGAGGGTCTGACAAATGAGTCCTAAGCACGGGCAATCTGGGGGTGGGGGTGGGGTGGGGGAGGGGTTTCCTGACGAGAGTCCAGATCGAGCATGTAGCACCTGAAAAGCTCTCTGTAGTAAAGTTTATCTGTTTTTTATTGAAACCTGTCCGCTCCATGGAGTCATTACGTTTGGTGATTAGGGTAAACTAGCTCCGACTCTACCCCTCATCATGTTACCATGAGTACATTGAATCTTAAGAAAAAGAAAAGGCTACTCAGCAGTCATGCCACTCTTAGGCAGAACAATTCTTATGATGCCACTATGGAAGACTGGAGCCAGTATGTAGAGCGTCTCGGATTTTATTTCGTAGCAAACAAAATTACCGCGGAAGAAAAACAGAAAACCATCCTTTTGAGTGCATGTGGTAGTAAGACAAACAATCTCATTTACAGCCTGATGGCCCTGAGCGAGCCCACTTCTTAGTCCTATAATGAATTGGTGGGCCTCGTGAAAATGCACTTCCAGCTGAAGCTATCCGTAATAATGCAGCGTTTTAAATTTAATTCCAGAGTTAGAATCCCGGGAGATTCCATCGCAACCTATGCAGCAAAGCTCAAGCAGTTGACAGAACACTGCAACTTGAGGGACACATTAAATGATTTGCTGCAGGACTGATTAGTTTGTGGCGTTAAAGACGACACCATTCGGCACTGTTTATTCGCCAAGATCGACATTGATTTTAAGCGTGCCCTAGAAATCTCCCTCACCATGAAAAGTGCTATCACAATCCAAGTTAATGAGAAGCTACTAATAATAGAGGTGGATACAGGTGCCTCAACTACAGTGGTGGGAGAGCACACCTTCAAATACCTTAATGAAGGTAGACAGCCAATAAACATGGGGTGGACAACCGCTAAATTAAAGACATACACTGGAAAATCTACTCAGGTAAAGGGCATCGCCACAGTACCAATATCTTATAGGCAACAGACAGCCCTAGTGCCTGTGATAACAGTGAAAGGAGAAGGACCCAATCTTTTAGGCCAAATTGGGTGCAGAAGATCAAGCTTGACTGGCCTGAGATATTACACCTGAAATCAAGAGGAGTTCCTGAACTGCGAAGGAAATACAACAGGGTATTTTGGGATGAATTAGGGGAGTTAAAAGGTTTGCAAGCCAAGATATATGTGGATCCTCAGGAGACACCACATTTCTTTAAAGCCAGACCTGTGCCTTATGCATTGAAGGAGAAGGTGGATGCAGAACTGTGCCAGTTAGAAAAACTGGACATCATCCAACCTGTCCAATTCTCAGAATGGGCAGCACCCAAAGTTCCAGTGGTTAACCCTGACCAAATTATATGCAGTTGTGGGGATTATAAATTCGCCGTAAATAAGGCACCAAAACTAGACAAGTATCCCATTCCAAGGATAGATGACTTATGTGCAAAGCTGGCTGGAGGCAAGTCCTATACAAAATTGGATATGAGCCACGCCGACCAACAAGTAGAACTGGATAGCAGGTTGAGAGAATATGTCACTATTAACACACACAAGGGTCTTTATCAGTACACTTGCCTACCCTTTGGAATATCGTGCGCTATCTTCCAAAGGACAATGCAGAGTCTTTTGCAAGGACTTCCCTGACTGGTAGTATACCCAGATGATGTTCTGATCACAGGGTCAACTGAGACTGAACACTTGGCCAACCCAGAGGAGGTGCTAAGAAGGTTCATGGGAGCCGGCATATGGTTAAAGAAGGAAAAATGCATATTTCAAGCACCAGAAGTTACTTACCTGGGTCACAGGGTGGACGCTGTGGGTTTGCATTGGTAGAAGAGAAAGTTTGGGTGATAAAAGATGTGCCCTCACCATCCAATGTAACAAAACTCAAGTCCTAGCTGGGTATGATCAACTACTACAGCCGCTTTTTGCCAAACTTATCAATTGTGTTGGCACCATTACACCTGTTGTTAAAAAAGAATCACCATTAGTCGTGGAATTCACAACAGGAAGAAGCCCTTGTGAAAGTAAAGAAACATGTTTATTGCTACACTACAACCCATCAAAAGAGTTGGTTTGAACATGTGATGCCTCTCCTTATGCTGTAGGAGACGTGTTGTTACATAGAATGGAAAATGGATCAGAAAGTTCCATTGGCCATGTCTCAAGAACCCTCTGCACACCTGAGGAGAGTTATTCCCAGCCAGAAAAGGAAGGTTTATCGGTGGTATTCGGAGTGAAGAAACTCCACCAATACCTTTACAGATGATCATTTCACCATTGTGTTGGACCATAAACCATTAATGGGTTTATTCAGTGAGGATGAAGCTATTCCACCAATAGCATCAGCAAGAATACAACGTTGGGGCTCTGATATTATCTGTGTATGGGTATTCCTTTATGCATCGTTCTGGCTTACATAATGCAAATGCAGACGCACGCAGTCATCTCCTGTTACCAGACAGCAATGTAAATGCTCCTGTTCCACAGGAAGCAGTGCTATTACTGAATTTCTTGGATTTTTCACCTGTGTGTGTGAAGTAAACTAGAAATTGGACAAACAGATCCAATATTATCAAAAGTCAGAGACTTTGTTTTGCAAGGATGGTCAAATACACCTGTATCTGAAGGTTTGAATCCATTCCATGCCTAAAATACAGCTGTCAAGATGGGATTTTGTGGTGGGGATCAAGAGTTGTCATCCCAACACAAGGTGGAGAACCACTCTTGACAGAGCTTCACAGTGCGTATCCAGGCATATCAAAAATGAAACTGCTTGCGCGAAGCTATGTCTGGTGGTCAGGCATTGACCATGACATTGAAAGCATGGTCAAACACTGTCTCCGTTATTAGCAACAACAAAAGTTGCCTGTTTCAGCTCCCCTGCAGCTGTGTGAGTGACCTGGTCTACATATCGATTATGTAGGACCATTCTTAGGTAGCATGTTTGTGTTGATTGTAGATGCACATTCTAAATGGCTGGATGTATATGAAGTCAAATCACCAATATCGAGCGCAATTATTGAGAAGCTGCCTCACTGTTTTAGCGCACATGGCCTATCTGAAATCATCGTCGCTGCTAACGGTACTGCCTTTACCAGCACAGAGTTTCAGAAATTCATGAATCTGAATGGAATCAGACATGTTAAAACAACCCCATACCATCCCTCATCAAATGGTTTAGCTGAGAGAGCTGTGCAAACTTTCAAATCTGGTATGAAAAGATAATCAGAAGGTGCTCTAGAATCTTGACTTTCCTGCTTTCCTCTCAGTTATCATACAACACCACAATTAACTACATGTTCAACACCGCCTGAATTATTGATGAAACACCAGCTACATACACGGTTAAGCCTGTTCTTTCCAAATTTAGAGGGGAAAGTAAAGCGGAATCACGGCAATCAAAAATTGAACCACACCATACACAGCAAAGCTCACACAGTGTAGGTGACACAGTATTCATGCAAAATTTCAGAAGTGGACCTTGTTGGGTTCCTGGAACCATTGTCTCAGAGACTGGTCCATTATCTTTCCAAGTACAAGTGGAAGGTAGATTATATTCGCGGTAGATTATATTTGTGCTAGACAGACATTCCAACCAACTATTCAGCCTGTGATTACCGTCGAACAGTCAATTCCTGATGTGACAGATTGACCTAGAATAGACATGCCCGGTGTCCCTGTAGAGTTGCCAAACTCAGAACTGCTACTTTCTAATGATGTGTCTTGTGCAGCAGCTCCAGATCCTGCTGAAGAACCTCAAGTGGTAGAGTTACGCTGCTCTAGCCATATAAGGAGACTGCCTTAGAGACTTGATCTTTAATCACCTGAAGTTGTAAATATGTACATGTTGTTGGATAGTCAAATGTTTCCCTGCAAATAGAAATTGTAAAGAAACTAAAGTGGGATGAAATGTAGTAACTGAAGGTACGGCCTCTCCTGCTGTCTGTCAGGGGCCATGGGATGTTCTGGGAGGCTCTGACTAATGATCCTCAAACACGGGTAATCCGGGAGGTGGGGCTTCCTGACAAGAGTCCTGATCGAACATGTAGCACCTGAAAAGTTCTCTGTAATAAAGTTTATCTGTTTCTTGTTGAAACCTGTCTGCTCCGTCGAGTCATTACAGGTTTATTGAATGAATTTAGCTCTAACTCCCAAAACAAAAACATCTCTCTGGACTGCTCTAACTGCAAGGAGTGCAGATGTCTCTAGTTCTCCAGTTCGATGAGCCCGCCTGCTGTTATATAGTTCTATCTCCTCTATTCTGACTCTATTAAACAAACATGCGTACCCCTAGAACTGTCATTTCTTTAGGTGTCTTTCCAGAATGAAAAATTATCTCTAAATTATTAACAAGAACCATGAACTAGATATTCACAACACACTCAATTATTCTGTGCATAATACAAGCTGACTGCATTAGAATTAAGAATTTCCATTAATTAATTTGTTTGATTAACAGCGAGAGAGTGTGAGAGCAGCAGCAGGGTCATTAAGAGCGGGAGAGTGCAAGAGGAGAAGTGGGGTCATTAACAGCAAGAGAGTGCAAGAGGAGAAGTGGGGTAATTAACAGCAAGAGAGTGAGAGAGGAGCAGTGGGGTCATTAACAGTACAGAGTGGGTAGAATTTTCTGTGCCCGTTGGCGACGGGCATGTTTGGCAGTGTGAGCAGACAATATTGCCAGAAGGCCAAAAATCAATTTCACCATGTCGTGAAACCAGTTTGCAATCGTCCAGAGCTTTTCACGCCTCGGGCACGGGCTGCAAAGTAATGAGCATTTTAGTGCACTGCAGAACAGTTGGACAACTGGGCAAGTTGTTTAATCTCCTTGCTAAAGCTGGTCATGGAGCAGTCACTGGTGGAGGCACTAGCAGCTTCTGGCAATGTCATCATCCCAGTTTGGACCAACCTCCCCCATGGTTCAAGTTAACGGCACAGCCTTGCAGTGTGGGGTAGGAAAATGCCTACACCTGAGCTCAGAGCACAGCATGCAGTCCAGTGGGCAAATTTGCTGCCAGTCAGTCAGGTGGAGTGGGGCAGAGCTGGACAGAGTCTCGGGCAGCCATGCAGTGCACTAAACTCTGGCCATGCAAGTGGTGGCTAGCACTCTCTGGGATGCATTAAGGGGCCTTCAGACTTAACCAAGAGAGGTTCTTAGAACACCCAAGCTAACCCACACGTCTCTCTCTTTCATCCTGCAGGAGGGTTACATCAGGAGCACGGAACCTGGTGACCTAGCCGTATGCTTCATGGCTTACACAGAGCGGAGACAAAGGAGAGGGGAGTGACGGATGCGTCTGGCTGGGCAGAGGGAGGGGCAGCACCCTCAGGAAGAAGGTTGGGCTCTTGCACACGCCACTGAAGAGCTACAGTGAGCCATCGCTGGTTGTCGCCGAGCTAGACCCAGGGTTTATAGACACTGCCTTTCATTCCTGCAGATGACCAAGAAGCAGTGTGGCTGAAGACTACGCATGCCTAGGCAACTGGTTGGTCACAACTGCCAGCTGCTGCAGGATTTGGTGCCACGGGGACGTGGAGGGCATCTACTGCCCATAGCCGTGGAAGTGACCATGGTGCTCAATTTTTACACCAGTGGCTCCTTTCAGGGCTGCACAGGTGACCTCTGTGGGATATCGCAAGCCTCCATCCACACATGCATCCATGAGGTCACACGTGGCACCTTCATGAAGGGACAAAACTTTGTGCATTTTACTCAGACCAGGAAAGCCAGGATGCAAGAGTGCAGGGATTTGCCCAGATCTCAGGTTTCCCACAGGTGCAGGGTGCCATTGACTGCACTCATGTGGCACTCAGATCTCCATGGCAACAAGCGGCCAACTACGTCAACCTCAAGGGCTTCCTCTCACTGAGTGTTCAGCTGGTGTGTGACCATCACAAACACATCCTACAGGTGTGCGCATGGTTCCCTGGGAGTGTCCATGACTCCTACATTCTCAGCTGGTCTCAGATTCCTGACGTCTTCCAGGGTCCACAGAGGCTGCAGGGATGGCGCATTGGGAACAAAAGCTACCTGTAGAGGCCGTGGCTGATGATACCTGCGCAATGGCCTCAGACTGCAGAAGAGTGATGGTGCAACGAGGCTCATACTGCAACTTGGGCCTTGGTGGAGCAGACCATTGGGGTGCTGGAAAAGAGGTTCCGGTGCCTGGACTGCTCTGGTGGAGCCCTGCAGTATAATCCACAGAGGGTGTCATGCATCGTTATCACTTGCTGCACCCTTTACAATCTGGCGCTGCAACAGGGCGAAGAGCTGGCTGAGGAGGAGATGGAGGAGCTTTGGTGTGAAGGCTGCACAAAGCAGAGGGCAGAGGCCCTGGGCTGAGACACCTGTTTTTATCTTGTGCAGGAACCAAGGTTTCACATCCAAGTGACACAATCATTGCTCATCGTAACAAGGAGACATTCTTGCAAGTTTACTTACAATGGTGAACATTATGTACAAGTGATCAACACCAGTGCCCAGGCTGCGCAATTATATCTTCTTAACCTTCCTAACCCTGTGGCTATGTCTTAGTGCTCCCGCAACATCCACAGCGGAGATGGAGGCAGCCTGCTGACTGCTACAGCAAATCTGTGATGACTATGATGGACATCCCTTGCAAGGCCGAGACCTGGAGGGCTCCATCCTGCTTTCTAGGTCCTGCTGTGTGGTAGTGGCACCCTCCTTGGCCTGTGGAGCTGGAACTTCTGGGGTCACCGGCAGACGGGATTCGATTGGGCTGGACACTCCCGCCGTCACCTGGGTGGATAGCCCTGGGGTGTGCCCCTGCTGAATCTCCACCCTTTGGATGCCTGAAGGCCCCTGGCTGACTCATTGAGAAGGAGAAGGAGAATGGTGATGATCTTTGAACTGGCAGTGAGTGAGATCCCTGTGGATGTATGATGGGTTTGTGAATGTCAGAGTTGAGAGTGATGAGAAGAGTGACTTACCCTGGTGGAACGGAGGAGATCATTCATCCTCTTTCGGCACTGGGTGGCTGTCCTCTTTTGCAGGGCATTGGCACTGACCACCGCTGCCACTACCTCCCAAACCAGATTGGTGATGTTGCTGACTCTCCTATGGCCACAGCAGGGGTACAGGACATCACAGTGAGCCTCCACTGGGTCCAAAATGTGCTCAAGGGATGCACAATTAAACCAGGAGGCTGCAGTCTTTTGTCTTTCTGGGCCATGTCTTCCATGCAGCAGTCCTGGGCTGGAAGCAATAAGAGCTGAGCCTGCGGCTGCACTTTAAATATGACGCCAAGCATGATGAAATGGCGAGGTGACAGTGTGGAGGGCGAATTGGAGGTTACTCACCCTAAAAACAGCATCTTTCCCGGAAATGCATGATAATTGAGAAAGGATTGGGACGATATGTGTGAAAATACACCAATGTGGCCAACGCGTAAAACATTCTCTTTCCCACCCAATGCCCCACTTAGCACAAATCTGGGACAATTCTGCCCAGTGCAAGAGCAGCAGAGAGGTGAATAACAGTGAGGAAGTGTGAGAGCATCAGAGGGGTCATTAACAGTGAGAGAGTGTGAGAGGAGCAGAGGGTCATTAACAGTGAGAGAGTGTGAGAGGAGCAGTGGGTCATTAACAGTGAGAGAGTGTGAGAGGAGCAGAGGGTCATTAACAGTGAGAGAGTGTGAGAGGAGCAGTGGGTCATTAACAGTGAGAGAGTGTGAGAGGAGCAGAGGGTCATTAACAGTGAGAGAGTGTGAGAGGAGTAGAGGGTCATTAACAGTGAGAGAGTGCGAGAGGAGCAGTGGGTCATTAACAGTGAGAGAGTGCAAGAGCAGCAGAGGTCATTAACAGTGAGAGAGTGTGAGAGGAGCAGAGGGTCATTAATAGTGAGAGCGTGTGAGAGGAGCGGAGGGTCATTAATAGTGAGAGTGTGAGAGGAGCAGTGCGTCATTAACAGTGAGTGTGAGAGGAGCAGTAGGTCATTAACAGTGAGAGAGTGCAAGAGCATCAGAGGGGTCATTAACAGTGAGAGAGTGCAAGAGCAGCAGAGGTCATTAACAGTGAGAGAGTGCAAGAGCATCAGAGGGGTCATTAACAGTGACAGAGTGTGAGAGGAGCAGAGGGTCATTAACAGTGAGAGAGTGCAAGAGGAGCAGAGGGTCATTAACAGTGAGAGAGTGCAAGAGCATCAGAGGGGTCATTAACAGTGAGAGAGTGTGAAAGGAGCAGAGGGTCATTAACAGTGAGAGTGTGACAGGAGCAGAGAGTCCTTAACAGTGAGAGAGTGTGAGAGGAGCAGAGGGTCATTAACAGTGAGAGTGTGAGAGGAGCAGAGGGTCATTAACAGTGAGAGAGTGCGAGAGCATCAGAGGGGTCATTAACAGTGACAAAGTGTGAGAGGAGCAAAGGGTCATTAACAGTGAGAGAGTGTGAGAGGAGGAGAGGGTCAGTAACAGTGAGAGAGTGTGAGAGGAGCAGAGGGTCATTAACAGTGAGAGAGTGTGAGAGGAGCAGAGGGTCATTAACAGTGAGAAAGTGCAAAAGCATCAGAGGGGTCATTAATAGTGAGAGAGTGCGAGAGCAGCAGAGAGGTCATTTACAGTGAGAGAGTGCGAGAGCAGCAGTGAGGTCATTAACAGTGAGAGAGTGTGAGAGGAGCAGAGGGTCATTAACAGTGAGAGAGTGCGAGAGGAGCAGAGGGTCATTAACAGTGAGAGAGTGCGAGAGCAGCAGAGGGTCATTAACAGTGAGAGAGCATGAGAGCAGCAGAGAGGTCATTAACAGTGAGAGAGTGCAAGAGCAGCAGTGAGGTCATTAACAGTGAGAGAGTGTGAGAGGAGCAGAGGGTCATTAACAGTGAGAGAGTGTGAGAGCAGCAGAGGGTCATTAACAGTGAGAAAGTGCGAGAGAATCAGAGGGGTCATTAACAGTGAGAGAGTGCGAGAGGAGCAGAGGGTCATTAACAGTGAGAGTGTGAGAGGAACAGAGGGTCATTAATACTGAGAGTGTGAGAGGAGCAGTGGGTCATTAACAGTGAGAGAGTGTGAGAGGAGCAGAGGGTCATTAATAGTGAGAGTGTGAGAGGAGCAGTGGGTCATTAACAGTGAGAGAGTGTGAGAGGAGCAGAGGGTCATTAACAGTGAGAAAGTGCAAGAGCATCAGAGGGGTCATTAACAGTGAGAGAGTGTGAGAGGAGCAGAGGGTCATTAACAGTGAGAGTGTGAGAGGAGCAGAGGGTCATTAACAGTGAGAGGGTGCGAGAGGAGCAGTGGGTCATTAACAGTGAGAGAGTGTGAGAGGAGCAGAGGGTCATTAACAGTGAGAGTGTGAGAGGAGCAGAGGGTCATTAACAGTGAGAGAGTGTGAGAGGATCAGAGGGTCATTAACAGTGAGAGAGTGCAAGAGCATCAGAGGGGTCATTAACAGTGACAGAGTGTGAGAGGAGCAGAGGGTCATTAACAGTGAGTGAGTGTGAGAGGAGGAGAGGGTCATTAACAGTGAGTGAGTGTGAGAGGAGCAGAGGGTCATTAACAGTGAGAGAGTGTGAGAGGAGGAGAGGGTCATTAACAGTGAGAAAGTGCGAGAGCAATGGAGGGGTCATTAAGAGTGAGAGAGTGCGAGAGCAGCAGAGAGGTCATTAACAGTGACAGAGTGTGAGAGGAGCAGAGGGTCATTAACAGTGAGAGAGTGCGAGAGCAGCAGTGAGGTTATTAACAGTGAGAGAGTGTGAGAGGAGCAGAGGGTCATTAACAGTGAGAGAGTGTGAGAGCAGCAGAGGGTCAATAACAGTGAGAAAGTGCGAGAGCATCAGAGGGGTCATTAAGAGTGAGAGAGTGCGAGAGCAGCAGAGAGTTCATTAACAGTGAGAGAGTGTGAGAGCAGCAGCGAGGTCATTAACAGTGAGAGAGTGTGAGAGGAGCAGAGGGTCATTAATAGTGAGAGTGTGAGAGGAGCAGTGGGTCATTAACAGTGAGAGAGTGTGAGAGGAGCAGAGGGTCATTAATAGTGAGAGTGTGAGAGGAGCAGTGGGTCATTAACAGTGAGAGAGTGCGAGAGGAGCAGAGGGTCATTAATAGTGAGAGTGTGAGAGGAGCAGTGGGTCATTAACAGTGAGAGAGTGTGAGAGGAGCAGAGGGTCATTAACAGTGAGAAAGTGTGAGAGCATCAGAGAGGTCATTAACAGTGAGAGAGTGTGAGAGGAGCAGTGGGTCATTAACAGTGAGAGAGTGCGAGAGGAGCAGAGGGTCATTAACAGTGAGAGAGTGTGAGAACAGCAGAGGGTCAATAACAGTGAGAAAGTGCGAGAGCATCAGAGGGGTCATTAAGAGTGAGAGAGTGCGAGAGCAGCAGAGAGGTCATTAACAGTGAGAGAGTGTGAGAGCAGCAGCGAGGTCATTAACAGTGAGAGAGTGTGAGAGGAGCAAAGGGTCATTAATAGTGAGAGTGTGAGAGGAGCAGTGGGTCATTAACAGTGAGAGAGTGTGAGAGGAGCAGAGGGTCATTAATAGTGAGAGTGTGAGAGGAGCAGTGGGTCATTAACAGTGAGAGAGTGCGAGAGGAGCAGAGGGTCATTAATAGTGAGAGTGTGAGAGGAGCTGTGGGTCATTAACAGTGAGAGAGTGTGAGAGGAGCAGAGGGTCATTAACAGTGAGAAAGTGTGAGAGCATCAGAGAGGTCATTAACAGTGAGAGAGTGTGAGAGGAGCAGTGGGTCATTAACAGTGAGAGAGTGCGAGAGGAGCAGAGGGTCATTAACAGTGAGAGAGTGTGAGAGGAGCAGAGGGTCATTAACAGTGAGAGAGTGTGAGAGGAGCAGAGGGTCATTAACAGTGAGAAAGTGTGAGAGCATCAGAGAGGTCATTAACAGTGAGAGAGTGTGAGAGGAGCAGTGGGTCATTAACAGTGAGAGAGTGCGAGAGGAGCAGAGGGTCATTAACAGTGAGAGAGTGTGAGAGGAGCAGAGGGTCATTAACAGTGAGAGAGTGTGAGAGGAGCAGAGGGTCATTAACAGTGAGAGAGTGCAAGAGCATCAGAGGTGTCATTAACAGTGAGAGGGTGTGAGAGGAGCAGAGGGTCATTAACAGTGAGAGAGTGCGAGAGGAGCAGAGGGTCATTAACAGTGAGAGTTTAACAGGAGCAGAGGGTCATTAACAGTGAGAGAGTGCGAGAGGAGCAGTAGGTCATTAACAGTGAGAGAGTGTGAGAGGAGCAGAGTCATTAACAGAGAGAGTGTGAGAGGAGCAGAGGGTCATTAACAGTGAGAGAGTGTGAGAGGAGCAGAGGGTCATTAACAGTAAGAGAGTGCGAGAGGAGCAGTGGGTCATTAACAGTGAGAGAGTGTGAGAGGAGCAGAGGGTCATTAACAGTGAGAGAGTGCGAGAGGAGCAGAGGGTCATTAACAGTGAGAGTTTAACAGGAGCAGAGGGTCATTAACAGTGAGAGAGTGCGAGAGGAGCAGTAGGTCATTAACAGTGAGAGAGTGTGAGAGGAGCAGAGGGTTATTAACAGTGAGAGATTGTGAGAGGAGCAGAGTCATTAACAGTGAGAGTGTGAGAGGAGCAGAGGGTCATTAACAGTGAGAGAGTGCGAGAGCATCAGAGGGTTCATTAACAGTGAGAGAGTGCGAGAGCAGCAGAGAAGTCATTAACAGTGAGAGAGTGTGAGAGGAGCAGTGGGTCATTAACAGTGAGAGTGTGAGAGGAGCAGAGGGTCATTAACAGTGAGAGATTACGAGAGGAGCAGTGGGTCATTAACAGTGAGGGAGTGTGAGAGGAGCAGAGGGTCATTAACAGTGAGAGAGTGTGTGAGGAGCAGAGGGTCATTAACAGTGAGAGGGTGTGACAGGAGCAGAGGGTCATTAACAGTGATAGAGTGCGAGAGGAGCAGAGGATCATTAACAATGAGAGAGTCTGAGAGGAGCTGAGGGTCATTAACAGTGAGGGAGTGTGAGAGGAGCAGAGGGTCATTAACAGTGAGAGAGTGCGAGAGCAGCAGAGAGGTCATTAACAGTGAGAGAGTCTGAGAGGAGCAGAGGGTCATTAACAGTGAGAGAGTGCGAGAGGAGCAGTGGGTCATTAACATTGAGAGAGTGCGAGAGAAACAGAGAGGTCATTAACAGTGAGAGAGTGTGAGAGGAGGAGAGGGTCATTAATAGTGAGAGTGTGAGAGGAGCAGTGGGTCATTAACAGTGAGAGAGTGTGAGAGGAGCAGTAGGTCATTAACAGTGACAGAGTGTGAGAGCATCAGAGGGGTCATTAACAGTGAGAGAGTGCAAGAGGAGCAGTGGGTCATTAACAATGAGAGAGTTTGAGAGGAGCAGAGGGTCATTAACAGTGAGAGAGTGCAAGAGCATCAGAGGGGTCATTAACAGTGAGAGAGTGTGAGAGGAGCAGAGGGTCATTAACAGTGAGAGAGTGTGAGAGGAGCAGAGGGTCATTAACAGTGAGAGAGTGCGAGAGGAGCAGTGGGTCATTAACAGTGATAGAGTGTGAGAGCATCAGAGGGTTCATTAACAGTGACAGAGTGTGAGAGCATCAGAGGGTCATTAACAGTGAGTGAGTGTGAGAGGAGCAGAGGGTCATTAACAGTGAGAGAGTGCAAGAGCATCAGAGGGGTCATTAACAGTGAGAGAGTGTGAGAGGAGCAGAGGGTCATTAACAGTGAGAGAGTGTGAGAGGAGCGGTGGGTCATTAACAGTGATAGAGTGTGAGAGCATCAGAGGGGTCATTAACAGTGACAGAGTGTGAGAGCATCAGAGGGTCATTAAGAGTGAGTGAGTGTGAGAGGAGCAGTGTGTCATTAACAGTGAGAGAGTGCGAGAGGAGCAGAGAGGTCATTAACAGTGAGGGAGTGTGAGAGCATCAGAGGGGTCATTAACAGTGAGTGAGTGCGAGAGGAGCAGAGGGTCATTAACAGTGAGAGTGTGACAGGAGCAGAGGGTCATTAACAGTGAGAGATTTCGAGAGGAGCAGTGGGTCATTAACAGTGACAGAGTATGAGAGGAGCAGAGGGTCTCTAACAGTGAGAGTGTGACAGGAGCAGAGGGTCATTAACAGCTCGAGAGTGCGAGAGCATCAGAGGGGTCATTAACAGGGAGAGATTGTGAGAGGAGCACAGGGTCATTAACAGCGGGAGTTAGGGGAATAGACGGGAGTTTCAGTCGCCAGATATGTAAATCCAGGATGGTGTGTTGCCTCCTTGATGCCAGTGTTAAGGATGTCACTGACTGGCTGCAGAGCACCCTGAAGGTGGAGAGTGAATAGACTGCAACCACGGTTCACATTGGCAGAAACGGCATAGGCAGAAAGAGTATTGTTATCCTGCAGTCAGAGTTTAGGGAGGTGAGTAAGAAAATTAAGCTAGCAGGAACTTGAAAGATAATAATCTCCAGATCATTCCCAGTGCCACACATAGGTGAGTATAGAAATAGGAGGATAAAGCAGATGAATGTGTGGCTTGGTAGAAGGAGGAGGGCCTGAGATTCTTGGGACATTGACCGTGTCTGGGGGAGACAGGGCACGGGGCGAGGTTTTGAGTTCGGCACGCGTGTGTGGTCCTCGGAAATGGGCCGACCCCGATTTCACACTGGCTGGCCAATTCACGGCCTAGTAGCCTGAAAGTCACATTGAAATGCTCAGTGATCAGGGTCAGTCATCTGAACATGTGGCTGATATAAATTCTGTCCAAACATTTTTGTCTTTTTTTAAATTAATCTCGGAAACCTCATCCCGCCCTCGAATGAAATTTCCTCAAAAAGGCAAAGGCTGCCTGGCCGATTGGCCCGCCCGTAATATTAGGCGGGCAACGAAAAATTACCCTTGATTACTACGTTAATGGCCTTAATGGGCCTCTTAATTGTCAGCTGGCGCACTGCCATCTCTCTCGCGTGCCCGCCGAACAAAATATCGCGCAAGTGCGCAATAACATCGGGATGCTCGCCCGATGTCATCACACACTATCTCATGCTCAAGCAGGTCGGGTGTGAGCCCGCACACCGAGCGAAACATTCTAATCATGTGCAGACTGGACAGGTGGCACCTAAATAGAGTTGAGATTGAGTTTCTTGTTTCGCCAGTGCAATTGGGGAGGTTTAAACTAAATTCACAAGGGTGTTGGAACCAGGAGAGAATATTAGAGAGGAATACCAAGGTGCACAGGATGCTGGGAGAGACAGATAGCACTAGAATAGGGAATAGTAATTTAACAGGTGGGGTCAGAGTAAAGGAGAAAGTCATAAAGTCTAAACCAGGGTTACTGTGCATGTATGTGAATGCGCGGAGTATACTAAATAAGATTGGAGAGTTACAGGCGCAGATTGCCATTTGGAAATATGATGTGGCTATAACAGAGATCTGGCTCAAAGAAGGGCTGTACTGGGTGTTAAATGTTCTCGGGTTCAAGGCATTCAGGTGAGATAGGGCAGGAAGAAAATGGAGAAGGATGGCAGTTTTGATTAAGGAGAGCATTGCAGTGCCGGAGAGAGATGATATTCCAGAGGGGACAAGGACAGAATCTATTTGGCTACAACTAAGGAGCAAAAAAGGTGCAGTTACATTGCTTGGTCAATATACCGCCAACTAGTGGGAAGGATAAAGAGGAATAAATCTGCAAGGAAATTACAAAAAGGTGCAAAAACTGTAGAGTAGTTATAATGGGGGATTTTAATTATCTGAATATAGACTGGGATAGTAGCAATATAAAGGGCAGAGAGGGTATAGAGTTCCTAGAGTAGGTTCAGGGAAATTTTCTACAGCAGTATGTTTCCAGGTCAATGAGGAAGGAGGCATTGCTGGGGTTAGTTCTTGGGAATGAGGTGGGCCAAGTGGATCAAGTGTCATTAGGAGAATATTTTAGGGACAGTGATCATTGTATCATGAGGTTTAGGCTGATGATGAAAAAGGACAAAGAACAATCCAGAGTAAGAATAATTAACTGGGAGAAAGCCAACGGCAATGAGGTAAGAACAGATTTGGACTGAATAAATTGGAGTCAAAGGTTGGCAGGAAAACAGTAACTAAACAATGGGCGATCTTCAAAGAAGACGTATTCCAGGCACAGTCAAGATATATCACCTCAATAGGGAAAGGCAGGGCAAACAAATCCAGAGCTCCCTGGATGACAAAAGAGATAGAAATTAAGGTAAAGAAGAAAAAGTGTTCCTATGACAGATGCCAGGTAGAAAGTACAATTGAGAACCAGGCTGAATGCAAAAGGTTCAGGGACAGGTGAAATGGCAAATAAGAGAAGCAAGGATGGAATATGAAAAGAAACTGACAGCCAACATAAAAGGGAATTTCAAAGTCTTCTAAAGGGTTTAAAATTCATAAGTCAGAGGTATTGTGTAGTAATTGTAAGTTAAAGCTTTTCATACTGTTATGGTGATCATGTGACTGTATAGACGAATCAGCCCTAAGCTTGGGGGATCTTAGTGGCAGAGCTTTCTAGCCTTGGTCTTGGAACAAGCACGCAGCTTTATCAGGAGCTCCGTAAATAAAGTTCACTGCTTCTTACATGAAAACCCGTCCTGCACTCCAAGTTTATGGTTCAGGTCTATATCAACTTCTGGTTTATTGGCGATGAGGATAAACAGCTCCAATGCTGCACCTCGCATCTTGAATGCGAGTATTTCAATTTTTAAAGGAGAAGAAAGAAAATGGTATACTCACCAGCAATACCTCGCTTCGGCAGAATTCACCTGTATGGCTCATCCACCAAGGACTGGAATCAGCACCTGGAGCGCCTCGGTCTCTAATCTGTGGTCAAGAAAATGACGGCGGAGGAGAAACGCAAGGCAATTCTCCTCAGCGTCTGCGGGAACAAAACATATAACCTAATCTGTAGTTTGATGACTCCGAATGTGCCAAATTCCAGATACTTCACTGAGCTACTAAACCGTGTGAAGGGACATTTTCAGCCTAAACCTTCAGTGATCAATGCAAAGGTTCAAATTTAACTCCCGAGTAAGGGCCCCACAATGAGTCGATCACAACGTACATTGCGAAGTTAAAAGAGTTAACGGAGAATTGTGACTGAGGTGAAACTTTAAACGACATGTTATGAGATTATTTGGTTTGCTGCATAAACAATGACACCATTCAGTGCCGTTTGCTTGCAGAAGTTGATATAGACCTGAAGCACGCCATGTGGACATCACTAGCAATGGAGAGTGCTAAGAGGGACTTGGAGGCTTTGCAGAGTGTGCAACATGGCGCCATTCTGCAGTTAGGATAGGAACCTGCCGCGGGACTTGGCATGAAGACCAGGGAGACAACCGTGAAGCAGGATACAGTCCCTACTGTTTGAAAAACAAAAAGAAATACTGGAAGCAGCTCACCAGTAATTCAGAAATTAAAGTGTCACCAATATGGGGCTAATCATGTACCGGAAACCTGCAGATTTAAAGAGGCAGAATACCACCACTGTCACAAAAAAGGGCATGTTGTAAAACAGTGCAGGGTGAGATCAAGGCAGCCATTCAGACAACAGGTCAAGTTCAAAGAAGTGCGCAATATAGAAGAACTGGAAGCTGCTGATACAGATATCTATTCCCTACACAATCTGAAGGCCAGGAAAACGAACCAATCGTTGTTACCCTTAAATAAATGGAAAGCATCTGGTCATGGAGGTTGACACAGGAGCATCGACCACAGTAGTGGGAGAACACATCTTTAAATACTTAGAGAAGGTACCCAGCCATTGAGTTTGGAGCAAACCGTTGCTCAGTGAAAAGCATATACAGGAGAAGCTATACAGGTGAAAGGAATCACCTCTGTACCTGTATCCTATGGGCAACAGACAGCCCAGCTGTTAATAATTGTTGCAACAGCAGGAAGTCCTATAGCCTTCTGGAATATGACTGGTTGAAAAAATTAAACTCAACTGGTCAGAAATTTTTCAAGGCAGAACAGGAGTTCCCGAGTTGTTAAAAAAGTATGATAGTTTATTCCGAGTTGAGCTGGAGAAAATAAAAGATCTAAAGCTAAAATATACATGTATTCACAAGGCTTTTATGGCAAGACCGGTCCCTTATGCCCTAATGGAGAAGGTAGATGCAGAATTGTATCAGTTGGAGAAGTTAGGAATAACTGGTCCAATTTTCAGAATGGGCAGCACCCATATTCGCTATGATGAAAGCAGATCTATCCATTTGCATCTGTAAGGATTATAAATTAACTGTGAACAAGGCTGCCAAATTAGACAAATACCCAGTCCCAAGGATTGAAGATCTGTATGTTAAACTTGCAGGAGGAAGATCCTACACTAAACTGGACATTAGCCATGCATACCAACAGCTAGAGCTGGACAACACATCAAGGAGCAATGTCACCATAAACAACACAAGGGCCTGTACCAATATACATGACTATCCTTCGGTGTGTCATCTGCCTGTGTGATTTTACAAAGAACCATGGAAGACTGCTACAAGGACTTTGGGATGACATCTTGATCACAGGATCCACGGATGCAGAATGTTTGGCCAACCGAGAAGACATTCTGAAGAGATTTTTGGAGGCTGGCGTTCGTTTGAAAAAGTGAAGTGCACTTTCCAAGCAAATGAAGGCACATATTTGGGTCATCAATTGGATGCCCAAGAGTTGTATCCATTAGAGGAGAAAGTCAGGGAAACCAAGGATGCTCCCTGTCGTACCAACATCACAAACCTCAGGTCTTTTTTGGGCATGGTAAATTATTAGGTTCAATTCTTGCCTAATCTATCTGCATTGTTAAACCCTTAACACTTATTATTGAAGGAAAACAGCAGATGGTCCTGGAAGGCCCCCCAGGAGGAATCCTCCATAAAAGTCAAGAAAATTTGATACTCATCGTGTCTGCAAGTGCACCATGACCTGTCTAAGGAATTAATATTCACTTGTGATGCATCTCCCTACAGAGTGGGAACAGTATTGTCACACAAGATGGAGGATGGACCTGAAAGACTGATAGCATATGTATCCAGAACCCTTTCTGCAGCTGAGAAAGGGCACTCACTATTTGAAAAAGAAGGTTTATCTATCGTGTTGGAGTAAATAATTTCTATCAATATTTGCATGGTCAACATTTTACCATAGGCCAGAATATTGCGGTCGGTGAGCAGGGGGCAGGGCCCACTCATCAACGTGTAAAATGACGCAGAACTCCCAACGTCACCCCGCATCATTTCAATTTTCAGGTAAGCTAGGGGGGCAGCCGAATCAGCTGAGTGCCCACTGACCTGTCAATGGCCAATTGAGGCCATTGAAAAACTAATTCAACTAGTTAATCGTGGGGCTAAGTTGTAGGAGACAGAGGGTGATGACAGAAGGATGCTTTAATGACTGGAAGCCAGTGTCCAGTGGCGTACCACAGGGATCTGTGCTGGGTCCCCTTTTATTTGTTATTTATATAAACAACATAGATGAGTATGTGGGGGGTGGGATTAGTAAGTCTGCGGATGACACAAAGATTAGCCGGGTGATTAACAGTGAGGTTGAGTGTCTAGGGCTACAGGAAGATATGGACGGGATGGTCAAATGAGCAGATAAGTGGCAGATGGAGTTTAACCCTGAAAAGTGTGAGGTGATACACTTTGGAAGGAGTAATTTGATAAGGAGGTATTCAATGAACAGCATGGCACTAGGAAGTTCTGAGGAACAAAGGAACCTTGGTGCATGTATCCATAGTCTCTGAAGGCAGAGGGGCACGTTAGTGGGGTGGTAATTGAGGCATAGATTACAAAAGTAAGGAGGTCATGTTGTAGATTTATAGAACCTTAGTGAGACCACAGCTGGAGTACTGTGTGCAGTTCTGGTCGTCACACAATAGGAAGGATGTGATTGCACCCCACACATAGTCTTCTATGTCATTTATATAAATGAGTGGTACGCCACTGGACACTGGCAATGTGCTCTTTCATGCACAAAGTGCTGCCTCAGGGAGATCGGCGCCAAATTTAAAGATGGTAAATGTAGAGAAATAAAATTTCCTTGACATGTCCCCTCATGTGACACTGTCATATGAGTTGGAATATTTCCATCATTTTTAAGTAAACGTTTATTCAATTTTTAAAAACCTACATGAAACTTCATCCCGCCCGTGGATTAGACTACACATAAACTATGTAGATACATTTCTAGGTACCATGTTTCTTGTGTTTAAAGAGAGCATTGCAGTGCTGGAGAGAGAAGATATTCCAGAGGGGTCAAGGACAGAATCTATTTGGCTAGAACTAAGGAGCAAAAAAGGTGCAGTTACATTGCTTGGTCAATAGACTGCCAACTAGTGGGAAAGATGTAGAGGAACAATTCTGCAAGGAAATTACAAAAAGGTGCAAAAACTATAGAGTAGTTATAATGGGGGATTTTAATTATCCGAATATGGACTGGGATAGTAGCAGTGTAAAGGGCAGACAGGGTATAGAGTTCCTAGAGTAGGTTCAGGGAAATTTTCTACAGCAGTATGTTTCCAGGTCAATGAGGAAGGAGGCACTGCTGGGGTTAGTTCTTGGGAATGAGGTGGGCCAAGTGGATCAAGTGTCAGTAGGAGAATATTTTAGGGACAGTGATCATTGTATCATGAGGTTTAGGCTGATGATGAAAAAGGACAATGAACAATCCAGAGTAAGAATAATTAACTGGGAGAAAGCCAACAGCAATGGGGTAAGAACAGATTTGGGCTGAATAAATTGGAGTCAAATGTTGACAGGAAAAATGGTAACTAAACCTCTTCAAAGAAGAGGTATTCCAGGCACAGTCAAAATATAATTCCTCAATAGGGAAAGGCAGGGCAAACAAATCCAGAGCTCCCTGGATGACAAAAGAGATAGAAATTAAGGTAAAGAAGAAAAAGTGTTCCTATGACAGATGCCAGGTAGAAAGTACAATTGAGAACCAGGCTGAATGCAAAAGGTTCAGGGACAAGTGAAATGGCAAATAAGAGAAGCAAGGATGGAATATGAAAAGAAACTGACAGCCAACATAAAAGGGAATTTCAAAGTCTTCTAAAGGGTTTAAAAGTTATAAGTCAGAGGTATTGTGTAGTAATTGTAAGTTAAAGCTTTTCATACTGTTATGGCAATCATGTGACTGTATAGACGAATCAGCCCTAAGCTTGGGGGATCTTAGTGGCAGAGCATTCTAGCCTTGGTCTTGGAACAAGCACGCAGCTTTATCAGGAGCTCCGTAAATAAAGATCACTGCTTCTTACATGAAAACCAATCTTGCACTCCAAGTTTATGACAATTGGCAATGAGGATAAACATCTGCTGCACCTCGCATCTTGAATGTGAGAATTTCAATTTTTAAAGGAGAAGAAAGAAAAAGGTATACTCACTAGCAATACCTCAGAATATGGCAGAATTCACCTGTATGGCTCATCCACCAAGGATTGGAATCATTACATAGAGCGCCTCGGTCTCTGATCTGTGGTCAACAAAATAATGGCGGAGGAGAAACACAATGCAATTCTCCCAAGCGTCTGCGGGAACAAAACATATAACCTAATCTGTAGTTTGATGGCTCCGAATGTGCCAAATTCCAGATACTTCACTGAGCTACTAAACCTTGTGAAGGGACATTTTCAGCCTAAACCTTCAGTGATCAATGCAAAGGTTCAAATTGAACTCCCGAGTAAGGGCCCCCAGTGAGTCGATTACAACGTACATTGCGAAGTTAAAAGAGTTAACGAAGAATTGTGACTAAGGTGACTATAAGATTATTTGGTTTGCTGCATAAACAATGACACCATTCAGTGCCGTTTGCTTGCAGAAGTTGATATAGACCTGAAGTGCGCCATGTAGACATCACTAGCAATGGAGAGTGCTAAGAGGGACTTGGAGGCTTTGCAGAGTGTGCAAGATGGGGCCATTCTGCATTTAGGATAGGAACCTGCCGCGGGACGTGGCACGAAGACCAGGGAGACAACCGTGAAGCAGGATACAGTCCCTACTGTTTGAAAAGCAAAAAGAAATACAGAAAGCAGCTCACCAGTAATTCAGAAATTAAAGTGTCACCAATATGGGGCTAATCATGTACCGGAAACCTGCAGATTTAAAGAGGCAGAATACCACCACTGTCACAAAAAAGGGCATGTTGTAAAACAGTGCAGGGTGAGATCAAGGCAGCCACTCAGACAACAGGTCAAGTTCAAAGAAGTGCACAATATAAAAGAACTGGAAGCTGCTGATACAGATATCTATTCCCTACACAATCTGAAGGCCAGTAAAACTGAACCAATCGCTGTTACCCTTAAATAAATGGAAAGCATCTGGTCATGGAGGTTGACGTCTTGATCACAGGATCCCCGGATGCAGAATGTTTGGCCAACTGAGAAGAGGTTCTGAAGAGATTTTTGGAGGCTGGCGTTCGTTTGAAAAAGTGAAGTGTACTTTCCAAGCAAATGAAGGCACATATTTGGGTCATCAACTGGATGCCCAAGGGTTGCATCATTAGAGGAGAAAGTCAGGGAAACCAAGGATGCTCCCTGTCGTACCAACATCACAAACCTCAAGTCTTTTTTGCGCATGGTAAATTATTAGGTTCAATTCTTGCCTAATCTATCTACATTGTTAAACCCTTAACACTTATTATTGAAGGAAAACAACAGATGGTCCTGGAAGGCCCACTAGGAAGAAGTCTCCATAAAAGTCAAGAAAATTTGATACTCATCGTGTCTGCAAGTGCAATACCACCCGTCTAAGGAATTAATACTCACTTATGATGCATCTCCCTACAGAGTGGGAACAGTATTGTCACACAAGATGGAGGATGGACCTGAAAGACCAATAGGATATGTATCCAGAACCCTTTCTGCAGCTGAGAAAGGGCATTCACTATTTGAAAAAGAAGGTTTATCTATCGTGTTTGGAGTAAATAATTTCTATCAATACTTATACAGTCGACATTTTACCATAGGCCAGGATATTGCAGTCAGCAAGCAGGGGGTGGGGACCACTCGCCAACGTGTAAAATGACGCGGAACTCCCAATGTCACCCCGCATCATTTCAATTTTCAGGTAAGCCAGGGCGCAGCTGAATCATCTGTGTGCTCATCGACCTGTCAACAGCCAATTGAGGCCATTTAAAAACTAATTCAACTAGTAAATGGACATGCCCGTCCAACATTAAGGTTACCGGGCAGGCCGATAGCCCTGGTGGGGCTTAGTTGTAGGAGGCAGAGGGTGATGACAGAAGGATGCTTTAGTGACTGGAATTCAGTGTCCAGTGGCGTACCACAGGGATCTGTGCTGGGTCCCCTATTATTCGTCATTTATATAATCAACAAAGATAACTATGTTGAGGGTAGGATTAGTAAGTCTGCGGATGACACAAAGATTGGCCGGGTGGTTAACAGTGAGGTTGAGTGTCTTGGGCTACAGGAAGGTATGGATGGGATGGTCAATTGGGCAGATAAGTGGCAGATGGAGTTTAACCCTGAAAAGTGTGAGGTGATACACTTTGGAAGGAGTAATTTGACAAGGAGATATTCAATGAACGGCATGGCACTAGGAAGTGCTGAGGAACAAAGGAACCTTGGTGCGTGTATCCATAGATCTCTGAAGGCAGAGGGGCATGTTAGTGGGGTGGTGAAAAAGGCATATGAGACACTTGCCTTTATCAATTGAGGCATAGGTTACAAAAGTAGGGAGGTCATGTTGGAGTTGTATAGAACCTTAGTGAGGCCACAGCTGGAGTACTGTGTGCAGTTCTGGTCGCCACATTATAGGAAGGATGTGATTGCACTGGAGGGGGTGCAGAGGAGATTCACCAGGATGTTGCCTGGGATGAAACATTTAAGTTATGAAGAGAGGTTGGATAGACTTGGGTTGTTTTCGATGAAGCAGAGAAGACTGAGGGGCAACCTGATCGAGGTGTACAAGATTATGAGGGGCATGGACAGGGTGGATATGGAGCAGCTGTTCCCCTTAGTTGAAAGATCAGTCACAAGGGGGCATAAGTTCAAGGTGAGGGGCAGGAGGTTTAGGAGGGATGTGAGGAAAAACTTTTTTACCCAGAGGGTGGTGATGATCTGGAATGCGCTGCCTGGGAGGGTGGTGGAGGCGAGTTGCCTCACATTCTTTAAAAAGTACCTGGATGAGCACTTGGCATGTCATAACAGTCAAGGCGATGGGCCAAGTGCTGGTAAATGGGATTAGGTAGGTAGGTCAGGTGTTTCTCACGTGTCAGTGCAGACTCAATGGGCCGAAGGGCCTCTTCTGCACTGTGATTCTGTGATTTGGTGATTCAGTGGTTCAGAAAAGCATGAAACCTCATCCACGGGCAGGATGAGGTTTCATGTAGTTTTTTAAAAATTGAGTAAAAGTTTACTTAAAAATGATGGATATATCCCAACCCATGTGACAGTGTCACATGAGGGGACATGTCAGGGAAATTTTATTTCTCTACATTTACCATTTTTAAATTTGGCACCGATCTCCCTGAGGCAGCATTTTGCAGGTGAAAGAGCACACTCTCGGCTAAGTGAAATCCCCCCCTCCCCCCACCACCTGCACAGGGAACGCATAGCGCTTCCTGGCGGACATCACGCTGGCCGGGCCTTAATTGGCCCGCCCGTGTAAAATGGCGGCACAAACACAATCGGGGGCACTGATCGGAGACACGCCTGCACACGCTCGCTCCTGCACTTCCCCCCGATGAGGGGAAAATTCTGCCCATAGTGTCAGACCACAAGCCACTGCTGGGTTTGTTTAGTGAAGATAAGGCAATCCCACCGATAGCCCCTGCTAGAATTCAAAGATGGGCTTTAATTTTGTCGGCATATGAATACATTTCATGCACCACCCTGGTGAACATATAGCAAATGCAGATGCACTCAGTCGTCTTCCTTTGCCAGATAGTATTACACATGTTCCACTACCTTGTGTTGAATTTCCTGGACTCCTCACCAGTCTGTGCAAAACAGATAAAGAATTGGACAAACTGGGATCTGATTTTATCAAGAGTCCGTGAACAGGTATTGCAAGCATGGTCAAATGCACAATTCTCTGAAGAATTAAAACCATTCAACACTCATAAATATGAATTCAGTTGTCAAGGTGGTATCTTGTTATGGGGAGCAAGAGTCATCATCTCTGTGCAAGGAACAGAACCATTATTGACAGAGCTCCATAGCACACATCCTGGTATTTCGATATTGAAGATGCTCGCACAAAGGTGGCCAGGTATAGGTAGTGATATAGAAAAAAATAGTGAGACACTGTCTCCAGTTCCAGCAACAGCAGAAATTGTCCATTTCAGCACCACTGCATCCGTGGGAGTGGCCTGGTCGACCCTGGAGCTCTGTCAATAATGGTTCTCTTCCTTGCACAGGGATGATGACTCTTGCTCCCCATAACAAGATACCATCTTGACAACTCAATTCATATTTATGAGCATAGAATGGTTTTAATTCTTCAGAGACTTGTGCATTTGACCATCCTTGCAATACCTGTTCACGGACTCTTGATAAAATCGGATCCCAGTTTGTCCAATTCTTTGTCTGTTTTGCACAGACAGGTGAGGAGTCCAGGAAATTCAACACAAGGTAGTGGAACATGTGTAATACTATCTGGCAAAGGAAGACGACTGAGTGCATCTGCATTTACTATATGTTCACCAGGGCAGTGCATAAAATGTATTCATATGCTGACAAAATTAAAGCCCATCTTTGAATTCTAGCAGGGGCTATCGGTGGGATTGCCTTATCTTCACTAAACAAACCCAGCAGTGGCTTGTGGTCTGACACTATGGGCAGAATTTTCCCCTCGTCGGGGGTGGGGGGGCTGGGGGATGTGCAGGAGAGAGCGCGTGCAGGCGCGTCTCCGATCGGCGCCCCCGATTGTGTTTGCGCCGCCATTTTACACAGGCGGACCAATTAATGCTGGCCAGCGTGATGTCCACCAGGAAGCGCTATGCGTTCCCTGTGCAGGCTGAGCGGGTGGGGGGGGGGGGGTGGGATTTCACTCAGCCGAGAGTGTGCTCTTTCACGTGCAAAGTGCTGCCTCAGGGAGATCGGCGCCAAATTTAAAAATGGTAAATGTAGAAAAATAAAATTTCCCTGACATGTCCCCTCATGTGACACTGTCACATGGGTTGGGATATGTCCATCATTTTTAAGTAAACTTTTATTCAATTTTTAAAAACCTACATGAAACCTCATCCCGCCTGTGGATTAGACTACACATAGACTATGTAGATACATTTCTAGGTACCATGTTTCTTGTGATCATCGATGCACATTCAAAGTGGATGGATGTGTTTGAAGTGAGATCATCTACATCATGTGCAACTATTAAAAAGCTGCACCAGTGTTTTAGTGTACATGGTTTACCTGAAGTTATTGTGTCTATAATGGTACTGCTTTCATTAGTACTGAATTCCAAAGATTCGTGAACCTAAATTGGATTAAACATGTCAGAACAGCACCGTATCCTCCCTCGTCCAATGGGTTAGCAGAAAGAGCAGTACAAACCTTTAAAACAGGCACGAAGAAACTATCCGAGGGAGCATTAGAGACACAAATTTCAAGATTTCTTTTCAACTATTTCACAACCTCTCATGCCCCTCAACACCTCAGGTTCTGAATTGCTAATGAAATGCAGACTTCATACAAGATTGAGTCCAGTGTTCCCTATTTAGAGGCCAATGCGGAGAAAAGCCAGTGTAGTCAGAAAGTGAATCATAGGGCAGGATTTTCCTCAGTCAACAGCTAGCCAACATGAAACATGCACTAAGAGCCTCAACACTGCCAAGGTGGGGGGGCGGGTGGAGTGTGAGCGCAGAAGCGTGTGCGTGTTGGGGAGGGCGGTGGGGATCGCACACTGACAGTTCCCTGAGGGCACAGAGCTGCCTCTAGGGAACTGAAGAATCTTAAATACAAAAATAAACATTTTACAAATGATATAAACATGTCCCCACTCAGTCACATGAAGAGGGACATGTAAAAAATTATGCTAAAAACTTTTTAAATTTATTTTTTAGTAACTATGGAAACCTCATCCCGCCCTTGGATGAGGTTTTGTAAAAAAGTCAAAGGCCGCCTAGCCTATTCGCCCACTCACCAGCTGAACGGTTGAGCGGGCAGCAAAAAATACAAATTAATTAATTGCTTAAGGGCCTTAATAGGCCTCTTAATTGTCGGTGAGCACACTGCCGACTCTCGCCCGTGCTCACTGGCCGAAAGATCATGAGAGTGCGTGATGATACCGGGATGCTTGCCCAACGTCATCGCACATTATTTCACTCCTGTTCGGGTTGGGCACGCGCCCACACATGGGACAAAAAGTTCTGCCCACGATGTCCACAGTAAAGATCGAGAGTTTATCGTGTGGGAGAGAGAGTTTTGTACGAAATTTTGCAACTAGACCAAAATGGGCTCCTGGTTCAATCGTCTCTGAAACGATTATCATATCAAGTGGAAGTGGAAAACAGGATTGTTAGGAAACACATGGATCATCCCCAATGTCGAGACACATTCCAACAACTAGCTAATTCACCAGAAATGAAGTTGAACCTTTGGTCTCTGAGGTGCCAGATCGACAGAGAATAGACATACCTGATGACTCTGTTGAAGTAAATAATTCTGAACTGCCATTGTCTAAAGATGTTCCAGACGTTGCAGTTCCTGGTCAAGTCAATCCAATGGAAGAACCTCCAATTGTACAGTTGCATCGCTTTATTTGAATCCGAAAACCTCCTCAAAGACTAGATTTGTGATTGCATGAACTGTATGTATTTGTATATGGTAAGGGTTAAGATGTTTTTATAAATAAGAGGGTAAAACAAAATTAATGGGGGAGGAATGTAGTAATTGTAAGTTAAACTTTTTCGTACTGTTATATGGATCAGGTGACTGTATAGACGAGTCAGCCCTAAGCGCAGGTAATATTAGGGGCAGAGTTTTTTAGCCTTGGTCTTGGAACAAGCATGTAACTTCATCAGGAGCTCTGTAAATAAATTTTACTGTTTCTTACAAGAAACCCATCTTGCAATCCAAGTTTATTACATATTGGATAGGCTGTCTGTACTTAAAGTTGATAAGGCACCAAGACCGATGAGATGCATCAAGGATATCAAGCGAGGTGCGAGTGGAAATTGCGGGAGCACTGGCCATAATTTTTTTCAGTCTTCCTTTTACTCAGGGGTGGTGCCAGAGGACTGGAGAATTGAAAATGTTACCTCCTTGCTCAAAGAATGCTGTAAAGATAAGCCCAGCAACTATAGGCCAGTCAGTGTAACTTCAGTGGTAGGGAAACTTCTAGAAACAATAATTAGCGACAAAATTAATAGTGACATGGACAAATACAGATTGGTTAAGGAAAGCCAGCATGGCCTTCTTAAGGGAAAATCATGTTTAAATTTGCTTCAGTTTTTTGAAGAGGGAGAGAGCAGGAATTTGGCGTTGAGGTAGAAAATCGGCCATGATCATATTGAATGGTGGAGCAGGCTCGAAGGGGCAAATGACCTACTTCTGCCTTTATTTTATATGTTTCTGTGTAACAGAGAGGGTTGATGAGGACAATGCTGCTGACGTGGTGTACATGGACTTACAAAAGGCATCTGATACAGTGCCCCACAACAGACTTGTGAGCAAAGTTATAGCTCATGGAATAAAAGGGACAGTAGCAACATGGATACAAAATTGGCTGAGTGACAGGAAACAGAGAGTAGTGTTTAATTCATGCTTTTAGGGCTGTAGGAAGGTTTGTAGTGGAGCTCCTCAGGGGTCAGTAATGGGACCCTTGCTCTCCCTGATATATATTAATGACAGGGCCCAATTTCAATGTTTGCAAATGATAAGAAACTTGAAAGCATTGTGAGGAGGATAGAGTAGAACTTCAAAAGGCAATAGACAATTTAGTGAAATAGGCAGACGGGTGGTAGGTCAACGGGGACAAACGTAAAGTGATTCATTTTGGTAGGAAGAACATTAAGAGACAAAAGAAAATAAAGGGTAAAATTTTAAAGGGAGTGCAGGAGCAGAGTGACCTGGATGTCTATGTACTTAAGTCATTGAAGGTGGCAGGACAGATTGAGAGTGTGGTTAATAAAGCATACAGTATCTGAGGCTTTATTAATAGGGGCATAGAGAGCAAGAGCAAGGAGGGTTTGTTGAACTTGTATAAGACACTAGTTCAGCCTCAGCTGGAGTATTGTGTCCAGTTCTGGGCACCGCACTTTAGGAAGGACATGAAGACACTGGAGAAAGTACAGAAAAGATTCATGGGGAGGTTCCTAGGATGAGGAATTTCAGTTATGAAGATAGATTGGAGAAGTTGGGACTGTTTTCCTTGGAGAAAACAAGACTGAGAGGAGATTTGATAGAAGTACTCAAAGTCATGAGGTGTCTGGACAGAGTAAATAGGGAGAAACTGAAAGGTTTGAGAATGAGAGGGTGCAGATTTAAAGTAATTGACAAAGGAAACTAAAGCAATTTGGGAAAATACTTTTTCACGCAGCTAGTGGTTAAGGCCTGGAAAGCAGTGCCCAAGAGTGTGATGGTGGGAGTTTCAGTCGAAACATTCAAAAGGGAATTAGGCTGTTATCTGAAAAGGAAGAATGTGCATGGAGGCAGGGAAAAAGCAGGAGAATAACGCTAAGGGAATTGCTTATTTGGCAAGTCAGTGTAGGCAACGTAAGCCAAATGACCTCCTTCTGCACTGTAACAATTCTGTGATATTGTGATTCTGTGATTACACAATTGTGCTCAGAAAACCATTACTTGCTCATTCCCTGTCACAATTACATTTGCGGATTCCTTGTGAAAACCATTATTCCCCCGCTCCCTCTCGTCTTATTCATGTTTGGTTTCACTAACTAGCATGCTAACCGGTCTTCAATAACTCGATAATTTAGCCAATAAACATGTTTTCAGAGAATAAGCTTCTTTTGTTATCTGTCTGCAAAACTGGCTTTCAGGTATATGATTTTCTGGAACATTTTGTAACTAAAGCAAATGCTCCTCAATTGAAGGGACAAACTCAGAATTTGTTATAATGCTTTTTAGATAGGTTACTCACACACATAATCCTTTACTGCTCAACTTTCCATTTTTTCCATTCCAGGTTTGCATTAAAATTGAATGATACAACCACACAGTTAATATCAATAATTCCTCATACTGCTTTCATTTCATGTTGGAACATAACAGGATTTGTCATCCAAAATTGCGCTGCTGTCGCTCTATCCTACAACAAGCCCTGCTTGACCCTCTTCACAATCCGCACTGATTCAGCTGCTCAAAATAAATATTCTTTGATTTTTCATTAACTCCCTCCAGAGCTTCACCCCCATTCCCCCAAAACAACACACAGAGGCAGATGCAGAGGCAGAAGAGAGATCTGTCTTGGGGAAACAGATGCTACGCAGAAGTCAGCCACTGGCTCCAGAATCTGTGGATTCAGATTTCTGAG